>OX451737.1:768211643-768821704 GCA_948472305.1 Vicia faba | reverse complement strand
ATATATAATATATAATATATATATATAATATAATAATATATATATATAAATAATATATATATATATATATATATATAATATATATATATAAATAATATATATATATAATATATATATATATATATATATATATATATATATATAATATATTATATATATATATATATATATATATATATATATAATATATATATATATATATATATATATATATATATATATATATATATATAATATATAAATAATATATATATATATTCTTAAAACAAATTAGGGTTTCCACCCTTAATAAAAATAATCTTTTATTTATTATTTTTAATGCATTAAATAGTTTATTTTTACATATATAAAAATAATACAAAAAAACATTTTTTGCATATTTATAATATATTGCATATTTATTTAATTGTCCATTTAAATATTTGTTTATTTATTATTTGAACAAAGAATTCAATTTGGTTGTAATAATCTTAGGGTTTTAATTTCTTGCAAATAATCCCCTATTCAAAATTGTATCCCCCTCCCCATATCAATGTTGTAATAGTTGTAGATTTACCTTTACGCATTTATAGTTTTCAAATATGCCATGATAGAGATTAGGGTTTGTATGTAATATCCAAAATCAAAACAAATAGCTTGACTAAAACAAGACAAAAATGCATGAAAATGACAACACAATACACACATACACCCCCTAGGGTTTCATCCACTTGTTGTCCTTAAAATGGCCATGGTATGCATGTTGAGTGTCTTGGCAAAACAAAAATAAAACAAAAGATCATAGTGCCTTGATGACACTATCTTGGTTGCCTAAACAAAATGATCTAGTCCCTCAAACAAAAAACTTGCTAAAGATGCTTAGCACAATTGTTATCATGGTTAATACGATGATCCGCGCCTGTCCCGTTTAACATCCAAATACAAGGTTGTTTACCAAATACAGTGGAAAAACAACAATGTAAAAGGGTTAAAAATGTGTAGGAAAGATCTTTGAGTAGATAGGGTAGAAGGTTTTACTTACTTTATCAAACTTGCAAACATCCTTGCTATTTTCAAAAACACATCACAACATAATTTCAAAACATTTCCGAAAACAACTTTCAAACATTGAAACATATTTTAAAAAGACAATACACCTTTGTATACATTCAAACAAGAATCATTACAAAGGTTGCCACAACGATGGCCTCTTTTCAAAACATTTTCAAAATCACACACAAAGCACCATTTCAAACAATTGAAAAGAAAAAGCAAGTGATCTTAACAAGTAACTAAGAGCCCATGGATAACCATGGACGAAAAGGGTCCTTGCACCTTCCCTTTTCATAATCTACCCCCCGAACCCAAGAAAACATCTCAAAGGTCTTTCCTGTGCTTTTTGACCTTTCCTTTGGATAAAATAAAAAGTCGGTGGCGACTCTTGCTAAACCGAAACATTTGCGAACATAAACACAAAACCTCAAGTCAGTTCTCCCACCGTATCACAGGCGGTCCAGGAAAAATTTAGGGATGTAAAGTGTATCACTATTTCACATTGGATCACCTTGCGACCAGACCTCAGTATCAACTATCAAGCTCGAACGACACTAATCAATCTAGTCAGCTTTGGACAAGCAACACAGTGATGAGACGCTCGAAGACATAGCGACAATAGCAAAATTGAAACTCAATGGGATTATTACACATAGTTGTTTTCTTTTCTTTGTACATAATATTGTATAGCTTTCATTTTCACGGAGACATTCTCTCACTAGAGCGCCAGCTTCCTTGTACAAAAGCGCCCGTTATAGGCGAACTTCAAGAAATCAATACAATTTATTTTTATAAAAACCATTTGTTTTTTCTTTTTGTTTTGTTTCGCAAAAACGTCCAATGGTTTATTCTTGACATATGCATTTGAGTATAATTTCTATTCATAAATACTCGCATAAGAAACGAAAATACAATTGCTCGTAACTTCAGAAACAGGGGCAAAAACAAAAATCATGTCAAGACCGACAATTACTCTGTTCAGCAGGTACAGGGGCAGGGACAACTTTGAAACAAAATCACCATTACATGTGCCCATGTGACATCTACACTTCCCACATAATAGAGGCAACCAAAGCTTTATCATTGGCTTCCCCAAACAAGAGTTACTTTCCTCAGCAAAGTTCCTTCAGAGAGCTGACATCTATATTCTCCAGCCGAATTTTATAATCGCAAAAGGTTCATAAAGTTGTCTCCCAAGAAGAGTTTATTTCTCTGAACACAGAAGCTCACCCCCCAACAGAGCTTATTACTTCAGCTAAGAAAGTCCACCTTCCCACAGAGTTATTCCCCGCAGAGTTATTCTCAAGCAGAGTCTCTCCCCGACAGAATATCCGTAAACAAGGATCAAATCCCCAGCCTAATCATCTTTGATTCACCATCCCCAGCGGAAGAACCGCTTTTTTCTATAATAGTCAGGAATTCAATTTCCAATCCTCTCCAACAGTAGTCAGGGATTTATTTTCACAGACTCGGATATGTCACAATAAGCATTTCATGTTCATACATCATGACGTGCACATACATATTGCATACAACATAATCTCATTTATTTTGAGAACATCATCATATAATACATTTCATGCATAACATACAATTAACCCTCTACCTTTTTAGAAAAGATGGTTATCATCAACAATTCCAACAATTCAGGATTAAATCCATGAAGTTATACATGTCACATCTGCAGATAACTAATGCAAAATCAGTTCCCGAAACCAAATGGGTCAACTAATCTACGTGATCAAATGAAGCAGCCCTACTACACAGGCTTTCATTTAGAAGTAACCCTATTATCCAAGTTCCTTCTCATAGCCCTACTATCCAGACTTTCATTTCGAAGTAACTCTACTATCCAGGTTCCTTCTCATAGCCCTACTATCCAAGATTTCATTTCGAAGTAACCCTACTATCCAGGTTCCTTCTCGGAGTCCTACTATCAAAGCTTTCATTTCTAAGTAACCCTACTATCCAGGTTCCTTCTCATAGCCCTACTATTCAGGCTTTCATTTTGAAGTAACCCTACTATCCAGGTTCCTTCTCATAGCCCTACTATCCAAGCTTTCATTTCGAAGTAACCCTACTATCCAGGTTCCTTCTTATAGCCCTACTATCTAGGATTTCATTTCGAAGTAACCATACTATCCAAGTTCCTTCTCATAGCCCTACTATCCACACTTTCATTTCGATGTAACCCTACGATCCAGGTTCCTTCTCATAGCCCTACTATCCAAGCTTTCATTTTGAAGTAACCCTGATATCAAGGTTCCTTCTCATAGCCCTACTATCCAGGCTTTCATTTCGAAGTAACCCTACTGTTGTACCCCAAAATTTGCCCTCCTTTTTTTCACAAGAAATCACAGCTTCGGGCTTTTCCTGAATTTTCAGATTGGCTTAAGAATCGGTCAAACAGACTTTTCTCATTAGTCAGACAAAATTAGGGTTTTTCATTGATTTTGAATCAGTCAGACAAAATTAGGGTTTCTTTTGATTTGTTTGAGTTTGGCTCAGGGTTTGATCAGGCGGACGTTTCTTTGACAATAAATCCAGAATTAGGGTTGGCGCGCGCATTCTCAGAAGGAATTAATTCTACAGTTATTTTCAAATTGAGTGTCACATGGTTTTGACGTTTGTTCAAGATTTCTGTTTGTTTCCCAAAACCTGAACCTATGGGATAGCAGCTGAGGCTTCTGATTGAAAATTTGCAGTTTTAGTTTAATCAAATAAAGTGAAAGGCGTATGGACGTTTGTTTGTTTAACTGTGCAATTCTATTGGTTATTTGGAACGCCAGGCTTATTGTTGGTTAATACAAGGCTAGAAGAATGCGACGTTTGTTGATTATTTATAATTTCTAAGTTAATATTATTGGGATAATTTCCAATTATTATGACTCAAGAAATTTAAATAATTAAATAAGCAATTGTAGAAGAATTAAAAGAATTAACTGAAAAAAGATTTTTTTTTCATTTTCAATTGTTTGTTATAAATATTATTTGAATACTGTAAATTTATTTACAGTGTTTATAATAATGTTTATTACAAATGGTTAAAATAAAATAAAACTATATCCTAAGTTTCTTGAGGTCTTCATCTTCTACCGCTGCTTCCTTTGCCCGACTGGTATTCACCTGCAAAGCCAGAAAAAGAGAAGTCAAACACAGATGAATTTGGAAAAGTATTTTTCTGACAGTTAACCATAAAAACTCATCATTAAAAGTGTTGGCCGAAATCAGTTGGTTCGTCCTCTCTGCAAATTGCAAAAAGACTCTCTTCTTGGTTCACAAAGAGGGAAAGAAAATATGTTTGCAAGCATATGAATTCATTAAATACAAGGCAGCATGCACAAAGTTACAAATTCAAACAAACTGCACATGTGCAAACTGAAAATGCCAAACCAAGTCACAAGTGTAAACAATGGCAAACCAAACTGTCAAAGCTGTCAAAGAAGATACCAAAAGATATCAAAAGCTGTCAAAACTGTCCAAAGAAGCTACCAAACTGTTAAGAAGATATCAAAAGATATCAAAAGCTATCAAACTATCATCAAAGAAAAGAAGAAAGTACAATATGCAGAAAGAAGCTAACATTGCAAGCAAGCTTGTAAAACTTTCATCATTTCCCAACCAAACACCTTTTCAGAAAAAAGGACAGTTAAGCAATAAAGTATGCTTTTTCTGTGGAGAGAGAAAGAGAGAGAGAAGTAGAGGCTTACAACTTTGCAGGCTTAGAAGATAAATAGAACATTATTCCAACATTGTTAAGGGGGAAGAACAACACATAGAAAAATATACAACAAGCCTGTAACCTCAAAACCTGCCTCAAACCTGTTACAGAGGCAAGCCTTAAGCCTGTATCAGTAAACACAAACAAAGCTGCAAGCCTTCAAACCTCAAACCTGTTACAGCATGGAAGCCTGCCTTTAAACCTATTAAAGCCTTAAAATTCCAAACCTGTGTTAAAAACAAAAGCAACAAGCCTTGAAACCCCCAGAAACCAGAAGCCTGCTTATATCAGTAGCAAACCTAAAACAAACCTTCAACAAAACCTGTCAAGTTGCTCAAGCCTGCTTCAAGCCAAAGCTCCAACAGCCTGCCCAAAGCCAAAGCTCAAAAGCCTGTCAAAACAATAAAACCCCAACTGTACCATACAAATTTGCCTCAAGCCTGTCAAAAAACCATAAAAACATTCAACCTGCCTTCAAGATCAAGGAACCAAACTCAAAGCAAACCCAAAAACCCTCAGAATAAAATTCATCATAGGGCCAACATCATTAGAATCAGTAACAATAGTAGCAAGTGCCTCAGAATCAGATTCATCATTGGAAGACTAACCAAGCAAAAGAGAGGAAGAACATATCAGCAACTTAGAAGCATAACAATAGGCAACTCAGAATCATCATCATCATTGAAAAGGTCAAGCCCAAAAGAGAGGAAAATAAAAATCAGAAGCATAACAATAGGCAACTCAGATATCATCTTCATCAAAAGCAAGCATCTCAGAATCAAAGAATAAGCATTCAAATATTCATAGGAAAGCATTCAAATAATCAGAGGCAAGCATGTCCAGAAGAAAGGTTTTCAGGATATAATATCATCACAAAACCTAGACAAAGAAAAAGATACAAATACCAGAAGAAAGCTTTCCTCATCATCGATCTCTCCGCCTTGGCCGCCTAAGACGCCTCCTGTCCAAACTCCCTTTTTCCTCTCCAAGAGAAGAACCAAGGTATAATTTCCTCTTCCCCTTTTTTCTTACACCTCAAATAAACAATCAACACAGAAAATCAATAACATGTAGAAAATAATAACATGCAAGAGAAAATCCGAAAACCCTAAAAACACATGAAAAAGAAAAATCGTTACCTTTTCTTTATCACTGCCTGAACGACCATGGAGAGAGGGAAGTGGAGGTGGCGCTCTGGCAGCTAAGGCGAAGAGAGGCGTCAGAAGCTCATGTTCGAGAGCGAGGAAGAGATGAAGAAGATAGGGAGCGGCGCCGTTTGTAAGGCACAAACCCTATTCTGAACGAAACAAGGTGAAACCCTAAAAACGTTATGAACGTGTTTGGGCCTGTCCCCAACAAAATGAACCCTTAAGCCCAATACCCCTCCTTCAGCGTGTGCACTCCCCCTTTCTTTCTCAAATCTGTTTGTTTTAATCTTTGGGCCAAACGCCTCCTTAGGCCCATTCAACTTTTTTTTTTAATTTTTTTCTTATACTTATAAATCAATACTATTTTTATTTTATTTTATCACTTTATTTTTCCTCCTTTTCATACATATAACTTAAATTAATTCTTTTATAAAAACAACATATTGAACTTTTGTATAAAAAATGTTTTAATAGTCTTTTTTTATTTATTCATCACATTTTAAACAAAATATGTAAATAATAGATTTTCTTTATTAAGTTAAAATATTTTATATTTTAAGAACTCCTTCTATATAAAACATTAGTAAAAAAATACATCAAAAAATAGAATTTTTAAGGTTAAATATTTCCTTTTTTTTATCAAACCTTTTGTTTATATATAATTAACAAAAAAAAACACAAAAAATAATAAAAATATTTAATAATGCATTAGGTTAACATTTCCATCACTTGTAAATAATCATGTACATTTCACAAATACTTTTGTTTCTCTTTATTCTTATACTTTGCTATATTTTACATTGAGAATGCGATGATTCGATTTGGTTGTAAATAATACTTGGACACTACTATCCTGATAAGACTCATCCCCATTTATAAACATTTGTACCCCCATCCCCGGATACTTATTTGTAGTAGCTTAGACTTTAAATTTCCGCAATTTATCGCTTTCTATATACTGTATAGTAATTAGGGTTTGTATGCGAAGATTCAAAATCAACCGCTAGATAACCTAATACAAAGATAAATGCATGAAAAAACAAACAAATGCACACTTGAACCCTTAGGGTTACTCCACTTATTGCCTTAAAAAATGGGCCATGTTTGCATGTCAAGTACTTTGGCAAAACAAAACAAAACAAAAACAAACAAAATGATCATAGTCCCTCGATGACGCTATCGGAGTTGCCTAAACAAAAATGATCATAGTCCCTCAAGAAAATTGCCAAGATACTTGACACTATTGCTTTCATGGTCTATACGATGACCCGCGCCCGTCCCCTTAACATCCTAATACAAGGTTGTTCACCAAATACAATGGTGAAACAACACTGTTAAAAGGGTTAAAACATGAGAAAGATCTTTGAGAAATTTAGGGTAGACAAACTCTTGGTTACTTGATCAAACTTGCAAAACACACTTGCCATTTTTCAAACACACATCTCCACACAACTTCAAAACAAACTTTCAAAAAACATTGAAACATCTTTTCAAAAAGACAAACACCTTTGTAAAACATTCGAGTAAAGAATTGTTACAATGGTTGCCTAGACAAGGCATCTTTTTCAAAACATTTTAAAAATCACACACACAAAACACCATTTCAAGCAATTGAAAAACAAAGGCAAGTGATCTAAAACAAGTAACTAAGAGCCCGTGGATAACCATGGATGAAAAGGGTGCTAGCACCTTCCCTTTTTATAATCTACCCCCCGAACCCACGAAAACATCTCAAAGGTATTTCCTGTGCTTTTTGACCTTTCCTTAGGATAAAATAAAAAGTCGGTGGCGACTCTTGCTAAACCGAACAAGTGCGAATACAAACGCAAAACCTCAAGTCAGTTCTCCCACCGTATCACAGAACTGGCGACTCTGCTGGGGAAGTTTCTAAAAGTTGGGTTACCTTAGGGTTTTAGATCACCTATACATGCTTGCTTTGATTGCTTTGATTGCTTTACTTTTTGGGTCCTTGTTTGGGTTTGTTGTAAATCCTACACCCAGATTTGGGGGCACCTTTTTAGGTAAATAGCAATAAACTGTGAGGGAAGTGTGCGGGGTATACCGACATGGTTGAAGCAGTAGCTATGTTAGTGTGACATATTTGTGAGTACCGGTAGCCCTTGAGTAGTCAAGGAGAATACGGGGCCGCTGAGCGATGTCACGAAGCACTAACGAACTCTAGAACCTTACTTGACCATCTTGGCCTTTTTAGGGGTAGTGAGATGACCGACTTTGGTGCAGTCCGAAGTTGGTAGATACTCGATACTACACTCATTGAGGATTGTTTTCTTGGGATATTTCGGTCGCCAGTTAAGTGGCTAAACCAAAACTATGAACACCGAAAATAATCCAGTGATATTGAGCTCCTTAGAACCCGGTTTCTATTTTAGGACAGGATGAGCCAACTAACTTCAAGAGGGTACTTACCTACGAACCCCATGCAAGCCCGAACCTAAGGACTTGTTTGCTTTGTGTGAATATGATTACCTGTATATACACTTGATTACTTTTGCATACATGTACATAACATCATAACATCATACCATAGCATTTTCAATAACCATTTCAAGGATCTCGAGGGTCTTTTGATGCAGGGTCACGTTGAACCAGACATCTACCAAGGGCAAGAGGTTTTCTCCTCTAAACAAACACCATCAAAGATCAAGTGCAACAACTTGAATCAGGGGCTATGACCCACTTGACATGGTGAGCTTGATTCTCGAGGAAAGACATCCACCGGTGCAAAGTTCTCCAATCAAAGATGTTGATCAAAGTTCAACCTCTAACATTTTTTTGTGTTTACCCCGAGAGATCCTTGAAAACATTGCATACATATATCATACATATCATTGCATAACAGGTTTCTCCCATACAAGTCTCCTTATCTTCCTACTGTTTATTTCAGTAAGATGGATATGGAACAAACGGTGAAAGATCTCCGGGCTCAAAACGCCCAACTTCAGGAAATGTTCTTGAACCTATCCCAGGGGCAAGAAGAGATAAGAGCTCTCCTCACAAGGGGCATGGTCCTGGGGAATCCGGGAGGCATCAGGAATGATCAATTGGAAGGATTGCAGATTGAGTTGGCAACAATGAAGATCCAGATGATGGGACAACTGGTGGGCCAGATGGATCTCATCCAAGACTTAGCTCAAAGACAAGAAGAGCTTAGGGTTCTCGTCAACAAGATGCTTCAAAATAGCCAAGTGGGGAAGATACCTAAGGTTGAAGATCAAGTCATCACTCAACCCCCTTTGAGACAAGAAGACAAGGGAAAAGCTCCTCAACTTGCTTCAGGGTCACAAGCCCGTCAACAGCCTCGTCAACGTCAACGGGGTAATCAGCGTAAGCAAAATACGTCTGGAAGACAGTTCACTGAGACTGACATACCATCATCTCTAATACTGGAACGCCTGTTGGAAGTCAATCTGACTGCTTTAAGGGATCCTATCCGGGATCCCAACACCTCTGCTCCTAGCTATCATCCTGACGCATTTTGTGTATACCACTCCTATAGTCCGGGACATGACACCGACGACTGCTGGGCCTTGAAAAACAAAATTCAGGATCTGATTGACAATGGAGTGTTGAAATTCATGCCGGATGGCGAGATGAAAATCTTCCGTTAAGGGTTTCTCCACCTGAAATGACAAAGCTCGAACTGAGAGACTTTTGTTTCATTTGAATTTTCAAGTTGTAATCTCTTTGTTATTCAAACAATTATCTTTTAATGTTAAACTATGTTTCATTAATGCATTGCATATGTTTGTCTTGAATTCATCCATTCGTTTTCACTACTCTTATGCTTTCTTTATGACATTTAACTCTTGCAAAAGCTACAAGCCTTTAGAGGGAGGATGACGAAACAATACCATAATCTCATACAGTATGCTTTTGAACAAACCTTGCTGATGATGTACAGGCATTTCTTTCAAATCCTAAACACTAGAGTTATAAGGAAGATAATCCCTAGTCAACCCTTTCGAGCCAAAGAAGTAGGAGTTTTCTGTTCTAAAAAAATTGAAACCTTTGATTTAAACCTGGGGCAGGGTAGTCACTCAGTTAATTCAAAAAAGATGCGCATTGAAGTCGCCAACTCTCAGTTCGTAATACCATGAACGACATCAAAAACATTCATTTGGAATAAAAAAGACAATGATGGTTCCTTATCTCATAGGCAGTCAATCTCACAAAAGAGAAAAGCCCACTGAGCCAAAACCTACAAAGGAGGCTTAAGAAAGCTGGGGCATCCCGCTGACTGTGATTTCGAAAACAGGAACAGTCAGGCAAAAGTTAGGGATAACAAATCAAAAGAACGAGGTCATTACAAATCCTCAATAACATGAAAAATTTTGCAAAAAAAAAGGAGATGATGACTGCCTTCCATAAACTGGTGTGAGCCATCACCAAAAAGTCGTTCCAAACTCGAATAGAGTTCGACGTACAATTAACTGAGTTTAGGATTGGAGAACATCACGAAGAGCGGGTGGGTACAAATATACTTTGAGCCTTTATCCTTTGTTTCTTAAACCGTGAACCAAGCCACTTTACAACCCTTCAAAAGTCCTAATTGAAGCATGGGTTAGTTCGAAAGCATACTGTTACAAAAGGTATCCTGACTCCTGTAAGGCTTTGCCCTAAATCTGGTGTTGAAATTGTCTTATAAAAAGTTTTCTACTAAAAAACACATTTTTCAAAACTTCGAGACAGACATAAACTTTGCATTACTTGAATATCCTTGTTCGCATATGGCTATTTGTTTGACAGTGGAGAAATTCACATAATGAATATCCAGTGAACAAAAGCCCTCTCAGTGAGCAAAATCACTTCAAAAAGAACGACACTTCCATTGACAAATCTCCTATCAACAAGGGGGCATGTCATGTCACTATCCAGCACACCTGGGGCAGTCCAGTCAAGATTTCAACAAATCTTTCAAAAGTTCAATTAACCTGGGGCAGTCCAGTCAAGATTTCAACAAATCTTTCAAAGTTCAATTAACCTGGGGCAGTCCATTCAAGATTTCAACAAATCTTTCAAAGTTCAATTAACCTGGGGAAGTCCAGTCAAGATTTCAACAAATCTTTCAAAGTTCAGTGCACCTGGGGGAAGTCTCCCTCACCATCACTTGGGGTATTTAAACGTCAATCTCATCAAAGGGTTACGTGCAGTCCAAGTGTCCTGGCAATATCACAAGCATCTGATACTAGGGGCAGTGATGAAACCTCTCCGAATGTTTTTTGAAAAGACATTCAAGCGTCATCAAGGAGGTCATCACCTCTCTAGCAGACCTGCAGTCATGGGTTTATTTCCCCAACATTTGTCAAGGATTTATTCTCCAAAACAAATTACATTTCAAGTTTCAAGGTCGTTCAAAATTTCCTTCATCACCTGCTGGAAATTGCGGTCATCATCAAAAATTCCTTCATCACCTGCTGGAAATTGCGGTCATCATCAAAAATTCCTTCATCACCTGCTGGAATTCAAGAGAGTTCAAAATTTCCTTCTGGAAGTTGCGGTCATCATCAAAAATTTCCTTCATCACCTGCTGGAAGTTACAACCATCAACAGAATAACGGACAATTGAAGCTCCTAAGAAATATGTTTCTCTCAAGAATGAAGATTCTCATCCTTAAAACCTCAGAAGATTGGTATACTCCCAGTTTCTGACCGTTAACAGAATGAAGATTCTCATCACCGCAGAAGATTGGTATACTCCCAATTTCTGACCCACCAGAATGAAGATTCTCATCCATAAAACCTCAGAAGATTGGTATACTCCTAGTTTCTGACCGTTAACAGAATGAAGATTCTCATCACCGCAGAAGACTGGTATACTCCCAATTTCTGACCCACCAGAATGAAGACTCTCATCCTTAAAACCTCAGAAGATTGGTATACTCCTAGTTTCTGACCGTTAACAGAATGAAGATTCTCATCAGCGCAGAAGATTGGTATACTCCCAATTTCTGACCCACCAGAATGAAGACTCTCATCCTTAAAACCTCAGAAGATTGGTATACTCCCAGTTTCTGACCGTTAACAGAATGAAGATTCTCATCACCGCAGAAGACTGGTATACTCCCAATTTCTGACCCACCAGAATGAAGACTCTCATCCTTAAAACCTCAGAAGATTGGTATACTCCCAGTTTCTGACCGTTAACAGAATGAAGATTCTCATCACCGCAGAAGATTGGTATACTCCCAATTTCTGACCCACCAGAATGAAGACTCTCATCCTTAAAACCTCTGAAGATTGGTATACTCCCAGTTTCTGACCGTTAACAGAATGAAGATTCTCATCCTTGAAACCTCAGAAGATTGGTATACTCCCAATTTCTGACCCTTAACAGAATGAAGACTCTCGTCCTTAAAACCCCAGTAGATTGGCATACACCCAGTTTCTGACCGTTAACAGAATGAAGATTCTCATCCTTGAAACCTCAGAAGATTGGTATACTCCCAATTTTTAACCCTTAACAGAATGAAGACTCTCGTCCTTAAAACCTCAGAAGATTGGTATACTCCCAGTTTCTGACCGTTAACAGAATGAAGATTCTCATCACCGCAGAAGATTGGTATACTCCCAATTTCTGACCCACCAGAATGAAGATTCTCATCCTTAAAACCTCAGAAGATTGGTATACTCCTAGTTTCTGACCGTTAATAGAATGAAGATTCTCATCACCGCAGAAGACTGGTATACTCCCAATTTCTGACCCACCAGAATGAAGACTCTCATCCTTAAAACCTCATAAGATTGGTATACTCCCAGTTTCTGACCGTTAACAGAATGAAGATTCTCATCAGCGCAGAAGATTGGTATACTCCCAATTTCTGACCCACCAGAATGAAGACTCTCATCCTTAAAACCTCAGAAGATTGGTATACTCCCAGTTTCTGACCGTTAACAGAATGAAGATTCTCATCACCGCAGAAGACTGGTATACTCCCAATTTCTGACCCACCAGAATGAAGACTCTCATCCTTAAAACCTCAGAAGATTGGTATACTCCCAGTTTCTGACCGTTAACAGAATGAAGATTCTCATCAGCGCAGAAGATTGGTATACTCCCAATTTCTGACCCACCAGAATGAAGACTCTCATCCTTAAAACCTCAGAAGATTGGTATACTCCCAGTTTCTGACCGTTAACAGAATGAAGATTCTCATCACCGTAGAAGATTGGTATACTCCCAATTTCTGACCCACCAGAATGAAGACTCTCATCCTTAAAACCTCTGAAGATTGGTATACTCCCAGTTTCTGACCGTTAACAGAATGAAGATTCTCATCCTTGAAACCTCAGAAGATTGGTATACTCCCAATTTCTGACCCTTAACAGAATGAAGACTCTCGTCCTTAAAGCCTCAGAAGATTGGTATACTCCCAGTTTCTGATCGTTAACAGAATGAAGATTCTCATCCTTGAAACCTTAGAAGATTGGTATACTCCCAATTTTTAACCCTTAATAGAATGAAGACTCTCGTCCTTAAAACCTCAGAAGATTGGTATACTCCCAGTTTCTGACCGTTAACAGAATGAAGATTCTCATCCTTGAAACCTCAGAAGATTGGTATACTCCCAATTTCTGACCCTTAACAGAATGAATACTCTCGTCCTTAAAACCTCAGAAGATTGGTATACTCCCAGTTTCTGACCGTTAACATAATGAAGATTCTCATCCTTGAAACCTCAGAAGATTGGTATATTCCCAATTTTTGACCCTTAACAGAATGAAGACTCTCGTCCTTAAAACCTCAGAAGATTGGTATACTCCCAGTTTCTGACCGTTAACAGAATAAAGATTCTCATCCTTGAAACCTCAAAAGATTGGTATACTCCAAATTTATGACCCTTAACAGAATGAAGACTCTCGTCCTTAAAACCTCAGAAGATTGGTATACTCCCAGTTTCTGACCGTTAACAGAATGAAGATTGTCATCCTCGAAACCTCAGAAGATTGGTATACTCCCAATTTCTGACCCTTAACAGAATGAAGACTCTCGTCCTTAAAATCCCAGTAGATTGGCATACACCCAAGCTCCTGATATCCCCAACAGAATGGAGATTCTCATTCTCAAAGTGGCATACAACCTAAACCTGAACTTCTTCCAAGCAAGAATAAGTTTTTTCCAGAATCCTGAGTTTTACTCTCCAACAGGATAGCTACTTTTCAACAGTGTGGGTATTCCGCACAGAATTCAAATTCCCCAAGAAGAATGAAGACTCTCATTCTCAGTTCCTCACAGAGTATTCAGATATTCTCCAGTGAAGATCCCCTCAAGACAGGAATCCCTAGTAGATTGGCATACAACCCAAGCTCCTGATTCCCCAACATTGGTCCCAGGACTTCTCTTTTTCAATGATCAAAGGATTTTCAATCCCCTACAGCAGTCAAGGATTTACTTTCCCCGGCAGTAGTCAAAGATTTTATTATCCAGGATTTGTCTTCCTCAGCAAGACAGCTACTCAGCTTACATGCGTATCCATTACATTCATATCATAAACATTGATGAAGTGCAATCCATTGCATCATACATATCATGCAACATAACTTTGTGTTTAGCTAACATTTTGTCCTTTTCAGGATAAGAATAAAAGGCTATCATTAACAATTATTCAGATGCAGTTTTACACGGACTCATCATCAAGCAACCCTACACCGGTTCCTTCTCAATTCCAGATGCAATTTTACATGGATTCATCGTCAGAAAACCCTACACAGGTTCCTTCTTTCAACTTACCAAATTACAGTTCAACAAATATTCTTGGATGGCATCTACAAGCCCATTTCCAACAAGATACAATCACCTTCAGATGGCATCTATAAGCCCATCCCCCTACCAACAATTTCGAGATGGCATCTCTAAGCCCATCCCCCGCCAAAATTTTGTCACATCTCCATATGGCATCTTTAAGCCCATCTCCAAATGGCATCTTTAAGCCCATTCCCTCAACTACGCTTGGACGGGTGCAAATTTTTTTGGGCACTCTAGTGTCCAATCTCCTTTTACCTTCGAGTCGCGAACGATAAACTTTCCAATCTAACTCTTCAGGTTCAAGAAGATTGAACAGGGGAAACTGTTGTACCCCAAAATTTGCCCTCCTCTTTTTCACAAGAAATCACAGCTTCGGGCTTTTCCTGATTTTTCAGATTGGCTTAAGAACCGGTCAAACCGACTTTTCTCATCAGTCAGACAAAATTAGGGTTTTTCATTGATTTTGAATCAGTCAGACAAAATTAGGGTTTCTTTTGATTTGTTTGAGTTTGGCTCAGGGTTTGATCAGGCAGACGTTTCTTTGACAATAAATCCAGAATTAGGGTTCGCGCGTGCATTCTCAGAAGGAATTAATTCTACAGTTCTTTTCAAATTGACTGTCGCATGGTTTTGACGTTTGTTCAAGATTTCTGTTTGTTTCCCAAAACCTGAACCTATGGGATAGCAGTTGAGGCTTCTGATTGAAAATTTGCAGTTTTAGTTGAATCAAATGAAGTAAAAGGCGTATGGACGTTTGTTTGTTTAACTGTGCAATGCTATTGGTTATTTGGAACGTCGGGCTTATTGTTGGTTAATACAAGGCTAGAAGAATGCGACGTTTGTTGATTATTTATAATTTCTAAGTTAAGATTATTGGGATAATTTCCAATTATTATGACTCAAGAAATTTAAATAATTAAATAAGCAATTGCAGAAGAATTAAAAGAATTAACTGAAAAAAGATTTTTATTCATTTTCAGTTGTTTGTTACAAATATTATTTGAATACTGTAAATTTATTTACAGTGTTTATAATAATGTTTATTACAAATGGTTAAAATAAAATAAAACTATATCCTAAGTTTCTTGAGGTCTTCATCTTCTACCGCTGCTTCCTTTGCCTGACTGGTATTCACCTGCAAAGTCAGAAAAAGAGAAGTCAAACATAGATGAATTTGGAAAAGTATTTTTCAGACAGTTAATCATAAAAAAAATTCATCATTAAAAGTGTTGACCAGAATCAGTTGGTTCGTCCTCTCTGCAAATCGCAAGAAGAATCTCTTCTTGGTTCACAAAGAGGGAAAGAAAATATGTTTGCAAGCATATGAATTAATTAAATACAAGGCAGCATGCACAAATTTACAAATTCAAACAAACTGCACATGTGCAAACTGAAAATGCCAAACCAAGTCACAAGTGTAAACAATGGCAAACCAAACTGTCAAAGCTGTCAAAGAAGATACCAAAAGATATCAAAAGCTGTCAAAACTGTCCAAAGAAGCTACCAAATTGTCAAAAAGATATCAAAAGCTATCAAACTGTCATCAAAGAAAAGAAGAAAGTACAATATGCAGAAAAAAGCTAACATTGCAAGCAAGCTTGTAAAACTTTCATCATTTCCCAACCAAACACCTTTTCAGAAAAAAGGACAGTTAAGCAATAAAGTATTCTTTTTCTGTGGAGAGAGAAAGAGAGAGAGAAGTAGAGGCTTACAGTTTTGCAGGCTTAGAAGATAAATAGAACATTATTCCAACACTGTTAAGGGGGCAGAACAACACATAGAAAAATATACAACAAGCTTGTAACCTCAAAACCTGCCTCAAACCTGTTACAGAGGCAAGCCTTAAGCCTGTATCAGTAAACACAAACAAAGTTGCAAGCCTTCAAACCTCAAACCTGTTACAGCATGGAAGCCTGCCTTTAAACCTGTTAAAGCCTTAAAACTCCAAACCTGTGTTAAAAACAAAAGCAACAAGCCTTGAAACCCCCAGAAACCAGAAGCCTGCTTATATCAGTAGCAAACCTAAAACAAACCTTCAATAAAACCTGTCAAGTTGCTCAAGCCTGCTTCAAGCCAAAGCTCCAACAGCCTGCCCAAAGCCAAAGCTCCAAAAGCCTGTCAAAACAATAAAACCCCAACTGTACCATACAAACTTGCCTCAAGCCAGTCAAAAAACCATACAAACATTCAACTTGCCTTCAAGATCAAGTAACCAAACTCAAAGCAAACCCCAAAACCCTCAGAATCAAATTCATCATAGGGCCAACATCATTAGAATCAGTAATAACAGTAGCAAGTGCCTCAGAATCAGATTCATCATTGGAAGACTAACCAAGCAAAAGAGAGGAAGAGCATATCAGCAACTCAGAAGCATAACAATAGGCAACTCAGAATCATCATCATCATTGAAAAGGCCAAGCCCAAAAGAGAGGAAAAGAAAAATCAGAAGCATAACAATAGGCAACTGAGATATCATCTTCATCAAAATCAAGCATCTCAGAATCAAAGAATAAGCATTCAAATATTCATAGGAAAGCATTCAAATACTCAGAGGCAAGCATGTCCAGAAGAAAGGTTTTCAGGATATAATATCATCACAAAACCTAGACAAAGAAAAAGATACAAATACCAGAACAAAGCTTTCCTCATCATCGATCTCTCCGCCTTGGCCGCCTAAGACGCCTCCTGTCCAAACTCCCTTTTTCCTCTCCAAGAGAAGAACCAAGGTATAATTTCCTCTTCCCCTTTTTTCTTACACCTCAAATAAACAAACAACACAGAAAATCAATAACATGTAGAAAATAATAACATGCAAGAGAAAATCCGAAAACCCAAAAAACACATGAAAAAGAAAAATCGTTACCTTTTCTTTATCACTGCCTGAACGACCATGGAGAGAGGGAAGTGGAGGTGGCACTATGGCAGCTGAGGCGAAGAGAGGCGTTAGAAGCTCATGTTCGAGAGCGAGGAAGAGATGAAGAAGATAGGGAGCAGCGCCGTTTGTAAGGCACAAACCCGATTCTGAACGAAACAAGGTGAAACCCTAAAAACGTTATGAACGTGTTTGGGCCTGTCCCAACAAAATGAACCCTTAAGCCCAATACCCCTCCTTCAGCGTGTGCACCCCCCCTTTCTTTCTCAAATCTGTTTGTTTTAATCTTTGGGCCAAACGCCTCCTTAGGACCATTCAACTTTTATTTTTATTTTTTTCTTATACTTATAAATCAATACTATTTTTTTTTATTTTATCACTTTATTTTTCCTCCTTTTCATACATATAACTTAAATTAATTCTTTTATAAAACCAACATATTGAACTTTTGTATAAAAAATGTTTTAATAGTCTTTTTTTATTTATTCATCACATTTTAAACAAAATATGTAAATAATAGATTTTCTTTATTAAGTTAAAATATTTTTTATTTTAAGAACTCCTTGTATATAAAACATTAGTAAAAAAATACATCAAAAAATAGAATTTTTAAGGTTAAATATTTCCTTTTTTTTATTAAACCTTTTGTTTATATATAATTAACAAAGAAAAACACAAAAAATAATAATAATATTTAATAATGCATTAGGTTAACATTTCCATCACTTGTAAATAATCATGTACATTTCACAAATACTTTTGTTTCTCTTTATTCTTATACTTTACTATATTTTACATTGAGAATGCGATGATTCGATTTGGTTGTAAATAATACTTGGACACTACTATCCTGATAAGACTCATCCCCATTTGTAAACATTTGTACCCCTATCCCCGGATACTTATTTGTAATAGCTTAGACTTTAAATTTCCGCAATTTATCGCTTTCTATATACTGTATAGTAATTAGGGTTTGTATGCGAAGATTCAAAATCAACCGCTAGATAACCTAATACAAAGATAAATGCATGAAAAAATAAACAAATGCACACTTGCACCCTTAGGGTTACTCCACTTGTTGCCTTCAAAAATGGGCCATGTTTGCATGTCAAGTACTTTGGCAAAACAAAACAAAACAAAAACAAACAAAATGATCATAGTCCCTCGATGACGCTATCGGAGTTGCCTAAACAAAAATGATCATAGTCCCTCAAGAAAATTGCCAAGATACTTGACACTATTGCTTTCATGGTCTATACGATGACCCGCGCCCGTCCCCTTAACATCCTAATACAAGGTTGTTCACCAAATACAATGGTGAAACAACACTGTTAAAAGGGTTAAAACATGAGAAAGATCTTTGAGAAATTTAGGGTAGACAAACTCTTGGTTACTTGATCAAACTTGCAAAACACACTTGCCATTTTTCAAACACACATCTCCACACAACTTCAAAACAAACTTTCAAAAAACATTGAAACATCTTTTCAAAAAGACAAACACCTTTGTAAAACATTCGAGTAAAGAATTGTTACAATGGTTGCCTAGATAAGGCATCTTTTTCAAAACATTTTCAAAATCACACACACAAAACACCATTTCAAGCAATTGAAAAACAAAGGCAAGTGATCTAAAACAAGTAACTAAGAGCCCATGGATAACCATGGATGAAAAGGGTGCTAGCACCTTCCCTTTTTATAATCTACCCCCCGAACCCACGAAAACATCTCAAAGGTCTTTCCTGTGCTTTTTGACCTTTCCTTAGGATAAAATAAAAAGTCGGTGGCGACTCTTGCTAAACCGAACAAGTGCGAATACAAACGCAAAACCTAAAGTCAGTTCTCCCACCGTATCAGACCTACTATCCTGGTTCCTTCTCATAGCCCTACTATTTAGGCTTTCATTTCAAAGTAACCCTACTATCCAGGTTCCTTGTCATAACCCTACTATTTAGGCTTTCATTTCAAAGTAACCCTACTATCCAGGTTCCTTCTCATAGCCCTAATATCCAGGCTTTCATTTCTAAGTAACCCTACTATCCAGGTTCCTTCTCGTAGCCCTATTATCGAGACTTTCATTTCTAAGTAACCCTTCTATCCAGGTTCCTTCTTATAGCCCTACTATATATACTTTCATTTCTAAGTAACCCTCCTATCCAGGTTCCTTCTCATAGCCCTACTATCCAGGCTTTCATTTCGAAGTAACCTTACTATTCAGGTTAATTCTCATAGCCCTAATATACAGACTTTCATTTCGAAGTAACCCTACTATCCGGGTTCCTTCTCATAGCCCTACTATCCAGGCTTTCATTTTGAAGTGACCCTACAATCCATGTTCCTTCTCTTTTATCTCCAAACAATAATTTAAAACACTGTAAGACGTAGACCCGACCAGATACGGTCGATTTCACATTTCCCAAGTAAGTCGTTGTGCAGCCTGGACCCTAACCAGATAAGCAGTTCACTTTCGTCTCCTAAATCAAGATTTAATTCCCCAGTAGAGTAAGGGACAACCGAAGCTCACAGACTATAGTTCCCAGGACATAAATCAACATTCCTCGGTGAAGTCCTCCTCAACAACAGCTACAGGTATTCTCGCAAAGGAATCTCTTATGCAACCAATATCTTTTTTGGATGGCATCTTTAAGCCCATCTCTGGCGATTCTTAGCACCTTCCAAATGGCATCTGTAAGCCCATTCCCGATATCACCAATCAGTATTACTTCATGTGAGTGCAAATTTCTATGCACTCTAATGTCCAATCATCTTCCACCTTCATATCACGAAAGGCAGACCAACCAATCTACATCTCAGTTTTAAGAAGATTGAACAGGGTCATCTGTTGTACCGCAAAATTTGCCCTCCCATTTTTACTCAAAACATATTCCTAGAGGTCCTCAATTGCTCAAGTTAACTAAGGATTGACCAGACAAATCCTCCTCCTTAGAAAATGAGCTTCAAACTAGGGTTTCACTCCTCATAAAGATGGTTGAGTTCCAAGGGTCCTAAATTACTTCCATTTCCCTAATATGTTCTCAAGATCATCCATTCCAAGTTTCATGCCTTGCACAAGGAGTTTGCTCAGTCAACTGCTCAAATGCCTGAAAATCAACTATACTAGGTCAAAAGTCAAATGTGACCCTTATATAGTCAAACTTCAAGATTTTTGGTCAACATTGACATTTTGAAGTAATATCCATCATTTGATCAAGGGTTTATCATGATTCCTCAAGGAATTCCCCAAATTCATCAAAACTTAAAAGTTGTTAAATTAGGGTTTCTGTAGGAAAAGTCAATTCCCTACAACTCATATTCATCCCTCAAGTTCAAAAAATACACTCATGGAAAGATATAAATTAAGACATTATAGGTCATTTTAAAAAGTCAACAAAAACATCTTTTGGGTCAAAGCTTCTTACATGAACATGGAAGATCCAATTCAGATGAAAACAAAGAGGTTGATTAGAGGACATCCTAAGATTTCTAAAAAGTCAAAGAACACCCTCTTAGGGTCAAAATTGAGAGAGATCTGCTTGGTCAAAGTTGGCCATTTTTGTAAATTTTTCCAAAGTCAACATTGATCAAAATTGTTTTTTTTCTCCAAATGGGCCCATGTTTTCTTGTTTGAAACTTGTTACTAAGAGGACCCACGACCCCTGAACTTATCCACCTATTATTTTTATTATTTGTTTTGATTTTTCATTCATTTAAATCAAAATAAATCATTTAAAATAATGGAATAATGAAATAAAATCAAACATTGGATTTTATGAGCATATTATGAGTCTACAATCGGTTGGAAAATCAAGATTTTCGTGCAAGGGATAATTGGATTGGAAAAGATCATGATTTGGAAAAATTTAGAAATAAAAAATACAAGATGCAAATCAAATCTCTTTTCCATAATTTCTCAAGATTGCATCTGTTTTTGTTGACCTAATTCGTTCTCTTATATGTACACAACATTCCGAGAGCAAGGGAGGAGGTTTTGGCCGCATAGAACACATATAAGAAATTCCAATTTTTCACCAAAAAAGTGGCATTCAGTTTGGCATTTGTATGGAGATTCAAGGCATCCTAAAGCTTGCAATCAACTCCTAGGCACGTTTCGAAGTTGTTTGGACCATTACCACGCATTAAAGCACCCAGGAATGCTCCATAATGGTATCACGGTTTGTCTTTCATTCTTGAATTTGATTTTGAATATTTACGCGTTATAAATGATTTCTAGACATCCATTCATGTTTGTATTATCATTTAGAAGCTGTTTGTATAGTTAATTATGAGTTTTTATGCTTGTATGGACATATGCCATTGTTAGGGTTTAGAGCCTCTTTTTGGGGATTTTCGTTTCAGGTAAAATAAATGCCAAAGATGGATACCACTGAATTCCAGAGATCAAACCCAATTGATCTGTGTAACTAGATTTGGTTTATATTGTCTGGATATGATTTTTGAGATGCACAGGTTTATAGCAATGGACACGACCGTAGGTAAAAGTCCAGTACCTAAAATGACGACCTTGCGTAAAAGATGAAGGCGTGTCAATACCTGAGTGAATGGTTTGAATCTCACGCATTTTTCTTATCAGATTGACTCATTGATAAATATATTATTTATTGTTTATTTTGTATCAATGAATAGCAAGTTGGCTTAGTGGCAAAGGGAAAGGGTTTCCAGACGCGCGTGTCTGGGAGGTAAGCGGTTCGACCCCTACCTCCTGCATATTATTTTTCTTACAATTCCTTTGCAGATCCAGTAATGCACTTCCAAACGCGCTCACGGTGCACCTCAACATCTCCCGCCTTGGATCATCCAGTGATCAGATTTAAACATCCAGCAAAAGCAGCGCATGGTGAACCTCTAGAGGGGATCCTCACTGGATCACACGCCAGCCTTGGGCCAGCTATTCTGGGGCTGAAAATTCCAATTCACACCTCCCAGATTACTATTTCACCAGGCCCATTTCTATATTTTTTATTCTATTTATTTTAATTTCTCCTTTACTATTTTAATTATTTCAAAAATCATTTTTTTATTTAATCATAAAATCAATAAAATCACAAAAAAATAGAATTTAGGTTTTTCTATTAAAATTAATTTTGTAAATTAATTTGATTTAATTACTTTGATTTTTTTCTTTAAAAATAAAATCAATTAGAATCTAGGATTGGACTTCAAATCTTTTTCTTTAAAAATATCAACAATATTAGTTTTTATTTAGAATTAATTTTTAATTAATCATTTTTTTCAATTAATTAATTACTCTTTTTATTATTTAACTTTTTCCAGATAAAAACAAAAAAAAAATACTTTTCTCTTAAACTAAGCGCGTTTTAGGGTTTAGACACTTTGTTATCCTTCACATGTTTATTATTTCTGCAGTATTATTTTTTTTCATTATGTAATTGTTCCTGGTTTGTAATAGTTTAATTAGGTTTAAATTTCTACATCTAATTATGTAACTTCCCCAAGGTCTTGTAATAGTTTAGGAACCTTTATCTTTCTCCAATTTATTTTTCGTACGATAAATTACTTAGATGAATGGCTAATAGGATTGTATGGAAAGATAACGATTAATTGAACATAGAAAACCCTAATTGTGAAAAGATAAATAAACTGAAAAATAAACACTTGCACATGCTCACTCCTAGGGTTTTCCCCACTTCGGTTTCCTTCATTAAACAATGATGAAGTATAGGGAGTCTTAGTGGTTGTCCTCTAGTCCCAAAAGATAAAAAATGACCCATTCGAATGTTGCCTTAGAAAGATCTTTAGGACTCTAGGGTAATTACTAAGGTTTCCAAACCATTTCTTTAGTGATCATAATTGTCCCTTTCTTCCCTTTCGATTGACCCTTAAACTCCAACGATGGAGCTACCTACTCCTTAATAGTAGGATAGCACTGTCTAAAGAAACTAAGAAAATGAACAGACTTTTTCGAGTAGGTAGAAACTTTTAGGTACTTGCTCAAGTAAACTTTTTTACACATACACTTTCAAACAAGCTTTTCAAACAAAGTTTTTAAAAACATTTTATCACACCCTTGAGAACTGATACAAGGGTTACCATAAAGTGAAACACCGCACTAAGGCAAATTTCAAATCTTTTTCAAGCACACAAACACACAAAAGCAATTTAAGAATGAGCAAGTACATAAGAGCCCGTGGAAAACCACAGATAGAAGGGGTGCTAACACCTTCCCTTTCTATAATCTACCCCCGTACTCAGAAATATCGAAAAAGGATTTTTCTGTTCTTTTCCCTTTTCCTTTGTTGGATGAAATAAAAGTCAGCGGCGACTCTTGCTTACTGCGACATTTGCGAACAAAAAACACAAACCAGTATTAACAGTCAGTTTTGCCACCGTATCACATCTTTCGATCCTAAACTTTTGCCTGGACCTCGCTTTCTGGTTTTCAGCCCACCAGGATACCCATTTTTTCCCAAGTCACCCTTTCGGCTTTTCAACTTTCCGGGTGTACAATTTTTTGCATATATCCCTAATTTTTGTTCAAACCTTTTGGTTTGCTAGGATTCCCCTATCTTGTCTAGGTGTGTCAACCTAGCAGGTCTTTTATGCATAATATTTTTTAACTATGTCTGCATTCGCAAGATGTGGGAAGTCTTCACCGTCCATGGTAGTTAGCATCATGGCACCACCAGAGAACACTCTCTTGACAAAAAATGGCCCTTCGTAGGTGGGTGTCCATTTGACCCTGGGTTCGCCTTGTGGAAGAATGATGCGCTTTATTACCAAGTCACCAGCTTGATATACTCGGGGCTTGATCTTTTTGTTGAAAGCCTTGATCATGCATTTTTGGTACATTTGACCATGACAAACAACAACCCGTTATTTTTAATCGATCATGTTCAACTGATCCAATCTTGTTTGAATCCATTTGTCTTTGCCTAGGCCTGCCTCATTCATAATCCTTAATGAGGGAATCTGAACTTCCATTGGCAGAACAACTTCCATGCCATAGACCAAAGAAAATGGAGTTTCCCTAGTTGATGTTCGAGCTGAAGTATGGTAGCCATGAAGAGCAAATGGTAATATCTCATACCAGTCCTTGTAGGTCACTATCATCTTCTGCATAATCTTCTTAATGTTTTTGTTTTCCGCTTCCACTACGCCATTCATTTTTGGTCTATAAGGAAAAGAATTGTGATGCTTGATTTTGAGCTGAGTGCAAAGTTCGGTAATCATGTCATTGTTGAGGTTAGTCCCATTGTCGGTGATGATCCTTTCGGGGATACCATAGCGGCATATAATGTTATGTTTGATGAACCCGGCTACCACGCTCTTTGTTACTGAGGCAAATGAGGCGGCTTCGACCCATTTGGTGAAATAATCGATAACGACCAGAATGAAGCAATGTCCATTGGAAGTAGTAGGTTTGATCTCTCCAATCATGTCAATTCCCCACATTGCAAATGGCCACGGAGCGGTCATGACGTTCAGAGGGATAAGAGGCACATGGACCTTGTCGGTATAGATTTGGCATTTGTGGCAAGTTATTGAGTTGTGATGGAAATCAGTCTCCATTGATGACCAATAGTAACCAGCTCTCATGATTTTCTTGGCTATAGCATATTCGCTAGAGTGAGTCCCAAAGAGACCATCATGCATGTCTTCCATAATTTCCTCTGCCTCCTTCTTGCCCATACATCGGAGTAGAGTAGAGTCATGGTTGCGTTTGTACAAGATTCCATTACTTAGGAAGAGTTTGGCTGAAAATCTTCATAAGAAATTTCTGTCATTGATGAAAACTCCTTCGGGATAATCTTGTGCTTTAAGATATCTATTCAACTCATAGTACCATGGCTTATCAACGTCAGTGTCAAGCTCATAGAAGTGTGCAGGTTCGTCAAATATCTCAATTGTAATCATAGGAGCTTTGTTGTCCCATTTGACTTTGAACATGGAAGAAATTGTTGCCAAGGCGTCTTCCAGCTGATTTTCTTCCCTAGGGAGGTGTTCAAATGTGACCTCTTCTAAGTAAGGAATTAGAGATAGCACAAGCTCCTTGTAAGGGATGAGATTAAGGTGCTTAATGTTCTAATCTCCTTTTACTTGGCTAACCATTAGAGCAGAATCCTCAAACACATTAAAATGCTTGATCCTCAAATCCATGGCAGCCTTCAGACCCAAAATGCATGCTTCGTACTCAACCATGTTGTTCGTACAGTCAAAGCATAGTCTGGCAGTGAAAAGAGTGTGGCAACCTTCAGGGGATATGATCACAGCATCAATTCGGTTACCTAAAGTGTTGGAAGCCCCATCAAAGACCATAGTCCATCGGGATCCTTGTTCAAGTTCGTCATATGGTCCAGGTTTCGCGCAGTCGGTCACTAGCATGATATTCTCATCCGAGAAGTCAAAGTTCATAGAATGATAATCATCAACAGCTTGATGGGCCAAATGATTTGCTAATACACTTCCTTTGATGGCCTTTTGCGTTGTGTATTGAATATCGTACTCAGTCAAGATCATTTGCCATCTAGCTATCCTTCCGGAAAGAGGTTTCTCGAAGATGTACTTGATAAGGTCCATCTTAGAAATCAGTAGAGTGGTATGAGTCAACATATACTGTCTTAGCCGGCGAGCAGCCCATGCCAGAGCGCAGAAAGTTTTCTTGACTAGTGAATGTCTGGTTTCACAGTCGGTAAAATTTTTGCTCAGGTAGTAAATAACATGCTCTTTTCGGCTAGACTCGTCATGTTGGCCCAAAACACACCCCATAGAATTCTCTAGCACCTTCAAGTACATGATCAAGGGCCTTCCTTCAACTAGAGTCATGAGAATATGAGGTTCTTGCAGATATTCTTTGATTTTGTCGAAGGCAGCTTGGCATTCATCATTCCATCTGACTACTTGATCTTTCTTCAAGGGTTTGGAGATTGGCTCACAAGTAGCAGTTAAGTGAGATATGAAGCGGACGATGTAGTTAAGACGACCCAAGAATCCTCTAACCTCATTTTTAGAGTTGGGGACTGGAATTTCTTGGATGGCCTTTACCTTGGCAGGAACGACTTTAATGCCTTTACCACTGACAACAAAACCTAGAAGCTTTTCAGATCGTACTCCGAATGTGCACTTATTAGGGTTCAACCTCAACTTGTACTTTTTCAGCCTCTCGAATAGCTTGTATAGGTGATTGAGATGCTCCTCTTTAGTTTGTGACCTTGAAGTCATATCATCCACATAAACCTCTATTTCATGATGGATCATATCATGAAACAAAGCTACCATAGCCCTTTGATATGTTGCCCCTGCATTCTTCAACCCGAATGACATGACCTTATAGAAAAAGGTTCCCCATTGTGTAACGAAAGTGGTCTTCTCCATGTCTTCAGGAGCCATCTTAATTTGATTATAGCCGGAGAAACCATACATGAAAGAGAAGACTTTATGTTGAGAGGTGTTATCAACCAAGACATCAATATGAGGTAGAGGGAAGTCATCCTTGGGGCTTTCCCGATTCATATCCCTATAATCTACGCACATGTAAACTTTTACGTCTTTCTTCGGTACTGGCACCACATTTGCAACCTATCAGGGATAAGACATCACAACTAGGAATCCTACGTCAAATTGTTTCATCACTCTAGCTTTTATCTTTTCAGACATGTCAGGCCTCATGAGACGAACTTTTTGTTTGACAGGAGGACAATCTTCCTTTGTCGGCAGATGTTGGACTACAATGTCGGTATCCAACCTTGGTATATCTTCATACGACCAAGAAAACACTTCCACATAGTCATGCAACATCTGAACCAATCTGCTTTTGACACTTATTTCCAGGTTAGCGCTAATCTTGACCTCTTTCTTGTCGGTATTGGTACCTAGATTGATGACTTCAACTGACTCTTTGTGCGGCTGAATAGCTTTTTCCTCTTGTAATAGAACTCTGGCTAGTTCTCCCAGTATTTCACAATCTTCCTCGCCTTCGTCTTCGGCATGGTTAATTGGGTGTTTGAAATCATAGTTGGTAATAGTAGAGTCATTGACAATGAGATCCAGAGTGGATGAGGACCTACAAGAGTGTGTGTGTGTGCATGTAATACACATGGCTACTTTGAAAAATGCATTGAAGAAAAAGAAAGACAATGAGCACAAAAGTTCGAATGCAAAAAAGTCCAATGGCTTGTATTGAATGATCATATGAAAAAATGAAGATAAATAACACCCTTGATAAATGGACCATAGTGCCCCGAGCCAGACACAAGGCTTAAAAGTTATTGTTTAATATTATAGACAAAAGGTTCTTGAATTAATAGAAAACAATAAAAAAGTAATTACTCCTCAATGAAGGAGATGGGAACGAAGTCCTTTGCGTGCCAATTGTTGAGCTCTATTGCAGTAGGGTATACCAATTCTTTAAATGAAACCTCATCATCAGAATCACCCATAACATTAGCCTCACGAATTCTAATACAGAGAGGGGGATTCCCTACACGAGCGTGCCTCACTTCTTTCTGAGCCTTTATAGTAAAACACAAACCACATTTGTCTGCTTTGAATGGGATCTCAGGGAGTTTCCACCAAGTATCACAACTTCCTTCTTCTACCGCGACACGAGCATCTCTAAACGAAACCATCTTTGGCACGACCTTAACAGCTTTGGCCACATCAGAGGAACATTTGGCAGTAGCAACCATTGGTGACAGAACTTCAAAAGCCTGACATGGGGTTTCTATAAATTCGCCATCCATCTCCACATATTTGAAAGAATTGAGGTGGATTACCATGAACTCCTCCTCATCACAAACAGTGACAATCCTTCTTTTGACCGAATAATTGAGCTTTTGATGAAGGGTTGACATTACTGTCCCAACTCCATGGATCCAAGGGCGACCCAGCAAACATGAGTAAGTAGGACAGATATCCATGATGTAGAAAGTAGAGTTAAAAATCTGTGAGCCCACCTTGATCAGGATATCTACCTCTCCATGAACTGTCCTTTTGGACCCATTGAAAACCCTCACAATAATATCACTTGGCTTTAAAACTAGTCCTTCACAGTCTAAACGGTCCAAAGCCCCCTTGGGTAGCACGTTTAAAGAAGAGCCAGTGTCAACCAGAACATGTGCTAGGGTAGTCCCCTTACATTCAACATAAACATGTAGAGCTTTATTATGGTTCTTTCCAAGTGGTGTCAGATCATCATCTGAGAACCCCAAACCATTTTCGACCGTCAAGCTTGCCACACAAATTTTAAACTGGTCTGTCGTGGTCTCAAGAGGGACATGAGCCTTCTTCAAGAATTTGATTAACGCCCGAGCATGATCATCGGAACATAGTAGCAAAGATAACATAGAAATCTTGGAAGGGGTTTTCCCCAGCTGCTCCACTATCTTGAAATCACTCCTTTTTATAATTTTCAAGATCTTATCCATTTCTCGAGCGGAAGGTTCCTTAGCAGTAATTCCTTTTGATGGTATTTCTGTCTCAACAGGCTTAACTACTTTCTCTTTTCCCCTTGTGTCTGCACTAGGCTTAGCAGTGGTGATGCGAACAGGTGAATTTGTAGCAATTGGTGGTGAGATGTTGGATGAAAATATTCTCCCAGTTCTGGTCACCTTACTAGAACCAGTAATGTTACTAATGTCATCATCTTTGCTTTCTTCAATCCAAGCGTCTTGCTTTATTCCTTAGTAAAACACCTCAGCACCATAGTTCCATGGCACTGTGTGATACAGTGGCAGAACCGACTTTTGAAAATGCTGGTTTGCGTTTTGCGTTTTTTATTCGCAAAATGTCACGGTAAGCAAGAGTCTCCACCGAATTTTATTTCATCCAACCGAAAGGAAAAAAGCACGGAAAAAAAATCCTTTTTCGAGATATTCTGAGTACGGTAGATTATAGAAAGGGAAGGTGTTAGCACCCTTTCTATCCATGGTTTTCCATGGGCTCTTAGGTACTTGCTCATTTTTAAATTTCTTGTGCGTGCTTGATTTGAAAAGTCTTGTTTTACTTCATTTTAACCCTTGTTTCTGTCCTCAAGAGTGTTACGAAGTGTTTTGAAAATTGTTTTAAAAAGTGTAAGTGTGAAAAATTTGATTTGAGCAAGTACCTACTAGCATCTACCTACTCAAAAAAAGGATCGTTTCTATTCTTGTTTCCTTTAGACAACGCTATCCTACTATTGAGAAATAGGTAGCACCGTCGTTGGAATTGTAAGGGCCAATTCGAAAGGGACGTACGATCACTAAAGCAATGTTGGGACATATTAGTAATAACCCTACAGTATTAAGATCATATTCGAGGCAACATTTCCGAGGCGACGCTTCTGAGGCAACATTTCCGAACGGGACTTTTGATCTTTGTTTGACAGGAGGGAAACCACTAAGACACCTTATACTTAATGACCGTTTACCTAAGGCAACCAAAGTGAGAGTATACCCTAGGAGTGCACATGTGCGAGTGATTTGATTTCAGATAATATCTTTGCACATTAGGGTTTTCTAGCCGTTTTAAATTATCATGCAATATTGTCATACAATCCTATTAACATACATCTAAACAGTTAATATTTACGAGAATTAAAATGCGAGGAAATAAAACCTACGCTATTACAAGGCTTCGGGGTAGGGATTAATTACATAGCCAAAAAATCCGTAAAAGACGATAAATAAAAGAAAAGTCCTAGATTAAACTATTACATACCACGGACAGTTACATCAATATTGTAAAAATAACGAACACGCGTGATGAATCGAATGCAAAATAATTAAGGTTTTAACCCAACTATACCTAATTGCAATTTAAAAGGAAAATCATTTTTTTTCGTTTTTGATAAAAGACTTTTCCCTACGGACATCAAGCGTAGGTATAGCCTCTGTGCATTTCCAAAATCTTATATGTGCATGATAAATGAAAACCAATGGCACCAATCAACTCGTTTCAACCTCACGAGCATCATGGTACCATTATTAATGTCCAATTTTCCATGTACAAGATATCCCTAAAAACGAAGATCAAACCCTAGCCATGGAAGTTTCATGTTCAGTCAATAAAAATGCAATTAAATATAATCATTAGCTTGCAAACATCTCAAGGATTATAAATATGCCAATCAATCATGCTAAATATGCCAGAACCAATGTATTTGAATTCAAGTAAAGAGATAAACCGTGTGACTGCTACGATGCGTTTCAGGGCGTGGGGAAGCTTGCTAACGATTGAAACACGATCCTGGGGCGTCCAACAATTGATTGGTATGGTTAGAATGGCTTGAGATGGTATGCAACTTGGAATTTGGTTTGCACTTTTTTCTTGAGTTTTTGCAATTTGTTCTCTGCCTTTGCACACGCCTCTAGCCTTCTAGATTTTGATCTGCTTTTGTGCCTTATGTATAATAGAGTGCATTAGGGTTACAATTTGTATCAAATCTTTTCCAATTATGAATATTGATCCATGATTCAATCCTTGCACCAAATATTTCCAAAACAAGCAAATTCAATCTTTTTGTATCCATATGAAGCCTTGCACGATTTGATCTTGTCTCCAGCTTTATAATGACCCTAATCATGCACAAAATCTCAAGGTTTTAATGATTTTTGAAATTTTCACTATTTTATATTGATTTTATTTGATTTAAATGAAATAAAATCAAAATAAATAACAAAAATAAAAGAAAGACGAGTGGAAGGGCTCATGGGTCGTGGGTCACATTACAAACTCAATTCAAGCATAATAAGTTGGGCCCATTTATCAAAAAATGCCATTTTGGACACGTTTGACTTTTGGCAATTTTGCAAAAATGGTCAACTTGGCCAATGCATAACTCTCTCAATTTTGACCCTAGAGATGTGTTCTGGGACTTTTTAGAAATCTTAAGATGTCCTATAAGAAACCCCTTTGGTCTCATCTAAATTGAGTCTTCCATGTTCATGTATGAAGCTTTGACCCAAAAGGTGTCTTTGTTGACTTTTCAAAATGACCTATAATGTCCAAATTCATATATTCTTGTGAGTGAATATTTTGAACTTGGGAGATGAAGATGAATTGTATGGAATTACATCCTCTTAAAAATGAGATTTGTATGGGTCATTTTTGATAAAGTATGAGAAAGTTATGCTTGGTCAAAGTTGAGTTGACTTTTCCTATAAAACCCTAATTTAGCAACTTTGGGGTTTTGATGAATTGTGAGCAATCCTTGAGGAATCATGATCAAATATTTATCAAATGATGAATAATACTTCAAAATGAAAATGTTGACCAAAAATCTTGAAGTTTGACTGTATGTGGGCCACAATTTACTTTTGCCCTAACATAGTTGATTTTCAGGCATTTGAGCAGTTGACTGAGCAAACTTCCTCTGCAAGGCTTGAAACTTGACATGTATAATCTTGAGAACATATTAAGAAAATAGTGAGCATTTTGGACCTTTTGGATTCAAACATCTTGATGCAAAATGAAACCCTAATTTGAGGTAGACTACCTTAGAAGAGAGTTTGTCTGGTCAACCCTTGGACTTCCTTGAGCAATTTGAGGACCTCACTTGAAATGTATTTCCAAATATGGGAGGGAAATTTTTTGGATACAACAGCTGCCCCTGTTCAATCTTCTTAAACCTGAGGATTTAGATTGGCTTGTCTGCCTTTCGTGATCTGAAGGTGGAAGATGATTGAACACTAGAGTGCCCAGAATTTTGCACTCGCATGAAGTGTTACTTGTCTTGCGATATCGGGAATGGGCATATAGATTCCATTTGGAAGTCAATGACGGAAGATGGGCTTAAATATGCCATCCGAAGAAGTGTTGATCCCATAAGAGATTCTTTTGCGAGAAACCATATACCTGTTGTTGAGGAGGACTTCGTTGGGACACGCTGGTCTTTGTATTGGGAGAAATAGAATTTCAGGAGCTTCAGTTGTCCGTTACTCTATCGGGGAATCATCTCTTAGTTGAGGAGATGAAAATGAACTGTTATCTGGTCGTGCTCCAGGCTTTGCAATTTCTCCATTCTTATCTGGTCATGCTCCAGGCTTCAGAAGAAATTAAGTGGTTATCCGGTCGCATCCGGGTTTCAACTTGAATTTAAGGCATACTAATATCCGGTCGATTTCCGGGCTTCATAGTAATTGGCCGAGTAAACTTCTATTTGGTCGAATTCCAAGCTTTACAGTGCCTTATACTGTTATCTGGCCGTGTCCCAGGTTTCAGTGTCCTTTACCTCTATCTAGTCGTGCTCCAGTATTCACAGCGTCTTATATCATTATCTGGTCGTGCGCCAGGTTTCACGGTGTATTATACCATTGTCTGGTCGATTCCAGGCTTCATGGTATCTTGTATTGCTATCTGGTCAATTTCTAGGCTTCACAATAACTTGCTGAGGGTTAAGCTGTTTTCCGGTCGATTTCCGGGCTTCAAAGCTTGTATTTAAGATATACCACTATCTGGTCGATTCCAGGCTTCATAGTATTTTGGAGAAATCAAGATATTATCCCGTCGATTTTTGGGCTTCATAGCTTGAATTGGAATAGAAATCTTAGTATCGATTTGACTGAACCAGAGAAAACTTGTGGGAACTTTAACTGGGAGATAAATCTTAGTGTCGATTTGACTGATCCCGGGAGGAGTCTTAGATTAACTTTGACTGGCATAGAAATCAGGGGAATCTTAGCGGCGATTCAACTGACCCATACGAAAGTCTTAAAATGTCTTCAAATAGAAAAGAAACCTTAGTGTCAGTTTGACTGAACTAGAGAAAACATTGTCAGAACTTGATTGCATCTTTCCCTGAAAGGTAAATAGTTAGTCGTATGTAATGTCATGATGTATGAAATGTATTGAGTAATGATGTTCTCAAAATAAATGAGATTGTGCTGCATGATGCGTATGCGCATGCCATGATGTATGGATATGCAATGTTATTGTGATATTCTCTGGCTGGGGAGAATAAATCCTGGACTGCTGTTGGAGAGTACAAGGAGTTGAGTTCTTCGTTCTTGCTGGGGATAGATAAACTCTGCTTGGGTAGAATTTTGCCGACTCATTCGCGATTATGAACCTCGGCTGGGGAGAGATAACACCACTGTCTTTGGATACTTCTTACCCTGCGGGGAATGTATGTACCTTTAGTCATATTCTCAAGCTGGCTATATCCCTGTACCTGGTGGGTAGAGAAACTGTAAGGTTTGGACACTTCTTGTTTGCCCCTATTCCTGGAATTATGAGTAATTGTCTTTTGTTTCTTATGTAAATATTTATGAGCAACAATTATTTTCAAATGCATATATCAAAAATGAATCATTGGACGTTCTTGCAAAACAAAACAGAAAAAGAAAAAGAATTTGGAATTTCTTTTGGAAACAAATTGTATTGATTTTTGAAGTTGGCCTGTAATAGGCGTTTTATACAAAGAGGCTGACGTCCTAGTAAGAGAACGCCGCCGAGGGAACATAAATTATACAATATGTGTAAAAGAAAGAAAAATATCTATGTGAAACAATCCCATCGTGTTCCAACTCTGCTATTGCCTTTATGTCTTCGAGCGTCTCATCACTTTGCTACTTGATCGAAGGTAGATCAGATTGATTGGCGCCGTCCGAGCTTGATAGTCGATACCGAAGTCTGGTTGCAAGATGATCCAATGAGACATAGTGTTACGCTTCAATCCCTAATTTTTTCCTGAACCGCCCTTTCGGGTTTTCAGTCCACCGGGATACCCTTTTTTCCCCAAGCCGCCTTTTCAGGTTTTCGTCTTGCCGGGTGTATAATTTTTTCATTTTCATCGCTTACTTTTTCCCGAACTCTTTTGGTTCACCGGGAAGCCCTAATTTTTTCCTAGGCCAGTCAACCTAGCAGGTCTTTGATTAGGCGTAGTATTTTTTCACTATGTCTACATTGACGGGGTGAGGAATGTCGTCACCATCCATGGTGGTTAGAATCATAGCTCCTCCCGAGAAAATGTTCTCAACCACAAATGGCCCTTCGTATGTGGGGGTCCATTTTCCCCTGGAATCACCTTGAGATAGTATGATGCATTTAATCACTAGATCCCCGACCTGATATTCTTGTCGTCTGACATTCTTGTTAAAAGCCTTGATCATTCGCTTTTGATACGTCTGACCATGACAAATAGCAGTAATTCTCTTTTCATTGATTAAATTCAACTGATCAAGCCGGGTTTGGATCCAGTCGTCCTCGTTCAAACCCGCATCCTTCATGATCCTGAGAGAGGGTATCTGGACTTCGATGGGCAGGACTACCTCCATGCCATACACCAGAGAGTAGGGTGTTGCCCCTGTCGATGTTCGTGTAAGGTACGGTACCCATGAAGAGCAAATGGTAACATCTCGTGCCAGTCTTTGTATGTCACTGTCATCTTCTGCACAATCTTCTTGATGTTCTTGTTAGCCGCTTCAACAACCCCATTCATCTTCGGCCGGTAGGGAGAAGAGTTGTGATGCTGTATCTTTAATTGTTTGCAGAGCTCGGTGATCATCGTATTGTTGAGATTTGTACCATTGCTCGTAATGATTCTATCCGGTACACCATATTGACATATCAAGTTGTGTCGGATAAGCCATGCCACGACATTCTTGGTTATCGTGGCAAAGGAAGCTTCCTTAACCCACTTCATGAAATAATCAATAACTACCAGAATGAAACGATGTTCGTTGGACGCAGTAGGTCTGATCTCTCCGATCATGTCAATGCCCCACATTGCGAAAGGCCAGGGAGCTGTCAAAACATTTGGGGGAACTGGACGTACATGCACCTTATCAGCATATACTTGGCACTTATGACAGGTTTAAGAGTGCTGATAACAATCAGCTTCCATAGTGGACCAATAATATACTGCCCGTAGGATTTTCTTTTCCATGGTATGTCCACTGGAATGAGTTCCATAGGTACCTTCATGTAACTCTACCATGATCCTTTCTTCCTCGCTCTTGTCCACGCATCACAGTAAGGTCGAATCATGATTACGTTTATAGAGAATGCCATTGCTGATGAAGAACTTCGCAGCGAACCTTCTCAGAAACTTCTTATCATTAATAGATGCCCCCACGGGGTATTCTTGAGCCTCAAGATACCTCTTTACTTCGTGAAACCAGGGTTTATCTGCTACCTCTTCAGTCTCAATGTCACAACAATGTGCGGGTTCGTCCAACCTCTCGATGGTGATCTGGGGAGCTTCATTGTCCCACCTGACCTTGAATATAGAATACATGGTAGCTAGAGCGTCCGCTAACTGGTTCTCTTATCTCGGGAAGTGTTCAAAGGTTATCTCCTTAAACTGTGGGAGCAAGGTCAGTACATATTCTCTATAAGGGACAAGATTTGGGTGCTTCATATCCCACTCGCCTTTGATCTGACTGATCACCAGAGCAGAATCTCCGAATACACTCAAGAACTTAATCCTCGGGTCAATGGTAGCTCGAAGACCCAGGATACACGCTTCATACTCCTCCATATTGTTCGTACAATTAAAATATAATCGGGAGGTGAATGGAGTATGACATCCCTCAGGAGATATAATTGCAACGCCAATGCCATTACCTAACGTGTTTGAGGCTCCTTCAAAATACATAGACCATCGGGATCCTTCCTTAGGTCCTTCATCCGGTCTAGGCTCTTCACAGTCGGTCACCAACATGATGTTCTCATCTGGGAACTCAAAATTCATGGATTGGTAGTCATCCACGGCTTGATGCGCCAAATGATCCGCCAACACACTCCCCTTGATTTCTTTTTGGGTGGTGTATAGGATGTCGTAATCGGTTAGGATCATCTTCCATCTCGCTATTCTTCCGGATAAGGCAGGCTTTTCGAAGATAAACTTGATTGGATCCATTTTTGATATCAATAGGGTAGTGTAAGTCAGCATATACTGTCTCAACCGGCGAGCATCCCATGCCAAAGTGCGGTAAGTTTTCTCGAGCAATGAGTATCGGGTCTCACAGTCGGTAAACTTTTTGCTAAGGTAGTAAATAACGTGCTCTTTTCGGCCAGACTCGTCATGCTTCCCCAGCACACACCCCATTGAATTGTCTAGCACTATGAAGTATAAAATCAAAGGTCTTCCTTCAACTGGAGGCATCAAAATTGGCAGTTCTTGAAGATATTCTTTGATTCTTTCGAAAGCGGTTTGGAATTCGTCATTCCACTTTACCACTTGATCTTTCTTCAGAAGCTTGAAGATTGGCTCACAAGTGGCGGTCAAATGTGAAATGAACCGAGCGATGTAGTTCAGACATCCCAAAAAGCCTCTAACTTCCTTTTCTGTGCGGGGAGCTGCCATTTCTTGTATAGATGTTACCTTGGCAGGGTCCACCTGAATACCCTTATCACTGACAACAAAACCCATCAGCTTACCAGACCTTACTCCGAAGGTACACTTGTTCGGGTTCAATCTCAGCTTGTACGTCTTCAACCTGTCAAACAGTTTCTGGAGATGATCTAGGTGCTCTTCCTCAGTCTGGGATCTTGCTATCATGTCATCAACATAAACTTTGATCTCATGGTGAATCATGTCATGGAACAAAGCGACCATGGCGCACTCATAAGTTTCCCCAACATTCTTCAACCCAAAAAGAATTACCTTGTAACAGAAGGTTCCCCACTGTGTAACAAAGGTTGTCTTCTCCATGTCTTCAGGAGCCATCTTGATCTGGTTGTAGCCAGAAAAACCATCCATGAAGGAGAAGATCTTATGTTGCGCGGTGTTGTCGACCAGAACATCAATGTGAGGAAGTGGGAAGTCATCCTTGGGGCTCGCCATGTTCAAATATCTATAATCCACACACATCTGTACCTTACCGTCATTCGTAGGCACCGGAACAACGTTGGCGACCCACTGCGGATAAGAAGTGACAGCTAAAAATCCTGCGTCAAACTGCTTCATGACTTCAGCTTTGATTTTCTCAGACATATCAGGGTGCATACGGCGAACCTTCTGTTTTACCAGAGGACAGTCTTCTTTAGTCGGCAGGCGGTGTACCACAATATCAGTTTCCAAACCGGGCATGTCTTCATAGGACTAGGCGAAGATTTCAACATAGTCGCATAACATCTGTATCAACCGTTGTTCGACACTGGGCTCTAGATTCTCACCTATCTTAACCTCTTTCCTGTCTTCCTCTATACCTAAATTCACTGACTCGACTGGCTCCTCATGAGGCTGTATGACCCTTTCTTCCTGCAGTAACAGTCTAGCAAGTTCTCCAGGAACCTCACAATTATCCTCACCTTTATCCTCAACTGGGTTGATCGGATTTTTGAAGTCATAACTAGCAGTAGCAGAGTTGTTATCAATGGGATCCAAAGTGGATATGGATATGCATTATGATATGTGAGTGTGTGTAAGAGAATAACTGCTTTTGATAAAGCGAGAGACAGAAAAAAGAAAAACAAGGAGCACAAAATTTGTAATGCAAGAAACGTCCAATGTTTTATTAATGATATATGAAATGACAAATAATAATCCCTCACAAGCAAAGCCAAGGTGCCTCGGGCAAGGCACCGGGCCGTAAAGTTTCAAACTTGTTTATTACAAATCTTAAAAGAAAAAGTCAATTACTGCGGAATAAAAGAAACAAGTATGAAGTCCTTTGCCGTCCATTTGTTTAGTCCAGCATTGGTTGTAGGGTAGATCAATCTGTCGATATCTGAATCTTCTTCACCAACTTCAACCGCATTAACTCCCTGATTGTGATGTGCAGAGGAGGTCTTCCAATCTGCGCGCTCCTAAAAGCCCTTTGATCCCCTGTAGTAAAGCCCAAACCAAATTTGTCAATTTGTGCGTGAAATCAGGGAGTTGGCCCCAATTTGTACACCCACCTTCTTCAATTACAGCCCTGACATCCTTGAGAGAAGCCATCTTCATTGGAGGTTTGTCGGTAGCAACTTTAGTTGACAACAAAGTCTGAAGGACCTCTTCAAAATTATAACAAGGGGTTTCGATGAATTCCCCATCCATCTCCACGTAGAGGAAGGAGTTGAGATGAATCACCATATACTCCTCTTCACCCTGTACCGTGACAATCTTCCCTTTCACCGGATATTTTAATATTTGATGGAGCGTGGAAGTCACTGCCCCAACCTTATGAATCCAAGGGCGACCCAGTAAGCAAGAATATGATGGTCTGATATCCATCACATAAAAGGTGGACGCAAAAGTATGAGAGCCAACTTTAACAGGGATGTCCACCTCCCCATTCACCATTCTTTTTGACCTGTCGAAAGGCCTTACCAAAATATTGCTCGGCTTTAGAATCAAACGTTCATAGTCCAGATGGTCTAATGCCTTCTTTGGCAGAACATTCAATGAGGACCCGGTATCCACCAGTACATGGGCCATAGTAGTGCCCCTGCACTCGATCGAGACATGCAGAGCATCATTATGATTTCTTCCCTTAGCGGTCAAATCTGCATCTAAGAAACCCAACCCATTATCAGCAGTCAAGCTAGCTACGCAATCTTTGAATTGATCAGCTGAAGTTTCCTGCGGCACATGCACAATTTTGAGGAATGAAATTAAAGCCTTTGCATGGGCTTCAGAACATAACAACAAGGAAAACATGGAGATTTTTGATGGGGTCTGCCCCAGCTGCTCGACTATGTTGTAATCGCTCTTCTTGATAATATTCAAAATTTCTTCTATCTCTTGTTTCGAGGTTTCTACAATGATATTCTTAGATGCCTCCGTCCGGGAAGGCTCACCTATGATTTCTTTGCCCCGAGTCCCAGATGGCTCGGCGATAGGGGTGATAATTGGAATAGGAATTTGGATAGTAGTTGGTGTAATAGAAGATGGAATAAAAACAGGTTTGTGAACAATCAGAGGGGAAATTTCGGGAGAAAAGAGTCTTCCACTTCTGGTTACTTTGCTAGCCCCGAAAATATTGCTGATATCAACATCAACTTCCTCACTCTTTAAGTCTTATTTAACTCTATGGTAATACACATCAACACCATAGTGCCAAGGGACAACCTTATCCGAAGTGTATGGGACAGGACCGGGGACAATAATTATTAACAGAGAAATTCTTGGGACGGTTGTAATCCTAACAGGTTTTCTTGAGGAAACCTTGGAAGGATTGGCGGAAATGGTTATGATGGCAACATCTTCAATTTGAACTAACAGAATCATAGTCTTTTCGAACAGGATCTCTTTATTATCCATCAGGCGTTGAACACCTGATTTCAATAAGTGGAAACCCACAGGAAGAATCAAACACATGTGGCAACCTTCACCACAGCCCGGAAATAAACCAGCCAACAAAAAATTCTTCTTAACCGTCATCAAAGGAGTAGAAATTTCTTCCACAGAGGCCACAAATAAATCATTGTGCACAGCATTTACTCCATGACCATGTTTGGGCATGGGAGAAGTTATGACGTTGGGCTTCTCCGGAGCGTAAAACTCAATCTCTTTGGCTTTGATCATGTCTTGCACCTTGTTTTTCAAGGCCCAACAGTTGTTTGTATCATGACCTGGACTTTCGGAGTGATAGGCGCAACGGGCATTTGGGTTATAGTGGGGAGATGTGGTGTTGGGGTTCTTCGGGGCTTCCCTAGAGTTACCAGATTGGTCTTCAATAATTATGGTAGAATTTGAGTCAGGGTCATATTGAGCCGAGTGAACTGCCTCTGTGGTCTTTCCCCCCTTTGTTGATTGTTGAATTGTGGAGCAATTATGGGTCTTGATATCACTACTGCATTTACTGCTTGACGGTGTTCAGGTCTGCTTTGACCCCTCGGGCCGTAGACTGCGCTAGCTTCCTTCTTACCGGTGAAAGGCTTCTTTGCTGCACTTGATGAAGTGTCCTTCTGTATCTTACCACTTTGGGTACCAGCTTCTAAGCTCTCTCCAGTCAAGATCAACTCTGTAAACCCAAATGACGAACTGCCGATCAGATGATTGAAAAATGGACCAGATAGCGTCCCTAGAAACATGTTAACCAACTCCCTGTCAGACAAACAGGGTTGGACTCTTCCATCCAAGTCTCTCCACTTTTGAGCATAGTACTTAAAACCTTCACTTGCACCCATAGACATACCCTGAAGCTGAGTACGAGTGGGAGCAAGGTCGGTGTTATACTGATACTTCCTGTAAAAAGTAGCAGCAATGTCTTCCCAATTTCGGACACTAGCTCCTTCCAACTGATAAAACCATTCAAGCTAAATATGCCAATCAATCATGCTAAATATGCCAGAATCAATGTATTCGAATTCAAGAAAAGAGATAAACCGTGTGAATGCTACGATGCGTTTCAGGGTGTGGGGAAGCTTGCTAACGATTGAAACACGATCCTGGGGCGTCCAACAATTGATTGGTATGGTTAGAATGGCTTGAGATGGTCTGCAACTTGGAATTTGGTTTGCACTTTTTTCTTGAGTTTTTGCAATTTGTTCTCTACCTTTGCACGCCTCTAGCCTTCTACTTTTTATCTGCTTTTGTTACTTATGTATAATAGAGTGCATTAGGGTTACAATTTGTATCAAATCTTTTCCAATTATGAATATTGTCCATGATTCAATCCTTGCACCAAATCTTTCCAAAACAAGAAAATTCAATCTTTTTGTGTCCATATGAAGCCTTGCATGATTTGATCTTGTCTCCAGTTGTATAATGAACCTAATCATGCACAAAATCTCAAGGTTTTAATGATTTTTGATATTTTCACTATTTTATATTGATTTTATTTGATTTAAATGAAATAAAATCAAAATAAATAACAAAAATAAAAGAAAGACGAGTGGAAGGGCTCATGGGTCGTGGGTCACATTACAAACTCAGTGCAAGCATAATAAGTTGGGCCCATTTATCAAAAAATGCCATTTTGGACACGTTTGACTTTTCGCAATTTTGCAAAAAGGGTCAACTTGGCAAATGCATAACTCTCTCAATTTTGACCCTAGAGATGTGTTCTTGGACTTTTTAGAAATCTTAAGATGTCCTCTAAGCAAACATTTTGGTCTCATCTCAATTGAGTCTTCCATGTTCATGTATGAAGCTTTGACCCAAAAGGTGTCTTTGTTGACTTTTCAAAATGACCTATAATGTCCAAATTCATATCTTCTTGTGAGTGCATATTTTGAACTTGGGAGATAAAGATGAATTGTAGGGAGTTACATCCTCTTAAAAATGAGATTTGGATGGGTCATTTTTTATAAAGTATGAGAAAGTTATGCTTGGTCAAAGTTGAGTTGACTTTTCCTATAAAACCCTAATTTAGCAACTTTTGGGTTTTGATGAATTGTGAGAAATCCTTGAGGAATCATGATAAACCCTTGATAAAATGATGAATAATACTTCAAAATGAAAATGTTGACCAAAAATATTGAAGTTTGACTGTATGTGGGCCACAATTGACTTTTGCCCTAGCATAGTCCATTTTCAGGCATTTGAGCAGTTGACTGAGGAAACTTCCTCTACAAGGCTTGAAAATTGACATGGATGATCTTGAGAACATATTAGGACAATAGTGAGCATTTGGGACCTTATGGATTCAAACATCTTGAGGCAAAATTAAACCCTAATTTGAGGTAGACTGCCTTAGGAGAGAGTTTGTCTAGTCAACCCTTGGACTTCCTTGAGCAATTTGAGGACCTCACTTGAAATGTATTGCCAAATATGGGAGGGGAAATTTTGGGGTACAAAACACTTTTTTGTTGGAAGAGTATGGAATTGGCCCGGGGGAGGTAATTATCAAAGGAGCAATAGTCGGTTCATTTGAAATCCTGATAGGACCTTTGGAGGAGATCCTAAGAGGCTTGTTTGAGATTATTATGATGGGGAGGTCTTCAAAGTTATTGGTAAAACTTTTGGCGGACAGAGTCTTATCAAATAGGATCTCATGGCTATTCATCAGGCGTTTAATTCCTTCCTTCAGCCCATTGCATCCATTGAGTTGTGTGGTGCAGCAATCGTAATCCTTCAAAGTACCAGGGAAAATCCTGACTTTCAACATATTCTTTTTGATAATGTTTAATAGAGTAGTCAAGTCTTCTAAGGAGGAAACAAAAATGGTGTCTTCAATAGCATTGACACCCTTGCCATGGTTTGGCATTCGTTCCGTTATCACATTGTGTTGTACCCCAAAATTTGCCCTCTCATGTTTCCCAAAGTCTTCCCCTTGCATGGTTGATCACAAACTCTTGCCCAAGGAAAAGGAAATTTTTTGAGTGGTGCTTTAAGGACATTTCTATTTGCATTCTGAAAGATCCTTCGATTGGTGTTCTGAAGGAGCCTTTCGATTGGCATTATGTCAAGCTCTTTCGATTGGCATTCTGGACAAGCGCTTCGATTTGCATTCTGAAATATCCTTCAATTGGTGTTCTGAAGGAGCCTTTCGATTGGCATTCTGGACAAGCGCTTCGATTTGCATTCTGAAAGATCCTTCGATTGGTGTTCTGAAGGAGCCTTTCGATTGACATTCTGGACAAGCCTTTCGATTGGCATTATGGACAAGTACTTCGATTGGAATTATAACAGTGTCTTTCGATTGGAATTCCAAAAGGGTACATTCGAAGAAGCTTTCAAAGGGTGCATTCGAAGAAGCTTTCGAAGAGAATTCGAAGGAGGCCATCAGTCCATTCGAAAGGGAGCATTCGAAGGAGACCATCAGCCCATTCGAAAGGGAGCATTCGAAGGCCAGTTGCATGTCATTCAAAATTCAAAAAGGGACAGGATCCCATGTGTTTAGCCAACGTTACAAAGTCTTATTCATGGATTTCAAACACATAATTAACGTTACAAATCCACCTTCATGGCTGTCAAAACACATAATCAAGGTCATTTAAACCTTTGTCTTCCTGTCCCTTCCACCCCCTCTATATAAAGAGATCACAAATGCTGCAAAAGGACACACAGGAAAATATACAGAAAAATAGAGAACTTGGAGGGACGCTGTCCAGAATTTTCCAGGCCAAAGCAACCCTTCAACAAAAGCATCCACGCCCAGAAACCTCATATCAAAAGTTCCTACATCCAGGAAGTGCCCAGATCGAAGGTGCCTACATCCAGGAAACACCCAAATTAAAAGTCTAATATGCTGGTAAGAAAGGGTAAACTATCCAATCTCATATTTGCATAATACATCCATACTGGTTGTTACCTTCGATTTTCTATCCTAGACAGGATCAAGAGTCCTGGGTTTGGCACCGAGGCCATGTCCATCATTTGCTAATATTTGATGCAGACATAGCCTGAAGAGACCCATCAAGCACATGATCGAAGGGCCTGGGGTTCAATACCCAGGCCCTGCATTTTATTTTGCTAACATGCTTTTGCAGGTATAACATCCCAGATCGAAGGAGAGCCCTTCTCTGGATCGAACCCATTAGCATATTGGATCGAAGGAGGCATCTCATTCCTGGATCGAAAGCCATGACCTCCATGATCGAAGGGCAATCCTCTTCCCTGGATCGAAGGCTACTCATGCCTTACTGTCTGGCCCAATCGAAAGGATCATTTCCCTCCCTGGGTCGAAACTCCTTTTTTCCCCAGATCGAAGGATCCCTCCTGCATGTTATTCTTGTTTTTCAAAGACTTCTTTTTATCTTTTTAATCAATATAAAAATCATAAAAATAAATAACTTATATATAGGATTTAATTTAGTTAATTCTTTTAACTTATTTTCTTCAATTTTAAAATCAATAGACTTAGGACTTATTTGAATTCAATCCTTTTCATAAACAAAAAATGCAAAAAAATATTAAGTATGTTTTAGAGTTAATTTTAATCAGTTTTTTTTAATTAATTAAATTTGACTTAATTGAACATTTAGCATTTTCCCAAAAAATAAAACAACAAAAAAAGAGTTCTTATTCTTAGGATTTTTTCTAAATTCACGCGCGTTTATTTTGTTGTAACTGCTTAATGGTTTGTGGTAGCTTAAATTAAGACTTTTACTTTACTGCTTTTATTTCCCCAATTTTTGGGCATGTAAATAATCCCCCTCCCCGAAGCCTTGTAATAGCGTAGGATTTACTATTTCTGCACTTTTAATTCATGTACATATATTAACTGCTTAGATGTATGCTAACTAGGATTTTATGACAAGATTAATTCTTAACTTAAAATCAATAGTAGCTCACCTACATAAACAAAGATAATATAACTGAAAAACAACACACTTGCACATGCCACTCCTAGGGTACACCTCATTTGGTTGCCTCAAATGTGGTCATTAAGTATAGGATGTTTTAGAGGTCGTCCTTTTGTCCCAAGATCATAAGTTGCCTCGAAATGGTTGCCTCGATGAAAATGATCTAAGACATTACGATTACCACTAAAGTGTCCTAACGTTGCTTTAGTGACCACACGTCCCTTAAATCGAATTGACCCGAAAACTCCAACGACGGTGCTACCTACTCCTCGATAGTGGGATAGCACTGTCTAAAGGACATTTACACAGTTTAATTCCTTTTTGAGTAGGTAGAGGTTCTTAAGTACTTTCTCTCTTTTAAAACAAAACAAAAACTTTTCGCACTTACACTTTCTTCAAAAATAAAACTCTTTTCAAAACCCACAATCACAAAGAAAAGCAAACCTTTTGAAAACATAGTGAGCAAGTACCTAAGAGCCCGTGGATAACCACGGATAGAAAGGGTGCTAACACCTTCCCTTTCTATAATCTACCTCCCGAACCCGAGAAACATCTCAAAAAAAAGGATTTTTCTGTGCTTTTGTCCTTTCCTTGTTGGATAAAATAAAAGACGGTGGCGACTCTTGCTTACCGCGACACTTTGCAAAAACAAACGCAAACGTGAACCAGCATTCCAAAACTGTCAATTCTCGTTCCCACCGATTACTGAACTGGCGACTCTGCTGGGGATTTATATAAGTGAGGTATACCTTAGGATTAGATCACTTGTGTTTTCAATTGTATTGCTTTGTATGCTTTTAATTTTGTGGGCTTGTATCGGAGTTCTATAAATCCTCCACCCGGATTTGGGGAAACATTCATAGATAGCAATACGTTGTGGAAACTGTGCGAGGTATACCGACACGGTGGAAGCAATAGCTATATTAGTGCGACATATTTGTGAGTACCGGTAGCCTTTGAATCAATCAAAGAGAATATGGGGCCGTTGAGTGATGTCACTAAGCACTAATGACCTAGAACCTTACTTGACCATCTTAGCCTTTTTTAGGGGTAGTGAGATGACCGACTTTGTTGCAGTCCGAAGTTGGTAGATACTCAATACTATACTCATTGAGGATTGTTTTCTTGGAATGTTTTGGTCGCCAGTTCAGTGGCTTAACCAAAACGATGAACATAGAAAACAATCCAATGATATTGAGCTCCTTAGAACCCGATTACTATTTATAGGACAGGTTTTGAGCCAACTACACTCAAGAGGGTACTTACCTATGTGTTGTACCCCAAAATTTTCCCTCCCATATTCTTCAAGGTTTATCAAGAATCATCTTCAAATGGTTCAAGACCACTCAAGGGTTGCACAGTCCAAATGCCTCCTAAGCCAGTCAAAATTAGGGTTTTGTTTCTTACAAGGAATTTGAGGTTTTCAATGGTCCAATCAAGTCTCCTGTGCCTATATGCATTGTCAAGCACCTACATGTCAAGTCTCAAGACTCACAGTGGCAAATTGCACAGTCAAAAGCCCTATTTGCTCAACAGTCTACTGTAGGGGGAAAATGGTCATTTTATAGTCAAAAGTCAAAAAAATTGGTCAACATCTTATTTTGAGCACACAATCATCATTTGATCAAGTCTTGATCATGATTCCACAAGGATAGCTCAAAAATCATCAAGATGTCAAAAGTTACTATTTTGGGACAACAGAAAAGTCAATTGTATCTTGACCAGGCCATAACTTTTTCATGGTTCATTAGAAAAATCCCATCCAATGCTCATTTTGAAGGGGATGAAATTTCCTACAACTCATCTTCACATTCCAAGTCCAAGAAATGCTCTCACAAAAACTTATCAATTTCTACATTATAGTTCAATTTCAAAAGTCAACAAAAATGCACTTTAAGTCAAAGAGCATAACTTGAGATTGGTATATCCAAATGACATGGGACCAAAGGCATTGGTTAGAGGACTTCAAGACCTTTCCAAAATGTCTAAGAACATGTTCATATGATCAAAATTGAGCAAGATATGCATTGGAGAAGTTGGGAAATTTTTGTGAATTTGCAAAAGTCAACTTTGCTCAAAACACATCATTTTTGCTAATGGGCCTCAAATTCCTTCTTGAAACTTTATCCAAGGGTTATGCACGACCCATTGAGATTAAATTGAATTATTTTCTTATTTTTATTAATTAATTGGATTTTTAATTGATTTTTAATTAATTTAATTAATTTAATTGTAGGAAAATACCAAGATATGATTTCTAAATCTTTTTGTGAAGCAAAAGTGGTCAACATGTGCTGGAGATTTCGTGTACACATCAAGGGAACAAGGATCTCTCAATTTGGCAAGATTTTTCAATTAAAAATATGCCAAAAGATATGATTGAAAATCAAATATTCCAACCATTATTTCATGGATTTTTGGACCAAGATTTACCCTAATTCCATTCTACTATATATGCACAACTCAAACCTAATGCCTCACACGTGAAAAGCTGCTGCAAAACGCCATAACCAATTCCAAAAAACTCAAGAAAATTTGAAAACAGTTTTCCACATTCCAAGCCAATTCAAAGCATTATATTGTTTCCAATACATTGCTGGAGGTGTAAGGAACGTATTGCAATCAAAACTAAGCCTTAAAGCTATCAAAACCACCAAGAACAGTCCCACGGTTTGTCAATCTTTTTCAGAATCGTAACTCTAAATTTATGCATCATTAACATGATTTTCTGTATGTTTTGTGTTGCTAGCAATCATACAAAGCTTTTGGCATAGGTTAATTGGACTGAAACGCCCTGAATCACAAATCACCATTGACAAATATTAGGGTTCCGAAGCTTTGATTTTGGGGCTTTCCCATACAGGAAAAATTGGACCTTCTCATGCATATGGTTGTAATCGCTGCAACCAGACGAATTGAATGCAACCCTCGCGAACAATTTATATTTAACGTACACCTATTCACTATTTTTCCTCGTTCTGCTTTGTGGGGGTTAAAAACCCCCGCTATCTCTTTGCTTTTTTACAAGTTCAGCGAAGGGGATGAAGACGTGGTGTACCATGGTTGGTTCATTCAAATATAATGGCACGTGTTTTGTTGTTTCCAACATGTGTTGTTGTTTTTATATAATATATTCATTATCCACTGTGTTTACAAATGCGTGCAGGTGGTTTGATGGTTGGTGTGTTGGCTGTGTACCATTGGGACCTGGGTTCGATTCCCAGGTCCACCCACAATTCCATATTATTTTGTTTAACGTGATTACATGCAGGATTCCCAATGATGTCCACCATGTGCCTCCAACCAACAATGTGCCAAGTGGCCATAAACGTGAATCCAATGATCAAAATATGAGGAGCACCATGCTCCCAGTCAACAAGCGCTCTGGAGGATTCAAGAAGTCAAACAAGGCTTGTGTGCTTAGTGGGCCAGAATTGCCAAATTCACCTCCTGAGGGCCCAGCACCCCCCTGGTTCTTTCATAATTTTCTTTTTGTTTTCTTTTCTTTTTATTTGCTTTTACTAATTATTATCATTAACTACTATTATTATTTAATACCTCATAAACTAATATTTTTTGTAATAAATTCAGAATTAAAAAATGTAAATATTTTTATTATTTTTATTAGGTATTAATTTCACTATTAATTATATTTCGTAAATAAATACTAACCAAATTAATTTAGTATAATTAGGTTCAATTTTGACTATTTTTCATAATAAATAAATAAAGTAGAATTAGGGTTTTTCTTTTGACAACTTTAATTTATTTTATTTTTATTTTCATTAAAACATTAAAAAACACAAAAATACTTTTTCTTTTAATTAATTAATTAATTAGTTTTAGGTTTAATATTTCATTAATTGCAAAAAAAGGACCAAATTCAATTCTTTTCTCAAAAAGGGTCAAAACCCTAAGGACGTCCTGATTCAATCTCTGTGCGCGCACTTTATTATTTTGATTATATTTATGTAACTGCTTTGAGAATTTAATAGATAATTAGGCTTTTATCGCTTTATTTTACTTTCTCGCATTTATTTTCCAAAGGGTTATGTTTTTGGCGATGTAAAACCCGACGCCTTGTAATAGCGTAGATTCAATTTTCCGCAATTTACTTTCCGCACAATTATTAAACTGTTAATATGCATGCAAGACTTGCTTGAAAAATAAAATCAAAGCGTAGCTCACAAATAACATGTACAAGATAATATTAACTGAATTTGACACACGTGCACATGGCACTCCTAGGGTACGCCTCACTTGGTTGCCTCGAGGTGGTCATCGAGTATAGGGTGTTTTAGAGGTCGCCCTCCTGTCTAAAGATCCAGTTGCCTCAGATAAAAAGGATCTAGGACATTAGGGTTACCGCTAAGGCATCCTATTATTGCTTTGGTGACCACACATGTCCCTAATAATCGAATTGACCTAAATAACTCCAACGACGGTGCTACTTACTTCTCAATAGTGGGATAGTACTGTCGAAAGGACTCTTACACAGCTTAATTCCTTAGAGTAGGTAGATTTCTCCTGGATACTTGCTCTTTCAAAAACAAAAACAACTTTTCGCACCTACACTTTCAAAAAGTTTTCAAACAAATACTTCATACACTCTTGAGGACTGATACAAGAGTTACCTAGAAGTTTTTCAAACTAAACTTTTTCAAAACCCACAAACATAAGAAAAGCAAACACAAGAAAATCAAACAATTTTTGAAAACATAGTGAGAAAATACCTAAGAGCCTGTGGATAACCACGGATAGAAAGGGTGCTAACACCTTCCCTTTCTATAAATCTACCTCCTGAACCGAGAAACATCTCGAAAAGGAATTTTGCTGTGCTTTTGTCCTTTCCTTGTTGGAGAACATAAAAGACAGTGGCGACTCTTGCTTACCGCGACATTTCGCGAACCAGCTTAAAAAACAGTCAGTTCTATTTCCACCGATCACAGAACTGGCGACTCTGCTGGGGACTATTATAAAGTGAGGTGTACCTTAGGATTAGACCACTCTTATGTTTTCAATTGTATGTCTTGATTGATTTTATATTTGTGGGCATTGCATTGGAGTTTCATAGATCCTAACCCAGATCTGGGGAATACCCTTTAGGTAGCATAAGCTGTGAGGGACCTGTCCGGCGTAGACCGACACGGGTGAAGCAGTGGCTACGTTGGTGTGACACCTTGGTCTGTACCGATATCCCTTGTGTTGCAACGAGGAGAATATGGGTCTTATGAGGAGTCATTAAGCACCAACCGACCTTAGAACCCTAAATTGACCCAACTTGGCCATAGAACAGTAGCAGTATGCTACACTCATTGAGGCTAAACTCTCGCGATGGTTCTGGCCGCAAGAAAAGATTGCGACGCTAGAGTTATGACCGATTGAGGGTATTCAGTGATATTGAGATCCTCTAGAACCCGGTTACTATTTTCTAGGACATGTCTTAACGAACTGAACTTCAAGAGGGTAGTACCTAAACTTCATGCTGGCCTAAACTCTAAGGGTTGTCTTGTGTGACTTGTGTGCCTTCAAACATGAAATGCTTGCCCATACTTGTTATCTGACAACATTGAGCTACTTGCAGGTTTTGTTTATAGTCCTTAGACTGGACTTATTATAGGGCTAACTTACACCTCACACCTTTGCATCCACGTACATAACATCATACGCATCATACCATCATACCATTGCATACATCTTGCATAAGGACTGACCCATTTCAAGGATCTCAAGGGTTTGTGATGCAGGTCATGATGAATCAACTGTCTAGCAAGGGGCAAAGGGGATTTATTTTCCTCTAGCTAAGGTCGATAACTTGAGTCAGGGGCTATGACCCACTTGATATGGTGAGCCTTGACTCTTGAAGAAGGACTCTCAACAACATGAAGTTCCTTCAATCAAGCTACCAATTTCAAATTCTAACAATATTCTTGTTTACCCCGCGAGATCCTTGAAAACATTGCATACATATACATACATATCATTGCATTACAGGTACCCCTTTGTACAGGTCACTTATCCTCTTCGCTGTTTATTTCAGCAATCATCATGAATCCTGAACCATCCACTGAACAAGCTATCAAGGCCCTCCAGGCCCAGAATGCCCAGTTCCAGGAGTTGGTCATAAGCCTATCCCAGGGTCAACAGGACTTCAAAACTCTGCTTCTGAAAGAGAGGAAGAAGAAGAAGAAGAGGACTGTTTTGTTCAACACTAGACGCAGATCTGGGAATGGATCACAAAACGAGGTTGAGCTGACTACCCCATATGTTGGGAAAGACAACCCACAAGAGAGAGAGGTTCCTAGTCCCGTGGTCTCCGACAACCAGACAGATTATGATGAAGAACAATACCCTCCTGCTGAGGATAAGTACAAACAGCTAGAGGACCGGTTAAGTGGTATGGAGATTCAACATGTGCCCGGGTTGGACTTTGGAGACCTAGGCTTATCTTCTGGGGTGGTAATTCCGCACAAGTTCAAGGCACCTGCTTTTGCCAAATATGATGGAGCTTCCTGCCCAAAGCTGCATCTCCGGTCATATGTGAGGAAGATCTAACCGTATACAACTGACAAGAATTTGTGGATCCATTTCTTCCAGGATAGTCTTTCAGGGACTCAACTCGAATGGTTCTATCAGCTAGATGGAGCCAGCATTCGTAACTGGGAGGACTTGGCTACTGCGTTTTATAGGCAGTATCAGTAGAATTCCGACCTCGCTCCTACGCGTACCCAACTCCAGGGTATGTCACTAGGGACGGGTGAAGGATTTAAGGAGTATGCGCAAAAGTGGAGAGACCTGGCTGAAAGGGTGCAACCACCTTTGACTGACCGTGAGCTCGTTGATATGTTCTTGGGGACCCTGTCTGGTCCGTTCTTCAACCATCTGATTAGGAATTCCTATGCTGGGTTTACAGATCTGATCTTGACTGGTGAAAGAATAGAAGCTGGTATCGAGTCTGGGAAGATACAAAAGGGTTACTCCTCGAACACTGAGAAGAAACCATTCAAGAAAGAATCCAGTACTGTCTATGGCTCAAGGAGACCAAACAAATCTGAACACCGCCAAGCTGTCAACGCGGTGGTCATTTCAAAGCCTGCTGGTGCTCCTCAGCGTCACAATCAACAAAGAGAAGAGAGACCTAAAAGGCAGTTCACTCCACTCAGCATGACCTTGTCCCAGATATTGCCACAGTTGCTGGAGACCAATTTGGTGACTCTAAGGGACCCTCCTAAGAATCCCAACAAGACACCTTCAAGGTATAACCCCAACGCCCGTTGCGCTTATCATTCTGACAGCCCGGGGCATGCTACAGATGATTGTTAGACTTTAAGGAACAAGGTTCAGGATCTAATCGATGCAAAGGAGGTCGAGTTCGAAGCGCCCGAGACTCCCAATATGATCACTGCTCCCTTGCCAAAGCATGGCTAGGATTGAAAAAACTTTTGTTCATTCGAATGTTCAAGTTGTATTTTTATTTGCTATTTCAAACAATTATAATGTCAAACACTCTTATTTCATTAATGCATTACATGTGTCTGTTTTGAAGTAATTATGTTCACTATGCTTAAAACTGCTTTCATTTTTTGATGTTCAACTCTCTATTGAAAATTCTAAGCCTTTTGAGGGAGGATGACGAGAACGATACCACAATCTTTACATTATGCTTTTGAACAGACCCCGATGATGAGGTACAGGCATTGTTTCAAATCCTAAACAGTGGAGTTATAAGGAAGATAATCCCTTGTCAACCCCTTTGAGCCAAAGAAGTTGGAGTTTTTCTTTTCATGAATTGAAACCCTTAATCATAACCCGGGGCAGGGTAGTTCTCAGCTGATCCAGGTGCACAATGAATAGCATCAAATGAGTCCTTCCGAAACAAAAGACAATGATGGTTCCGAATAATCATAAAGACAGGAAGTCATTATCTCTCCAAAATAAAAACCCAATAAGTCAAAACCTATGAAGGAGACTTACAAAACTGGGGCATCCCGCTGACTGTAATCACAAAAGAAACAGTTCAGGCAAAAACAGGGATAACAAAATTGATCTGACCTGATCAGAAATGGACCGTCACGGCTGGCTCCGAGCAGAAAGCTTTTTTGAACGAGGTGGGGGGGGGGGGGGTACCTGCAAGGCACTCCGATGCTGAAGTAAGTAGGAGTACGAGCAGATAATAGCAAGTGTAAGGTTAGAATGATGAATACCTGACCCTCTGGATACAGAGGGTATTTATAGCCCCCAGCGCTGGGCCAAGGTTCCTTCATTGGGCCGGGCAGGTTTGGCCCAATGGAGGAACTGCCAGGTTCTACGTGCGTAGTGGGGACCCGCACGTGGTACCCTTCCTGGATGTTCTGCGTGAAGTGCGGGCGGACGGAGACGCGGTCTTTCCGGAGTATCGTTGGGGAATAGTGGACTGAGTCTGCCCTAGCTGGGGTGCTCGAGGTAACGTCGAGTTGGACCTCAGAATGTGGTGCTGGACCACCTCGTGTCGAGCTGGAGGTGTATCATTGAGCCAGTGACTGCGCGTCGGGCACGGTCTCACTCTTTGGTCGGCGTGGACCTTGTAAGTCCATTTGGACTGGGCCTTTGTAGTGCTTTTGGGCCTGTCGGGCCCAGTCCAGAACAGGAGCCCCCAAGTCGTGGTTTCTTTATGAGGAGCCATGACTTGAACTCAGGTCGCTTCCTCATCGAGGTCTCGTGCCCGGGACAGAGGTGTGGGCCCTCGAGGGCCTTCTCGTGTCGTGCTCGGAGACATCTTCCGCGGTGGATTCCTGGAGGATCCTTACCGGGCGCGTTTGTCGAGCATACGAGGTATCTTTCGGGAACTGTGCTGCCACCCTATGGGGATAGGGTCATCATTGCGTTGGGAGCAGCGCGTCGAGGAGAGGGAGTCCGTGGTTGCCCGAGGTGACGTTTGGTATTCCACGTCATCACTATAAATAGGAACCTTGGGCCCCATAACACGTTTCTGTTCTCTGTGCTCTCTCTGCTGCTGCTCTTCCAGATTTTTTTCCAGTTGCGACTTTCTGTCACAGATTCTTCTACTCCGTAGCCAAATCCTACTCTTTGATTCAAGTAAGTGGTCTATCTTCTTCATTTTCTTGTTAGAATGCATGACTTTTGGCGTTTGTAGATGTTTTAGGGCTGTGCGCGTGGGATTAGCCCAGTAAACTCATACTTAGCCCGACATATTCATGCCTAGGACCGGAAAACGCATGTTTGTGGTCGGCGTATTCGTAGTTTTTAGGTGATAAACTTCAGCGCTGCCCGGGGTCTTCATGATCCATGGAGCCTGATTCATGATCGCACCCGGTATGTTCATGGTCTTGGCCGTGGGCCTCATGGTGTGGCTCGCCATGTTCATACCTTGGGTCGACATGTTGGAGAGTGACCGCGTAGTTGGTTTGAGGAAGAACACCGAGTTTCAGGATGTCGGGGAGGCAACCATTCGTGGAAACGGACTATGTGGTCGTGAATGGGACGACGTGATTTGTCGAGCGTATGGCTTCATGCCCAATTGACTGGTTTTCCGTGGTCTGCAGGTAACCATGGCGGACGAGCCGAGCTCCTCCGGTCGTCACGATCGTGAAGAACAAAGCGCCGACGAGTCGGTCAACCTGATTGATACTGTGACCGACCCTTTGCTGGATTGGGTGGGCGTCGAGCCTCGAGGGATCGCGTCGATCTACAGCCGAGACGACCGAAATCCGTACGCTGTCATCGAGGCGGGCCAGGGCCAGCCCGACTTCCAAAGGAACTTCATAGTCATGCGCCCGTCATCCCGTTCAAGGATCTGCTCGGTTTATCCGGAATATAGCTTCGCGATGTACGAGATCGCGTTCAAAGATCTTGGGCTGCGGCTGCCCTTCACTGATTTCCAGGTCGGGGTCTTCACTCACCTGGAGTTGGCCCCGTCCCAACTACATCCAAACTCACTCACCTTCATCCGGGCGTTTGAGCTGACGTGTCGCTATCTAAGGATCGGGGCGACCATACCGCTCTTCTTCCGGATTTTTCACCTGCAGCGCCAGTCTCGAGGCGGGAAACATAGCTGGGTCTCCTTGAAGAAGTCGAGGAGACTCTTCAAAATGTATATGGACTCCGTAAGGGGTTTCAAAGACAAGTGGTACGTTGTACGGCCAATTACCACCTCGGCTTTAGGATCCTTATACGAAGAGGAGGAGGCTCTCAGCGATGACGACGGGGAGGCGATTTTGGGCGACGGTGGGAGTCCTGTAATGGCACGTACGGCTAAGTTCCCTGTGCACTGGATGTTCAGGCACTACCACACTGCTTCCGGGGACATGTGCTCGGAGGACAAGGAGGCGTACGCCGCCCTTTGTCGGTTTATCGATAGCTTCCATCCTGCCCGGTGGGCTACGAGGGAAGGGGACGACATCCTGGACGCAGAGGGTTACCCAACGTTTGAGTCCCGGCCGATCGACACCAAGGCACTCGTGGAGTGCGAGACGTACAGGCAGGCTGCCCGTCTGCTAGGTCGTTTATTGCTTGAATTACTTTGCTCGTCATTTATTTATGAGTTTGCTCGATACTGACCCAACTTTTATTTTGTGCAGGTTCGATGGTCGGTCGACATGAAAGGCTTCTGAAATTATCTTGCGATCAGAGGCGAGGCAGGAGGGTCGTGAAGGCCCCACAGGCGACGAGGATGGGCCCGCCACACAGTCCAAGTGCTCCTCAGCCGGTGAGGGTGGACTCGCCGTCAAGCTCGGGGGCCGCGTCGGATGGGACCCCAGAAGTTGAAGAGGTCGATCCTAGTGCCGTCCTGATACAGAGGAAGAGGACCCGTGTGGAAAGTGGTCAGACTGTTGGCGAGGACGCCAGTGCCGTTAAATATTTCGCCTTCCCCCCTTGCTTCGAAGAGGCGGGCTTCTTCGAGAGATTCCCTCTGACAGTGGTTGCCGATGAGGCTGCAGCTATAAAAAAGATGAGTAAAGAGGCCCGGAAAGCGCATCTGGCCGCCAGCATGGACGGGCTGGTAAAAATGGCCGAGATGGCTTTGGTGCTATCCGAGGAAGGAGGGGATCCTGCCCGTGTCGAAGAACTCGAGCAGGAGAAGGCGGCCCTGACCTCGAGCTCGCGGAAGTTGAAGATCACTCTGGAACGCTCCGAGGAGATGTTCCGCGAGCAGACGGTGATGCTCGATGCTGAGAGGGAGATGTTGACCCTGGAGAAGGAGAAGTCGGGGAAGTTGGCCGAGGAGGGGGAGCTTCTCCGGGCAGACAGGGATCGTCTGGGGGCCGAAGTCGGACGCTTGGCCTAGCAGATCGAGGAAATGAACGCTGCCATGCAACCTGCCGAGGACGAACCCGAGGACATAGTGGCTTTGAAGAGTCGGTTGGAGCTGGTCGCCCATATCCGGCTCCTCGAGGCAGATTGCGTCGGTGCCCTGGAGGATGGGTTCAACTCCGCGGTCGGTCAGCTCTCCTTGCTAAACCCTGGTCTGGTTACTGAGGGTATCGGCCACACACATCAGATCGTGGATGGCGTGATCGTTCCTCCGCCCGACTCTCCAAGCGCCGACAATGATGGTTCTGGGGAGACCTGACTAGGATAGCGGGCCTACATGCCCTTGACATTTGTATTCTTTGGGCCTGCGTGCCCGTTTGTTGTACGTTATGAACATCGCCGGCCTTCTTGGTCGGTTTATAATTGTTTTATCGCCTTCGGGCATTTTTAGCTGAATGCTGTTTTACATTTTGGATGTTTTGCCCTTGTTTGAAATCTTATATATTTGCATGAATTTTTAGCCTAAGTCATGGGCCCGAGGAGTGCCCGTAAGCGGCTGTGATTTGGCGAGCGAGTCTGCCCGCCTACCGATTGTATGTGTGTCCGGCCCTCTGTCGCTGACAGAGTCACCTAAGTGTTGTGCTCGAGGGGAGAGACTTCCCTTTTGACCCTTTTAGATGGCCCGTCATTCTTGACGACTTGTCGGGCATTTGGAGCGAAGTTGCTCAGTCGGGCGTGAAGCCCGGTAGGGACTACTCGCCCTTGGCGTGAACTGCCCATCGCGAGCTGGGTGTTCTGCCTTATGGGTACAACGACGGTGGGGCTTGGTATAGCTGTCCACGTCGGGCACTATCGATCGTCATCGTTCACCGTGCGATGCTGTGCGATTTGGCCGTATGTCGGGCTTGTACCTTAGCCTTTATACGAAGTCGGACGTTTTTCCTCGTTGACCGAGCGCGGGTGCCGTTAGTCGAGGGTCTCAGGTGTTGGCAGTTTCTAACTGTAGTACTGCTTTAGCTTAGCAGCGTTCCAGGGTCGTGGTAATGGCTCTCCGTCTAATTGCTCGAGGTAATACGCCCCGGTACCCGTGGTGTCGTGGACGCGATAAGGTCCTTCCCAGTTCGCGGCCAGTTTCCCTTCGCGGGAATCTTTCTGATTCTTGCGTAATACTAGGCTGCCGATTTCGAACTCGCGCTTGATGACCTTGTCGTTGTGGCGTAGAGCCACTCGTTGTTTTAGGGTGGCTTCGCGCAGGGCTGCACCCGATCGGATTTCCTCGACTAGGTCGAGTTCATCCCTTAGCGCTTCGTCGTTCATTTCTTCGTCGAGGGGCTCCTCCGTTCGTCGGGACGGTTCCATGATTTCGACCGGGATGACAGCCTCGGTGCCGTATGTCAGTCGAAATGGTGTCTCACCCGTCGTTGAGTGGGGTGTGGTGCAGTATGCCCACAAGATGCTGTGGAGCTCCTCGACCCATCCTCTTTTGGCTTCGCCGAGACGACGTTTGAGCCCTCGGAGGATGACTCTATTCGCGGCTTCGGCTTGCCCGTTGGTCTGAGGGTGCTCGAATGACGTGAAATGTTGTTTTGTCCCAAGTTTGGTGACGAAGTCCCGGAACCCGTGGTCGGTGAACTGGGTACCGTTGTCGGTCACCAGGGCCTGCGGAATTCCGAACCTGGCGAGGACGTTTCTTTTGTAGAAACGGAGGATATTATGCGAGGTGATTTTTGCGAGTGCCTCGGCCTCGATCCACTTCGTGAAGTAATCCACGACGACGATGAGAAATTTGTTCTGGTAGGTTCCCTGCACGAAGGGCCCGAGGATGTCCATGCCCCACCAGGCGAACGGCCATGGGGACAACAATGTGTTCAGCTCATGCGGGGGGGCGAGGTGCATATCCCCGTGCTTCTGGCACTTATCACATTTTTTTACGTGTTCCTTGGCGTCCTGTTGCATCGTCGGCCAGTAGTATCCTGCTCGAAGGGCTTTCCGTGCCAAGGATTTACCGCCCATGTGCTGGGCGTTGATCCCTTCGTGTATCTCCCGCAGTACGTCGGGGATGGAGGTCTCGTCGATGCATTTCAGGAGGGGGATGGAGAATTCTCTTCCGTAGAGTTTCTGCTCGAGAACCACATAGGAACATGCTCGTCGCTTGATCGTGGAAGCTTCGGCCTGGTTCGACGGGAGTTCTCCTTTTGTCAGGAAATTATAAACCGGGGTCATCCAGGACGTGGCATCCCCGATGGCATGGATCTCGACCGTAGTCGAGGGTGGTTCGATACTTGAACGTGCCAGAGATTCCTGGATGACGGATTTATTCCCGCCCTTCTTTCGTGTGCTCGCGAGTTTGGACAATATGTCTGCCCTCGTGTTTTGCTCGCGGGGAACATGAGAAATTTCTGCACGTACGAAATTTGTCATGTGTTTTTTGACTAAGTTCAAATACTCGATGAGGTTGTCATTTTTGGCCTGGTAGCTTCCCTGTACTTGAGAGGCGACGAGCTAGGAGTCGGTGTAAATTTGAACCTCGCGGGCTCCCAGGTCCTCGGCTAGTCTCAGTCCTGCGAGCAGGGCTTCGTATTCTGCCTGGTTATTTGACGTCGGGAAGGAGAGAACTAAGGAGTGCTCGATTACTACGCCTTCTTCGTTTTCCAGGAGGATCCCTGCGCCGCTACCGGACGAGCTGGACGCTCCGTCGACGAAGATGGTCCACTTGTGATCCTTCCCCGGGGGAAGGTCGTGAGTGGTCATCTCCGTGACAAAGTCGGCCAAGGCCTGTGCTTTCAGGGCTTTCCTGCTTTCGTACTGAATGTCGAATTCGGAGAGTTCCAAGGACCACTTCAGCATCCTGCCCGCCATATTTGGCCGAACCAGGAGTTGCCTCACCGGCTGATCGGTTCGCACGATGATGGTGTGGGACAGAAAGTAGTGTCTGAGCCTTCTCGCAGCATTAACGAGGGCCAGAGCGACCTTTTCTATCTGCTGATATCTGCTTTCGGGCCCTTGTAAGGCTTTGCTCGTGAAGTAGACAGGTTTCTGCCCGTCAGGGGTCTCGCGGACAAGGGCTGCGCTGATGGCTTCGTTCGAAACGGCCAAGTATAAGTACAGCGATTCCCCGTCGTCTGGTCGAGACAACACGGGTGGTTAAGACAGGCTCTGCTTCAGATGGCGAAGTGCGTGCTCGCATTCCTCGTTCCATTCGAAGGCCGCTTCCTTTCGAAGGAGTTTGAAGAAGGGGAGGGCGTGCTGAGCGGACTTCGCGACGAAGCGGGATAGTGACGTCAGCATGCCGTTCATGATTTGTATCGATTTCTTCGACGTCGGTGTTGGGAGGTCGGAGAATGCCCGAAATTTGTCGGGGTTGGCTTCAATCCCTCGTTCTGTTAGATAGAATCCAAGGAATTTTCCTGCCTTAACCCCGAACGTGCACTTCTCGGGGTTGAACCTCATTTTGCACTGTCTTGCTTGGGCAAAGACTGTCTTGAGATGAGCTGCGTGATCGGTGTCTGCTCGGGATTTGATGATCATGTCGTCCATATATACCTAGAGCATGTCGCCAATCTGTTTGTTGAACACTCTGTTCATCATACGTTGGTAAGTTGCTCCGGCGTTTTTCAGTCCGAAGGGCATTACGTTGTAGTAATAGTTGCCCGAGCTGGTCATGAATGCCGTGCAGTGTTTGTCGCCCAGAGCCATTGGGATTTTGTTATATCCCGAGTAGGCGTCCATGAACGACAAAGTCTTGTAGCCGGCCGAGTTGTCGACCAGCATGTCTATGTTAGGTAAAGGAAAAGCATCCTTCGGGCAAGCCCGGTCGAGATCGGTATAGTCAACACACATTCTCCATTTTCCATTATTCTTTTTCACAAGTACAACATTTGACAGCCAGGTGGAATATCGGGCTTCAGAAATAAAATTTGCCTCTAGGAGGTCTTTTACAGCTTTTTCAGCAGCCTCCGTTTTTTCTGGAGACTTCCTACGCCTACGTTGTACTACGGCCTTGGCGGCTGGATCAATGGCGAGGTGGTGACAGGCGACCTCAGGGTCGAGTCCGGGCATCTCTGCAGCTCTCCAGGCGAAGAGATCAGCATTCTCGCGCAGACAGGCCTTGATTTGCTTCCTGGCCAAGTCGGGGAGGTCTTTACCAATCTTCACTCCCTTGGTCGGGTCTGTGCCGAGGGGAACGAGTTCAAAATCCCCGTCCGGAATAGGTCGGAGTGGGATTTGCTCGCTGCTGGATGGCTCGTCCTGGTCGAAGCGAGCGTCGAGGGCTATGGAGTCGACCTTTGGTGGGGCCTTCTGGACTTCTTCCTCGGGGGATGTTTTCCTGTCGGGCTCCTGTTTTGTCCTTTTGGCGGGTTTGGTCCCTACGTCGACGGTATCCCGTCCCTTTGAAGCAGCGTTGAAGCACCTGCGGGCAGCGGCGAGGTCTCCTTGGATGGTGGCTACCCGTGCCCTTTTGGTGTAGAACTTCATTTTCAGATGGACAGTCGAGGGCACCGCTATCAGCTCCGCCAGTGTCGGTCTCCCCAAGATGCAATTGTACAGAGATGGGCAATCAATGACGAGGAAGCGGACCTTAACCTGTCGCGTTGCCGTTCCTTCACCGAATGTGACCAGGAGCTCGACATAACCCCAGGGTTTGGAAGTCGAGCTGTTGAAGCCTTGAAGATCCGAACCCACACACGGAGAGAGATGTGAGTCGTCCAATTGTAAGGTCCGGAACAGCTGGCTGTACATCATGTCGACGGAACTCCCTTCGTCGACCAAGATGCGATGCACGTCAAAATTGGCCATTTTTGCCCTTATCAGTAAGGGGATGACCGCGTTTGGGGCTCCGCCGGGGAGTTCTTCCAGGTAGAAGGTGATGGGCTCTGACCTGCCCTTCACCCTTTCGAACGTTACAGTTTGTGGAGGAGCTATGTCGACCAGCTCGTCCAACTTCCTCTTAGCTGAATTGATGGTGAGGTCGTTGAACCCGCCCCCGTTGATGACCATGGCGGAGGGGAAATATTCCCACCTGCTGTGTGTTGTCAGGGGCTCCTGCAGGAGCTCGGGAACGTCGAAATCCTCGGGCCTGGTTACCGAGAAGGCGGTCTGGATAGGCACCGACTCGTCTGATGGTCGGGCGTCTTCTTCGGGCTCCTTGGCTTCATGGGCGTCACGACAGGGAGCATCGTTTCGCCTGTACTGTGCGAGCCTTCCCCCCTTGATGAGGGTTTCAATGGCGTCCTTGAGGTGGACGCAGTCCTCCGTCAAATGACCATGACTCCTATGGTATTGACAGTATTTATTTTTATCTGCCCCTGGCTTGGCGAAAGCAGGTCGGGGACGCTTGACGCCACCGTCCCTGAAATCTGTACTGGCACACTCTGCCAAAATACGCTCGCGGGAAGCTGTGAGCGGAGTGTACTCGGTGAAACGGCCCGAGGGGCCCCTTTGTTCTCGGGCCTCCCGGGGTCGGTCTTCTTTCCTCTTCTCCCCGGTACGTCAGGGAGGAGGCTCTTGTCGTGAGCTGCTGCTGTTGTTGGGAGCGCGAGCCCTGGAGTCTCGGGCCCTGTTGGCAGCTTCCCTCTCCTTGTAGTCCATGTATGCTCGGGCCTTGTCGAGGAGGGCATCAAAAGTTGGAGGTGGCTCAATACCCACAGCCTTTATGAATTCTGTGCCGGGGAGGAGACCCCTCTCCAGCAAGTATCTTTTCATATGGTCCGCGCAGGGGACCTGTATTGCTTCCCGGTTAAAGCTGTTGATGAATTCCCTCAAGGTTTCATCCTGTCTTTGGATGATGGCCTCGAGGGCCGCCTCGGTCTTCGGATGGCGCCGAGAAGCTGTGAAGGAACTGATGAACTGGTTCTTCAGGTTCCGCCACGACGTAATTGAGCCCGGGGCGAGTCCTTTATACCAGTCCATGGCCGCCTTCCTGAGAGTCGTGGGGAAAAGACGGCACTTGATAGGCCCCCCGACATTGTGATAGTGGAGCATGGCTTCGAACCCGTCAATGTGGTCGACCGGGTCCGCTACTCCGTCATACTCCTTCAGGTGCGGGGGCTTCTCCATGCTCGGGGGGATGGGTGCATCCATGATGGCCTGCGACAGGGGACCGCGGGGGTCGTCCTCGTCGCTCCTCTCCGGAGAAAGAGAAGGGGTCCTGTAGTTATGTCTGGCACGATGATCGTGCTGAGTTTCCCTCGAGCGCGATGCTTGGTGGTTGAAGGTCACACGCCCGTCCCCGGCGTGCCTCTTGTCGTGCCTTGATGGGTCACGACTGGGTTCTCCGGCAGGGATGGCGGGCTGTCTCTCATGGTAGGGCCGCCTCTGCTTTGGCCGGGGAGAAGGGCTCCTGGAGTTCTCCCAGTAGTGTCTTCGCGGGGGAGAAGGGTGTCGAACTTCCGTGACCCGAGGAGGTGGAGAATATGGCCTCCGATGCCTCCTCGGGGGTCGTCGATCATCTTCAAGTTCCCTTAATCTTTCTCCTTGGGAGAAGATGAGATAATTTGTCTGATTAATGGCCGCGAACAGTGCCTGAGTCGTGGCATCTGCCTCGGCGGGAACTGGGACTTCATAGAACCGGGCAGCTCTGATGAGCGAGAGCTACCGGGTCGTCTTCGAGTGCTGGAGGGGTCGAAGAGGATGATGCAGTAGCCCCGTCCCTGTAGGAGGAAGGTCCAGGGGCGGTCGTCACAGGGATGGTACTGTGGTCGGGATCACCGGGGTTATCGAGGTGTCCATTCTTGTCCGCAGTACCGTTATTAGTGTCGGCGACACGGACGGGCTGCTCGTCGCGAGCTGGATCAGCCATGACAGGTAGTTGAATTTAGCTTTGGTCTTTAGAATTGTTCGTTAGACGGGGAAGCTAGTTCCCACAGACGGCGCCACTGCAAGGCACTCCGATGCTGAAGTAAGTAGGAGTACGAGCAGATAATAGCAAGTGTAAGGTTAGAATGATGAATATCTGACCCTCTGGAAGCAGAGGGTATTTATAGCCCCCAGCGCTGGGCCAAGGTTCCTTCATTGGGCCGGGCAGATTTGGCCCAATGGAGGAACTGCCAGGTTCTACGTGCGTAGTGGGGACCCACACGTGGTCCCCTTCCTGGATGTTCTGCGTGAAGTGCGGGCGGACGGAGACGCGGTCTTTCCGGAGTATCGTTGGGGAACATTGGACTGAGTCTGCCCTAGCTGGGGTGCTCGAGGTAACGTCGAGCTGGACCTCAGAATGTGGTGCTGGACCACCTCGTGTCGAGCTGGAGGTGTATCGTCGAGCCAGTGACTGCGCATCGGGCACGGTCTCACTCTTTGGTCGGCGTGGACCTTGTAAGTCCATTTGGACTGGGCCTTTGCAGTGCTTTTGGGCCTGTCGGGCCCAGTCCAGAACAAAAATCAAAAACAAAGAGGTCCTACAGACTCTCAACAAAAAAGAAATGACTGCCTATTCAAAATAAATTGTCAATCTCCGAACCATCACCGGAACATCAGAGCAAAGACTCAAACAAAATATAACGCACGATTAGCTGAGTTTAGGATTGAAGAACATCACGAAGAACGGGTGGGTACAAATAAAATTTGAGCCTTTATCCTTTGTTTCTTAAACCGTGAACCAGGCCACGTTATAACCCTTAACAAGTCCTAGCTGAAGCATGGGTTAGTTCGAAAGCATATTGTTACAAAAGGTATCCTGACTCCTTAAGGCTCGCTGTAAAATCGAGTTGACATCACATTTTACAAAAATTCACTTGTTTTATTGAAAACTGCATTTTCAAAAAACTTCAAGACAGACATAAGCTTTGCATTCTTAAATTAACATTGTTTGCATATGACTATTTGTTCAAACAGCATAGAAGTTCGCACGAAGAATATCTAGTGAACAAAAGCACTTCCAATCAAGGGGCAGGCATGATCTTTGTTCATCATCTGGGGCAGTCCAGTCAAGATTCAGAGAATCTCTCAAATGCCAAATAGTCAGGGGAAAATCTCCATCTGAGTCACCTGGGGCATTAGACATGAATTCCGGCGACGAATCTTGCATGATCAACGAACATCTTCTGGTGGTATGGCAACCTAACACTACTGATAGTGACAACTCCCTGCACTCTGAGAGCGTGGACATAGTCAAAAAAGATGCTACGCATAATCAAGGACCCGCTAGGTTGACACACCTAGGCAAAAATAAGGGCTTCCCGGCGAACCAAAAGGGTTCGGGCAAAAATAAGGGATGAAAATGAAAAATATGTACACCCGGCAAGTCGAAAACCTGAAAAGGCGGCTTGGGCAAAAAAGGGTATCCCGATGGGCTGAAAACCCGAAAGGGCGGTCCCGGCAAAAATTAGGGATCACAGCGTACGACTATGTCCCAGCATCTCGTCACTTGCCTACCAGAAGAAGATTTGTCAATCGGCAGTTATCAAGCACCTTCACAGGTACCTTCTCCCACAGAAGCTGGGGCAATAAGAATTGTCTGAACTGTGCAGTCGCTCTGTCCATCAGGTACAAGGAAGATTCGGCTGAAGAACATGACCAAGATACCTTCACTCCCCGCAGAGTAAGACAAGGCTCAGCCATACTCTCCCCAAGCAGATTTGGCCTCCCATCAGGCACAGTATCCCTAGCAAATCAGCAGCACTCTCCCCAAGCGGAGTTAGCCTACTGTCAGCCTTAAGGAAGTTGGGTATCCCCAGAAAATCTAAACATTCTCCAGCAGAGTATACAGATATTCCTAAGAAGGCATCCCCGGCAGTCTTAATATTCCTCGACAGAAATATAATATTGTTCCCCGGCGGAATACCAGACACCCCAATGGAATCAATCTCCCCAGTATAGTCCAAAATCAATATCCCCAGTAGATTCTGGAAGCTTATCCCCCACAGAGTGCAAAAGCATCTCCCCGACTCTGTTCAAAGGTTATTCCCCACCTGAGCCTATAACTGGATTATCCTCAGCTAATTACCACAGAAAGATCGTCCTCGGCGAAGTTCTTCTTATCCCCCAGCGAAGTTATCATCAAAACCTCAGCGAAGTATCTCTTCCCACAGAGTAATTCCCCACAGAGTAATCTCTCCAACAAGTTTATTCCCCAACGGAGTCATCTTCTCCTACCGGTTTACTCTTGCAATCATCATCCCCAGCGGAAATGAAGAACTCTACTCTTCAACGTCAGCCCAGGATTCAACGAACCTCCCGGCATTCGTCAAGGATTTATTTTCCCAGATGAAAACACATTCATAAACATCACATTGTCATACATCATGATACCTGCATATATGCATCATATCATACAATCTAATTTATATTGAGAACATCATTGCTTGATCCATATCATGCATTGCATACGAATGACCTTTACTTTTAAGGAAAGATGCAGTTAAACTCTAAATCCAGTCAAAGAAGACAAATCCAGTTAAATCAAGTCCTAAAAGATTTTTCTGATGCAAACCCGTCATTAAAGACAACTCGTCGTTGAAGACAACTCGTCATTAAAGACACCCGTCGTTAAAGACAACCCGTTATTATAGACACCCGTCATTATAGACACCCATCATTATAGACACCCGTCATTATAGACACCCGTCATTATAGACAATCCGTCATTGAAGACAACCCGTCGTTGAAGACAACATGTCCATGAAGACAACTCGTCCATGAAGACAACTCGTCCATAAAGACAACTCGTCAAAGAAGACAAAACCTCCCTTGGTTCAGTTAAATCAATTCCTGAAGATTTTCTGATATAATCTGTCAGTAGAGACAACCCATCAACCTTTTGTTGTAGATTCGATACTTGTATCTAGCCAGGGCATATCTGCATGAAGGGATCTACACCTGTATCCAGCCAGGAAAGCTATCTCTACCAACCTTTTGAAGTTCCAGATTCGATACCTGTATCTAGCCAGGGCATATCTGCATGAAGAGTTTGAAGATCAACCCCTGTAACAGGCCAGGAAATTATCTTTCTTTCTCAAATATACAAGTTCTCGCTAAGGTATCTCTTACGCGATCGATACCCCTGGATGGCATCTTTAAGCCCATCTCCACAATTATCCATTTCATCTCCAAATGGCATCTGTAAGCCCATTCCTGACAAGATTCTGTCACACTTCCAGATGGCATCTATAAGCCCATCCTCCTATCCATCATATCTCCAAATGGCATCTTTAAGCCCATTCCCGCCATCACACTACTGATACCATACCATGCGAGTGCAAATTTCTGGGCACTTTAGTGTTCTATCATCTTCCACCTTCAGATCACGAAAGGCACGCAAGCCAATCTACATCCTCAGGTCTAAGAAGATTGAACAGGGGAAACTGTTGTACCCCAAAATTTGCCCTCCCATATTCTTCAAGGTTTATCAAGAATCATCTTCAAATGGTTCAAGACCACTCAAGGGTTGCACAGTCCAAATGCATCCTAAGCCAGTCAAAATTAGGGTTTTGTTTCTTACAAGGAATTTGAGGTTTTCAATGGTCCAATCAAGTCTCATGTGCCTATATGCATTGTCAAGCACCTACATGTCAAGTCTCAAGACTCACAGTGGCAAATTGCACAGTCAAAAGCCCTATTTGCTCAACAGTCTACTACAGGGGGAAAATGGTCATTTTACAGTCAAAAGTCAAAAATTTTGGTCAACATCTTATTTTGAGCACACAATCATCATTTGATCAAGTCTTGATCATGATTCCACAAGGATAGCTCAAAAATCATCAAGATGTCAAAAGTTACTATTTTGGGACAGCAGAAAAGTTAACTGTATCTTGACCAGGCCATAACTTTTTCATGGTTCATCAGAAAAATCCCATCCAATGCTCATTTTGAAGGGGATGACATTTACTACAACTCATCTTCACATTCCAAGTCCAAGAAATGCTCTCACAAAAAGTTATCAATTTCTACATTATAGGTCAATTTCAAAAGTCAACAAAAATGCACTTTAAGTCAAAGACCATAACTTGAGATTGGTAAATCCAAATGACATGGGACCAAAGGCATTGGTTAGAGGACTTCAAGGCCTTTCCAAAATGTCCAAGAACATGTTCATATGATCAAAATTGAGCAAGACATGCATTGGAGAAGTTGGGAAATTTTTGTGAATTTGCAAAAGTCAACTTTGCTCAAAACACATCATTTTTGCTAATGGGCCTCAAATTCCTTCTTGAAACTTTATCCAAGCCTTATGAACGACCCATTGAGATTAAATTGAATTATTTTCTTATTTTTATTAATTAATTGGATTTTTAATTGATTTTTAATTCATTTAATTAATTTAATTGTAGGAAAATACCAAGATATGATTTCTAAATCTTTTTGTGAAGCAAAAGTGGTCAACATGTGCTGGAGATTTCGTGTACACATCAAGGGAACAAGGATCTCTCAATTTGGCAAGATTTTTCAATTAAAAATATGCAAAAAGATATGATTTAAATCAAATATTCCAACCATTATTCCATGGATTTTTGGACCAAGATTTACCCTAATTCCATTCTACTATATATGCACAACTCAAACCTAATGCCTCACACGTGAAAAGCTGCTGCAAAACGCCATAACCAATTCCAAAAAACTCAAGAAAATTTGAAAACAGTTTTCCACATTCCAAGCCAATTCAAAGCATTATAGTGTTTCCAATACATTGCTGGAGGTGTAAGGAACGTATTGCAATCAAAACTAAGCCATAAAGCTATCAAAACCACCAAGAACAGTCCCACGGTTTGTCAATCTTTTTCAGAATCGTAACTCTAAATTTATGCATCATTAACATGATTTTCTGTGTGTTTTTTGTTGCTAGCAATCATACAAAGCTTTTGGCATAGGTTAATTGGACTGAAACGCCCTGAATCACAAATCACCATTGACAAATATTAGGGTTCCGAAGCTTTGATTTTGGGGCTTTCCCATACAGGAAAAATTGGACCTTCTCATGCATAAGGTTATAATCGCTGCAACCAGACGAATTGAATGCAACCCTCGCGAACAATTTATATTTAACGTACACCTATTCGCTATTTTTCCTCATTCTGCTTTGTGGGGGTTAAAAACCCCCGCTATCTCTTTGCTTTTTTACAGGTTCAGCGAAGGGTATGAAGACGTGGTGTACCATGGTTGGTTCATTCAAATATAATGGCGTGCGTTTTGTTGTTTCCAGTATGTGTTATTATTTTTATATAATATATTCATTATCCACTGTGTTTACAAATGCGTGCAGGTGGTTTGATGGTTGGTGTGTTGGCTGTGTACCATTGGGACCTAGGTTCGATTCCCAGGTCCACCCACAATTCCATATTATTTTGTTTAACGTGATTGCATGCAGGATTCCCAATGATGTCCACCATGTGCCTCCAACCAACAACGCGCCAAGTGGCCATAAACGTGAATCCAATGATCAAAAGATGAGGAGCACCATGCTCCCAGTCAACAAGCGCTATGGAGGATTCAAGAAGTCAAACAAGGCTTGTGTGCTTAGTGGGCCAGAATTGCCAAATTCACCTCTTGAGGGCCCAGCACCCCCCTGGTTCTTTCATAATTTTCTTTTTGTTTTCTTTTTCTTTTTATTTGCTTTTACTAATTATTATCATTAACTACTATTATTATTTAATTACCTCATAAACTAATATTTTTTGTAATAAATTCAGAATTAAAAAATGTAAATATTTTTATTATTTTTATTAGGTATTAATTTCACTATTAATTATATTTTGTAAATAAATACTAACCAAATTAATTTAGTATAATTAGGTTCAATTTTGACTATTTTTCATAATAAATAAATAAAGTAGAATTAGGGTTTTTCTTTTGACAACTTTAATTTATTTTATTTTTATTTTCATTAAAACATTAAAAAACACAAAAATACTTTTTCTTTTAATTAATTAATTAATTAGTTTTAGGTTTAATATTTCATTAATTGCAAAAAAAGGACCAAATTCAATTCTTTTCTCAAAAAGGGTCAAAACCCTAAGGACGTCCTGATTCAATCTCTGTGCACGCACTTTATTATTTTGATTATATTTATGTAACTGCTTTGAGAATGTAATAGATAATTAGGCTTTTATCGCTTTATTTTACTTTCTCGCATTTATTTTCCAAAGGGTTATGTTTTTGGCGATGTAAAACCCGACGCCTTGTAATCGCGTAGATTCAATTTTCCGCAATTTACTTTCCGCACAATTATTAAACTGTTAATATGCATGCAAGACTTGCTTGAAAAATAAAATCAAAGCGTAGCTCACAAATAACATGTACAAGATAATCTTAACTGAATTTGACACACGTGCACATGGCACTCCTAGGGTACGCCTCACTTGGTTGCCTCGAGGTGGTCATCGAGTATAGGGTGTTTTAGAGGTCGCCCTCCTGTCTAAAGATCCAGTTGCCTCGAAACGGTTACCTCGGATAAAAAGGATCTAGGACATTAGGGTTACCGCTAAGGCGTCCTACTATTGCTTTGGTGACCACACATGTCCCTAATAATCGAATTGACCCGAATAACTCCAACGACGATGCTACCTACTTCTCAATAGTGGGATAGTACTGTCGAAAGGACTCTTACACAACTTAATTCATTAAAGTAGGTAGATTTCTTCTGGATACTTGCTCTTTCAAAAACAAAAACAACTTTTCGCACCTACACTTTCAAAAAGTTTTCAAACAAATACTTCATACACTCTTGAGGACTGATACAAGAGTTACCTAGAAGTTTTTCAAACTAAACTTTTTCAAAACCCACAAACACAAGAAAAGCAAACACAAGAAAAGCAAACAATTTTTGAAAACATAGTGAGCAAGTACCTAAGAGCCCGTGGATAACCACAAATAGAAAGGGTGCTAACACCTTCCCTTTCTATAAATCTACCTCCCGAACCGAGAAACATCTCGAAAAGGAATTTTGCTGTGCTTTTGTCCTTTCCTTGTTGGAGAACATAAAAGACGGTGGCGACTCTTGCTTACCGCGACATTTCGTGAACCAGCTTAAAAAACAGTCAGTTCTATTTCCACCGATCACACTATGAAACTCCATGCCAGCCTAAACTTGAGGCTATATGTGTGACTTGTGTGCCTTCAAACTTGAACTACTTGTTATCTGACAACAGGGGTTTCTTGTAGGTTTTGTTTACAGTCCTTATCCAACAAATTGGATTTATTGTAGGGCTCACTTACATCACCTCACACTTTTTGCTTAAACGCATAGAATACACATCATAACATCATGCCTTAACATTTCCTTAACCATTTCAAGGATCTCAAGGGCTTGTCATGCAGGTCATGGTACATCAGATGTCTAGCAAGGGGAAAAGGGGATTTATTTTCCTCTAGCCAATGCCATCTAAAGATCAAAACATGATAACTTGAGTCAGGGGCTATGACCCACTCGATATGGTGAGCTTGACTCTTGAAGAAGGACTCTCAACAACATGAAGTTCCTTCAATCAAGCTACCAGATTCTGATTCTAAACAGTTTCTTGTTTACCCCGCGAGATCCTTGAAAACATTGCATACATATATCATACATATCATTGCATAACAGGTCTCCTAGTGCAGGTCTCTTATCTTCTTTGCTGTTTATTTCAGCAATCATCATGTCTACTGAACCTTCAACTGAGCAAGCTATCAAGGACCTCCAGGCCCAGAATGCCCAATTTCAAGAGTTGGTCATGAGCCTAGCCAAGGGTCAGCAGGACTTGAAGACCCTGATTCTTAAAGAGAAGAAGAAGAAGAAGAAGAGGACCATCCTGTTCAATATTAGATGCAGGTTTAGAAACGGGTTGCAGAATGAAATTGATCTGGCCACCCCGTCTGGAGAGAAAGACGATCCACAAGAAAGGAGGGCTCCTAGCGCTATGGTCTCCGACAATGAGACGGACTATGATGAAGAACAGTATCCTCCTGCTGAGGATAAGTACAAACAGCTGGAAGACCGTTTGAGCGCTATGGAGACACAGAAGGTGCTCGGTCTGGACTTCAGAGATCTGGGTCTATCATCTGGGGTGGTGATTCCCCATAAGTTCAAGGCACCTGCCTTTTCCAAGTATGACGGAGCTTCCTGTCCAAAGCTGCACCTCCAGTCATATGTGAGAAAGATCCAACCTTACACTGCTGATAAGAACTTGTGGATCCATTTCTTTCAAGACATTCTTTCAGGGACTCAACTTGAGTGGTTCTATCAGTTGGACGGAGCCAGTATTCCCAGCTGGGAGGATTTGGCTGCTGCTTTCTATAGGCAGTATCAGTACAACTCCGACCTCGCTCCTATGCGTACCCAACTCCAGGGTTGTCAATAGGAACGGGTGAAGGATTCAAAGAGTATGCTCAAAAATGGAGAGACCTGGCCGGAAAGGTGCAACCACCTTTGGCTGAACGGGAGCTGGTTGATATGTTTCTGGGGACCCTGTCTGGTCCATTCTTTAACCATTTGATTGGAAGCTCTTCTGCTGGGTTTACCGATCTTATTTTGACTGGTGGAAGGATTGAAGCTGGTATTAAGGGTGGAAAAATACAGGAGGGTGCCTCATCCGGTACTGATAAGAAGCCATTTAAGAAAGAGTCTAGTGCTGTCTACAGTTCAAGAAGACAGAACATACCTGAACGCCGCCAAGCTGTCAACGCGGTTGTTATTTCAAAACCTGCTGGTGAAACTCAGCATCACAACCAATAAAGGGGCGAGAAAACTCGAAGGCAGTACACTCCTCTTAGCATGACTTTATCTCAGATGTTGCCACAGTTGTTGAAGAACAATCTGGTGACTCTAAAAGAAGCTCTGAAGATTTTAAATACAACATCACCAAGGCATAACCCTAACGCCCGCTGCGCTTATCACTATGATAGCCCGGGGCATAATACAGATGATTGTTGGGCTTTGAAGAACAAGGTCCAAGACTTGATTGATGCAAAAGAGATCGAACTCGGCCCTCCTGAGACTCCCAATGTGATCACTGCTCCCTTGCCAAAATATGGCTAGGATTAAAAGCACTTTTGTTCATTTGAATTTCGAAATTGTATTTTTCTTTGCTTATTCAAACAATTATTGTCATGTCAAACTTTTGTTATTTCATTAATGCAATGAACGTGTCTTGTTTTGAATTAATTGTTTTCACTATGCTTAAATTGCTTCATATTTCCTTTTTGTGATGATTAACTCTCGATTAAAAAAAATTCTAATCCTTTAGAGGGAGGATGACGAAAACGATACCACGATCTCTACAATATGCTTTTGAACAGACCCCGCTGATGAGGTACAAACATTGTTTCAAATCCTAAACAGTGGAGTCATAAGGAAGATAATCCCTCGTCAACCCCTTTGATCCAAAGAAGTTGGAGTTTTTCTTTTCATGAATTGAAACCTTTAATTTAATCATGGGGCAGGGTAGTTCTCTCAGTTGATCCAGGTGCACAATAAATGGCATCAAAGAAGTCCTTCTGAAACAAAAGACGGTGTCGGTTCCGTATAACCGTAAAGACATGCAGTCATTACCTCTCAGAATAAAAGCCCAATAAGTTAAAACCTATGAAGGAGACTTACAAAAATGGGGCATCCCACTGACTATAAAAAGAAACAGTTCAGGCAAAAGATAGGGATAACATAAATCAAAAGAACGAGGTCGCTACAAATCCTCAACAACACGAAAAATGTTGCAAAAATGATTGCCTATTCAAAATAAATTGTCAGTATCTGAACCATCACTAGTATATCAGAGCAAAGACTCAAACAAGATCTAATGCACGATTAGCTGAGTTTAGGTTTGAAGAACATCACGGAGAGCGGGTGGGTACAAATATACTTTGAGCCTTTATCCTTTGTTTCTTAAACTGTGAACCAAGCCACGTTATAACCCTTAAAAGTCCTAGCTGAAGCATGGGTTAGTTCGAAAGCATACTGTTACAAAAAGTATCCTGACTCCTGTAGGGCTTGCTGTAAATCCTGAGTTGACATCACATTTTACAAAATTTGCCTATCTTACTGAAAAAATGCATTTTCAAAAACTTCAAAACAGACATAAGCTTTGCATTCTTAAAATAACATTGTTTGCATATGACTATTTGTTCAATAGCAGAGAAATTCACACGACGAATATCTAGTGAACAAAAAACCTTCTCAATAAAAAGGGTCATCTCAAGTGGAAGAAACACTTCCAACCAAGGGGCAGACATGATCGTCTTCCATCATCTGGGGCAGGCAAGTCAAGATTCAAGGAGTCTCTCAAAGATGCCAAATAGCCAGGGGCAGATCTCCATCTGAATCACTTAGGGCATTGAACATGAATTCCAACAACGAATCTTGCATGATTAAACGAAGATCTTCTGGTAGTATGGCAACACAAGACTACCAATAGTGGCACCTCCCTACATCCTGAGAGCGTGGACATAGTCAGAAAATATTGCGCATAATCAAAGACCCGCTAGGTTGACTGGCCTAGGAAAAAATAAGGGATTCCCGGCGAACCAAAAGGGTTCGGGAAAAAATAAGGGATGAAAATGAAAATCTGTACACTCGGCAAGTCGAAAACCTGAAAAGGCGGCTTGGGCAAAAAAGGGTATCCCGGTGGACTGAAAACCCGAAAGGGCGGTCCAGGAAAAAATTAGGGATCAAAGCGTACGACTATGTCTCGTCATCTCGTCACTTGCCTACCAGAAGAAGCTTTGTCACTTTAATTGGCAATGACCAAGTACCTCATAGGTTGGGATAATACTCGATTCACAGGGCCTCCGCAGGCACCTTCTCCCACAAAAAACAGGGGCAAATAAGAATTGTCTGAACTGTACAGCTGCTCTGCTCACCAGGTACAAAGGTATATATTCAGCTGAAGAATATGGCTAAGATACTTTCACTCCCCGCAGAATAAGGCAGTAATGATAGCTCTTCCAGCTGAGACTTGCAGCTATGTACAAATCAGCAATACTCTCCCCAAACAGAGTTAGTCTACCATCAGCCCAAAAAAGGCTTGGCATCCCCAGAAGGTCTTAATATTCCCAGTGGAGTATAAGGATGTTCCCCAGCAAGCATAAGAGTATCCCCGACAGTCTTAATATTCCTCAACAGAGTATAAGAATGTTTCCCAGAGGAATACAAGATACCCCCAGTGGAGCCATTTCCCCAGCGCAGTCTAAAAAAGCTTCCCCAATGGAATTGAATCATCTTCCCTAGTAGATTCTGGAAGCTTATCCCCTGCAGAATACAAATGTATCTCCCCAGCCAAATTCAGAAGGTTATCCTCAGCAAGTTGCAACTGAAAGATCATCCCCAACGAAGTTTCTTTCTTTCCCCAAGCAGGACTTCTATCCTCAACAGATTCAATATCACCAGCAATGGTAATCAATCCCCAGCGGAGTTCATCATCAAAATCCCCAAAAGAGCTTATCAACGGAATCCCCAGCGGAGTTTATCGTTAAAATCTCAGCAGAACATCTCTCCCCCACAGAGTATTTCCCCGTAGAGTAATCTCTTCATCAAGTTTATTCCCTGAAGGAGTTCTTTTCTCCTGCAGGTTTATTCTCACAATCATCTTCGTTCATCATCCCCAGCGGAAACGAAGAACTCAACTTTATTCTCCAGAAGCTCCGGGATTTATTTTCCCCAGCTAAAAACATCACATCTTCATACATCATGACATGCATACGCATCATACAACACAAATCTCATTTATTTTGAGAACATCATGACATCATGCATTTCATACATCATGACACTGCATACAACTAACGTTTTACCTTTTTCAGGAAAAGGTCAATCAAAAGATGACCCCCATCAACCTTTTCAGGTCCCAGTTTAATACCTGTAGCAAGCCAGGAAAATATCTATGGACGACTGATTGTGGATTAATACCTGAAACAAGCCAGGAAAATTATCTACATGAAGAGATTGAAGAGTAACACCTGTAACAAGCCAGGAAGACCTTTCTTTCTCTGGTCAGAGATCAATACCTGAAACCAGCCAGGACAAATATCTCCTCGACCAACCTTTTCAGGTCCTAGTTTAATACATGTAGCAAGCGAGGAAAATATCTGTGGACGACTGAATATGGATTAATACCTGAAACAAGCCAGGAAAATTATCTACATGAAGAGATTGAAGAGTAATACCTGTAACAAGCCAGGAAGACCTTTCTTTCTCCAGTTAGAGATCAATACCTGAAACCAGCCAGGACAGATATCTCCTCGACCAACCTTTTTCAGGTCCCAGTTTAATACCTGTAGCAAGCCAGGAAAATATCTGTGGATGACTGATTGTGGATTAATACCTGAAACAACCCAGGAAAATTATCTACACGAAGAGATTGAAGATTAACACCTGTAACAAGCCAGGAAGACCTTTCTTTCTCAGGTCAGAGATCAATACCTGAAACCAGCCGAGACAAATATCTCCTTGACCAACCTTTTCAAGTTCCAGATCAATACTTGTAACAAGCCAGGAAAATTATCTACATGAAGAAATTGAAACCAGACAGGACAAGTTCTATAACCTCAACGGTATACTCCCGGTGAGCACGAGTCAATTCCTAAATTTCAAACAAAGTTAGACTTCCCCAGTGCAATCTTCTACAACAACAGGTATGCAAGTTCTCGCTAAGGAATCTCTTATGCGATCGACACTCCTGCAGATGGCATCTATAAGCCCATCCTCATACCAACAATCTCCAAATGGCATCTGTAAGCCCATTCCTGACATCACAATGCTGATACTACACCATGTGAGTGCAAATTTCTAGGCACTCTAGTGTTCAATCATCTTCCACCTTCGGATCACGAAAGGCACGCATGCCAATCTACATCCTCAGGTTTAAGAAGATTGAACAGGGGCAACTGTTGTACCCCAAAATTTTCCCTCTCATGTTTCCCAAAGTCTTCCCCTTGCATGGTTGATCACAAACTATTGCCCAAGGAAAAGGAAAATTTTTTAGTGGGGCTTTAAGGACATTTTGATTTGCATTCTGAAAGACCCTTCAATTGGTGTTCTGAAGGAGCCTTTCGATTGGCATTCTGTCAAGCTCTTTCGATTGGCATTCTGGACAAGCGCTTCGATTTGCATTCTGAAAGATCCTTCGATTGGTGTTCTGAAGAAGCCTTTCGATTGGCATTCTATCAAGCTCTTTCGATTGGCATTTTGGACAAGCGCTTCGATTTGCATTCTGAAAGATCCTTCGATTGGTGTTCTGAAGGAGCCTTTTGATTGGCATTTTGGACAAGCGCTTCGATTTGCATTCTGAAAGATCCTTCGATTGGTGTTCTGAAGGAGCCTTTCAATTGACATTCTGGACAAGCCTTTCGATTGGCATTATGGACAAGTACTTCGATTGGTATTATAACAGTGTCCTTCAATTGGAATTCCAAAAGGGTACATTTGAAGAAGCTTTCAAAGGGTCCATTCGAAGAAGCTTTCGAAGAGCATTCGAAGGAGGCCATCAGCCCATTCAAAAGGGAGCATTCGAAGGAGACCATCAGCCCATTCGAAAGGGAGCATTCGAAGGCCAGTTGCATGCCATTCAAAATTCAAAAAGGGACAGGATCCCATGTGTTTAGCCAACGTTACAAACTCTTATTCATGGCTTTCAAACACATAATTAACGTTACAAATCCTCCTTTCATGGCTGTCAAAACACATAATCAAGGTTATTTAAACCTTTGTCTTCCTGTCCCCTCCACCCCCTCTATATAAAGAGATCACAAATGCTGCAAAAGGACACACAGGAAAATATACAGAAAAATAGAGAACTTGGAGGGACGCTGCCCATAATTTTCCATGCCAAAGCAACCCTTCAACAAAAGCATCCACGCCCAGAAACCTCAGATCAAAAGTGCCTGCATCCAGGAAGTGCCCAGATCGAAGGTGCCTACATCCAGGAAACACCCAAATTAAAAGTCCAATCTGCTGGTAAGAAAGGGTAAACTATCCAACCTCATATTTGCATAATACATCCATACTGGTTGTTACCTTCGATTTTCTATCCTAGACCGGATCAAGAGGCCTGGGTTTGGCACCCAGGCCATGTCCATCATTTGCTAATATTTGCTGCAGACATAGCCTGAAGAGACCCAGCAAGCACAGGATCGAAGGGCCTGGGGTTCAATACCCAGGCCCTGCATTTTATTTCGCTAACATGCTTTTGCAGGTATAACATCCCAGATCGAAGGAGAGCCCTTCTCTGGATCGAACCCATTAGCATGCTGGATCGAAGGAGGCATCTCATTCCTTGATCGAAAGCCATGACCTCCATGATCGAAGGGCAATCCTCTTCCCTGGATCGAAGGCTACTCATGCCTTACTGTCTGGCCCAATCGAAAGGACCATTTCCCTCCCTGGGTTGAAACTCCTTTTTTTCCCCAGATCGATGGATCCCTCCTGCATGTTATTCTTGTTTTTCATAGACTTCTTTTTATCTTTTTAATCAATATAAAAATCATAAAAATAAATAACTTAGGATTAGGATTTAATTTAGTTAATTCTTTTAACTTATTTTCTTCAATTTTAAAATCAATAGACTTAGGACTTATTTGAATTCAATCCTTTTCATAAACAAAAAATGCAAAAAAATATTAAGTATGTTTTAGAGTTAATTTTAATCAGTTTTTTTTAATTAATTAAATTTGACTTAATTGAACATTTAGCATTTTCCCAAAAAATAAAACAACAAAAAAAGAGTTCTTATTCTTAGGATTTTTTCTAAATTCACGCGCGTTTATTTTGTTGTAACTGCTTAATTGTTTGTGGTAGCTTAAATTAAGACTTTTACTTTACTGCTTTTATTTCCCCAATTTTTGGGCATGTAAATAATCCCCCTCCCCGAAGCCTTGTAATAGCGTAGGATTTACTATTTCTGCACTTTTAATTCCTGTACATATATTAACTGCTTAGATGTATGCTAACTAGGATTGTATGACAAGATTAATTCTTAACTTAAAATCAATAGTAGCTCACCTACATAAACAAAGATAATATAACTGAAAAACAACACACTTGCACATGCCACTCCTAGGGTACACCTCATTTGGTTGCCTCAAATATGGTCATTAAGTATAGGATGTTTTAGAGGTCGTCCTTTTGTCCCAAGATCATAAGTTGCCTCGAAATGGTTGCCTCGATGAAAATGATCTAAGACATTAGGATTACCACTAAAGTGTCCTAACGTTGCTTTAGTGACCACACGTCCCTTAAATCGAATTGACTCGAAAACTCCAACGACGGTGCTACCTACTCCACAATAGTGGGATAGCACTGTCTAAATGACATTTACACAGTTTAATTCCTTTTTGAGTAGGTAGAGGTTCTTAAGTACTTTCTCTCTTTTAAAACAAAACAAAAACTTTTCGCACTTACACTTTCTTCAAAAATAAAACTCTTTTCAAAACCCACAATCACAAAGAAAAGCAAACCTTTTGAAAACATAGTGAGCAAGTACCTAAGAGCCCGTGGATAACCACGGATAGAAAGGGTGCTAACACCTTCCCTTTCTATAATCTACCTCCCGAACCCGAGAAACATCTCGAAAAAAGGAATTTTTCTGTGCTTTTATCCTTTCCTTGTTGGATAAAATAAAAGACGATGGCGACTCTTGCTTACCGCGACACTTTGCAAAAACAAACGCAAACGCAAACCAGCATTCCAAAACAGTCAGTTCTCATTCCCACCGATCACTCATTGGGAATTAGAGGCAGATCAAATTCGATGGTTTTGTTGTTTATTAAGTCTTGAATTTTATTCTTTAGCCCCAACATTGGTCAGTCTCATGCTTGAGACTATTCGAGTGATATGCACACTTGGTATTCAGATTGTATTTAGTTAAAGAGGTATCTAGATTGGCCGGAGGATCACGCAGTGTCACCAAATCAGCCTTTAACATGTGTTGTAAGGCTTGGGATAGTGACATGCATATCCTTGTGTATTGTCTTCACGGAGCCTCAAACGGTTGATGATTGGAAGATTGTATTTGAACATGTGATGGGTTGGAAATCCGAAAAACATTAACGGACGAATGGTCATCCTTCTTGGAACGGGACATTGCCCCATAGACATCATTAGTTTCTTTCTTCCCGGTAAAAGGTTTCTTTAAGGGGTTGGATATGGAAGCAAATGCTATGGGAATCTTTCCGCTTTTGATACCCTTTCAACTCTTTCACCGGTTAAGATTAGCTCAGTGAAACCGGAAGATGAACAACCAACCAATTAGTTGAAAAATGGACCAGATAAAGTTCCCATAAACATATTAATGTGCTCCCTGTCGATTAATGGAGGTTGGACCGTACTGGCAAGATCCCTCCACTTTTGGGCGTACTCTTTGAATCCTTCATTCTTACCCATTGTCATGTCTTGAAGTTGAATTCTTGTCTGCGCCAGGTCGGAATTGTACTCTTATTGGTGGTAGAAAGTTGTGGCTAAGTCTTCCCATGTATGTGTAACGCGGTGGGAGAACTGACTTGGTTGTTTTGCGTTTGATCACAAATATTGCGGTTAGCAAGAGTCACCACTGGCTTTTCTTTTATCCAAAAGGAAAGGCTGAAAAGAACAGGAAAGACCTTTAGAGATGTTTTCTTGAGTTCGGGGGATAGATTATGAAAAGGGAATGTATTAGCACCCTTTTCATCCGTAGTTATCTACGGGATCTTAGTTGCTTGCTAGATCACTTGCTTTTGTTTGAAAATATGCTTTGTATGGTTTTTGAAAATATTTTGAAAATGTCTTTGTAATGGTTCTCGTTTCTATAAGAACGCGTACAAAGTGTTGTTTTAAAAGTAATTCAAAAAGGTGTTTGTGAAGTGTGTTTTTGAAAGTGATTTTGAAAAGGGATTTCTTTGTAATAACTCTCGTTTCTATAATAACACGTACAAAGTGCTTTAACTTTTGAAAATGTTTCAAGTTTGTAAGATGTTTTGAAAGTGTTGGTGTTTGTTTTGAAAATAGAAATGTTTGGGTTTTGAAATTGAGCGAGCAACTAGGAACGATCTACCTACTCAAAATCTTTTTCATGTTTATTTCCTCTTTCCTTTGACATTGTTATCTTACCATTGATTTGGTAAGTAACCCTATCTTTGGATGTAAAAGGGACGGGCGTGGGTCATCATATAACCATGATTAGAAACATTGTAAGATATCTTAGCATTTTCTTTAAGGGACTAAGATCATTTTTGAAAGGAAACTTTGATAGCGTCATCGAGGGACTATGATCTTGTATTTTGTTTGTTTTTTCTAAGACACCTCACATGCATAATATGGCTATTTTATAAGGCAACAAAGTGGATTTACCCTAAGGGTGTAAGTGTGCAAGTGTATTGGTTTACATACTTGATTTGTCTTGATTAGGGTTTGCATCGTATAGCCATGATTAGAAACATTGTAATATATCTTAGCATTTTCTTTAAGGGACTAAGATCATTTTTGAAAGGCAACTTTGATAACGTCATCGAGGAACTATGATCTTGTATTTTGTTTGTTTTTTCTAAGACACCTCACATGCATAATATGGCTATTTTATAAAGCAACAAAGTGGATTTACCCTAAGGGTGTAAGTGTGCAAGTGTATTGGTTTACATGCTTGATTTGTCTTGATTAGGGTTTGCATCGTATAGCCATGATTAGAAACATTGTAAGATATCTTAGCATTTTCTTTAAGGGACTAAGATCATTTTTGAAAGGCAACTTTGATAACATCATCGAGGGACTATGATCTTGTATTTTGTTTGTTTTTTCTAAGACACCTCGCATGCATAATATGGATATTTTATAAGGCAACAAAGTGGATTTACCCTAAGGGTGTAAGTGTGCAAGTGTATTGGTTTACATGCTTGATTTGTCTTGATTAGGGTTTGCAATTTGTTGGTTTTAATCTTTCCATGCAAACCCTAATTACTAGCATTTGAATATAAAGCATTAAATTGCGGAAAATAAAAATATTAAGCTATTACATCATTAGGGGAGGGGATATACAAATTACAAATGGTGAATTGCAAGAAATTAAAACCCTAATTATCTATTACAACCATATTGAATTTGAATAAATATACAAAAAATAAAATGAATATAATGTACAAGTATGAATGGATAGGGAATGGATTTTTTTTGTATTAAAGGTTTGGACCTAATTAAATTAAGATAATTGACTAGAATAAGAAAATGAAAATTCATTTAATGAAAGAAATTAATTTCTTAAAGAAAACAAGTTTTTTAGGGTTTTTGTGAATTTAATTAAATTAGTAAATAAAAATAATTAAATAAAAGTCCTAAGTTCTAAATTTATTTTAATTTACAAGAAAATAATATAATATAATAATTAAACCTAAATATTAATTATTAAGAAACAAAAAATTAATTTATTAAGAAATTTTTTTGTTTTTTTGATTTTATAAAACAAAATAAAATAAATAAGTGTAAAAATAATAAATAAAATATTTTTGGATTTTTTTATTTAATAACAATAAAAAAAAAAAAATAATAATAATAATAATAATAATAATAATAATAATAGTAATAATAATAAAGGAAAAGAAATAAGATATAATAAGAAAAAAGAAAATAAAAATTAATTTGGGCCAGGGGTGCTGAAATGATGCAAGGGTTAGAAAGAGAAAAAAAAAAGTAGTCAGACCCATGTTGGAGGCCTCAAACTTGTCCAAACAAAAAAAGAAACAGAAAAAATGTGAAAAAAAGAAGAAAAACGGACGTTGGGGCTCAAACCGAGGTCCATTTGGTGAATGGCGCCGCTTTAACCACTGGGGTGGTGATACATCCATTAACATTGGCACAACAATAAATACATAACATAAAACTTGCCCTGACTGTACTTCATCTTCAACCTCCATCCAAAGGATCTGTAACTTGCTCATTCTTCAACCATTTAAAAAAATTTTAAACATGAAACTTGTGTATTTTTTCATCACGAATCTAACCATGTAACTAATTTAAGCTAACATTCAAAGATAAAGATGAATTTATTAAAGTACTAAATTCTGACTTAAATATTTCAGCAAGTTTAAACTCAAAATTCTTCATGCTCAAGCAACATAATTGAAATCTATGGACATGTATAGTTTCAAGGTAATGATATCTACATTCTATCTTCACAAATGCAAGCCTAAAAATGCCTATATGAATAGTTCAAAAGTCGGAAAACTCACCTTGCAAGAGGGTATCGTGTTTTGAGTTTGAGCAGCTTTTGATGAGTTTCACTGATTGGGTTAGCTTCCTCAAGTTCCCAGGAAGTTATTGTGATGCTTGGCTTGAGTTGAAAGTGGCTGTGGAGTTCTAGAGAAGTCAACTTGCAGAGCTATGTTTTTGGTTATTGAGGTTGATGAAGATGGGGTTACAGTTATGAAACAGGGTAAGTGATGATTTGTATTTGATGTTTAGAAGCTTTAGGAACCAAAAGGCTTGGAAACGTACAAGAGAGATTTGAGTTTCAAATTTTTGGTCATAATATGCAACAATGGTGATTTTTGATACAGTTCTAAGTTCTAGGGAGTTTAAGGGCTTATGTATGTGTGTGTTTTGATGCCAATAACTTGTGCACAAGTAAGGAAAAGATTGTGAGGCTTGAGAGGGTCAGAATTTCAAGCTGTAGACTGATTGCTATGTTACTTGATTTTGAAGAAAAGTGGGAGTATGGTTTCAAGGCATAGTACAAGCATGGGATGACTTGTTAGAGGCTTGAGACAAGTTTCTTTTGTGAATATAGGTTGTGTGTGATCAGAAGCAAATAAGTTCAAAGCTCAAGAACTGAATTTGTGCATAAAGCTACTTTTCAAAAATGGCAATGTGCACATTCTTCACAAAATGGCATTAAGCATAGGCAATGCATTGAATGCTTGAGTTGAAGCCTCTAACAGCTGTGAAAAACATTAATTATGGATTTCCAAATAAGTTTTAGGCCTGCAAAGCAAGGATTGTGCAGCCTAAACATGGAATTGAATTATTGTTCTTCATGAAAATGACCTATAGTTCAAGAATAAAATGCCAACTTCATGTTTTCGATTCTCCCTGCTCAAACATGATATTAAGGAGTTCTTGGACATTTTAGAAAGCTTGTAATGTTTTCTACAACCCCTCTTTCAATCACTTTTGAAAATTCCCCTTGGAACTATGTGAAAAATTGCCATGAAGTTAGGTCAAAATCCTGCCTAAAATAGGGGAAAATTTTCACTAAATGTTTAGTTTCATGAACATGTATTCACAAAATAATAACTTGAAATCCATGTATTTATAGGAGAAGTTGTGTAAAGAAATGTTTTATATCTCATTGATATCTACAACTTTCATGTTGAAAGTTTCCTTTGAATCATATTGCATCATTGTGAAAAATTGGCTCAAAGTTGTGAAAAAATATGAAGTTTTCAACACTTAGAAAAATTTCTATGTTTGAAAACTTTGACTTTTCAAAATGAAATCTTGAATTTTTGATTTCTTAATGAACAAGTTTCATATTTTGACATGTTTTGATGAATTTTGATCTTTGACACTTGACTTTGACCAAAAAGTCAAAGTTTGACTTTTCAGTGTACAATTAATTTTTGATCAGTTGACTGAAAATCAACTATCAATCAATTGATCTTGAGGGATGTTTTGAGTCATGCCATTAGGTCAAAATGATGCAGTCGAATTCTTGAGATCATGTCTCAATCCAAATAACAATTTGCTAGGTTAAAAATCAGAAATTGCCCTTTCTCAGTCAAAACCCTAATTTTGACCATTTTGCCCTTTTGATGATCTGATCAAATTTCTTGAGGAATTATTGTCCAAAATTGATCAAATGACTTATATGAGTTCATAATATTGATATGGATAAAAAATTATGAAGTTTGACTGTAAATTGGCCACAGTTGAGTTTTTCCCCAATACAGTTGATTTTTAGGTCAACTGATCAATTGACTGAGCAAAAATGTGATCCAAGACTTGAAACATGACATGAGAAATATTGAGGGTTCATAATGATTCATGAAAGTAAAATGAGGCATTAAAGGGTCAATTATCCTTGTGCAATCTCAAACCCTAATTTCAGTCATCAGAGCTTAAGTAGGTGTCTTGAGCTGATCAACCCTTGTGCAGTCTTGAACCAAGGGATATCTTGTGAGAAAATACTTGATAAATGAGATGGAAAATTTTTGGGTACAACAACTTCCCCTGTTCAATCTTCTTAAACCTGAAGAGTTAGATTGGCGGATCTGCCATTCATGACTTGAAGGCGGAAGATGATTGGACACTAGAGTGCCCAGAAATTTGCACTCGAAGATGCCATTTGGAAGAATGATGGGGATTTTTGGGAGATGGGCTTGTAGATGCCATCCATAGGTGACTATTGATAGAGAATGGACCAAGTCTGAACTTGACTTCAATTGGAAATGAATTAGAATAAATCTTTGGAGCGACTTATCTGAAACTAGCAGAAGTCTTTTATGTTGTTTGACTGGGAAGAATATGAATAAATATTGGAGCGATTTGTCTGAACCAGAAGTGTTCATTTGGAAAGTATCAGGATAAACTTTCGAGAGGTTTAAGCTGAACCAAAATAGGTCTTGAATATTCTCTAACTGGAGAGAATTAGAGTAAATCTTTGAGTGATTTATTTGGACCAAAGAAAGTGTCTACCAAGGAAGAATTAGAATAAACCGTTGAGAGATTCAAACTGAACCGGCAGGGATCTGGAAAAGAATCAGAATATATCGTTGGGAGATTTATCTGAACCAAAGATGTTCATTTGGAAAGTATCAGGATGAACCGTTGAAAGATTTAAACTGAACCAAATGAGGTTTTGAATATTCTTTAACTGGAGAGAATCAGAGTAAGTCTTTGAGCTACTTATCTGAACCAGAGAAAGCGTCTAGGGAAAGAATCATAATGAATATTTGAGAGATTTTAACTGAACCGGCAAGGATCTAGAGAAGAATCAGAATAAATCGTTGAGAGATTTATCTGAACTAGAGAAGATATTTGCGGGAAAGAATCAAAATAAACCATTGAGAGATTTAAACTGAACCAGTAGGGATCTGGAGAAGAATCAGAACAAATCATTGAGATATTTATCTGAACCAGAGAAGACATCAGCGGGAAAGAATCAGGATAAACCGTTGAGAGGTTTAAACTGAACCGGCAGGGGTTTGAAATAAATATCTGTTATGTAGATGGTTGACCAGCCATTTCTTGGGAATTGATCTGTAGTTAACTTGTTGAAAATTTGACGGTGATTTTGTGTTGATGGATCTTTTCTGAAAAGATGAAAGGTTAGTAGCATGCAATGTCATGATGTATGAAATGCATGGTGCAATGATGTTCTCAAAATAAATGAGATTGTGTCGTATGTATCTGTGTTGTCAATGCTATGAGGCATAGATGTAATGTATGGACACGTTAATTGTTATGCAGCAGTGTTGCTAGAGTTTAGGGAAAATAAATCCCTGAGTACTGTTGGGCATGAGGAGTGTAAGTATTCATATTTTGAAGTTTAAGTGTTGATGGATGAGTTTCCAATTATAGAAATAAACTCTATTGTGTAAGGGAGACGCCGTGCATTGCTTGTGGATCTCGTGAAATCCTGCTGGGAAATCTTATGAAGCTGGGCGACTTTCACTGGGGAATCTTCGGAGCGGTAACTGGAAGTATTGTTCTGTTGGGGATGTGAAAGCACTTGATGCCATTTAGGATGCATACTGAAGATACATTAGCTATCCTGTAGTGGGATATCTCGGTTTCTACTTTTGTTGGAAAAAGTACATGCGGGGGGGTTTTATGGAATAGTCCAAAGATATTATCCTATTTCTTAATGCCATTAGTGACTGTCTTTCTATTTTCTGTTCCCCATTTTTGTTCATTTGTAAATAGTAATCACGTTCAAATGCATATGTTCAACAAAAATCAGTGGACGTTTTCGCAAACAAAACACGAAAAAAGAAGAAAAAAACATATAGTTTTGCACTTTCAAAGGGATATTTTTGTATTAACTTGAATAAGTATTTTTGTACAACGACACGAATATTCTAGTAAGAGAATGTCGTCGTAGAAAATGAAAATTGATACAAAGAAAAGATATCTATGTGAGATAATCCCACGGGGTTCCCATTCTGCTATAGCCTTCGTGTCCTGGAGATGATTTGCAGGAGATGATGGATGAGGGCCTCATCCATATAATCAGGCCTAGGGCAGAGTATGAGGAGGAAGTGAACATGGTTTTTGGATGTCCTAGAAAATTCAGGATCTTTGATGTGGTACATATGAATGATGATCTCGTACAATTGCATGCTACTTTTTTCCACATGGCTGGTTAGGTAAAGCACCATTATGGATCTTGTCGGGTTTGTTGCAGAGATTCCCGAGGATGTTCAATTGTGAGAAAAAGGTATTAAGTAGTTGTTTGATGATGGAACTATCAAGGTTTCAAGCCAAAGAGATGATTCCCATGAGGTTAATGAGATTGAGGTTTGTTTAGCTGAGGAAGAATCAGATGATGAATATGCTTCTGCAGATGAAGTCTTTTCCTCAGATGAGGGTATGTTCTCTGGTGATGATTATTTAATGTCAATGTTTTTAGAAGAAGGTGTGAATATGATTGTGTCATGTTTCAGTGATTTTTCCCCTGTTGAGATTGAATATTGTAGTAAGCCAATTTTTGCCCTTGTGGTGACTTGCTTGTTAGGGCCCATTCCTTACAAATCAGACAAAGTTGTACCGTACAAGTATATTGCTAAAATTTTAGAGGATGGTGTGGAAGTTACCATCCAGCCTTTGTCTAGTGTTGGAAATATTGGTGAGACTAGTAGAGTGACACGCAGCGGTCGTGTATTTGCACCAGTTGTTTGGGGAAATAATAATTCTGGTTAGAAGGTTGTGGAAAGTGTTGAAGATAAGAAGGTTGTAGGGGAATCCAGTGGTACTACCCTGGAGAAGGACGTAGATGATATTTTGAAGATAATCAAAAGGATCGATTACCGAATTATGGATTAGTTATTGCAGACTCCTTCAAAGATATATATCTTGGCATTGTTGATCAATTCTGCTACCCATAGAGAATCTTTAATGAGGGTGTTGGACCAGGCCTTTGTGGAGTATGACAGACCATTAGATCAATTCAACAGCGCGGTAGGTAATATTACATCATGTAATAACCTAAGCTTTTGGAATGATGATTTTCCTGACGAGGGGAGGAATCACAATTTGGCTCTCCACATATCCATGAACTGTAAAAGCGATTCACTATCAAATGTGCTGATTGATAATGGATTCTCCTTGAATGTGATACCGAGAAGTATGCTGATGAAGTTGAAATATCAAGGGGCTCCTATGCGCCCAAGTGGTATTATTGTCAACGCTTTCAATGTGTCAAGCAAGTCAGCTATTGGGGAGGTCGATCTGCCTATTCACATAGGCCCGCATCTGTTCCAAATCACTTTCCAAGTTACGGATATTACACCCGCATATAGTTTCCTATTGGGAAGACCGTGGATACATGAAGCAAGGGCCGTCACCTCCACTTTACACAAAAATCTGAAATTCATATGTGAAGGTAAATTGGTTATTATAAATAGAGAGCAAGCATTGCTGATATCTCATCTATTATCTTTCAGTATTGTAGAAGCAGATGAAGTTGTTGTGGGGATGCAGTTCCAGGCTCTGTCTGTTGATAATGTAAGAGGGAATGATATATTTATGACTTCATTCAAGGATTCTCAACAGGTTGTGCATAATGGTCCAAGTAAAGTATGGGGACAGGTCGTTGATCCTCCAGTGAACAAGAACATGGTTGGTTTAGAATTCTCTGCCAAGAATAGAAAAGGCGCAAGTTTAAAGTCAAAGTCTACTATGAGAAGCTATCATAATGTTTTTCGCAATGGAGGCTATATCTATCCAAAGGTTTCTGGAGATAATGCTATTGAGGAGGATGAAGAAGATCAGGAAATGCTGAATTATATGACACCTAGAGTCAGAATCCAGAACTGGGTCACTTATGATGTTCCCTCTTGCATCTATGTCTCAAAGTAATATGTTTTTTCTTTGCAAAAAGATTTCATTCTTCCCAATATGAAAGTTAATATTGTATGGGCTTATCTGTTTTCTTTGATCATTAAAATCATAAATAAAGGTTGTCTTTGATTCTCAAAATTGTGTCTTTTATTTTTCTGCTTTTTCATGGAAAATGGTAATAATAAAAAACCTTTTTGAATAAAATAATAATTGAAAATAAATCTACTTGATCACTTGATATATGTGTCAGTTTCTAAAAGCAATCACAAATCACATGTGCAGATTAACTAATAAACCTATTGAATAGAATGACCCTACACCCTCTCCAAAATTTGAATATCCTTTGTTTGAGGCAGAAGAAGAAGATTATGATGAGATTCTATAATAGGTTTCATGGTTGCTCGAGCACGATAAAAATTCCATTCAGCCGTATAAAGAGTCTTTGGAAACAATCAATTTGGGTTCAGAAGAGGAGCCAAAGGAAGTCAAGATTGCATCATGGTTGCATCCTGGTGTAATGACCAGGTTTACTGAGCTGTTGAAAGAGTATGTGGACATATTTGCTTGGTCTTACCAAGATATGTCAGGTCTAGATACTGATATTATGTAACATCATTTTCCTTTGAAGCCAGAGTGCCCTCCCCTCAAACAGAAGTTGAGATGAACTCACCCTGATATGGAAGTAAAAATCAAAGAAGTCTTAAAGCAGATAAACGCCGGTTTTATTGCGACATCAGTGCATCCTCAATGGATAGCCAACATTGTTCCCGTACCAAAGAAAGATGGAAAATTCTGCATGTGCGTAGATTACAAAGATCTAAATAAAGTTAGTCTAAAAGATGATTTCCCATTGCCACACATTGATAAGCTGGTTGATAGCACAACAAAATTTAAAGTATTCTCATTCATGGAAGGATTTTCTGGATATAATCAAATAAGAATGGCTCTTGAAGACATGGAAAAAACAACATTTATCACACCCTAGGGAATATTCTGTTACAGAGTGATGTCCTTCGGATTGAAGAATGATAGTGCAACGTACCAGAGGGCTATAACAACCCTATTCCATGATCTAATGCATAAGGAAATCGAGGTATATGTTGATGATATGATTTCCAAATCACAGACCGAAGAAGGGTGTGTGGATGATTTGTTGAAGTTATTCCAGCGTTTGAGAAAGTATCGTCTCCACTTGAATCCAAATAAATGCACCTTTGGTGTCTGATCAGGGAAGTTTTTGGGTTTTATCGTTAGCCAGAAAGCAATTGAAGTTGACCCAGATAAAGTCAAAGCAATTCAAGAAATGCCTGTTGTGATACGGTGGCAGAACCGAGTGTTATACTGGTTTGCATTTTTTGTTTGCAAATGTCGCGGTAAGCAAGAGTCGCCACCGACTTTTATTTCATCCAAACTAAGGAAAGGAAAAAGAACAAAAAAAACCTTTTTTCGAGAGTTTATGAGTACGGGGGGTAGATTATAGAAAGGGAAGGTGTTAGCACCCTTTCTATCAGTGGTTTTCCACAGACTCTTAGGTACTTGCTCATTTTTTAAATTATTGTGTGTGCTTGTTTTGAAAAGTTTTGTTTACTTCATGATAACCCTTGTATCTATCCTCAATAGTATGATGAAGTTGTTTTGAAAACTGTTTTTGAAAAGTGCTTGTGTGAAAAGTTTTTGTTTTAAGCAAGTACTTAAGAGTTTTCTACCTATTCGAAAAAAGTTTGTTCGTTTTCGTTTCCTTTAGACAACATTATCATGCTATTGAGGAGTAGGCAGCTCCGTCATTGGAATTTTAAGGGACATTCGAAAGGGCGAAATGGTCTCTGAAGGCAACAAGTAAGGATACGTTAGCATTTCGAAGGGACTATCGTCATAAGATCAATTTTTGTAGGCAACTTGAGGGACAAGTAGGGACTATGATCTTTATGACGACTTAGAATTACGGGTCATTGCTAAGATATCCCTACATTCGAGGGACGCGACCACTATTTTTGAGGCAACCAAGTAGGGAAACCCCTAGGAGTGAGTATGTGCAAGCATGCCTTTTTTGAGTTAATTGTCTTTGCACAATTAGGATTATCTACCGTTTTAAAGTTATTTATCTTTCCATTCAATCCTATTATTCATAGAATTTAAAGAGTGCGAAAAGAAAATCTATGCTATTACAAGGCTTTTGGGCAGATATACAAATATTTGACTGAAAATAAAGATGCGGAAATTAGCATCCTAATTAAACTATTACAAACTTGAAATAGTTACAATAATTTGAAAAATAAATAAATAAAACGCTCGCAAAGAATTAAGACGGGAATAGAGAAAGGATATTTTTGGACTTTTTTGTAAAAAATAATTAATCTTGCAAATTAACCTAATTTCTATTTACTTTTAATTATATAAATTTTTTTTTCAAGTTAACCTAATTTTCTATTGAATTTTAATTACAAAAAAAGGAATTTAAATTAATCTAATTTAGCTAATTAATTAATCGCAATTAAATATTTTATGAAAAAAAACTAAATCAATTTTTTTCGTGATTTTCTGATTTAATTAAAAAATGATTTTTGTGAAAATAATTAAAACAAGTAATTAAGACAAAATAATTAAAGAAATTAGAAAAGAGAATTAAAGGAATTGGGCCTGATGTCATGAGCAACTTGAGGGGTGCATTGCCAACTTTTGTGTTGGGCCCAAAGCTGATGGCCCAGAATCTAGCGCATGATCTAGTGCATCCTTCCTCTGATGATTCATGGTGGACCTTCGTATGTTGGGCGTTGGATCTGGCTGGAGATGGATCTGATGATTGTGCATCTGAGGCGTATAATAGACTCTAGATAGTGAGACACGCTGGATCTAGAATTGGAAATTTAGAAAATATAAAAGGTCTGGACCTAGGATCGAACCCAGGTCCTCCCTTTCACACGTCCATTTCCCTTTCCAACTGCGCTGGATGTAAATTCATATATATAATCAAACAAAAATAATATAAAGGGAAAATCTTGTTAATTGCTGATTTGTCACCCATGCAAGCATCGTCGGCCCCTGGTTGTTGGACGAACAAATCAAAACATCACTAACTACCACGCCAGAGTCAAACTAACGCCCCCAACATTGACTCACCGGAGAAGCACCGGAGCCATAGCTCTAGTCATCTTCTCCAGTATCCTCTTTTTTCCAAACTAGCGTAAACCTGGAAAAAAAAAGCAATAACGGGACCTTACCCCCCCTAATTCAAGGGTTGCGGATCCAATGGTGACATTCTCATGCCCTAAAACAGCCTGTACGCATCGCTATGGAAGAAAAAGTGAAACCAAGGTCATTAATGGAAGAGGACGATTATGGGCCTTAGCTTTACATGTTATATGTTCAAACACCCACAATCATCAGTAGAAACACATGTATGAAATTGATATGGATTTAAGTTAAGTGTTATGCGAGTTTGAGAGTAGAGAAAATTTACCAATCGGAGGAATCGTGTGAGGGAGTTTCTACGTGTGCTGGGCTTGCTTAACTGTGTGGAATGCTTCCTGGAGTCTTCAGGAGGAAGATTTATTGCTTGCTTTGTCTGGAAAAAAGCTGAAAAACTTATACGAGTTGCACTTTTTACTTATTTTAGAGAAAATACTTTAGGGTTTGTGGAAGCAGTTGTACGTGTCTTCTAGGTCTGGGATGGTTGTGTTTATGTATGGCAGCATATTAGGTCAACATAAGTGGAAAGAAATCCCATGCTTTGATGATAAAATATTCTCCCTTCAATTATTTGATTTTATTTATTTTTGGAACAAATCTTCTCTTACTCTGTCTCCACTAATTTGCCTTGATTTTCCAGCTTTTGTTGATTGTCAATTGATGAGAAAAAGATTTGCAATAAAATCTTTTATTATTTTGATTATTTATTTGATTTAATTTGATTTTTAAATAATTAAAATCAAAATAAATTAAATAAATAGAGCCAATAACATGATGAAGGGTGTTTGGGGCGTGGACCAAGTTGGAAGTGAGATGAAAGCATAAAAAGTTGGGCCCATTTGACAAAAGATACAATTTTGGGCATTGTTGACTTTTGACAATTTTCCAAAAATGGCTAACTTTGACAATGCATATCTCCTTCAATTTTAACCCTAAGAGGGGGTTCTTAAACTTTTTAGAAAGCATAAGATGTCCCCTAAACAACCTTTTTTATTTCATTTCAATTGGATCTTCCATGCTCATGTAAGAAGCTTTGACCCAATAGGTGTTTTGGTTGACTTTTTGAAATGACCGGTAATGTCTGAATTCATATCTTTTCATGAGTGCATTTTTTGAACTTTAGGGATGAAGATAAGTTGTAGGAGATTTGATTCTCTTCAAAATTATCCTTGGATGGAAAATGTTTGATAAAGTATGAGAAAGTTATGCTTGGTCAATGTTTGGTTGACTTTTCCTAAGAAACCCTAATTTATCAACTTTTGAGTTTTGATGAATTAGGAGTATTCCTTTGGGAATCATGATCAAACCTTGATCAAATGATGGATATAACTTCAAAATGTTGATGTTAACCAAAAATCTTGAAGTTTGACTATATGGGGGGCACAATTAACTTTTGACCTAATACAGTTGATTTTCAAGCATCTGAGCAATTGACTGAGCAAACTTCTCGTGAAAGGCATGAAAATTGACATGGATGTTCTTGAGAACATATTAGGACTATGGGGAGCATATTAGGCCTTTGGATCTCACCCATCTTGATGAATATGGAAACCCTAGTTGGAGGTTAATTGCTTTAGGAGAGAGTTTGTCTGGTCAACTCTTAGGTATCCTTGAGCAAGTTGAAGATCTCAATGAACATATGTTGAGTAAAATGGGAGGGAAAATTTTGGGGTACAAAAGCTGCCCCTGTTCAATCTTCTTAAACTTGAGGATGTAGATTGGCTGGTCTGCCTTTCGTGATCTGAAGGTGGAAGATGATTGAACACTAGAGTGCCCAGAAATTTGCACTCGCATGAAGTGATACTGATTGGTGATATCGGGAATGGGATTAAAGATGCCATTTGGGAGTCAACAGAGAGTCGTTAAAGATGCCATCCAAAAAAAGCTACTGGTTGTATAAGAGATTCCTTTGCGAGAATTCCGGTACCTGCCGCTGAGGAGGATAGAGTATAGGAGCTTCAGTTGTCCATTACTCTACTAGGGAATTAACTCATGGTTCAGGAGGTGGGAGTACACTGCATATTTGGTTAGGACCCAGGCTGCACAGCGGATTACTGGGGAAATGTGAAATCGACCGTATCTGGTCGGATCCAGGTCTTACAGTGTTGTGAACTGTTGTCTAGAGGTAAGAGAGAAGGAACCTGAATAGTAGGGTTACTTCGGGATGAGAGCCTGGATAGTAGGGCTGTGAGAAGGAACCTGGATAGTAGGGTTACTTTGGGATGAGAGCCTGGATAGTAGGTCTGTGAGAAGGAACCTGGATAGTAGGGTTACTTCGGGATGAGAGCCTGGATAATAGGGTTGTGAGAAGGAACCTGGATAGTAGGGTTACTTCGAAATGAGAGTCTGGATAGTAGGGCTATAAGAAGGAACCTGGATAGTAGGGTTACTTCGATATTAGAGCCTCGATAGTAGGGATATGAGAAGGAACTTGAATAGTAGGGTTACTTTGAGATGAGAACCTGGATAGTAGGGCTATGAGAAGGAACCTAGATAGTAGGGTTACTTCGAGATGAGAGCCTGGATAGTAGGGCTATGAGAAGGAACTTGGGTAGTAGGGTTACTTCGAGATAAGATCCTGGATAATAGGGCTATGAGAAGGAACCTGGATAGTAGGGTTACTTTGGGATGAGAGCCTGGATAGTAGGGCTTATGGGAAGGAACCTGGGTCATAGGGTTACTTTTGGATGAAAGCCTGGATAGTAGGGCTTATAGGGAAGGAACCTGGATAATAGGGTTACTTCAGGATGAATGCCTGGATAGTAGGGCTTATGGGGAAGGAACCTGGATAGTAGGGTTACTTCGGGATGAAAGCCTGGATAGTAGGGCTATGAGAAGGAACCTCGATAATAGGGTTATTTCGAGATGAAGCCTGGATAATAGGGATTATGGGAAGGAACCTGGGACGTAGGGTTACTTCTTTTGGTCACGTAGCTTAGTTGACCCATTTGGTTTCAGGGACTGATTTTTCATTAGTTGTCTGCAGATATGACATGTATAACTACTGGATATGTTGCTGATAATTGTCTTTCCTGAAAAGATAACATGGTTAATTATATGCAATGCATGACATATGTTGTGAAATGATGTTCTCAAAATAAATGAGACTATGTTGTATGTGATATGTACACGCATGTCATTATGCATGAACATGAAATGCTATTATGACATGTCAGAGTTTGGGAAAATAAGTCCCCAACTGCTGCTGGAGAGTATAGCCTTCTTGACGGTTGTAGAGAGTTGTGGCTCTTTTACTTCCGCTGGGGTTGGTAAATGGAGATGATTATGCTGGATATTTACTCCTTGTTGTTTGTGAATATTCTACCAGGGAGAGAATCTGTTCGAGAATAGCTCTGCAGGGAATAATCCTGTCGGGAAGTGAACTTCCATAGTTGAAGTAATAAGCTCTGTTGGGGTTTAAACTTCTGTATTCAGAGAAATAGACTCTGCTTGGGAGACAAATTTTATGACCCGCTTGCGATTATGAAATTCGGCTGGGGGATATAGATGTCAGGTTTTCTGAAAGACCATGGCTAGGGATATTACTTCCTGTTTTGGGAGAGCTGATATAAAATTCCTTGATTGCTTTTACTCTGAGGGGAGTACAGATGTTACAAGGTTGTATGCACTGATGATTGTGCTTCAAAGATGTCTCAACCCCGGTATCGGCTGGACATAGTAACTTTTGGGTTTTGACATTTCTCGTTTTTTGCCCCTGTTTCTTAAGTCACGAGCAATTGTCTTTCCGTTTCTTATGTAAATATTTATGAGCAGTAGTCATATTCAAATGCATATGTCAAGAATAAATCATTGTACGTTCTTGAAAAACAAAACAATAAAGGAAAAAAGACATAGTTTTTGTAAAAATGATTTGTATTGATTTTCGAAGTTGGCTTATAATAGGCGTTTTTGTACAAGGAGGCTAACGCTCTAGTAAGAGAACAACACCGTAAAAATATAAGCTATACAAAATTGTGTAAAAATAAAACAGCTATGTACAACAATCCCATTGGGTTCCAATTCTGCAATTGCCCCTATGTCTTCGAGCGTCTCATTACTTCGCTACTTGTCTGAAGCTATTTAGATTGATCGGTGTCATTCGAGCTTGATAGTTGATATTGAGGTCTAATTGCAAGGTGATTCAATGGGACATAGTGATACGCCTTACATCCCTGATTTTTGCCTGGACTGCCCTTTCGGGTTTTCAGTCCACCGGGAATACCCTTTGTTGCCCAAGCTGCATTTTCAGGTTTTCGACTTGATGGGTGTATAGATTTTTTTCATTTTCATCCCTTATTTTTGCCCAAACCCTTTTGGCTCGCCGGTAAGCCCTTATTTTTTCCAAGGCCGGTCAACCTAGCGGGTCTTTTATCATGCGTAGTATCTTTTCATTATGCCTGCATTGACAGGATGAGGAAGGTCGTCACCATCCATGGTGGTTAGAATCATGGCTCCACCCGAGAAGATGTTTTTAATTACAAATGGCCCTTCGTAGGTGGGAGTCCATTTTCCCATGGGATCACCTTGCGGCAGTATGATGCGCTTGATTACTAGATCTTTGACTTGATACTCTTGACGTCTGACTTTTTTGTTGAAAGCCTTGATCATTCGTTTTTGATACGTCTGACCATGACAGATAGCAGTAAGTCTCTTCTTGTGGATCAGATTTAGTTGATCAAGTTAAGTCTGGATCTAGTCGTCTTTGTTCAAACCCGCATCTTTCATAATCCTTAGAGAAGGGATCTGGACCTCGATGGGTAGGACTGCCTCCATGCCATATACCAGAGAGTAGGGTGTTTCCCCTGTTGAAGTTCGTGCTGAGGTTCGGTACCCATGAAAAGCAAATGGTAACATCTCATTCCAGTCTTTGTATGTCATTGACATCTTTTGTACAATCTTCTTGATGTTTTTGTTAGCAGTTTCAACAGCGCCATTCATCTTCGGACGGTAGGGAGAAGAGTTATGATGATGTATCTTGAATTGCTTACAGAGCTCGGTGATCAAAGTGTTCTTGAGATTCGTACAATTTTCAATGATAATTCTTTTTGGCACACCATACTGACAGATTAGGTTATGTATGATAAACTGTGCCATAACATTCTTAGTAACGGTAGCAAAAGAGGACGCCTCAACCCATTTTGTTAAGTAATCAATGGCCACCAGGATGAAGCGATGCCCATTGGAAGCGGTAGGTATAATTTCTCCGATCATGTCAATGCCCCACATTGCAAAGGGCCAAGGAGCCGTCAAGATTTTCAAAGGAACCAGAGGTACATGCACCTTATCAGCATAGATTTGGCACATATGACAGGTTCAGGAGTGCTGATAACAATTTGCTTCCATGGTGGACCAGTAGTATCCTGCCCTTAGGATTTTCTTAGCCATGGTATGTCCACTTTAATGGGTTCCGAAGGTACCTTCATGTAAATCTGTCATAATCCTCTCTGCTTCGCTCTTGTCTACACACCACAGTAAGGTAGAGTCATGGTTGCGCTTGTATAGGATTCCATTATTGAGGAAGAATTTTGCAGCGAATCTTCTCATAAACTTCCCATCATTGACAAATGCCACTTCGGGATACTCTTGAGTCACTAGGTACTTCTTCACTTCATGATACCAACGTTTATCTGCTACCTCTTCAGTATTAATTTTGTAGCAATGTGTTGGTTCATCCAACCTTTCAATGGTGATTCGGGGAGCTTCGTTGTCCCACCTGACCGTGAACATGGAAGACATGGTGGCTAGCGCGTCCGCTAACTGATTCCTCTCGTGGGAAATGTTCAAAGGTTACCTCCTCAAAGTGTGGGAGAAACGTCAGTACATGCTCTTTGTATGGGATGAGATTCAGATGCTTCATATCCTATTCGCCTTTGATTTGACTTATCACTAAGGCAGATTCTCTGAAGACGCTCAAGAACTCAATCCTTAGGTGAATAGAAGCTTTGAGACCCATGATGCATGCTTCATACTCGGCCATGTTATTAGTGCAGTTGAAACATGGTCAGGAAGTGAAAGGAGTATGACAGCCCTCCGGAGATATGATTACGGTGCCAATGCCATTACCGAGTGTGTTTGAAGCTCCGTCAAAAACCATAGTCCATCGAGATCCCTCTCCGGGTCCTTTCTTCCGGTCCAGGTTCTTCGTAGTCAGTCACCAGCATAATATTCTCGTCCGGGAACTCAAAATTCATGGATTGGTAGTCATCCATGGCCTGATGAGCCAAATGATCAACTAATACACTTCCCTTGATTTCTTTCTGGGTTGCATATTATATATCGTATTCACTTAAGATAATCTGCCATCTTGCTATTCTTCTAGAGAGAGCGGGCTTCTCGAAGATGTACTTGATTGGGTCCATCTTAGATATCAACAGAGTAGTGTGGGTCAGCATATACTGTCTTAGTCGGCGAGTAGCCCATGCCAAAGCTCAATAAGTTTTCTCGAGCAGTGAGTATCTTGTCTCATAGTCGGTAAACTTTTTGCTAAGGTAGTATATTGCATGCTCTTTTTCGACCAAACTCGTCATGCTGCCCCAACACACACCCCATTGAATTGTCTAGCACTGTTAAGTACAATATCAAAGGTCTTCCTTCAACCAGAGGCATCAAAATTGGTGGTTCTTGAAGGTATTCCTCGATTCTTTCGAAAGAAGTCTGGAATTCATCATTCCACTTTACCACTTGATAATTCTTCAGAAGCTTTAAGATGGGCTCACAAGTAGCAGTTAGATGTGAAATGGACCAGGCGATATAATTTAGGGGTCCCAAGAAACCTCTAACCTCTTTCTCTGTACGGGGAGCCGACATCTCTTGTATGGCCTTTACCTTCGCGGGGTCTACCTGAATACCTTTGTCACTGACGATGAAACCCAGAAGCTTACCGGACCTTACCCCGAAGGTGAACCTGTTTGGATTCAACCTCAGCTTGTATGTCTTCATACTGTCGAACAAATTTTGTAGATGATCAAGGTGTTCCTCTTTAGTTTGAGACCTTGCTATCATGTCATCAACGTAAACCTCTATCTCATGGTGAATCATATAATGGAATAAGGCAATCATGGCTCGCTGATAAGTTGCCCTAGAATTCTTCAGCCCAAAAGGAATCGCCTTGTAATAGAAAGTTCCCCACTGTGTGACGAATGTTGTCTTCTCCATACCTTCAGGAGCAATCTTGATCTGGTTGTATCCAGAGAAACCATCCATGAAGGAGAAGATTTTGTGTTGTGCGGTGTTGTCAACCAGAAAATCAATTTGGGGAAACGAGAAGTCATCCTTGGGGATCGCCCTGTTCAAGTCTCTGTAGTCTACACACATTTGTACCTTGTCGTTCCTTTTAGGTACCGGAACAACGTTTGCAACCCACTGTGGATAGGAGGTGACAACTAAGAACCCTACGTCGAACTGCTTCATAACCTCTGCCTTAATCTTCTATGACATTTCAGGGCGCATACGATGGACCTTCTATTTAACCAGAGGACAATCTTATTTAGTTGGCAAACATTGTACCATAATATCAGTGTCTAAACCAGGCATGTCCTCATATGACCAGGCGAAGATCTCAACATAGTCGTGAAACATCTGTATCAACCACTGTTTGATCTTAGCCTTCGGATTTGCGCCGATCTTGACTTCTTTTCTATCCACCTGTGTGCCCAAGTTTATTGTCTCAATTGGCTCTTCATGAGACTGTATAGCCCCCTCTTCCTGTTGTAATAGTCTAGCAAATTCTCCAGGAACCTCACAATCGTCCTCACCTTTGTCCCCCGCTTGGTTGATCGGATTTTCGAAGTCATGTTTGGCAATAGCAAAACTATTATCAATGGGATCTAGAGTGGATATGGATCTGTAGTTTGATACGTGAGTGTGTGTAAGAGCATAGCCGTAAAAATAGAAAATAAAAATAGAGAGCGCAAGATTTGTATGAAAGGAACGTCCAATGTTTTATTGATGATATATGAAATGACATATAATAACCCTCACAGATAGAACCATTATGTCTCGGGTAAGACACAAGGGCATAAAGTATAAATTGTTTATTACAAACTTGGAAAACAAGTAAGACAACTACTACGGAATAAATGAAACTGGTATAAAATCTCTGGCCGTCCAATTACTCGGTCCACCGTTGGTAGTCGGGTAGATCCAGCTGTCAATATTAGAGTCGTCCTCACTGTCTTCAATAGCATTGACCCCACGATTGTTGATGCGTAGGGGAGGTCCTCCAGCCCAAGCGTTTCAAACATCCCTTTGAGATCCTGAAGTAAAGCCTAAACCAAATTTGTCAGTTTTGTGAGTAAAATCATGGAGTTGTCCCCAGTTGGTACAACCACCTTCTTCGACCACTGCTCTGGCATCTTTGAGAGAAGCCATCTTCAGAGGAGGTTTGGTGCTGGTGGTAGTTTATGTTGACGCCAAAATCTGGGGAACCTATTCAAAGTTTTGACAAGGAGTCTCTATGAATTCCCCATCCATCTCCACATACCTGAAGGAGTTCAGGTGGCTCACCATATACTCCTCTTCGTCATGCACAGTGACAATATTTCCCTTCAATGGATATTTCAGCATTTGGTGCAGTGTAGAAGTAACGGCCCTAACTTCATGGATCCAAGGACGACCCAATAAACAAGAGTATGATGGTCTGATGCTCATCACATAGAAGGTCGACTCAAAGGTCTGAGAGCCTACTTTGATAGGGATTTCCACCTCCCCATGTACCATTCTCTTCCACTCGTCAAAAGCCCTTACCACAATGTTACTAGGCTTTAAGGCCAAGCCTTCACAATCCAACTGATCAAGAGCCTTCTTGGGCAGAATATCCAACGAAGACCCATTATCCACCAGCACATGAGCCATAGTGGTGCCCATGTATTCGATCGAGACATGCAGGGCATCATTATGCTTCCTACCATTCGGTGTTAGGTAAGTATCTGAAAAACTAAGCCCATTGTCAGCAGTCAAGCTGGCCACACATTCTTTGAATTGATCGGCTAAAGTTTCCTACGGCATATACGCAGTCTTGAGGAATGCAATCAAATCCTTCGCATGGGCCTCGGAAAACAACAATAGAGACAACATTGATATCTTTAAGGGGGTCTTCCCCAGCTACTCGACCATATTGTAGTCGCTCTTTTTTATCATTTTAATATCTCCTCTATCTCTTGCTTATAGGATTCCATAACATCTTTTCTAGGTGCCTCCGTCCGGGCAGGCTCACCCATAGCTTCTTCGCCTCGAGTCCCAGATTACTCGTCGGCAGGGGTAACAACTGGAGTAAGAACGGGAGAAGTAGCTGAAGTACTAGCAGGAACAACAGATGGAATAACAACAGGCTTAATGACAGCCTTCAGGGAAATCTCGGGAGAGAAAACCCTTCCACTTCTGGTAATCTTACTGGTCCTGACAATGTTACTAACATCGGGATCATCCTCTTCATTCTTCAGATCCTGTTTAATGCCAAGGTAGTAAACATCGGTGCCATAATTCCAAGGGACAACTTTGTCCGAGGCGTATGGGACTAGTCCAAGAAAAGTGATTATTAACGGAGCGACTCTCGGAGTGGGTGTAATCTTAATAGGTCTTCTCGAGGAGCCCTTGGATAGATTGGCCGAAATGGTTATAATAGCAATATATTCACACAGAACAATTAGAGTTAAAGTCTTTTCGAACAAAATTTCTCTATTGTCCATCAGGCGTTGAACACTTGCTTTCAGCAAATAGTAACCAGTTGGCAGAGATGAACACATATGGTAACCTTCACCACAACCCGGAAATAAACCGGCCAACAACAGATTCTTCTTAACAATCATAAGAGGAGTAGAAACTTAATCAACTAAGGTCACAAATATATCGGTATCAATGACATTAACTCCACGGTTGTGCTTCAGCATGGGAGAAGTTATGACATTAGGCTTCTCCGGAGCATCGAACTCAATCTCCTTGGCTTCAATCAGATCTTGTACTTTATTTCTCAGAGCCCAACAGTCATTTTTATCGTGGCTAAGACTCTCAGAATGGTAGGCACACCGAGCATTTGGATTGTATCGAGGAGATGTGGTATTAGGATTCTTGGGAGCCTCTTTCATGGTTTCCTACTTGGATCTCAGTAGATGGGGTAAAACCTCTATCAATGTCATGTTAATCCGGGTAAACTGCCTTTGTGGTCTTTCTATCCTTTTCTGATTTTTGCATTGTGGGGCAGCCGCAGGCCTAAGTAACATCACAACACTTACCGTTGGATGGTGTTCAGCTCTTATCCGACCTCTCGGGCTATAGATGGCACTGGCCTCCTTCTTACCAATGAATGGCTTTTTTACTGAACTCGAAGAGGTGTGTTTCTGTATTTTGCTGCTCCAGTTCTCTGCTTCTACCCTCTCTCCAGTTAATATCAGCTCAGTGAAACCAGCTGATGAGCTACCAATCAAATGATTAAAGAATGGACCAGACAGCGTCCCAAGAAACATGTCAACCAACTCTCTATCAGATAAAGGGGGTCTCCCAGCCAAATCTCTCCACTTCTGTGCATAGTCCTTAAAGCCTTCACTTGCACCCATGGACATACTCTAGAGTTGAGTATGAATAGTGGCAAAGTTGGCATTGTATTGATACTGCTTATAAAAAGCAGTAGCCAAATCCTCCCAGTTTCAGACATTGGTTCCCTCCAGTTGGTAGAACCATTCAAGGTGAGTCCCTGATAAACTGTCTTGAAATAAGTGAACCTACAAGTTTATATCAGCGGTGTGCGGCTGGATCTTTCTTAAATAGCAACGAAGATGGAGCTTTGGGTAAGACACCCCATCATACTTTGTGAAAACCGGAGCCTTAAATTTCTGCGGGATGACCACTCCTGACACCAATCCCAGTTCTTCAAAGTCCAACCTAGGTATTTTATGGACTTCCATAACGCTCAACCAATCCTCTAACTACTTGTATCTATCCTTAGTGGGAGGATACTACTCATCATTGTAGTTTGTATCATTGTCAGAAACTTCAGGGCTATGGTCCTTCTCCCTTGTCTCTCTTTCTTCATTCTCCCCTTCCTTTGACGAGGAGGTCAGATCGACTGGTTGCTTTAATGGCCCCCTGAACCTTCTTCCCAGATTTAGAACACCAGAGACCTTCTTCTTTTTCTTCTTCTCCTTCAGGATGAGGGCCTTCAGATCCTCCTGCCCTTTTGCCATAGTTATGAACATCTGTTGAAATTGGGCATTTTATGCCTGAAGATCTTTGATGCTTTGTTCAGAAGACATTTTTGCTAAAATAAACAGCGAAGAAGATGAGAAACCTGTAATGGTACCTGTTTATGCAATGTCATGGATGATATGCATATGCAATGATTTCAAGGACTTATAAAGGCTCAAATTTGTTTTAACCAAAAAGAAACACACATTAATTATATTAATAAGTTCAGATTGTTACAAAGAATGCCATTTAGGCTTACAATTAAACAAAACAAAGCTCAAATCAAATAGAAACTAGGTCTCCCAAGAGCGCATCCTCTTTGGTGCAATGTAAGCATTTATGTTCCTTTCTTCATGGAGTAGCCTAGTGAGCTCCAGGACTTTCTTCTCGCTGGCATAGAATTGAGCTTCGAACGTATCCCACTCCTCTTTAAATTGAACTCAGGATTTCTGTAACTCCTTGTGATCAGTTGGCATGTGAGGATAATGAATAAGAGAAGAAGTGTCATCTTCAGCAACTGGTTCCATAATTGTTGGTAGGATAGCAGTGTAAGGAATCATGAGACTTTGGGCGCGGGTTCGCACCCATCAGAGATATGGCTTAAGAGGGATAGAATTATTGTGCCCCGGTGTTTTGCTATCAATGTTATATACCATGCCCCAGGCGTTCATTAACTTCTTGCGGTAACCATGAGCATCATTCTGATAGTTGAAGGCAATTCCTTGGATAAGTGTATCATGAGGACCATCCCTTCTCGCGTATACAAACATTCGCAGTGCCAAAAAGGGTTATAAGTGATTCCTCCCCTAATGCCTAAGAGAGGGACATTAGGGAATTCACCACAGCGATCAATGATGGTAACATCTTCCAAGGACCGTGAACACCAATGAATGTCTGAATGTGTAAGGGACATCAGCCTATGAGACCATTTCATACCCTGCTCATTCTTCAAAATAGACCTGGGTAGGTGCGAAATAAACCACCTAGCCAATAGAGGAGTGCAACACTGGAGGGAACCCCTTCTCTTTAGGGTGGGAGTATACAAAGAGTGTAGAATGTCCCCAAGTAATGTAGGTACTGGATTATGGGACAGAAACACCTTAATAGCATTCACATCTACGAGTTGGTCCGCATTAGGGAAAAGTACCATACCGTAGATGAGGAGTGCCAATACCTCTTCAAAAGTTTGCAAATCCAGGGTATCCCAGAAATAGTAAGCCTTCTCGAATAGAAATTTAATCGGGATTCCTTGGACATTTCCTCTAGTTTCCCAATTTATTACTATGTCGGACCGTTGTAAGGACAGAGCTCGAGCAATCTCCTCAGGCTTTGGGTGTACTTCTGTACCATTGAAAGGTAACTGGTCAAGAATGGGTACCCCCAACAATTGAGAAAATTCCTCCACAGTAGGCACTAGTTGGTAATCCGGGAAGGTGAAGTAGTGGTGCAAAGGATCGAAGAACTGAAATAGCACTTTTAACAATTCTTCATCTTGTTTTGAAGTGACCAAGTTAAGGAACCGACCATGTTTTTCAGTGAAGGGAGAGCTTTTAGGAATCCTTAATGCCAAGTCCTTTAGTTGGAGAGGCACTTTCACAAGGTTACTCTGGATAGTATTCCTACGGGCGAATGTCATGTCCTACAAAACAAAGCAAAGATGAGCCCTAGAAATTCCTTGAAATGGTCAGTATGATATTTTTTGCTTATGATATCATGATTATGCTAGAAAACACATGTATAGCAAGCCACAAACAAGTCACACCAAGTCCTTAGGTTTAAGGCCTGCATGAGTTTTAAGGTCATTACCCTCTCGAAGCTGGATTGGTTCAACCTGTCCTATAAATAGTAACTGGGTTCTAAGGGATCTCAATATCACTTATCCTCCCCCCAAGCTTCGCTCAATAGGCTATTGACTCGCAACCAAACAAAACTCAAGAGTCAAACCTCAATGAGTGTAGCATCGAGTATCTGTCGACCTTGGGAATACACCAAATCCAGCCATCTCGCTACGTCCTACTGGCCAAGTTGTGCAATTAAAGGTTCTAAGGTCAGTTGATGCTTTATGACACCACGCGGCGACCCTATACTCTCCCTGATTGACTCAAGGGTTACCGGTACCAACCAAAGTGCCACATCAATGTAGCTATTGCTTCAACCGTGTCGGTATAGCCCGCATAGTTCCCTCATAGTTTATTTCTACTTACCTAAAAGGTGTCCCCTGATCTGGGTGTAGGATCCACATAACCCGAACAAAACCCTTAAATATAAAGCATGCAAAGCAAAAGACAAGAAATCAATTTTAGAAGTGACCTAAATCCTAAGGTATACCCCAGCAGAGTCGCCAGTTCTGTGATACGGTGGCAGAAACGACTGTTATATTGGTTTGCATTTTTTGTTTGCAAATGTCGCGGTAAGCAAGAGTTGCAACCGACTTTTATTTCATCCAAACTAAGGAAAGGAAAAAGAACAGAAAAACATTTTTTTCGAGAGTTTCTGAGTACGGGGGGTAGATTATAGAAAGGGAAGGTGTTAGCACCCTTTCTATCCGTGGTTTTCCACGGGCTCTTAGGTACTTGCTCATTTTTTAAATTGCTTGTGTGTGCTTGTTTTGAAAAGTTTTGTTTACTTCGTGATAACCCTTGTATCTATCCTTAAGAGTATGACAAAGTTGTTTAGAAAACTGTTTTTGAAAAGTTCTTGTGTGAAAAGTTTTTGTTTTGAGCAAGTACTTAAGAGTTTTCTACCTACTCGAAAAAAGTCTGTTCATTTTCGTTTCCTTTAGACAACACTATCCTGCTATTAAGGAGTAGGTAGCTCTGTCGTTGGAATTTTAAGGGACATTCAAAAGGGACGAAATGGTCCCTGAAAGCAACAAGTAAGGATAACTTAGCATTTCGAAGGGACTATCGTCATAATATCAATTTTTGTAGCCAACTCGAAGGACAAGTAGGGACTAATATATTTATGATGACTTTGAGTTAAGGGTCATTGGTAAGATATCCCTACATTCGAGGGACGTGACCATTATTTCTGAGGCAACCAAGTGGGGCAAACCCTAGGAGTGAGTATGTGCAAGTGTGCCTTTTTTCAGTTAATTGTCTTTTCACAATTAGGGTTATCTACCATTTTAAAGTTATTTATCTTTCCATTCAATCCTATCATTCATACATCTAGGCAGTTAATAGTTATAGAATTTAAAGAGTGCGAAAAGAAAATCTACGCTACTACAAGGGTTTTGGGTAGATACACAAATATTTGACTGAAAATAAAGATGCAGAAATTAACATCCTAATTAAACTATTACAAACTTGAAATAGTTACAATAATTAGAAAAATAAATAAATAAAACGCGCGCGAAGAATTAAGACCGGAATAGAGAAAGGATATTTTTGGACTTTTTTGTAAAAAATAATTAATCTTGCGAATTAACCTAATTTCTATTTACTTTTAATTATATAAAAAAAAGTTTTCAAGTTAACCTAATTTTCTATTGAATTTTAATTACAAAAAAAGGAATTTAAATTAATCTAATTAAGCTAATTAATTAATCGCAATTAAATATTTTATGAAAAAAAAAACTAAATCTAATTTTTTGGTGATTTTTTGATTTTATGATTTAATTAAAAAATGATTTTTTTGTGAAAATAATTAAAACAAGAAATTAAGACAAAATTAATAAAGAAATTTGAAAAGAGAATTAAAGGAATTTGGCCTGATGTCATAAGCAACTTGGGGGGTGCATTGCCAACTTTTGTGTCGGGCCCAAAGTTGATGGCCCAAAATCTAGCGCATGATCCAGTGCATCCTTCCTCTGATGATTCATGGTGGACCTGTGTATGTTAGGCGTTGGATCCAACTGGAGATGGATCTGATGATTGTGCATTTGAGGCGTATGATGGACTCTAGATAGTGAGACACGCTGGATCTGGAATTGGAAATTCAGAAAATATAAAAGTTCTGGACCTGGGATCGAACCCAGGTCCTCCCTTTCACACGTCCATTTCCCTTACCAACTGTGCTGGATATCAATTCATATATATAAACAAACAAAAATAATATAAAGGGAAAAGCTTATTAATTGTTGATTTGTCAACCATGCAAGCAACGTGGGCCCCTGGTTGTTGGACGAACCAATCAAAACATTACCAACTGCCACGCCAGAGTAAAACTAACGCCCCCAGCATTGACTCACCGGAGAAGCACCGGAGCCCTAGCTCCGGTCAGCTTCTTCGTTCACCTATTTTTTCCCAACTTGCGTAAACCTGGAGAAAAAAGCAATAACTGGACCTTACCCCCCCCTAATTCGAGGGTTGCGGATCCAATGGTGACATTCTCATGCCCTAAAACAGCCTGCAAGCATCACTATGGAAGAAAAAGTGAAACCATGGTCGTTAATGGCAAAGGACAATTGTGGGCCTTAGCTTTACATGTTATACGTTCAAACACCCATAATCATCAGTAGAAACAGGTTTATGCAATTGATATGTATTTAAGTTAAGTGTTATGCGAGTTTGAGAGTAGAGAAAATTTACCAATCAGAGGAATCGTGTGAGGGAGTTTCTACGTGTGCTGGGCTTGCTTAACTGTATGGAATGCTTCCTGGAGTCTTTAAGAGGAAGATTGAATGCTTTCTTCGTTTGGAAAAGAGCTGAAAAAACTGATATGAATTGCACTTTTTATTTATTTTAGAGAATACATTCTCTCAGCAGTTTGGAGCCATTGGATTGGGTTACACAGTTGTAGAATCTTTTAACTCAACCCAGAAATAAATCGACCTATAACAAATTCTTCTTAATAATTATCAGGGGAGTAATTAAGTCACTTACAGAGGAAACATAAGAAACATCTTCGATAACATTAATTCCCTTGTTGTGCTTGGGCATAGGTAAAGTAATCACATTGGGGGTCTCAGGAGGATAAAATTTAATCTCTTTGGATTCAACCATATCTTGAATCATATTTTTGAAAGCCTAACTATTGGAATGATAGGAACATCTTACATTAGAGTTATACCGAGGAGAGGAAGTCTTGGGATTCTGAGGAGGATCTCTGAAGGTAATCAACTCTTATTTCAATAGATGTTGCAATGCTTGAGACAATGGCATGTTGATCTTGGTAAATTGTATCCTGGGTGTGTCGGACCTACACTGATTGCCTTGTTGATGTTTTTGCACTAGTGTAGGATTAGGAATTAGCACTACCCCACATATTGGTTGTGATCAGTTATACCACGACCCTTCTGGCCATACATATCATTAGCTTATTTTTTTCCTGTTAAATGTCTTCTTCACAGTATTTGAAGATACAACCACCTGAATTTTTCCACTTCTAATTCAACCTTCAACATGTTCCCCTATTAATATCAACTCGGTGAATCAGATTGAAGAGATTCTGATCAAATGATTCAAGAAAGGACCTGTCAAAGTTCCCATAAACATGTTAACCAGCTCCCTATCAGACAAAGGAGGTTAAAATCTTCCTGCTAGATCTCTCCATTTCTAGGCATACTACTTAAAGCCTCTGTTTCAGCCCATCGTCATACTCTGTAATTTCACACGAGTTAATGCAAGATCAACATTGTATTGGTATTGTTTGTAGAAAGCAGTAGCCAAGTCTTCCCAGGTATGGATATTGGTACCTTCTAGTTGATAGAATCATTTCAACTGTGCTCCAGATAGGCTCTCTTGAATGAAATACACCCATAAGTTCCTATCGGCAGTGTGTGATTGAATCTTCCTCAAATAAGACCTCAAATGAAGCTTAGGGCAAGAAACACCGTCATACTTTTCAAAAGTAGGGACCTTGAATTTGTGAGAAATGATAACTCCTGAGACTAAATGCAGCTCTTCAAAATCCAAGCCAGGCACTCTCTGGATCTCCATAGCATTTAGACGATCCTCCAGCTGTTTGTACTTTTCATCAGCAGGAGGATATTATTCATCTGAATATCATCTTCTTCTTCCTCAGAATATTATTCAGAACCAAGGTTGCTTCCTTTCTCACCCTTCACACTCTTACCATCTTCACCCTGGTTGTTATCTTTGTTTGATGGAATATGACAGTCTTGAGATCGCTTGCGAGGAAATCTGAACCTTCTTCCCATGTTGAGAATACCAACCGGTTTAATTGTCTTTTTCTTCCTCTCTTTGGTGATGAGGGTCTTCAGCTCTTCCTGTCCCTTGGCTATGTTTAGGAAAATTTTATTGGAATTGAGCGTTATGAGCTTGAAGATCTTTGAGTGTTTGTTCGAGATCCATCTTTTACTGAAATAAATAGCAAGAAGATGAGATAAAGTGTCCTAGAAACATGTTATGTAATGAGATGCATGATATGTAGATGCAAATGTAATGTTTTCAAGGATCTCGCGGGGTAAAAAGATTGAAAATGAATCTTGGTTGCAGCTTTAACTTGTGGAACATCGAGTGTTTATTTTTGGACGTCCTTCTGTAAGTATCAAGCTCACCATATCAAGTGGGTCCTAGCCTTCAACTAAAAGAACGTACTTTGATCTTTGATAGCGTCTCGTTAGAGGAAAATAAATTCTCTTGCCCCCTTGCCACCAATCCGGCTTGAAATCCTGCAATAAAGATCCCTAAGATCCTTGAAATGGTTAGTAAATGCCATTTCAAATGTTATGATGTCATGATGTCATGTTCACATCAGATAAAAAGTAAACACAAATAAATCACATAAGAGGCTTAGGTTTAAAGGCTTGCATGTGGTCTATCGGTAAGTACCCTTTTCTATTAAAGTTAAGTTGGCTCAACCTATCCTAAAATAGTAACCGGGTTCTAGGAATATCATATCATGAATCTTTCTCACAGGTTTTATTTTAGTACAATAACTGACTTGCCACAAAAATATCCCGAAAGTTAAATCTCAATGAGTGTAGCATCGAGTATCAACCAACCTTGGACTACACAAAAGGCGGCAATCTCACTACCTTCTAATGGCCAAGATAGGTCTATTAAGGTTCTAAAATATAGTTAGTGCTTATGACACCCAACCTAATTTTATCTTTGACTAACTCAAGGAACATTGGTACAAACCAAAGTGTCAGACTAACGTAGACATCACTTCAACCATATCGGTCTACACTGTACACTTTCCATGATCTATTGCTACTTACCTAAGGCATCCCCAGATTCGGGTGTAGGATCTTTGCAAGAAATTAAACCCAAGCTAGCCTTAAGATAAAGCAAACAATTCAAGAAATTTTAAATAAAAGTGAGCTAAGATTCTAAGGTAACCCCTCTTTTTAAGTTGTCCCCAGCAGAGTCGCATGTTCAGTAATACGGTGAGAGAACTGACTTGTTTTGTGTTTTATCGCAAATGTTGCAGATAGCAAGAGTCGCCACTGACTTATATTATATCCAATAAGGAAAGGGTGAAAATAATAGGAAAGACCTTGATAGATTTTGAGTTCGGGGGGTATGTTATGAAAAGGAAAGGTGTTAGCACCCTTTTCATTCGTAGTAATCTACGGGATCTTAATCGCTTAGATCACTTTGAAAATTTGCTTTTTATGTGTGATGTTTGAATATTTTTTGAAATTTTCCAATGTAAGGTGAATTTTGTAATAACCCTTGTATCGGTCCTCAAGAGTGTATACAAAGTGTTTTGAAAATATTTTGTTTGAAAAAAAGTGATGTCAATTTTTTTGTTTGTTTTTTTTGAAGATTTTATGAGAAAGCGATTAATAGTATTCTACACACTCAAGGTCGTTCTTGTACTTTTCCTTCTCCTTTAGATAGTGCTATATGTACCATTAGTTGGTAGGTAGCTCTATCTTTTGGATGTGAAAGAACATGTGAAGGGTTATCGTATGGTCATCGAAGGCAACTTGTAAAGATGCTTTAGCAATTTTGTAAGGGACTAGATCATTTTTCAAATAGCAACGTTGAATGGTCATCGAGGGACTATGATCTTTATTCGAGGGTCTTTTCTATAGCATCCCTACTTTCAAGAGACATGACAGTTTTTCTTGAAATTAGGTTTCTAGCGTTTGGTTTTATCTTTCCATACAAACCCTAATTACTAACAGTAATATAGTAAATATAGTAGCAGAAGATAAAGGCATAAATGTTAACCTAAACCTATTAGAAAGTTTTGGGACAGTTACATAATAAAGGTGTGGGAAATAAAACCTACAACTATCACATCCCAGAGCAATTACATAATAATGAAAAGGAATGTGGAAAAATGAATAAAGCTACACTATTGAACACTCCCTATACACTATATCTAGGAAAATAAAAATAAGATGAAAATAGAAAAGAAAATGTTTTTGGTGATTTTTCATGAAAATAATGATTTATGATAATTAATTTAAAAAAAACCTAAAAACCTAGTCAATTAAAAAGTGGTTACTCAATTAAATAAAAAAGGTTAATTAAACCTAAATCTAACAATTAGGGTTTAAAAAAAGTTTGTTTTTTAGGTTAATTAAAAAAGGATTAAGTTTGCCAAAAATTAATAGGGGAAGAAAAATCAATGGAAATAGGGTTAGAAACCAAGAAATATGAAAAATGTTAGGGGTGGGTGTTAAACTCACACTCTTTGCTTTCTTCCCTTCCTGGTTTACCACTGCGGTAAGCTTGTGTTGGTGTTAGTAGGATGGGTACCACTCAAAATATATTAAATTTTCAAAATATTATAAAATATGAAGAAAAAAAATGTCAAAAGGCAGGGATCGAACCCACGCCCTCCTATACCAATGTTTTATCATGCACGCACTTTCCACCGAGGTGGCTGTTTCATTTGGAACATCAATGGAAATCATTAAATATATAATAAACAAAATCACATGGCCGGTGAAGCACCGAAGCCCTAGCTCCGATCGTCTTCTCCAGCGGGCTCATTTTTCATTCCTGCAAAATAAGAAACGTTAGTGGTTTAAAGGTACCCTACCCCCCTAATTTGGACCTTGCGAATTTAATGGTGCCCTTCGTTTTGGCTGATTCTCATTGTACAAAGAGATATGAAGCAAAAAACATGGAATGGTTCAAACATGGCAATGTGTGATTCGATCGTTATGGGACTCATGCGATGGGTTTATCTTGCATATTGACATCTCAGAAGTAAATTAGTGATGTAAGTATGCATCAAATCATAATGAAAATAAAATATGAATTTCATGCAAATCAAGAAATTGGAGAGGCATGTATTCTTGTTTCATGCTCTTTGGGTCATCACAATCAATCCCCACATACCCTATAATGCTTCTAGAATTGATTAGAACGGGTATTTGGCCTCGAGGAAGGCTGCAAGTATAGTTTGGAGTTTGCCTAGTTTTGGATAATTTTTTAAGTTTTGGAATATGGTCTTTTGCATGGTTCTTTCATGTCCTTGTCTTGTCTGAATAATGATAATAGATAGAGGAAAATTAGGTCAAAAGAAGTGGGCTTGGACCTTTGTATGAAAGCCTTGATTTTATTTCATTTAATTTTTGAATTTAAATAAATAAAATAAAAAATAAATGGAAAAAATAAAAGGGGTGTATGCATGGTGTAAGATGTTCACTATGAGGTTTAAAACTCATTTGGACCTTTAAAGGTAAGCCCAATAACCCAAAAATTCATGTTTGATAAATTTGGGTTTCATGCATTTTCTCAAAATTTCTCAACTTGCACCAATCATAATGCTCCAAATTTTTATTATATGAAGGTGATCTGGGACTTTTTGGAATGCTCAAAATGTCCTCTATATAGATAGTTTCCCCATCCTATTTCATGAATTAATCTTTGACCCATTTGAAAATTGCTGATGATATTATTTTGTCTGTAGACTTTACCTGAAAAGACAAAGTTAGTCTTTATGAAATGCAATGATGTATGTAACACATTGTGTAATGATGCTCCCAAAGTAAATGAGAGTGTATTATATATGTTTCGTATTCATATTTTATGATATTTGTAAATGATGTATGGATGTAAGATGTCGTTGAAGCGTATTTGTAGCTTTATATAACATCCTTCTTTGGGAAAATAAACCCCTGACTGTTGCTGGGGGATGAAGGATATGAATCTTGTTTAGAATGTATCCATTGGGGATTTCTGCTTTCCTTTTGAGGATACTCCACTGGTAATGTTTGACTTCCCCTTGGGGATAGAAGAGTTCAAGAACATTGGTCGTACATTGGTCGTTCATCGCTCTTACTAGGGAATTTAGTTCTTATATACCCTGACTGGGGATAAAAGAGAAGGATAGCCTTCTGAGGTGTTGTATGACCGAGTTTTAGATATAGATGCCAACTCTTCTAGGGAGGACAAAGTTAAATGATATCTGGCCCGATTTCAGATTCTGTAGCAACTCTCTAGGGATAGCTACCTAGACCTCACTTTGCCGGAGAAGAGAATTCTACTGGGGATTTGTAGTAATCAAACAAATGAACTTTGTTGGGGTAATAAATCCTGCTGAGGAAATAAACCCTACTGGAGAAGAAAATTCTACAGGGGATTTTGCAACAATTGGAGAAATGAACTCTGCTGGAGAATTAAATTCCTGTAAAGTGGGCTGAGGACATACTCTCTGATGAGGATTGGAATTTCATAGGTTGTACGGGGGAAGTTTCTACCGTATGCTGGGGAAATGATCAAACATCCTAGAACCCAGTAACTATTTTAGGACAGGTTGAGCCAACTTAACTTTAAAAGAAAAGGGTACTTACCGATAGACCACATGCAAGCCTTTAAACCTAAGGCTCTTATGTGATTTGTTTGTGTTTACTTTTTATCTGATGTGAACACGACATCATGACATCATAACATCTGACATGGCATTTACTAACCATTCCAAGCATCTTAGGGATCTTTATTGTAGGATTTTATGCAGGATTCCTGGCAAGGGGGAAAGAGAATTTATTTTCCTCTAACGAGACGCTATCAAAGATCAAAGTACGTTCTTTGAGTTGAAGGCTAGGACCCACTTGATATGATGAGCTTGATACTTATAGAAGGACATCCAAAAATGAAGAATCGATGTTCCACAAGTCAAAGCTGGAACGAAGATTCATTTTCAATCTTTTTACCCTGCGAGATCCTTGAAAACATTACATTTGCATCTACATATCATGCATATCATTACATAACATGTTTCTAGGAGACATTTTCTCATCTTCTTGCTATTTATTTCAGTAAAAGATGGCTCTCAGACAAACAGTCAAAGATCTTCAAGCTCATAACGCTCAATTCCAACAAATGTTCCTGAACATAACCAAGGGGCAAGAGGAGTTGAAGACCCTAATCACCAAAGAGAGGAAGAAAAAGACAAGGAAACCGGTTGGTATTCTCAACATGGGAAGAAGGTTCAGATTTCCTCCCAAGCGAGCTCAAGACTGTGATATTCCATCAAACAAAGATAACAACCAGGGTGAAGATGGTAAGAGTGTGAAGGCTGAGAAAGGAAGCAACCTTGGTTCTGATTATTATTCTGATGAAGAAGAAGATGATATTCAGATGAATAATATCCTCTTGCTGATGAAAAGTACAAACAGCTGGAGGATCGTCTAAATGCTATGGAGATCTAGAGAGTGTCTGACTTGGATTTTGAAGAGTTGCGTTTAGTCTCGGGAGTTTTCATTTCTCACAAATTCAAGGTCCCTACTTTTGAAAAGTATGACGGTGTTTCTTTCCCTAAGCTTCATTTGATGTCTTATGTGAGGAAGATGCAATCGCACACTGCCGATAAGAACTTATGGGTGCGTTTCGTTTAAGAGAGCCTATCTGGAACACAGTTGGAGTGGTTCTATCAACTAGAAGGTACGAATATCCGTACCTGGGAAGACTTGGCTACTGCTTTCTACAAACAATACCAATACAATGCTGATCTTGCACTAACCCGTGTGAAATTACATAGTATGATGATGGGCTCAAACGAAGGCTTTAAGTAGTACACCCAGAAATGGATAGATCTAGCAGGAAGAGTTTAACCTTTTTGTCTGATAGGGATATGGTTAACATGTTTATGGGAACTTTGATAGGTCCTTTCTTGAATCATTTGATCAGAATCTCTTCAGTCGGATTCACCGAGTTGATATTAATAGGGGGACATGTTGAAGGTTGAATCAGAAATGGAAAAATTCAGGTAGTTGTGTCTTCAAGTACTGCGAAGAAGACATTCAATAGGAAAAAAGAAGCTAATGATATGTATGGCCAGAAGGGTCGTGGTAGAAGTGATCACAACCAATATGTGGGGGAAGTCCTAATTTCTAATCCTACACTAGTGCAACAACATCAACAAGGCAATTAGCGTAGGTCTGACACACCCAGGAGATAATTCCCAAGTTCAACATGCGATTGTCTCAAGCATTGCAACATCTATTGAATTAAGATTTGATTACCTTCAGAGATCCTCCTCAGAATCCTAACACTTCCTCTCCTCGGTACAATTCTAATGTAAGATGTGCCTATCATTCCAATAGTTACGCTTTCAAAAATATGATTCAAGATATGGTTGAATCCAAAGAGATTGAATTTTATCCTCCTGAGACCCCCAATGTGATTATTGCACCTATGCCCAAGAACAACAAGGGAATTAATGTTATTGAAGATGTTTCTTATGTTTCCTCTATAAGTGGCTTAATTACTCCCCTGATAATTATTAAGAAGAATTTGTTGCAGGTCGGTTTATCTCTGGGTTGAGTTAAAAGATTCTACTTCTGTGCAACCCAATCCAAAGGCTCCAAACTGCTGAGAAAATGTATTCAACGTCTGATAGATAACCATATAATTCTAGGATAGAAGATTCCTTCTATGGAGAATTTGTTTCAAGGCTTGGAGCTTTAAGACGTGTCTGTAATTTCTGTAACTCCTGGAAGGATCATTTCCAAGGGGCCTGTGAAAATTAATGTCGAACCTAGGGTTTCTTCTCTGATCATCACCGCACCAGGACTAATCCCATATTCCTATGATAAGGCTACCCCATGGAAGTATGGAGCTGATGTTTACTACCATGGTGTTAAGCAAGAACCATTGGTTGTCAAAAGTGAAGATATTGAAGTTACTGATTCCAATGTTGACAATATTGTTGGGACTAGTAAAATTACTAGAAGTGGAATGTTTTTCTCTCCAGAAATATCTCTGAAGAATGTTGCTACACCAGTTCATGTTACTACTACCGAGTAAACTACTGAGACTCGAGGTAAAGAACATATGATTGAGTATGCCCAGATTGGGGAACCTAAAGAAATTATCGCTGAAGATACCTACAAGCAAGAGATGGAGGAAGTAGTAAACATCATCTGGAAAAGTGACTATAAGATTGTTGAACAGTTGGGGAAGACTCCCTCCAAGATATCCATGTTATCCCTGTTGTTATGCTCTGAAGCCCATGCTCAGGCTTTGGTGAAGTTCTTGAAATCTGCGCATGTACGGTAAGAAATCTCTGCTGATCAATTCGAAAATCATGTTGCTAGCCTGATGACTGATAATGGGTTAGGCTTTTCTGATGCTCATTTGACTCCTGAAGGAAGAAACCATAACAAGGCCCTGCATGTCTCTATTGAGTGTAGGGGCACTACCTTAGCTCATGAGTTGGTTGACACGGGTTCCTTGTTGAATGTTTTACCGAAGGGTTCTTTAGACGGGCTTAAATGTGAAGGGGTTGTGTTGAAACCCAGTGACATTATGGTTAGAGCCTTTGATGGTTCAAATAGGATGGATCACGGAGAGGTGGATCTTATGATCAAAGTAGGTTCGCAGGTCTTGGACTCTACCTTCTATGTGATGTACATTCACTTGGCTTATTCTTGTTTACTTGGACACCTCTTGATTCATGGGGCAGGCGCTGTTACTTCTACGTTGCACCAAAAATTGAAATATCCCGTGAAAGGAAAGATTCTTAAAGTTTATGGTGAAGAAGAATACATGGTGAGTCACTTTAACTCCTTCAAGTATGTTGAGATGGATGGAGAATTCATCGAAACTCCTTGTCAGACCTTTGAAGTTATTCCTCAGACAACTATCGTTACTAAAGACGTTTCTGCTATTTTTAAGGTTACCAAGGTTCCGCCCATAATGGCTTCTCTGAAAGACGTTAAAGCTCTGGTAGAAGAAGGTGGTTGCACTACTTAGGTTCAACTTCCCGACATTCCTTACAAATCTGATAAACTTGGTTTGGGTTTCACTACAGAGGCCCAGAAGGACATTCGTCGTACTCGGGCTGGTAGACCACCATTCCACATCAACAAAAATGGAGTCAACACGGTAAAAGATGGTGATAATGACTATGACCTAGACAGTTGGATCTTTCCTACCACCGGAAACGGGCTAGCATTTAGAAGACTGAAGACATTATACCTATCTCCTTTAGTCGGAAGTAAATACTATTTTTTGTTTTCTTGCTTTCAAGTTTTGGTTATGTAATTTTAAACAAGAACTTTAAGCCTTATGCCTTACCCAGGGCACAACAGTCCATTCGTAAGGGTTGTCATTATTCATCCGCATATTTTCATTTAATAAATCATTGGACGTTTGCATTTAAATTCTGCGCTCTTTGTCTTTCTTTTACTTTATTTCTTTCAAAATAGATATGTGTTCTTACACACACCCACACAACAAATTGTAGATCAATATCCACCCTGTATCCCAGGGGTAACAATTCTGCTATTGCCAATTATGACTTCGAAAATCCAATCTACCAAGCCGAGGACAAATGTGAGGAAGATTGTGAGGTACCTGGAGAGCTTACTAGACTTTTAGACCAAGAAGAAAGAACCATACAACCGCATGAAGAGCCAGTCGAGGTTGTGGATTTGGGTACTGAAGATAATAAGAAAGAAGTCAAGATAGGTTCGAACTTAGAAGATAGTGTCAAAAAGAGATTAATCCAAATTTTGTATGGATATGTTGAGATCTTTGCTTGGTCGTACAAAGACATACCGTCGCTTGATATTGACATTGTGGTTCACTGTCTACCGATGAAGGAAGGTTGTCCTCCTATAAAATAGAAGGTTTATCGTGTGCGTCCCAAGATGTCAGAAAAGATCAAAGCTGAGGTTATGAAATAGTTCAACACAGGTTTCTTAGCTGTTACTTCCAATCCTCAGTAGGTTACAAATGTGGTACCAGTACCTAAGAAGGATGGTAAAGTGGGTATGTATGTAGACTACAGTGATATGAATAGGGAAAGCCCCAAAGATGACTTTCCGCTTCCACATATTGATGTTCTAGTTGACAACACCGCTCAACATAAAGTATTTTCCTTCATGGATGGTTTCTCTGGTTATAATCAAATCAAGATGGCACCTAAAGACATGGAAAAGACTACCTTTGTCACACAGTGGGGCACTTTTTGTTACAAAGTTATGCCTTTTGTTTTGAAGAACACCGGCACAACATATCAACATACTATGGTAGCTTTGGTCCATAACATGATCCATTATGAGATAGAGGTTTATTTTGATGACATGATAACCAGGTCTCAGACTGAAGAATACCATCATGACCACCTACACAAGCTGTTTGAGAGATTGAAGAAGTACAAATTGAGGTTGAATCCAAATAAGTGCACCTTTGGAGTAAGGCCCGATAAGCTCCTAGGTTTCATCGTCAGTGGAAAAGGTATTGAAGTTGATCCCGCCAAGGTTAAAGCTATCCAAGAAATTCCGGATCCCCCTACTAAGAAGGAAGTCTGAGGTTTCCTGGGACGATTGAACTATATTGCCAAATTTATTTCCCATTTGACTGCTACTTGTGAGCCAATCTTCAAATTACTAAAGAAAGATCAAGTAGTGAAGTTGAACAACGAATGTTAGATGAACTTCGACAAAATCAAAGAATATCTTCAGGACCCTCCAATTCTGATGCCACAAGTTGAAGGAAGACCTTTTATCATGTAATTGACATTTTTAGAGAACTCAATGGGGTGTGTATTGGGGCAATATGACGAGTCTGGTCAAAAAGAGCATGCAACATACCACCTTAGAAAACATGTTGCGCTTTGGCATGGGTTGCTCGCCGAATGAGACAATATATGTTGACTCATACTACTTTGTTGATCTAAAATGGATCCAATAAAATACATATTCGAGAAACCCAATCTCTACTGAAGAATAGCAAGATGGAAAATGGTCTTGACAGAATACTACATTCAGTACAACACTTAGAAGGAAATCAAAGGAAGTGTACTGGAAGATCATTTAGCTCATCAGGCTGTAGACGACTATCAATCTATAAATTTCGAGTTCCCGGATGAGAATATTATGCTAGTTATAGATCATGAAGAGCCTAGACCATATGAAGGACCTGAGCCAGGATCCCGATGGACTTTTGTGTTTGTTGGAGCTTCCAACACGCTTGGTAATGGAATTGTGGTTTTGATTGTCTCTCTCTAAGGTTTCCATACGCCATTTACAGCTAAAGTATAATTTGACTGTACCAATAACTTGGTTGAATATGAAGCGTGTATCATGTGTATCAAGGCTACTATTGATATGAGAATCAAGTTCTTGAATGTATACAAGGACTCAACCCTAGTAATTAGTCACATTAAGGGTGAATGGGATACGAAGCATCCAAATCTCATTCCTTATCGAGAGAATGTGTTGACATTAATTCCGTACGTCGATGAAATCACTTTTGACTATCTAACCAACAAGAAGCCAACACTTGACACAATGAGTCAATGTAGAATTTAAATCCTTTGGATTGAAACCAAGCATTCAAAGACAATAAACCTCTTAATAAAACCAAGCTTCAAATGCATTAAGTCTTCACAAAAATTGGGCAGAGTGACGGCTGTGTACAGATGAATTCCCAATCACGAACAAAGCATATAATAAGAATAGCCTTTATACAAAGAAAACAAACAACCCAATGTCTCAGGGTAAACCCCTAGAACTCTAGACAGAATGATAATAGAAGTCACAGGGTCTCAAGGTGGGTCAAGGTCTCTAATCATAAGTTCAAGAACTCCGTAACTCCAAAATGCCAAGGATAGTAACCAAATAGTCCAAGTAAAATTAAAGTTTTTTATGGTTCAAGTTGATTATTAGGTATCTTCAAAAAGAAATGAGAAGTTCAAGTGAGAAAAGATGAGGAGAGATGAAAGTAGCATGAAATAAAAATGCTAAAATAAATGTGCTTAAAGTAAGAAGAATAAAGTAAAAGCATAAAATAAAGTCAATTGTTAGAAATTAAAGGTTAGTTAAATGACCATCTTGAAACTTGCATTTGAAAACTCATTAGAAGATTGATAAAATCAAATTCTCTAAATAACAAGTTTCATTTTCTTTATGTTAAGTATATCATTCATTTCAAAATCTCAAGGCAACAATAAATGATCAGCGAAGTTTAAATGATTCACTTAGTTCTATAATTTATGAAGATTCATTGTAGGATTTATAAGACCAAATCCTCCTAACAATGAACCTCAATGTTATTGGATCAAAAGTTTCAAATTAAACATGCTTGGGCTTGCAAACATAGGTTTGGGCCACGAATGATCATTTCTTGAATCGGGATAAAATTCAGTGCTATGTTAATCAATCGTAAGTAGACTTATATAGAAGTCGCATATGTTTGGAGAAATAATATGTAGGCTATTCTCCAACAACATGTAGAACAAGTGAGTAGAGGATGAGATGAAGAGGGAAGGGGAATATTTGAATCAAAAAATTTGATCAAACTATCATTAAAATCATCCATCCATTTTGGTGGAGTTAAACTAAATACCCAAGATCCAATGATGTTAATGAAGTTTATGATCAACAATCACATAGTCAGAAAAAATTTAAAATAAATAAATAGCATTTAATGAATAAAATAAAAATAAAAATGACATTTAAATTGTTTTTAAAATGAAAATAAAAGGTAAAATAACAAACTATATTCAAAGTATCAAATAAAAATTTGCAAAGACCTTAGAAAAATTTGAAATGACCTCAAATATTTTTATAAAATTTTTGGTAAGTTTTTAAAATAGAAAAGTATTTTTAAACTAATTAAAGTCACTCAAATAATTGAAAAAAGATTAAAAAAATAGTAGAAGTCAAAATAAAATTCTAGAAAAGTTTCAAAAAGTCAGAGATAAAGAAAATGATCTTGATGAATTTTTTTAGAATTTAAAAATAGAAAGAAGTATTTTTAAACAATTAAAAAACAAGTTAAAACAAAGAAAAAATCATAATAAAATATCAAATCTGAAAATAAAATCATGAAAAAATAAAAAATAGAAAGAGAATATTAAAAAATATTTTTGTGAATTTTTTCATAATTTTTGGGTCATAAATCAATTTTCTATGATTTTTTGAAGTTTAAAATAATTAAATATAAAAAATCATAAAATCAAAATAAAGTCAGAAAAGTATGGACCATTGGATGAGAGTCAAAACATGTTAGTAAAAAGATCCAATGGATCTGGCGTGCTGTGCATATCATGATTTTTTTTGGAAATCACACCAAATCAGTTTTTAATAAATATAAGTGACTTAAAATCTGGCGCGATGGATGAAGTCTGACTAATGAAAGTAATCAGATCCAAGGGTTCCTATGATGCGCGCATGGTAAAAAATATGCATTAGATAGATTTCAAAAAATCACATGTCAAGCTATCATTGGCTGAAGCACGACACGTAGGTCGTCTCTAACCTCAAGACGCCCTAAATTGAGGTTCTTCAAACTGTAAAATTAGAGAACCAGACTGGTATCATTACATTCGTCTCTTCAAGGCGATTTTAATGGTACCATCGCGCCAAATTTATATAAACTGTACAAGGATGAATTTGAAGAAAACCAGATAAAATAGCGAGATATAGAGTATAATAGGGCTTTATTTGGTTCAATTTGATTGAGAATTCTACCTGAACGAAGTAACTGAAAAATGCTCTGAAACTGGACTTGGTTAGCATGATTTAGGACACCTCAAGGCTTGATTCTTCTTCTATTAGCATCAGTGAAGTTCAAGGATGAAGGATTAATGAAGAAATCGGATTGAAAAAATGGAGAAAAAGGGAAGTCGAAATCTCAGAAAAGTGAGTTATGCAGGGAGTTTGGAAGGGTGATTTTGGTTGTTCAAGCTTGAGAAAATGAGTGATATATAACCCTCTATTTATAGGGAATCAAATGGAATGCTCAAGCGTGTGGAATGATCGAGTTTGGAGGGAAATCGTGTAAAGTTGCAAACATGAAAAGTATGACTTCTATTTTTCTCAAAACTGAACTAAAACTTGCATTTCAAGGTGCTAATCACTTCTGGAAGATTGTTAAACATGATTAGAAGTAAAAACACGCAGAAATTTGGTAATTAGAAGCTGAATTGTGCATTTCAAATTTTGACTCGGAGGAAAAAGTCAGTTTCAAGGTACCAACTTTGAACCCATGGTGTTCATATCTCAAGGGGTCTTAGGGCATGATTCTTGAAGCATTTGAAAGATAATATTACAATCTTCACAATGTGCAAATAATGGAATCAAATGTATACTTGAGATAAAATTTATGATGAGTCAAAGTTAAGAAAAAGATGCTGACTTTTTGTACTTAGAAAAGTTCTAAGTTTTTCTCAAAAAATGTCCTATAATGTTTTGCATCCAAACATGGCCTTCCACTCAAAATTTGCTTTTGACCAAAAAATATGGCATGAAGTAGATCTCTTAAATTACATTTTGAGATTTTATCCGATTAAAAAATCCAAGAATTGAGAAAGTTACGACTTTGTGAAGTTGGTGAAAGTCCATGAAATGACTTATAATCTCTTGCATTCTTAGGGCATCCTCCATCCATTTTCAAGCTTTGCACACAAAATAAGGGTTGAAGTTCACATCCTTAAGATAATTGTGGAAATATAATGGGCTTAAGGAGATAAAAATTGACCAAGTTATGTTCTTTTGAAGTCACATAAGAGAATTTAATGGTCTATCTAGAGGACTTGTAATCTTTCTTCATCACTAGGCATCTTCCACATAAATTTTCCTTGAAACTTTTTAGGTGATTAGTTGAAAACCCTTTAAAGAGAAGCATGTATTTGGAATCGCTCAAAAATCTCAAAAGAAGAGCAAGATATGCCTTAGAATCCAAAACCCTAGCTCCTAGAGCACCAAAATGACTTGGAAAACCCCTTTCAATTTTGACAATCTTCCTTGCACAATAACTCTTGCCATGTGAATAGAATTTATTGTGGATGATAATAAGAACCCATAACAACAAAAACCACATCCAAATATTATGAATTGAGATAGTTATGAACTTGTGATCATGAAATCAAGAACTTGTCTAATTAGGTCAAACTTCTTCAATGAACTCTTGCATCTTTTGATTTTCTTTGACAAATTGAGGCATGATGAATAATAGTAGACCTTATCATGATATTACTTAAAAGTATATTCAATGATGAATCTTGAGCCTCAATGAAACTCTGTTGAAGAAGGCATGGAAATAAACTCATGAACCTATAGATCAACCTGATGAAATGCATTGTGCTTTCACCTATAGCATCATCAATTAGAGCAAACATTCATTGTATTTATTAGTTAAAAGTTAATCAATACAAAACATATATGATCACAATATATAAATCAAGGTTCTTGGTGATTCCTCACGAGCAAGCCTAAAGATAGGGAGAAGAACCAAACCCAATTGTGATCTTGATATTATTGAGTTGATATGAGATGATAGAGGAATCTTAGGGGCAAAAATTGAGGTACAACAACACCTAGTAAAAATTCATCGGTAGATGAAGAACGCACAAAAATGAGGGACATAGACACTCATCCAACAATATTGTAAACAAAAGACTAAATTATGCATTCATCCTAAAATTCTTATTGAAAATACAAAAGCAAGAATTACAAGGGCTTTTTAAGGTTGTAATGTGGCTTGCTTAAGAAACAAGGGACAATTCCTAAAGCTAATCAAAACAAAAAATTTCCTAAACCTAAGGGAGCGATCAACTCACAAAGTTTCAAACAGAAAATTCCAATCAAACTTCTTCTTAATCCCAATTTTCAGAAACCAATCAAAATACTTATTAACACAACATCATACCATACTCTGTTTATTTTTATTTTTCAGTTTGTTTTCCTCTTTTTTCTTTCTTTTTCTTTTTCTCTTTTTTCTTTATTTTTATTTTCTTTCTTTTTCAAATTTTTTCTGTCTTTTTCAACACCTCATAGAAACCAACACATACGTACGCAAACAATTATCTCCCCAAGTTGAATTCAACCAACATTCTGGTGAATACTCCCTATTTTCTAAGGCATGGTAAAAATTCAAACCAAAAATCGTGTTTGAGGGCTCAAGAAATCAAAGAATCAACATCCATTAAAAGAGGAAAACCAAACACTCATAGACAAGCATTAAGTTCCAAAACAACATGGACATTGACAAAAAGGCTCAAAGAGGTTAACAAAAGTTCACACACTCACAAGATGAATTGACTATTTGGCTAAGTAGTTTTTCTCAAAATCAAACAAAATGCCTTGATCATTTTCATGCTTTCATAAAATCAACACAAACAAAAGATTAAACATATGAAATCCAGTTAAAACAACTATTGTGGCCTCCAGCGTATATGAACAATGGAAAGCTTTCTCACATTTGGGGGTAAAAAGAGAACTAAAGTGATTAAATCAAAATCAAGTAATGCAAAAAGAATAATGGTATAGTAATTATACAAATGATAAGTTTCATAAACATATTATGCTATAGAAAGCAATAATCAAGTACTTGGCGTGTACCAACTTCAAAAACTATCATTACTATATATCCGCAAGTTGAATCAAACAAAATCGAGAAATCACCTAAAAATTGTTCAAGTTACCGAACCAAAATTTGAGTCCAAACAACAACAAAATAATTAGAAAAATAACTCTATTATGTATTAATCTAAAAAGCCTAAGTGAAAGTTGGAAAAAGGAGAGTCAAGTGAAACAAAAAGAAATCATTGGCTCGACTCTACAAAACATGCTAAGAGGGCATACCCGCACTGAGCGTGCTACACCAGATGTAGAAAAACAGGACAATAAACTGCAATTCTAATGCAACTTTCACTTTCGCCTATACATCTTAATTTACAATATTTATAATGTTTACAACATTAAGAAACTTCCTCAAGCTAAACACGACAAACTTTTGGAAAAACTTCCTAAAGCCACTAGCAAATATAAATATTTTTAGTTTTATCATATCATCTCCACATGGATTAGTGCTACTGAATTGTCATTTGACAATTTCTCGCATTTATGAGTTTGGGGTTGAATTGGTTTTGACGTAAATGTGAGAATTAAAAGGTATGAACAAAAAAAGAATTAATTCTTAATAGAAGAGACTTATCACACATGCATATAATCCACTCCTCAAAAACATAAACATGTTGACCAGTTATACTCAACGTACTATACTCCTCAATGCCAACACATATCACTCACAAGCTAGATTATGTCTAACCCAAATTGAGAGACAGTCGTATTCATGCATCAGTGATCTCTCAGGTGCAACATAAATAACTCGGAAGCATTAAGCTCTGATACCCAAAATGATTATTAGCTCTATATCTACCTCAAGAATCTAGAAACTAATAGATATTCATCCATAATCGAGATTTGTGAAATATATGTCTATAACAACCCAAATCCAAACATAAAGCAAAAAGATCAAGAAAGACATCAACAATGATTTGGAAAGCAAGCTTTATAGAACACCATGATCAATAAAAATACATATGTTAAATTTAAATAAATATACAGAACCCAACAAATAAATAATACACAAATATGAAGAGAAATGAACCAAAAATATCCCATTTTGTCAGGGCCTATCGATGAGAAATCCAACCCAGATCATCAATGTGCAAGCTCTAATGTTGTTTTCTAAGCTCTAAACTGCCAAGGATGAAGGTTTAATGAGTTGGGAAGAAATACCCCCAAAACATTACCTAAAAATGTGTGTTTTTCCCTTTTAACGTGTTTCTTCCCAGGAGACCGTGCTTAGCGGCACGGAGCCTGCTAAGCAGTAGCAGAAAAACAGATTTTGTTTCTGCCATAACTTGAGAACTGTAACTCCATTTTACGCATGGTTTGAAGCGTTAGAAAGCTTATTCAATGATCTATCTAAGAATTTCTAAATATCAACAAAATTTATGATTTTTTTCAATATTTTTATCCTTATTATTTGATGGATTGCTAAAAATTACATTCTTGAAATTTAGCATTTGGCATTTATTACTCAATGCTCCAACCAAGCATGAATTACCTAGAAAACAAGTAAAATCTATCAAACGGTACATAAATTATTCAAAACTCAATTATACACAAAGTAATTGTATTTACAAACAAGGTTGGGGTTTATTAAAAAGATATTAACAATAAGTATCAATAAGTGCAACAAAGCTTATAGACAAAATTAAATACAATTTGCACTTATCAGAATCTCCGAAACTTACATCATTGTTTGTCCTAGAACAAGGCCAAACAAAATTAAAGAACAAAAGTGATAAACCAAAGAATCATGAGTCACCAAGTTTAAGAAAACCAAACAAATGTATGGTTCAATCAAAAATGCACACGCAACGCAAAATTTACCGAAAATCTACAACGATAACATGTAAACGAAACGAATCATATGTACAAAAATCATACAAAGTATTCTAAAACAAAACAAGCTTTATCATAAATCACACCTAGTAAAAATTTATCGATAAATGAAGAACACACAAAAGTGAGGGACATAGACACTCATCCAACAATCTTGCAAACAAAAGACTAAATTTTGCATTCATCAAAAATTCATATTTAAAATACAAAAGCAAGAATCACAAGAGCTTTTCAAGATTGTAATGTTGCTTGGTTGACAAACATGGGATAATTCCTAAATCTAATCGAAACAAAAATTTGCCTAAACCTAAATGAGTTATCAACTCACAAAGTTATAAACAGAAAATTCCATTCAAACTTCTTCTTAATCCCAAATTTCACAAACGAATCACAATACTTATGAACACAATATTATACCATACTTTTTTTTCTTTTTTATATTTTTTTCTCTTTTTTCTTTCTTTTTATTTTTCTCTTTTTTCTTTCTTTTTCTTTTTCACTTTTTTTTCTTTTTCTTTTACAAGACCTCATAGCATCCAACACATAAGTAAGCAAATAATTCTCACCCCAACTTGAATTCAACCAACATTTAAGTGAATACTCCCTACTTTGTAAGGCAAGGTAAAAATTCAAAACAAAAATCATGGTTGAGGGTTCAAGAAAACAAAGAGTAAACATCCATTCAAAAAGAAAAACATAACACTCATAGACAAGCATTAATTTCAAAAACAACATGGATATTGGAAAAAAGGCTCAAAGAGTTTGACAAAAGTTCACACACTCACAAGGTGAATTGACTATTTGGTTAAGTAGTTGTGCTCAAAATCAAACAAAATGCCTTGATCATTTTCATGAATTTAATATAATCAACACAAATAAAAGATTAAAAATAATTAAATCCTGTTAAAAGAAGAATTGTGGCCTCCATCATATATAAACAATGGAAAGCTTCCTCACATTTAGGGGTAAAAAGGGAACTAAAGTGATTAAACAAAAGCAAGTAATGCAAAAAGAGTGAATGGTATAGTAATTATACAAATGTTAAGTTTCATAAACATGTTATTCTATAGAACGCGATAAACAATTATCTGGCATGTACCAACTTTAAAAAACTATCATTATCATATATCCGCAACTTTTGAACCAATCAAAATCGGGAAATCACCTAAAAATTGTCCAAGTTACCGAACCAAAATTGTAGTCCAAACAACAACCAAAGAATTAAAAAAATAAATCTATTATGTATTAATCTAAAAATCCTAGGAGAAAGTGGGAAATAGGATAATCAAGTGAAACAAAAATAAATCACTGGCTCAACTCTGCAGAGCGCGCGAAGGGGGCATAGCCGCGCTAAGCGTGCTACACTAGATGAAGAAAAACAACACAACAAAATGCAATTCTAATACAACCTCCACTTTTGCCTACACATCTCAATTTACAATATTTACAATTTTACTACATTAACATACTTCCTCAAGCTAAACACGACAAGTATTTGGAAAAAAATAAATTGACATAACAAAACAAACTGACGAAAATGAATAAATAAGTTGAAAAGTGAATATTTGAATTTTAAAACAAGTCTAATTTCAACTAGTTTAAACAACAATTAACACACTACCTAAACTAACAAAATGAAAAACAATAAAACATGCTTGTTTTACGCTGTAAGCTCGACTCATGTAATTTACAACCATTTAACTTTGTATGGATGCGTTAAATGCTTTCGCTCCTGCCTTTGTTCTCATCTCTTCAAGCTCTAACCTAAATTATACACCTAACCATATTTTGGGCAAACGTGAAATAAAACAAGTATACTATATACAAAATTCACAAGTATGCAAACATGTAACGTTTAAAAATATGGTAACATATACCAGTATCAATATAAATAAGTGAAAATAGACAATATATTTGATATCTATAAAAACTCAAAACAAAGAAACTATCACGATACGATGCAATAAAAACACCAATCCCCAGCAACGACGCCATTTTGTTGAAGCGATAAAGCAACAAGCAAACATAAATATTTTTACTTTTATGATATCCTCTCCACATGTATTAGTGCTACTGAATTTTTGTTCGATAATTTCTCGCATTTATGAGTTTGGGGTTAATTGGGTTTGAATTAAATGCGGGAATTAAAAGGTATGAACAAAAAAAGAAATAATTCTTAATAGAAGAGACTTATCACGCATGCATATAATCAACTCCTCAAAAACTAAAAACCTATCGACCAGTTATACTCAACCTATGATAATCCAGAATGCCAAAACGTATCACTCACAACCTAGATCATGTCTAACCCAAATTGAGAGAACTGTCGCATTCCAGCATCAGCGATCTCTCAGTGCAACATAAATAACTTGGAAGCATTAAGCTCTGACACCCATAATGATTATTAGCTCTAAATATATCTCTAGAATCTAGAAACTAATATATATATCCACCCCATATCAAGATTTGTGAGGTAAATGTCTATAAAAACCCAAATCTAAATGTAAAGCAAAAAGATCAAGAAAGACATCAATAATGATTTGTTACGCAAGCTTTATACAAAACCATGATCAATAAATTTACATATGTTCATATTAAATAAATATATAAAACACAAAAAATAAAGAATACACAAAGAGAAAGAGAAACAAACTAAAAATCTATCGGTTTGTCAGGGCCGATCGATGAGAAATCCAGCCAGGATCATCCACGTGCAAGCTCTAATGTTATTTTCTAAGCTCTTAACTACCAAGGATGAAAGTTTAATGAGTTGGGAAGAAATAACCCAAAACAAAACCTAAATAATGTGTGTTTTTGCCTTTTTAACGTGTTTCTTCCTAGGAGACCGTGCTTAGCAGCACAAAGCCTGCTAAGGGGTAGCAGAAAAAACAGATTTTGTTTATGCCATAACTTGAGAACCGTAACTCCATTTTACGTCCGGTTTAAAGCATTGGAAAACTTATTCAATGAACTATCTAACAGTGTCTAAATATCAACCAAATTGATGATATTTTCATATTTGTTTTGAACCTTATTTTTTAATGAATTGCTAAAAATTGCATTCTTGAAGTTTAGTCTTTGGCCTTTATTACTCAATGCTCCAACTGAGCATGAATTACCTACGAAACAAGTAAAATCTATCAAATGGTATATAAATTAATAAAAACTCAATTAAACACAAACTAATTGTATTTACAAACAAAGTTATGGTTTATTCAAACATTATTAACAATAAGTATCCATAAGTGCGACGAAGCTTATACACAAAATTATCTACAATTTTCACTTATCAAACTCTCCCAAACTTACATCATTGTTTGTCCTCAAACATGGCCAAACAAACTTAAAGAAAAAAAGTGATCAATCAAAGAATCATGAATCTACAAGTTTCAGAAAACAAAACAAATGTATGGTTAAATCAAAAACGCACACGCAAGGCGAAACTTACCACAATCCTACAACAACAAAATTTAAACCAAACGAATCTTAAGTACAAAAATCATAGAAAATATTATAAAATAAAGCAAGATTTATCAAGAATCACACCTAGTAAAAATTTATCGGTAGGTGAAAAACACACAAAAGTGAGGGACATAGACACTCATCCAACAATCTTCCAAAAAAAAAACTAAATTTTGAATTCATCCAAAAATTCATATTGAAAATACAAAATCAAGAACCACAAGAGCTTTTCAAGATTGTAATGTGGCTTGGTTAACAAACATGGGATGACTCCTAATCTAATCGAAACAAAAACTTGCCTAAACCTAAAGGAATAATCAACTCACAAAGTTTCAAACATAAAATTATAATCAAACTTCTTCTTAATCCCAAACTTCACAAAGCAATCACAATACTTATTAACACAACAAACCAATCAAAACTTTTTTCTCTTTTTTATTTATTTTTATTTTTCTCTTTTTTCTTTCTTTTTCTTATCTTTCTTTTTCACATTTTTTTCTTCTTTTTCAACACCTCATAACATTCAACACATAAGTAAGAAAACAATTCTCACCCCAACTTGAATTCAACCAACATTTAAGTGAATACTCCCTACTTTCTAATGCGAGGTAAAAATTCAAAACAAAAATCATGATTGAGGGTTCAAGAAAACAAAGAGTAAACATTCATTCAAAAAGGAAATCTAAACACTTATAGATAAGAATTACGTTCAAAAACAACATGGAAATTGATAAAAATGTACAAAGACTTTTACAAAAGTTCACACACTCACAAGGTGAATTGACTATTTGGTTAAGTAGTTGTGCTCAAAATCAAACAAATTTCCTTGATGATTTTCATGATTTCGTACAATCAAACCAAACAAAAGATTAAACATAATGGAATCCAGTTAAAACAAGAATTATGGCCTCCAACTTATATGAACAATGGAAAGCTGCCTCACGTTTGGCGGTAAAAAGTGAACTAAAGCGATTAAATCAAAAGCAAGTACTGCAAAAAGAATTAATGGTATAGTAATTATACAAATGATAAGTTCCCTAAATATGTTATTCTATAGAAATAGATAAACAAGTACCTGGCATGTACCAACTTCAAAAAATATCATTACCATACATTCGCAAGTTGAATCAATTAAAATTAGAAAATCATCTCAAAACTCATCAAGTTACCGGACCAAAAATGTAGTCCAAACAACAACAAAAGAGTTAGAAAAATAACTCTATTAGGTATTAATCTAAAAAGCCTAGATGAAAGAGGAAAAAAGGAGAGCCAAGTGAAACAAAAAGAAATCACTGGCTCAACTCAGTAGAGCACGTTAAGCGGGCATACCCGGGCAAAGCGTGCTACACCAGATACATAAAAACAGGACAACAAACTGCAATTATAATGCAACCTCCACTTTTTCCTACACGTCTCAATTTAAAATATTTACAATATTTACATCATTAACAAACATTCTTAAGCTAAACACGACAAGCTTTTTGGAAAAACATAAATTTACATAACAAAACAAACAAGCAAAAGTGAATAAACAAGTTGAAAAGTGAAGATTTAAATTTTGAAATAGGTCCAACTTCAACTTTTTTAAACAACAACCAAAACATTGCCTAAACTAACAAAATGAAAAACAATAAAATATGCTTGTTTCACGTCGTAAACTTGACGCATGTTGTTTACAACTATATCACTTTTCTTGGATTGGTCAAATGCTTTTGCTCCCGCCTTTGTTCTCATCTCTTCAACCTCTAACAAAACTATACACCTAACCATATTTTGGGCAAATGTGAAACAAAATAAATATACTATATACAAAATTCACAAGTATGCAAACATGTAACATTCACAAATATGGTAACATATACAAGTATCAATATAAACAAGTGAAAATAGTCAATATATATAATATCTACAAAACTCAAAATATAGAAACTATCACGATGGAATTCAATAAAAACACCAATCCCCGACAACAGCACCATTTTGTTGAAGCGGTAAAGCGGTAGACAAAATTAAGTATTTTTAGTTTTATCATATCATCTCCACAGGGATTAGTGCTACTTATTTATCGTTCGACAATTTCTCGCATTTATGAGTTTGGGGTTGAATTGGGTTTGAAATAAATGTGGGAAGTAAAAGGTATCAACATAAAAGTAATTCATTCTTAGGAGAAGAGTGTCATATCCCAAAGTTGCCCTACCATTTTATTATATTTAGGTTTCTAATTAAATAAATCATATTATGTAGTTATTTATTTCTATGAGGGTGTAAAATATGGAAGAGAGGTGTATGAATCTAATAATGGACCATTAATATCTAATGGCTCATTAAGGTTTCGTTCATTTTGTGAGAGTGTGCATTTTTTTTATATGAGTACACTATTTTGAAAATTTATGGGCCTTTTTAAATTAGAAACAACCCATGTAATTTTTTAATCCATTTCAAGTATTAAAAGAGGGGGTCCATAAAACAAGTCTTTTTTTAGGTCCAATAAACAATATAGCCTGATTAGCTTTTTTGGTTTGTTTTGAAAAACTGTTTTGTTTTAATTATAGCATTATCATCAACATCACTATTATTTATTTTTATTAATTATACTAATAAATATATAATTAAATCGTCATTTTTTCAACTTTAATTAAAAAATCTTTTTGTTTTATAAAGCACAGATTAATAAGGTCAGATTTGAAAAAGGTCTTTACTAAATCGCGTGGCCCAATCAAACAAGGCCCGGGCCTAAAGTCTAAAAGCGCTCATTGTTTCAGATCACAGGAAAACGCTCATTGTACGAATTAAAGAAAAAATAATATATCTTTATTACACAAACGTCTACTGTTTAAATTCAAAAGAATATAATGTGTATTCTAAGAACAGTAACCAAATCCAGTCTATATTCATCCAATCATCAAATAATATAAACAAGCAAATTTATTGATTAAACGTTCTACAAACAATATCATACTAAAAGCATAAACAAATTGATATATATTAATAGTAATCAAAACATAATCTATTTACATAAAAAATCCTTCTTAATACAAAAACAAATAAAAAATTGTATTAACTTTTCATACATATTAAACTGTTTCCTAAATCTATAAGCCCTAATTAAAATCATATTAAAATCGTAGAAAAATTAATCTATTTCTTAATCTTTAAATCCCTTAAAACTCTATAAAAACCAAAGATTAACAACGAAGTAGGACCAACAAAAAAATCAGAGAGGAAAGAATTACAGAGAAGAAAATTATTAGAAGGATGAAAGTTCGTAACAGAAGAATGACAGAGAAGCCTCGTCGCCTAGGGTTTCAACATCTAAATCCCTAGATCCAGTCGTTGCGCCACCGCCTCCATCAAATCTCTGCCTTGATCATCATCATCGGCTTCCACCTGCGAATCAAAAAGAGAGAGCTTAGAAAGGGAACCGAAACAAAGAAATTTAAGGCGTCAGAAGGTAATCTCTAACATTTAAAAATATGCTAACATATACCAGTATCAATATAAACTAGTGAAAATAGACAATATATTTGATATCTACAAAACTCAAAACCAAGAAACTATCGCGATACGATGCAATAAAAACACCAATCGCCAACAACGGCGCCATTTTATTGAAGCGGCAAAGCAACAAGCAAACGTAAATATTTTTAATTTTATGATATCGTCTCCATATGTATTAGTGCTACTGAATTTTTGTTCGACAATTTCTTGTATTTATGGGTTTGGGGTTAATTGGGTTTGAATTAAATGCAGGAATTAAAAGGTGTGAACAAAAAAAGAAATAATTCTTAATAGAAGAGACTTATCACGCATGCATATAATTAACTCCTCAAAAATTTAAACCTATCGACCAATTATACTCAACCTATGATAATCCTCAATGCCACAACATATCACTCACAAGCTAGATCATGTCTAACCCAAATTGACAGAACAGTCGTATTCCTGCATCAACGATCTCTCAGCGCAACATAAATAACTCGGAAGCATTAAGCTCTGATACCCATAACGATTATTAGCTCTAAATATATCTCTAGAATCTAGAAACTAATATATATCCATCCCATATCAATATTTGTGAGGTATATGTCTATAAAAACCCAAATCCAAACATAAAGCAAAAAGATCAAGAAAGACATCAACAATGATTTGAAAAGAAAGCTTTATAAAAAACCATGATCAATAAATATACATACGTTCATAGTAAATAATTATACAAAACACAAAAAATAAAGAATACAAAAGAGGAAGAGAAACAAACTAAAAATCTCTCGGTTTGTCAGGGCCAATTGATGAGAAATCCAGCCAGGATCATCCATGTGCAAGCTCTAATGTTATTTTCTAAGCTCTAAACTACTAAGGATGAAATTTTAATGAGTTGGGAAGAAATAACCCAAAAAATAACCTAAATAATGTGTGCTTTTGCCATTTTAACGTGTTTCTTCCCAGGAGACTGTGCTTAGCGGCACAAAGCCTGCTAAGCGGTAGCAGAAAAAATAGATTTTGTTTATGCCATAACTTGAGAACAGTAACTCCATTTTACGCCCGATTTAAAACGTTGGAAAACTTATTCAATGAACTATCTTATAGTGCCTAAATATCAACCAAATTAATGATATTTTCATCTTTGTTTTGAACCTTATTCTTTGATGAATTGCTAAAAATTGCATTCTTGAAGTTTAGTATTTGGCCTTTATTACTCAATGCTCCAACCAAGCATGAATTACCTACAAAACAAGTAAAATCTATCAAACGGTACATATATTAATAAAAACTAAATTAAACAAAAAGTAATCATATTTACAAACAAAGTTATGGTTTATTCAAACGTTATTAACAATAAGTATCGATAAGTGCAACGAAGCTTATACACAAAATTAGTTATAATTTTCACTTATCAAACTCTCCCCAACTTACATTATTGTTTGTCCTTAAACAAGGCCAAACAAACTTAAAGAAAAAAATGATCAATTAAAGAATCATGAATCTACAAGTTTCAGAAAACAAAACAAATGTATGGGTAAATCGAAAACGCACACGCAAGGCAAAACTTACCACAATCCTACAACAACAACATGTAAACGAAACTAACCCTAAGTACAAAAATCATACAAAATATTATAAAACAAATCAAGATTTATCAAGAATCACACCTAGTAAAAATTTATCGGTAGATGAAAAAGACACAAAAGTGAGGGACATAGACACTCATCCAACAATCTTACAAACAAAAGACTAAATTTTGAATTCATCAAAAAATTCATATAGAAAATACAAAACCAAGAACCACAAGAACTTTTCAAGATCGTAATGTGGGTTGGTTAACAAACATGGGATAACTCCTAATCTAATCGAAACAAAAACTTGCCTAAACCTAAAGGAGTGATCAACTCACAAAGTTTCAAACATAAAATTATAATCAAACTTCTTCTTAATCCCAAACATCACAAACCAATCACAATACTTATTAACACAACAAACCAATCAAACTTTTTTCTCTTTTTTCTTTCTCTTTCTTTTTCTCTTTTTTCTTTCTTTTTCTTTTCTTTCTTTTTCAATTTTTTTTTCTTTTTCTTTTTCAACACCTCATAGCATTAAACACATAAGTAAGAAAACAATTCTCACCCCAACTTGAATTCAACCAACATTTAAGTGAATACTCCCTACTTTCTACTGCGAGGTAAAAATTCAAAACAAAAATCATGGTTAAGGGTTCAAGAAAACAAAGAGTAAACATTCATTCAAAAAGGAAATCAAAACACTTATATACAAGCATTAAGTTCAAAAACAACATGGACATTGACAAAAAGGTACAAAGACTTTAACAAAAGTTCACGCACTCACAAGGTGAATTGACTATTTTGTTAAGTAGTTGTGCTCAAAATCAAACAAAATGCCTTGATCATGTTCATGATTTCATACAATCAACACAAACAAAAGATTAAACATAATGAAATCCAGTTAACACAATAATTATGGCCTCCAACTTATATGAACAATGGAAAGCTGTCTCACGTTTAGGGGTAAAAAGTAAACTAAAGAAATTAAATCAAAAGCAAGTACTGCAAAAATAATTAATGGTATAGTAATTATACAAATTATAAGTTTCCTAAATATGTTATTATATAGAAATAGATAAACGAGTACCTGGCATGTACCAACTTCAAAAAATATCATTACCATACATTCGTAAGTTTAATCAATTAAAATCAGAAAATCATCTCAAAATTCATCAAGTTATCGGACCAAAAATATAGTCCAAACAACAACAAAAGAGTTAGAAAATAACTCTATTAGGTATTAATCTAAAAATCCTACATGAAAGAGGGAAAAAGGAGAGCCAAGTGAAACAAAAATAAATCACTGGCTCAACTCAATAGAGCACGTTAAGTGGGCATACCCGCGCAAAGCATGCTACACCAGATGCATAAAAACAGGACAACAAATTGCAATTCTAATGTAACCTCCACTTTTTCCTACACGTCTCAATTTACAATATTTACAATATTTACATCATTAACAAACTTTCTTAAGCTAAACACGACAAGCTTTTGGAAAAACATAAATTTACATAACAAAACAAACAGGCAAAAGTGAATAAACAAGTTGAAAAGTGGTGATTTGAATTTTTAAATAGGTCCAACTTCAACTTGTTTAAACAACAATCAAAACACTTCCTAAACTAACAAAATGAAAAACAATAAAATATGCTTGTTTAACGTCGTAATCTTGACGCGTGTTGTTTACAACTATTTCACTTTTCTTGGATTGGTCAAATACTTTTGCTCCCATCTTTGTTCTCCTCTCTTCAACCTCTAACAAAACTATACACCTAACCATATTTTGGGCAAATGTGAAACAAAACAAATATACTATATACAAAATTCACAAGTATGCAAACATGTAACGTTCACAAATATGGTAACATATACAAGTATCTATATAAACAAGTGAAAATAGTCAATATATACAATATCTACAAAATTCAAAATATAGAAACTATCACGATGGAATTCAATAAAAACACCAATCCCTAACAACAACACCATTTTGTTGAAGCGGTAAAGTGACAGACAAAATTAAGTATTTTTAGTTTTATCATATCATCTCCACATGGATTAGTGCTACTAATTTTTCGTTCGACAATTTCTCGCATTTATGAGTTTGGGGTTGACTTGGGTTTGAACTAAATGTGGGAAGTAAAAGGTATCAACATAAAAGTAATTCATTCTTAGGAGAAGAGTGTCATACCCCAAATTTGTCCTACCATTATATTATATTTAGGTTTCTAATTAAATAAATCATATTATGTGGTTTTTTATTTCTACGAGGGTGTAAAATATAGAAAGGAGGTGTATTAATCTAAAAATGGATCATTAATATCTAATGGCTCATTAAGGTTTCGTTCATTTTGAGAGAGTGTGCATTTTTTTTATATGAGTACACTATTTTGAAAATTTATGGGCCATTTTAAATCAGAAACAACCCATGTAATTTTTTCATCCATTTCAAGTATTAAATGAGGGGGTCCATAAAACAAGTCTTTTTTTAGGTCCAATAAACAATATAGCCTAATTAGCTTTTTTGGTTTGTTTTGAAAAACTGTTTTGTTTTAATTATAGCATTATCATCAACATCACTATTATTTATTTTTATTAATTATACTAATAATTTTATAATTAAATCGTCATTTTTGCAACTTTAATTAAAGAATATTTTTGTTTTATAAAACACGGATTAATAATGTCAGATTTGAAAAAGGTCTTTATTAAATCGTGTGGCCCAATCAAACAAGGCCCAAGCCCAAACTCTAAAAGCACTCATTGTTTCAGATCAAAGTAAAACGCTCATTGTACGAATTAAAGGAAAATTAATATATGTTTATTACACAAACGTATATTGTTTAAATTCAAAAGAATATAATGTGTGTTCTAAGAACAGTAACCAAATCCAGTCTCTATTCATCCAATCATCAAATAATATAAACAAGCAAATTTGTGCATTAAACGTTTTACAAACAATATCTTACTAAAAGCATAAACAAATTGATACAAATTAATAGTCATCAAAACATAATCTATTTACAGAAAAAATCCTTCTTAATACAAAAACAAATTAAAAATTGTATTAACTTTTCATACATATTAAATTGTTTCCTAAATCTATAAGCCCTAATTAAAATCATATTAAAATGATAGACAAATTAATATATTTCCTAATATGTAAATCCCTTAAAACTCTATAAAAACATAAGATTAACAGCGAATCAGCACCAAAAAAAAATCAGAGAGGAAAGAATTACAAAGAAGGAAATTATTAAAAGGATGAAAGTTCGTAATAGAAGAAGGACAGAGAAACCTCGCTGCCTAGGGTTTCAACATCTGAAACCCTAGATCCAGTCGTCGTGCCGCCGCCTCCATAAAATCGCCGCCTTGATCATCATCACCAGCTTCCACCTGCGAATCAAAAAGAGAGAGCTTAGAAAGGTAACCGAAACAAAGAAATTTAAGGCGTCGGAAGGTAATCTATAACTTAGCTTGATGGTTAATTGATGCTTTACACGGCCCCCCAATTTTACTAACGCACTCAAAAATATACCCCTTGTTTTATTGGGCCTCAAATCAATATCCTAATTCAAGACCCTACTATATGAACCAGCCCATATTATTGGCCCAACATAATTTACACCCCCCTTGTTTTTTTATTTAATTCTTTTTTTAATTTTATACTTATATTTTTTATATTTATATTTCAAAATATATTTTATACTTTAATATATTTTATTATTATTATCATTAAATCAAATAATATATTTCTTACTCATCCAACTTCTATTTATTTATTTGCATTAAATTATTTTTAATCATGCATTTAATAAGACATTGTTTACAATTAATACATAAAAATATTTAAACAAACAATAAATTATTTTCACAATCAAATTAATTCAACAATTAGTTTTTCAAAAAGGACTATGAAACATATTTTAATTAACTATGCGTTTTGTCTAAATATCTCCACTATTCACACACCTAAACTAAGTATACAGGAAATTCAAATATCTTTGTCATCCATAAAAATCATAAACCAACTACGAACTACGAATTGGGACTCTAATTCCTCATAAGAGGATACGTAGGCATATGACTTAAAATCGTGGCGAGTTTCCCCCAATAAAACTAAAAACCCTATTCCCCTTCCTTCGTCTAGAACCGTGTCCATAATCTAGAATCTCTAAATTTTTTAGGTTTATCCTTATACTCCCTTCCTTAGGATAAAAATTAAGGGTGGCGACTCTGATTTAAAAACCAGTTTCAATAGTTGGCGACTCTACTAGGGACTCAACCATATGTTTAGAAACCTTGTCTTTTGGTTTTAGGGTATTTTAGGTTTTTTTATTTCTGGTTTTTTATATTTGTTAATTTAATTATTTATTTTTTCTTATTATATTATTCTTTATGTTTATTCATCTGTGGTTGGATTTTATCGTTTCGAAAAATTATTTTCAAAAACCCTTAAAAAGAAGGTTCGTCTATTAGCCAAGGTGGTACATCAGCCCTATGAGTTTATGTGACGACTTTGCCTAGAGTCGGTGGAATTCCATAAAAGGAATACGTCTCAAGAGACATCCTCTTTGGAAGTAGGACTTTGGAATGACACCTATGACACTTTGTACAACCCTTAAACCAAAATCTAATGACGACACCTTTTATGACCTAGAGACGAAAATTTCGGTCTGCAAAGAGACTCCACTTAAGGGAGACCCTTGTGCCTTTCTCTATAGTGTCATTAATGATACCCTTAAGAAAACCACCTTATGGGGAGGGTAAAATATATGTAGTCCAAAACTAGGAGTCTACCAACTAAGGATACCTTTCACATCACACTACAATCCCTAAACTCACAACGGCTATCTCTTCTTCCACTATTATCTTTAGCCCGTAAGGCTTATGTCTTTTTATATAATCCCTATCATGTAGGGATTCTTCTTCATATTTATTTATCCTTATGGAGTTCCTATCTATCTCAATCTCTGGGTCAGTAAAGGGTATCCTCATATCTCTGTCTATTATTATCTTCGTCCTTAAGGAGTTTCTGCCTGTATCAATCTGAGTCAGTGTAGGATATTTCCATATCTACCATTAAACCTGTATAGGGTATCCCTACGTATACCCTCATACTACCTACGTGTCACATTGCATATCCATGAAACCTTTTTTTGCATACCCAAGAGCCAAAAAAATAATTTTTCATACCCATGCATTTTCGTACATTCATACATTTGAGTGATTTTTGAGTGATTCCAAATATATGTTTTCATTTAAAGGGTTATCAATTAATCACTTCAAGAGTTTTAAGAAAATTTTGTGTGGAAGATTCCTAATGATGGAGAAAGATTACAAGTCCTCTAGATAGGCCATCAAATTCGCTTATGTGACTTCAAAAGATCATAACATGGTCAATTTATATTTCCTTGAGCCCATGTTTTTTCCATAATGATCTTACGAATGTGATCTTCAACTCTTCTTTTATGTGTAAAGCTTGAAAATGAGTGGAAGATGCCCTAAGAATTCAAAAGATTATGGGTCACCTCATGAATTTTCTCTAATTTCACAAGACCATAACTTTTTCAATATATGGTATTTTTGAGTGATTCAAGTTTCACAATTCTCTTTTGGAAGTCTAATTCAAGCTAGCATCAATTATCAAAGCTCAATTTTTGAGGAAGGCCTTGTTTGAACTCAAAACATTATAGGTCACTTTTGAAGAAAAACTTAGAATTTTTCTAAGTACAAAAAGTGAGCATCTTTGACTCATCACAACTTTTAGCTCAAACATTCATCTGATCTCATTCTTGGCACATTGCGAAGGTTGTAACCTTATCTTCCAAAATCTTCAAGAATCATGCCCTAAGACCCCATGAGTTGTGAACACCATGATTCAAAGATGGTACCTTGAAACTGAAGTTTTCTCGAAAGTCAGAATTTGAAATTCATAATATTTCTTCTAATCACCAATTTAGCACGCGTTTTTGATTTAAACTTGCTTAACCAAGTTCCCAATGTTGAATTAAGGATCAAAATGAAATAATTAACTGAGTTTTGAAGAAAATCAAGTCACATTTTTCTCATTTTCGAGCTTCCTTTGTTTTCCCTCCAAACTTCACTTTTATTTCTAATTCTTTTCACCATTCACTCTCCTATAAATAGAGGGACATATTGCATTCATTTTCTTAATCTTGAACAACCAGAATCACCCTGCCAAACTCTCTCCTTAACCGACTTTTCTGCAACATCAAATTTGGTTTTAAAACCTTCCTCAATACATTTTATTTGCTAATTATTCATCCTTGAACTTCACTGAAGCTAACAGAAGAAGAACCAAGCTCTAAAGCATCCTAAATCGTGCTAGCTAAGTCAAGTTTCATAGCTCTGATCAATTATCTTAAAATTTGTTACTACAATGAAGCTCTCATCATTCTGATACTAGTCGCAACAATTATTTTCAACTGGAAGTGAGTTTTGGATATGAATTTTCATATCCATGTTCAAATTTTTCCTTCTAGTTTTTTGCAAATTGACTGAGCTACACCTTAAATAAATTTTTCGCGAGGGTACGATTGTCTTCGTCTTGATGAGACGAAGCGAATGGCATATGTATGAACTCCTGATTTTACAGTATGAGAGACCTGCAATTCGCGTGGCTGGAGGTTGAAGATGACCAATGTGTCATCTCTCAACCAATGATAATTCGCCACTTATTTTTTACAAAATCTTATTTAGTATTTGATCCAGTGGTTTATTCACTAAGGACCATGATATGCACAGTGCGCCAGATCCATTGAATCTGATTACTAACGCGTTTTTACAATCATCCAATGGTCTAGATCTTTTTGTTTTATTTTTATTTTCTGATTTTTATATTTTAATTGATTTAAACTTCAAAAAATCATAGAAAATTCATTTTTGAATAAAAAATTATGAAAATATTCACAAAAGGATTTTCAAATATTCTCTTTCTAATTTTTATTTTTTCATGATTTTATTTTCATATTTGATATTTTTTATAATTTTCCTTTATTTTAACTTGTTTTTAATTAATTAAAACTACTTTTGGATATTTTTAAATTCTAAATTTTTTTATAAAAATCATTTTCCTTATTTCTGACCTTCCTAAATTTTTCTAGAATTTTATTTTGACTTCTACTATTTTTGATCTTTTTTTTTCTTATTTGAGTGATTTTAATTAGTTTAAAAAATACTTTTCTATTTTAAAAAATTACCAAAAATTTTGTAAAAATATTTGAGGTCATTTCTGATTTTTATATGGCCTCTTTAAATTTTTCTTTGATACTTTGAATATAGTTTATTATTTTACCTTTTATTTTCATTTTAAGAACATTTTAAAAAAATCATTTTTCCTTTTTATTTTATTTATTAAATGCAATTTTTTTTAATATATTCTAGCTATGTGACTGTTGATCATCAACTTCATTAACATCATTGGATCTTGGTTGTTAAGTTTAACTCCACTAAAATGGATGAATTATTTTAATGATAGTTTGATTAAACTTTTTGATTCAAATATTTCCCCTCCCTCTTATCTTGTCCCCTTCTCTTTTGTGCTACATGTTCTTAGAGGATGGTTTACATATCATCACTCCAATCATATGGCACATAGATTTCTATTGATCGACCTCAAAATAGGTGCGACTTCTTCATAAGTCCACGTACGGTTGCTTAACAAAGCGCTAAAATTTGTCCCGATCTGAGAAATGATCATTCGTGGCCCAAGCCCATGTTTGCAAGCCCAAGTATGTTTAATTTGAAACCTTTGATCCAATAACCTTGAGGTTCATTGTTAGGAGGATTTGGTCTTATCAATCCTCTAATGAACTTTCATAAAATTTGGTCTAAGTGAATCATTTAATATCGTTGATCATTTGATTGTTGCCTCAAGAATTTGAAATGAATGATATACTTGACAAAAAGCAAGTGAAACTTGTTGTCGAGAGGCTTTGATTTTATCAATCTTCTAATGAGTTTTCAAATGCAAGATTCAAGATGGTCATTCAATTAACCTCTAATTTCTAACCCATTACAATTGAATTTTATTTTCATGCTTTTACTCGCTTTTACTTTTATGCACCACTTATTTTAGCATTTTACATTTCATGCTATTTTCAACTTTGCTCACTTGAGCATTTATCTTTATGTCATTTTTTTTCTCACTTGAGCTTTTCATTTTCTTTTTGAAGATTCTTAATAACCAACTTGAACAATAAAAAACTTTAAGGTTACTTAGACTATTGGTTACTATCCTTGGAATTTTGGAGTTATGGACTTCTTGGACATAGGATTAGAGACCTTGACCACCCTTGAGACCTTGTTAATTCTATTGCTCTTTTGCCTTCCATGATATGTAGTGAAGCCAGATATTTTCCACTAGGATGTTGAGCGAGGCTTTGTTGATTTTAAAATCCAAGCCATATCCTTCACTTTGAGATGACGCAAATTCCCCTTTCTCATAATTGAGGGTAATAAGTATGTTCTTCTACTCGGATAAGATGATGATGTCTCATCTCTTAAAATTAACCAACACACTTGTGTTTTAAAATTTATTAAAGGTGAACTACGAATACCCTGTGTTAGAACATAATTTCATTCTACAACCCTTGTAAGAGTTTTGATGATAACAAACACTCAAAGAACAATTATGTTCCCTAAATAAGCATTTTGTTTTATAGAGAAGTTCTGATGGAAGAAGCACATAAGATGAGTTAGATCACGGTTCAAACTATGATTTAATACATCTTTTATAAAGAAGTTCTACATCTGTAACTTCCGAGTGTATAAACGCTGCAAACAGGAACTCCGTTATTCTTATTCATACAGTTCTGGAACTAAAGGAGTCCCAACGGTAACATTCATCTTCTGAAGCAAGCATGTTCTAAAGTGTTACATTTCACTTATGGCTATTCAAAAGTAACGGATTAAAGGGGACAAGAATCTATATATTTGGAAATCTCTTTAATTACTATTTATCAACATTCCAAAAGATCCCACATGCATTTCCTATATAAACAAGACTTGAAGGAGAAATCGTTTACGATTTTGCTGTGCACAACTGTGATCGGTGGATCTGGAACTGACTGTTTAACGCTGGTTCATGAAATGTCGCGGAAGCAAGAGTTGCCACCGTCTTTTATTTTCTCCAATATGGAAAGGACAAAAGCACAGAAAAATTCCTTATTGAGATTAGTTCTCGGTTCGGGAGGTAGATTTATAGAAAGGGAAGGTGTTAGCACCCTTTCTATCCATGGTTATCCATAGGCTCTTAGATACTTGCTCATTTGTGTTTTCAAAATGTTTGTTTGCTTTTCAAAGTGAGTGGGTTTGAAAAAGTTTCGTTTAAAATTTCAGTTCGACTCTTGTATCAGTCCTCAAGAGTGTTTGAAAAGTTGTTTTTGAAAGCTTTTTGCAAAGTGTCGGTGTGAAAAGAAGTTTTTGATTTGTTTTGAATTAGAGCAAGCATCTACGAGTCATCTACCTACCCTAAGGAATTAGTCTGTGTAAATGTCCTTGAGGTAGTGCCATCCCACCATTGAGGGGTAGGTAGCACCACCGTTGGAGGTGTTCGGGTCAATTTGAGTTTAGGGACAGTGTGGTCACCAGGGCAATAGTAGGACACCTTAGAAGCTACCCCCATGCCATGTTCATGGACATGAGGACTTACTAAAACGTCCTCTACTCGACGACCACGTTTCGAGGGGCAAGGCAACAGTGAGACGTACCCTAAGAGTGGTGTGTGAATTGTGTGTCATTTTCAGCTATTATTTGTTTTGTCATGCATTGGTGATCTACGCTTTGATTTTATTTGGGCATACATTCTTTCATGTGATTATTAGCAGTTAAGGGTGCGGGAATTAAAATGCGGAAAAATAAAGGTCCTACGCTATTACAAGGCGCGGGTCTACATCGCCAAATTAAACCAAGACCCGATTTGAATGAAAGTGCGGAAAGTAAATGTCTTAATTATCTATTACAAAGCTTTGGGGAAAATACATTATATTTAAAAGGAAATAAAAATAAAAATGCGAAAAGAAATCATAATCGAATACGAGGGCGTTGGACCCTTTAAAGGAATTGAATTGAACTTGAAAATTGATTAACGATTAAATAAAGAAAAGAACTTGTTTTTATGTTTTTTGGTATTTATGAAATTTAATGAGAAAATTAATTATTATAGGAAACCCTAATTCTATACTATTTTTAATTTTTTAAAGAAAAAGAATTTAAGTCTAAACCTAATTTACTAATTGTTTAATTATAAGAGTATTTACAAAAATTAATTAATAATTAATAATGATAAGAAATAAAAAAAGATTATTTAATAAGAAAAAAGAATAATAACGCTAAAACCTAATTTTTTATGTTTTTTTTAGTTTATTTAAGAAAAAAAGGTTAAAGTTAAAAAGCCTAAATTAATTTAAATGGATTATTAAATTTATTTACAAAAACTATTAATGGATTAAATTAAAATAAAACATATTTTTATTTTTGACTTTTCTGATTTTTTTGTATTTTTATATGAAAATTAATTATTTGAAGTAAATTAAATAAAAAAAAAGATCAAAAGAATTAAAAAATAGAAAAGAAAAGAAAAGAGATTAAAAGATATACAAACATTGGGGGGTGTCTGCCCAATTTGGAGGTTTATTGAAGTAGTTTGGCCCAAGAAATCTGGCATTTTTTGACTTTCCAATGCTTGTGCGCGTGTGGTTGACTGATGCATATGGTGATCTGCAAGTTCTGACCATTGGATTGGTCTCTGAAGACATGTGGCAGGCCAAGGCGTTGGGTGCATGGTAGATCACTGGAGAGCACGCTGCATTGGAACAGATTAGAGGAAAAAATATGAAATATACAAGGGGACCTGGGAATCGAACCCAGGTCCCAATACCTGCCTGCCAGCGTGTTTACCAACTGTGCCATTGAGTCACTTTGATATCATAATGGATAATGAATAAGATATGTGAGAAAGTGCTGGTAGCTTGAAAAACGCGCTAAATTCAAACCGTCCACTCTAGCTGAGACACGTCTTCCTTCTTCTTCGTTTTACCTGAAAACATGAGATAGATAGCGGGGGTTTTAAACCCCCACTAACCCTAAACCAGAAAAATAGCGAATAGCATATAATCAAAAAGAAAAAGGGCGCGATGGTTGGTTTCTACTTGTTTGCAAGTCTTGATTTCATTGGTATAGGTCTTATGGTCCAATTATTCCGGATATGCAAAGCCCCAAAATTAGAGCTCTGAAACCCTAGGCAGCTTTCATGGTGAATTCACGTACAGGGCTTAAAAACTCAATTGGATGGCACCATTAGCTTTAGAATGATCATATTAGTATAAATGAAACATTAAAATGCATTAATATGGCCTGAAAATACAAACACGAATATGCAAGATGTTATGAACAGGGTGACTTGGTTATACCAGTTCTTTGCGTGTGGAGGTCTGATTTTGATTGGGATAGCTTCCTGGATGTGTCAGGAATGCAATGGAATAGTTCTTTTGCTTTGAAACGTGCTCTATGTGTGTTTTCAGTTTTGAAATTTTTGAGAGAAAAGTGCAAAGTGTTCTTTGAGTTTGGGCGCAGCTTGCTTGATCTTTTGTTTAGGGTTATGTTTGTGCATATATGTGGAATGATTAGGTCAAACAAAACAAGCCCATAATCCTTTGCATTCATGTTTTTGAGATTTGATTTTTCAAGCATCTTTTTCAATCTTTTTCATACCTTTCTTATGCCAATCATTGAAGATTCTTGCCTTTTTGAGTATGCACAAAATATTGAGGCCTTAATGAGAGAATATGCTTCACAAAAAGGTTTGGAAAACATGATTTGCTATTTTTTTCATATTTTATTTTAATTAAATGAATTAATAATAATAATAATAATTCAAATAATTAATCAAAAATGATAAAATAACTCCCTTGGATGTCAATGGGTCGTGCATGGCCTTTGGGTGATGATTCTTGGAAGAAATTGATGCCCATTAGCAATTTTGAGGCATTTGAAGCAAAGTTAACTTTTCAAAATTCCCAAAAATTTCCCAACTTCCACAAGGCATATCTTGCTCAATTTTTAAGCTTTGATCATGTTCTTGGACATTTTGGAAAGGTCCTGAAGTCCTATAACCAATGCCTTTGGTCCCATGTCATTTTGATTTACCAATCTCAAGTTATGGTCTTTGACTTAAAGTGTCGTTTTGTTGACTTTTGAAAATGACCTATAATGTTGAGATTGATAACTTTTTGTGAGAGCATTTCTTAGACTTGAAGTGTGAAGAGGAGTTGTAGAAAATTTCATTCTCTTCAAAATGAGCTTTGGATGGAATTTTTCTGATAAACCATGTGGAAGTTATGCCCTGGTCAATTTGCAGTTGACTTTTTCAACTGTCCAAATATAGAAACTTTTGCATCTTGAGACTTTTTGAGCCATGCCTTGGGAATCATGATCAAGCATTGATCAAATGATGTTTGTGGCTTCAAAATAAGATGTTGACCAAATATTTTGACTTTTGACTGTCAAATGACCATTTTGCCCCTAGAGTTGACTGTAGGGCAATTAGGGTTTTTGACTGTGCAATTTTGTGCTGTAAGTCTTGAAACTTGGCATAAGGATGCTTGACAATTTTTTTGGGCATGTGGGACTTGTTTGGACCCTTGGAAACTTCAACTTCTTTTCCAGAACCAAAACCCTAATTTTTGACTGTTAGGAGGCCATTGAACTGTGCAACCCTTGAGAGATTTTGAAGCATGCTCTTGACAAATCTTTGAAGAATATGGGAGGGAAAATTTTGGGGTACAGCAGTTGCCTCTGTTCAATCTTCTTAAACATGAGGATGTAGATTGGTTGGCGTGCCTTTCGTGATCCGAAGGCGGAAGATGATTGAACACTAGAGTGCCCAGAAATTTGCGCTCACATGTTAGCAGTGTGATGGTGGGAATGGGCTTAAAGATGCCATTTGGAGATTGATGGACAGGAAGATGGGCTTATAGATGCCATGTTGAGAGGTGATGGATAGGTGGATGGGCTTATAGATGCCATCTGGGTGTTGATCGCATAAGAGATTCCTTAGCGAGAACTTGCGTACCTGAAAAAGAAAATGATTACCTGACCCGTTACAGGAGTTGGTCTTCAAACTCTTTGTGTAGATGTGCTCTGACTGGTTACAGGCATTGAATCCTTAAACCTCTTCAGACGTGCCCTGGAGAGATACAGGAGTCGAGTCTGGAGTTTCAAAAGGTGATGAATGAATCAGGGATGGTTACTACCTCAACGGGACGGTGAAAGAACCTCTGATGATTACTACCTCAACAGTAATGATGAGAGAACCTTGGGTGATTACTACCTCAACAGTAAAGATGAGAGAATCTGGGGCGAGTACTACCTCAACAGTAACGATGAGAGAATCTTGGATGTCTTCTACTGAGTCTTCATCAGAAAAATCTTTAGGAATTGATTTAACTGGACTAGAGAAGGCATTTGACTGGATCGGCGTCAGAAAAATCTTTAGGAGACGATTTAACTAAACCAGGCAAGATCTTGAAATACTTCAGCTGGATAAGAATCAGGGAGATCTTAGCGTCGATCTGACTGAACCAGAGAAGGCCTTTGACTGGATAAGAATCAAAAAAATCTTTAGGAGTCGATTTAACTGAACTAGGCAAGGTCTTGGAATCTTCAACTGGAATAAGCATCAGGGAGATCTTAGGGTCGATCTGACTGAACCAGAGAAGGCCTTTGACTGGATCGGCATCAGAAAAATCTTTAGGAGTTGATTTAACTGAACCAGGCAAGGTCTTAGAATCTTCAACTGGATAAGAATCAGGGAGATCTTAGGGTCGATCTGACTGAACCAGAGAAGGCCTTTGACTGAATCAGAAAAATATTTAGGAGTCGATATAATTGAACCAGGCAAGGTCTTGGAATCTTCAACTGGAATAAGAATCAGGGAGATCTTAGGGTTGATCTGACTGAACCAGAGAAGGCCTTTGACTGGATAAGAATCAGAAAAATCTTTAGGAGTCGATTTAACTGAACCAGGAAAGGTCTTGGAATCTTCAACTGGAATAAGAATCAGGGAGATCTTAGGGTCGATCTGACTGAACCAGAGAAGGCCTTTGACTGGATAAGAATCAGAAAAATCTTTAGGAGTCGATTTAACTGAACCAGGAAAGGTCTTGGAATCTTCAACTGGAATAAGAATCAGGGAGATCTTAGGGTCGATCTGACTGAAACAGAGAAGGCCTTTGACTGGATAAGAATCATAAAAATCTTTAGGAGTCGATTTAACTGAACCAGGCAAGGTCTTGGAATCTTCAACTGGAATAAGAATCAGGGAGATCTTAGGGTCGATCTGACTGAACCAGAGAAGGTCTTCGATTAACTTTGACTGGATAAGAATCAGAAAAATCTTAGAATCGATTTAACTGAACCAGACGAAAGTCTTGGAATATCTTTGACTGGATAAGAATCAGGAAAATCTTAGAATTGATTTAACTGAACCAGACGAAAGTCTTGGAATAGCTGAGAACTTAACTGGATCTTTCCTGAAAGGTAAAGGTCAGTCATATGCAATGCATGATATGGATCAAGCAATGATGTTCTCAACATAAATGAGATTGTATGTGCATGATGCGTATATGCGTGCTATAATGTATGGGAATGCGATGTTTATGAATATATGTTTTTGTCTAGGAAAGTAAATCCTTGACGGGTGCTGGGAAGTCACATCCTGGGCTGATGCTCGGAGAATAGATCTTTGCTTCCGCTGGGGATGACGGTTGCAAGAATACCGGTGGGAGAAGGTAACTCCGTTGGGGAATAAACTTGGCGAATGGATTACTCTGCGGGGGAAAATTACTCTAGCGACCCTGCTGGGGAACAATACTCTGTGGGAAGAGAGGTACTTTGCTGGAATGTTGATGGTAACTTTGTTGGGGATACCGTGGATGTTGGAAGTGTTAATAAACTTTGATGGGGATAAGAAGACTCGCTGAGGACGATCTTTCTGTGGCTTTTGGCTGAGGATAACCCAGTTATATCCTGGTAGGGAAATAACTTTTGAATAAAGCCGGGAGACGCGTTCGTATTCTGTAGGGGGTAAGCTTCCAGAATCTACTGGGGATAAGCTTCCTGCTGGGGAGATCTTCAGGCTGGACTCTCCTGGGGAGATCTTTGAGATATATCGGGGAAGTGGCTCCACTGAATGTCTGGTATACCGCCGGGGAACAATCTTAGATTAAGACTACCGGGGATGCTTGTTAAGAATATTCGTATATTTTGTTGAGGAATGTTGAGATCTGCTGGAGGATACCCAACTTCCTTAAGGCTGATAGTATAACTTTGCTTGGGGAGAGTGCATTGACTTGCTGACTCACTCTCTGGGGAATTAAGACATATTGGTTATGTTCTTCAGCTGAACCTACCTTGGTACCTTGGTGGACAGAACAATTAGACCGTTTAGACAACTCATTATTGCCCCTGTTTCTAATGTTACCTGTAATTAATCCTTTGTTTCATACGCAAATATTTATGAGTTAGCAATTATTGTCAAATGCATATATCACAAATTGAACCTTGGACGTTCTTCGCAAAACAAAACAGAAAAGAGAAAAACAATTGGCAATTTAAACTGAAAAGTGATTTTTTATATTGATTTTTGAATTTGCCCGTAAATAGGCGTTTTATGTACAAGAGGCTGACGTCCTAGTAAGAGAACGCCGCCGAACAAAAGAATTTATACAATTTGTACAAAGGGAAAACAAAACAGCTATGTGAAAAGAATAATCCCACTGGGTTCCAACTCTGTTATCGCATTTATATCCTCAAGCGTCTCATCACTTGATGACCTAGCTGAAGATGAAACTGATTGATCGATGCCGTCTGAACTTGATGTTGATACCGGATTCTAGATACAAAGTGATCCAATGAGACATAGCATTACGCTTTATCCCTAACTTTTGCCTGGACCGCCCTTTCGGGTTTTCAGTCCACCGAGATACCCATTTTTGCCCAAGCCGCCTTTTCAGGTTTTCGACTTGCCGGGTGTACAGATTTTTTCATTTCATCCGTTCATTTTTCCCGAACCCTTTTGGTTCGCCGGGAAGCCCTAATTTTTGCCTAGGTATGTCAACCTAGCGGGTCTTTTATCATGCGTAGTATCTTTTTACTATGTCTGCATTGGCGGGGTGAGGAAGGTCGTCACCATCCATGGTAGTTAGGATCATGGCTCCTCCTGAGAACACATGTTTAACCACAAATGGCCCTTCGTACGTAGGGGTCCATTTGCCCCTTGGATCACTCTGAGGAAGGATGATACATTTGATTACCAGATCCCCAACTTGATATTCTTGTGGTCTGACCTTTTTGTTAAATGCCCTGATCATCCGCTTTTGATACGTCTGACCATGACAAATAGCATTGAGTCTCTTTTCGTCAATTAAGTTTAACTGATCAAGTCGTGTCTGGATCCAATCATCTTCGCTCAGGTCTGCATCCTTCATTATCCGGAGAGAGGGTATTTGCACTTCGATCGGTAAGACTGCCTCCATGCCGTAGACCAGGGAGAAGGGAGTTGCCCTGGTTGACGTCCTTGCTGAGGTACGGTACCCATGTAGAGAAAACGGTAACATCTCGTGCCAATCTTTATAGGTCACCGTCATCTTCTGCACAATTTTCTTGATATTTTTATTTGCTGCTTCTACATCCCCATTCATCTTCGGCCGGTAAGGAGAAGAGTTGTGGTGCTGTATCTTAAATTGCTCGCAGAGCTCAGTGATCATCTTGTTATTGAGATTGGTACCATTGTCTGTAATGATCCTTTCTGGGACGTCGTATCGACAGATCAAGTTATGCCGAATGAACCGTGCCACGACATTCTTGGTTACAGTGGCGTAGGAAGCTGCTTCAACCCACTTCGTGAAGTAATCAATCGCCACCAGGATGAAGCGATGTCCATTGGATGCTGTAGGTTTAATCTCGCCGATCATATCTATACCCCACATTGCAAAAGGCCAAGGTGCAGTCAGGACATTCAGAGGAACTGGAGGAACATGCACTTTATCTGCATAAATCTGGCATTTATGACATGTCCGAGAGTGTTGGTAGAAGTCGGCTTCCATTATGGACCAGTAATATCTTGCCCGAAGGATTTTCTTTGCCATGGTGTGTCCACTGGAATGTGTTCCGAAGGTACCCTCATGCAGCTCCGCCATGATCCTTTCTGCTTCAGTCTTATCTACACAACGCAGTAAGGTCGAATCATGGTTTCGCCTATACAGGATGCCATTGCTAAGGAAGAACTTTGCTGCGAACCTTCTCATAAATTTCTTATCATTGACAGATGCACCTTCAGGGTATTCCTGAGCTTCCAAGTATCTCTTTACCTCATGGTACCAAGGCTTCTCAGTTACCAACTCAGTGTCAAGATCGCAACAGTATGCCGGTTCGTCTAGTTTCCAGATAATGACCCGGGGAGCCTCATTGTCCCATTTGACTTTGAACATGGAAGACATCGTAGCTAACGCGTCCGCCAGCTGATTCTCCTCTCTTGGGAAATGTTCAAAGGTTATCTCTGTGAAGTGGGGTATCAATGTCAACACACATTCTCTGTAAGGAATAAGATTCGGATGTTTCGTATCCCACTCCCCTTTGATATGATTGATCACGAGAGCGGAATCTCTGAAGACACTCAGAAACTTGATCCTTAAGTCGATCGCAGCTTGAAGACCCATGATGCATGCCTCATACTCCGCCATGTTTTTGGTGCAGTTGAAACATAGCCGGGAAGTGAGTGGAGTATGAGTGCCTTGAGGGGATATGATTACAGCGCCGATACCGTTACCCAAAGCATTGGATGCTCCGTCAAAGTGCATAGACCATCGGGATCCTTCCTCAGGTCCTTCATCCGGTCCAGGTACTTCACAATCAGTCACTATCATGATGCTCTCATCCGGAAACTCAAAGTTCATTGACTGATAGTCATCCACTGCCTGGTGTGCCAAGTGGTCTGCCAATACACTTCCTTTGATGGCTTTCTGAGTTATGTACTGGATGTCGTATTCTGTCAAGATCATTTGCCATCTTGCTATTCTCCCAGACAGAGCAAGCTTTTCGAATATGTACTTTATAGGATCCATCTTTGAAATCAACAAAATAGTGTGAGTCAGCATATATTGTCTCAACCGGCGAGCAGCCCATACCAAAGCGCAGCAAGTTTTCTCAAGCAGTGAGTATCGGGTCTCACAGTCGGTAAACTTTTTGCTAAGGTAATAAATGGCGTGCTCTTTTCGTCCAGACTCGTCATGCTGCCCCAGCACACACCCCATTAAGTTGTCAAGTACTGTCAGGTATAATATCAGAGGTCTCCCTTCAACCGGTGGCATAAGAATGGGTGGTTCTTGGAGATACTCTTTGATTTTGTCAAAAGCAGCCTGACATTCATCATTCCAACGTACTACCTGATCTTTCTTCAGCAGCTTGAAGATTGGTTCACAGGTGGCAGTTAGATGCGAGATGAATCGGGCAATGTAATTCAGGCATCCTAGAAAGCCTCTGACCTCTTTCTCTGTCTTGGGAACTGGCATCTCTTGAATAGCTTTAACCTTGGCAGGGTCCACTTGAATACCCTTATCACTTACAACGAAGCCTAGCAACTTTCCAGATCTTACCCCGAAGGTGCACTTGTTCGGGTTCAACCTCAGCTTGTACAATTTCAGACGGTCGAATAGCTTCTGCAGATGGTCAAGGTGTTACTCATCAGTTTGAGACCTTGCAATCATATCATCAACATATACTTCTATCTCATGATGGATCATGTCATGAAATAAAGCAACCATGGCACGTTGGTAGGTTGCCCAGCATTTTTCAACCCGAATGGCATGACCTTGTAACAGAAGGTGCCCCACTGAGTAACAAAGGTAGTCTTTTCCATGTCTTCAGGAGCTATCTTGATCTGATTATACCCTGAAAAACCATCCATGAAGGAAAACACCTTATGCTGAGCAGTATTATCAACAAGGACATCAATGTGGGGTAGAGGGAAGTCATCCTTGGGGCTGGCCCTGTTCAGATCCCTGTAGTCGACACACATTCTGACCTTACCATCTTTCTTGGGTATCGTCACCACATTGGAAACCCACTGAGGATAAGAAGTTACTGCAAGAAACCCGGTGTCGAACTGTTTCATAACCTCAGCTTTGATCTTCTCAGACATCTCTGGACGCATACGGTGGACCTTTTGCTTAACCGGAGGGCAGTCTTCCTTGGTAGGCAAATGATGGACCACAATGTCGGTATCCAACCCAGGCATGTCTTCGTAGGACCATGCGAATATCCCCACATAATCATGTAGCATCTGAGTCAACCGTTGCTTCACGCTGAGCTCTAGGTTAGCACCAATCTTAACCTCCTTTCTGTCTGCCTCAGTACCCAGATTTATTGTTTCCACCGGCTCTTCATGTGGTTGAATTTCCCTCTCTTCCTGGAGTAACAGTCTTGCAAGCTCGCCAGGAACTTCGCAATCATCTTCACCTTCGTCTTCGGCTAAGTTGATCGGATTTTCGAAGTCATAACTGGCAGTAGCAGAATCGTTGCCAGTGAGATCCAGAGTGGATTGAAACCTGTATAAGTGAGTGTGTGTAAATACAGCTGTTTTGCAATATATAAAGAAAGGAAAGAAAGAAAAGGAGCATAAGATTTGAAATGTAAAAAAACGTCCAAGGTCTTTATTCATGATATATGAAATGACAATTAATATGCCCTCACAAATGAAGCCACGGTGCCCCGGGTAAGACACCGGGCCATAGAGTTTCAATTCGTTGTAAATAACAAAAACAAAGGAATTCATTACTGCGTAACAAAAGTGACAGGTAGGTTGTCTTTTGCAATCCAATTGATAGGTCCGTTATCGGCCGTCAGATAAATCCAGCTGTCGAACTCAGATTCTTCCACCTTGTCATCATCCCTGATAGCATTCACTCCATGAGCAGGCAAGGGAGCTGTCACTACATTGGGCTTCTCAGGTGCCTCAAACTGTACCTCCTTCGCATCAATGAGGTCCTGTACCTTGTTCCTTAGGGCCCAGCAGTCATCAGCAGAATGCCCCGGGCTATCGGAGTGATAATCACAGCGGGCATTTGGATTATACTTGGGAGAGGCAGTGTTCACAACCTTTGGAGCCTCTCTGACAGTCACTAAGTTGGTGGATAGCAACTGTGGCAAGATTTGTGACAAGGTCATACTCAGCCGGGTAAATTCTCTTCTGGGTCTTTCAGCCCTTTGTTGATTGGTTTTCCGAGGAGCGGCGACAGGCTTAGCAATCACCACCGCGTTGACAGATTGGCGGCGCTCTGGTTTGTCTTGCCTTCTAGGCCCATACACAGCACTGGCCTCCTTCTTAAAAGGTTTCTTCTCAGAACTCGAAGACGCACCTTTCTGAATTTTACCGGACTTCATTCCAGCCTCTATCCTTTCCCCAGTCAGAATGAGGTCAGTGAACCCTGCAGATGAGTTACCGATAAGATGATTGAAAAACGGCCCGTATAGGGTCCCCAAGAACATGTCTACCAATTCACGATCAGTTAACGGAGGCTGCACCCTGCCAGCCAGATCCCTCCACTTCTGTGCATACTCTTTAAAACCTTCGCCTGATCCTAGCGACATACCCTGGAGTTGGGTACGTGTAGGAGCAAGGTCGACATTATATTGATACTGCTTGTAGAAAGCAGTAGCCAACTCCTCCCAATTATGAACCTTGGTCCCATCCAGCTGATAGAACCATTCGAGATGAGTCCCTGAAAGACTCTCCTGGAAGAAGTGGATCCACAAGTTCTTGTCCACTGTGTACGGTTGAATCTTCCGCACATAAGATCTGAGGTGTAGCTTGGGGCAAGACGCCCCGTCATACTTGGTGAAAGATGGTGCCTTAAACTTGTGAGGAATGATCACACCAGTAGATAATCCCAAGTCTCCGAAATCCAGCCCAAGCACTTGTTGGATCTCCATGGCGTTCAGACGGTCTTCCAGCTGCTTGTATCGGTCTTCAGCCGGAGGATACTGTTCCTCATTAAAATCAGTCTCGTTGTCAGAGACTACCGGACTTGGAGTCTATCCCCCCTGGGGACTGTCTTTGCCTACAGAAGAACCAGCTTCCTCATTCTGCAGAGTGTTACCAAATCTCTGGCCCGTTGAAAAGGAAAGTTCTCTTCTTCTTCTTCTCCTTCTTCAGGAGCAAAGCCTTCAGCTCTTCTTGACCTTGAGCCAAACCCATGATCAACTCCTTAAATTGTGCGTTCTGCGCCTGAAGGGCCTTGATAGACATCTCGGTTGATGATTCAGGGTTCATGATGCTGAAATAAACAGCGAAGAACAGTAAGCAACCTGAAAAGAAGAGTACCTGCTATGCACATGATGAATGATATGTGTTTATGCAATGCATTCAAGGGTTCGAAAATTCGAATTTGTTGTAGACAAAAAGGAACACACGTTATCATTAAGGAAATAATTTTTTGGTACATCAAAGCCTCATGGGAAAAATATTACAAAAGCAAATCAATCCCAGAAGACACTACGCATCCTCTTTGGAGCTATGTAAGTATTGAGATTCCTCTCCTTGTGCAGTAGGCGGATGAGCTCCAAGACCTTCTTTTCACTAGCATGTAGACTGGTCTCAAGAGAATTCCGTTCTTCCTTAAGTTGGATCCAGCTCTTCTGCATCTCTTCCCAGGACGTGGGCATGTCAGGATGTTGAATGGTGTAGGACACCTCTCCTTCCAAGACCGGCTCTTTGATCACAGGGAGAACATGAGGATATGGCATTACTAACTTCTGAGAGCGGGCTCGTACCCATTTGAGATAAGGCTCCAACGGGATGGAATTCCTGTGCCCCAGTGTCTTGATGTCTATCCTATTTGGCATCCTCCAAGCTCTGATAAATCTCTGGCGAAGTCCTTGTGCATCGTTGCCGAAGTCAAAAACTATGTCAGGAATTAACATGTCATGAGCGTCGTCCCTCCGAGCATAACCAAACTGTCTCAAAGCCAGGCACGGGTTATAAGTAATACCCCCTCTAATTCCAAGTAAAGGAACATTAGGGTACTCCCCACAACGATCAATGATAGTGACATCCTCTCTGGACCGAGAGCACCAATGTATATCAGCATGTGTAAGAATCATCAATCGCTGTGACCATCTCAAACCCCGCTCATTCTTCAAAACTGATTGCGGAAGGTGCGAAATAAACCACCTTCCCAGGAGAGGAGTACAGCACATAAGGACACCTCTTTTTCTCATGGTTCGAGTGTAACATGAGTGAAGGATGTCCCCCAACAACGTAGGTATAGGGTTCCTGGACATGAAGATCTGGACAGCACTGATATCTATAAGCTGATCTGGATTAGGGAACAATACCAAACCATAGACAAGGAGGGCCACAACTTCTTCAAAAGCTTGTAGGTCAAGGGAGTTCCAACATTCTTGGGCCTTCTCAAACAGAAATCTGGCTAAGAACCCTTTGATACCGCTTCTAACTTCCCAATGTCCCTTGAGGTCAGATGGTTGTAGGTGTAAGGCTTTAGCAATCTCTTCAAGCTTGGGTTCCTTTTCCGTACCGTTGTAGGGTAGTTGATCAAGGATAGGGATCTTCAGAAGCCGGGAGAACTCTTCCAATGTAGGCACCAGTTGATAATCCAGGAAAGTGAAACAGTGATGCAGAGGGTCAAAGAACTGGAACAGGACATTTATCATATCTTCCTCAATGTTGGTGTTGACCAAACTGATGAGTCTTCCGTGTCTTTCACTGAATGAAGAGCTCTCGGGGATCCTGGATATAAGCTCCTTAAGCTGAGGAGGGATCCTTACAAGGCTGATTTGAATTGTCTTTCTGCGAACAGTTTCCATGTCCTACAAAACAAGAACAAAGATGAAGATTCGAACTCCTGAAATGGTTAGCCAATGCATATGATGCTGTATGATGTCATGATGCTATGATTAAACACACCACAAATATTTACAAAGGCAAACATGATAAGGCACACAAGTCACACCATAGCCCTTAGAGTTTAGGCCAGCATGGGGTCTGGGTATTACCCTCTTGAAGTTGGTGGGCTCAACCTGTCCTATTAGAAGTAACCGGGTTCTAAGGGTCCCAATATCACTGGATTGCTTTCATTGTTCATCGTTTCGATTTAGCCACTGAACTGGAGACCGAAATATCCCAGGAAAGCAACCCTCAATTGAGTGTAGTATCGAGTATCAACCAACCTCGGACTGCACCAAAGTCAGTTATCTCACTACCCTAAAGAGGCCAAGATAGTTCAATTAAGGTTCCTAAGGTCAGTTGATGCTTCACGACACCATATGGAGGCCCCGTACTCTCCTTGACTGAACTCAAGGGTTACCGGTACACACCAAAGTGCCACATCAATGTAGCAGACTGTTTCAAACATGTCGGTATACCCCGCACAGTTCCCTCACAGCCTTGTTGCTACTTTCTAAGAAGGTATCCCCAGATCCGGGTTAGGATCTATAGAACTCCCAAGACAGTCCCACAATTTAAAGCAAACAAGTCAAAGCAATTGAAAACACAGTGATCTTAGTCCTAAGGTACACCTCACTTTTATAATTATCCCCAGTAGAGTCGCCAGTTCTATGATCGGTGGATCTGGAAATGACTGTTTAACACTGGTTCGCGAAATGTCGCGGGAGCAAGAGTCGCCACCGTCTTTTATTTTCTCCAATATGGAAAGGACAAAAGCACAGAAAAATTCCTTATTGAGATTAGTTCTCGGTTCGGGAGGTAGATTTATAGAAAGGGAAGGTGTTAGCACCCTTTCTATCCATGGTTATCCATGGGCTCTTAGATACTTGCTCATTTGTGTTTTCAAAATGTTTGTTTGCTTTTCAAAGTGAGTGGGTTTGAAAAAGTTTCATTTAAAAATTCAGTTCGACTCTTGTATCAGTCCTCAAGAGTGTTTGAAAAGTTGTTTTTGAAAGCTTTTTGCAAAGTTTCGGTGTTAAAAGAAGTTTTTGATTTGTTTTGAATTAGAGCAAGCATCTACGAGTCATCTACCTACCCTACGGAATTAGTCTGTGTAAATGTCCTTGAGGTAGTGTCATCCCACCATTGAGGGGTAGGTAGCACCACCGTTGGAGGTGTTCGGGTCAATTCGAGTTTAGGGACAGTGTGGTCACCAGAGCAATAGTAGGACACCTTAGAAGCTACCCCCATGCCATGTTCATGGACATGAGGACTTACTAAAACGTCCTCTACTCGACGACCACGTTTCGAGGGGCAAGGCAACAGTGAGACGTACCCTAAGAGTGGTGTGTGAATTGTGTGTCATTTTCAGCTATTATTTGTTTTGTCATGCATTGGTGATCTACGCTTTGATTTTATTTGGGCATACATTCTTTCATGTGATTATTAGCAGTTAAGGGTGCGGGAATTAAAATGCGGAAAAATAAAGGTCCTACGCTAGTACAAGGCGCGGGTCTACATCGCCAAATTAAACCAAGACCCGATTTGAATGAAAGTGCGGAAAGTAAATGTCTTAATTATCTATTACAAAGCTTTGGGGAAAATACATTATATTTAAAAGGAAATAAAAATAAAAATGAGAAAAGAAATCATAATCGAATACGAGGGCGTTGGACCCTTTAAAGGAATTGAATTGAACTTGAAAATTGATTAACGATTAAATAAAGAAAAGAACTTGTTTTTATGTTTTTTGGTATTTATGAAATTTAATGAGAAAATTAATTATTATAGGAAACCCTAATTCTATACTATTTTTAATTTGTTAAAGAAAAAGAATTTAAGTCTAAACCTAATTTACTAATTGTTTAATTATAAGAGTATTTACAAAAATTAATTAATAATTAATAATGATAAGAAATAAAAAAAGATTATTTAATAAGAAAAAAGAATAATAACGCTAAAACCTAATTTTTATGTTTTTTTTAGTTTATTTAAGAAAAAAAGGTTAAAGTTAAAAAGCCTAAATTAATTTAAATGGATTATTAAATTTATTTACAAAAACTATTAATGGATTAAATTAAAATAAAACATATTTTTATTTTTGACTTTTCTGATTTTTTTGTATTTTTATATGAAAATTAATTATTTAAAGTAAATTAAATAAAAAAAAAGATCAAAAGAATTAAAAAATAGAAAAGAAAAGAAAAGAGATTAAAAGATATACAAACATTGGGGGGTGTCTGCCCAATTTGGAGGTTTATTGAAGTAGTTTGGCCCAAGAAATCTGGCCTTTTTTAACTTTCCAAGGCTTGTGCGCGTGTGGTTGACTGATGCATATGGTGATCTGCAAGTTCTGACCATTGGATTGGTCTCTGAAGACATGTGGCAGGCCAAGGCGTTGGGTGCATGGTAGATCACTGGAGAGCACGCTGTATTGGAACAGATTAGAGGAAAAAATATGAAATATACAAGGGGACCTGGGAATCGAACCCAGGTCCCAATACATGCCTGCCAGCGTGTTTACCAACTGTGCCATTGAGTCACTTTGATATCATAATGGATAATGAATAAGATATGTGAGAAAGTGCTGGTAGCTTGAAAAGCGTGCTAAATTCAAACCGTCCACTCTGGCTGAGACACGTCTTCCTTCTTCTTCGTTTTACCTGAAAACATGAGATAGATAGCGGGGGTTTTAAACCCCCACTAACCCTAAACCAGAAAAATAGCGAATATCATATAATCAAAAAGAAAAAGGGCGCGATGGTTGGTTTCTACTTGTTTGCAAGTCCTGATTTCATTGGTATAAGTCTTATGGTCCAATTATTCCGGATATGCAAAGCCCCAAAATTAGAGCTCTGAAACCCTAGGCAGCTTTCATGGTGAATTCACGTACAAGGCTTAAAAACTCAATTGGATGGCACCATTAGCTTTAGAATGATCATATTAGTATAAATGAAACATTAAAATGCATTGATATGGCCTGAAAATACAAACACGAATATGCAAGATGTTATGAAAAGGGTGACTTGGTTATACCAGTTCTTTGCGTGTGGAGGTCTGATTTTGATTGGGATAGCTTCCTGGATGTGTCAGGAATGCAATGGAATAGTTCTTTTGCTTTGAAACGTGCTCTATGTGTGTTTTCAGTTTTGAAATTTTTGAGAGAAAAGTGCAAAGTGTTCTTTGAGTTTGGGCGCAGCTTGCTTGTTCTTTTGATTAGGGTTATGTTTGTGCATATATGTGGAATGATTAGGTCAAACAAAACAAGCCCATAATCCTTTACATTCATGTTTTTGAGATTTGATTTTTCAAGCAACTTTTTCAATCTTTTTCATACCTTTCTTATGCCAATCATTGAAGATTCTTGCCTTTTTGAGTATGCACGAAATATTGAGGCCTTAATGAGAGAATATGCTGCACAAAAAGGTTTGGAAAACATGATTTGCTATTTTTGTCATATTTTATTTTAATTAAATGAATTAATAATAATAATAATTCAAATAATTAATCAAAAATGATAAAATAACTCCCTTGGATGTCAATGGTTCGTGCATGGCCTTTGGGTGATGATTCTTGGAAGAAATTGAGGCCCATTAGCAATTTTGAGGCATTTGAAGCAAAGTTGACTTTTCAAAATTCCCAAAAATTTCCCAACTTCCACAAGGCATATCTTGCTCAATGTTTAAGCTTTGATCATGTTCTTGGACATTTTGGAAAGGTATTGAAGTCCTCTAACCAATGCCTTTGGTCCCATGTCATTTTGATTTACCAATCTCAAGTTATGGTCTTTGACTTAAAGTGTCTTTTTGTTGACTTTTGAAAATGACCTATAATGTTGAGATTGATAACTCTTTGTGAGAGCATTTCTTGGACTTAAAGTGTGAAGAGGGGTTGTAGAAAATGTCATTCTCTTCAAAATGAGCTTTGGGTGTAATTTTTCTGATAAAACATGTGGAAGTTATGCCCTGGTCAATTTGCAGTTGACTTTTTCAGCTGTCCAAATATAGAAACTTTTGCATCTTGAGACTTTTTGAGCCATGCCTTGGGAATCATGATCAAGCATTGATCAAATGATGTTTGTGGCTTCAAAATAAGATGTTGACCAAAAATTTTGACTTTTGACTGTCAAATGACCATTTTGCCCCTGCAGTTGACTGTAGGGCAATTAGGGTTTTTGACTGTGCAATTTTGTGTTGTAAGTCTTGAAACTTGGCATAAGGATGCTTGACAATGTTTTTGGGCATGTGGGACTTGTTTGGACCCTTGGAAACTTCAACTTCTTTGCCAGAACCAAAACCCTAATTTTTGACTGTTAGGAGGATATTGAACTGTGCAACCCTTGAGAGATTTTGAAGCATGCTCTTGACAAATCTTTGAAGAATATGGGAGGGCAAATTTTGGGGTACAACAACAACAAATGAGATATTTTCATCACCTTCAACTTAGTGAATTTCATTTGTGTAATACATCACTTGTGTGATACTGCTTTATTAGAAAACACATCTTGCACATGCTTTCAAATATTGTATTGTGTAAATCCTTGAGAAAACTGGGTTGTGGTTTAAACTTAAGAAGACTTTGACGATTGTCATCGTATTTGTGTAATCAAGTTTGATTAGTGGATTAAAATCTTGTTGAGAGAGGCGAATTACCTTGGCGGGTGGACTGGAGTAGTTTGAGTTCAAAAGAACCAGGATAACCAACATGTTTTTTTAATTTATATTGGTATCAGAGCGCCTGGTTCTGAATACAAACACTTAACCGTGTCAGAAAATATCCAAGCAAGAAAAACACTATGGTGGGATTAAGTTAGAACATCAACAATGATTAACATGATGAGAAAGACAAAATCAGTGGCAAACCTCCAATATTTGATGGTGAAAACTTCAATTACTGGAAAGACAGAATCAAAAGTTTCTTTCTAGCTCATGACACTGATCTCTAGGATATGGTGACTGATGGGTACATACATCCTATTGATGAAAGCGGTTAGAAGATTGATAGAAAAAGAATCATAGATCATCAAAAGAGAGAATTCAGAAATCATCACAAGGACGAAAATATTCTCTTGAGTGCTATCTCATACACAAAGTATGAGAAGATCACAAATAGAGAGTCAGCAAAACACATGTTTGACTCCTTGAGAATTACGCATGAAGGTAACACCCAAGTTAAAGAAACCAAAGCTCTTGCTCTCATTCAGAAGTATGAAGATTTCAAAATGTAAGAAGATGAAACCATTGAAATAATGTTCTCAAGATTTCAAATTCTGGTTGTTGGGCTAAAAGTTCTGGATAAAGGGTACTCAATTGCCGATCATGTAAAGAAGATCATCAGAAGTTTACCCAGGAAATGGAGACCCATGGTCATAACTCTTAAACTTGACAAAGATCTGAACAATATCTCTCTCTAAGAACTTATCATCTCCCTGAAAAGTCATGAGATAGAGTTAGAAAAAGATGAGCCCTAGAAGCAAGGTAAGTCTTTAGCTCTTAAACCTAACAAAAAATATGAATCGAAAGTTTTGCAGGAAAAAGAAGAAAACTCGGGTGGATCCTCCTCAGAATAAGTCGAATTTTCTCTTCTCTCCGGAAGAGTCAATCAGTTGTGGAAGCACAGGTAGAGGAAATTCAGAACTTCCATAAGAACAAGGAATCATTATGAACCATCTTCTGGATACAGAAAATCAAGTAACAGAGACATTGTTTGCTACGAATGCAATGGACAAGGTCATTACAAGAGCGATTGTATAAATATTCAAAAAGAGAAACCCAAAAAGAAGTTCTTTAAAGAAAAGAAGAAAAGCCTCATGGAAACATGGGATGACTCAGACTCTTCTGAAGCTGAAATAGAATCAGAATATGAAAGAGCCAACATAGGCCTAATGGCCAACGTATCAGATGACACTGGATCATCTGGATCAGAATCAGACTCAGAGGAAGAAGAGGTATTCTCTAAATTTTCTAGACCTAAATTAGAAGAAGGTCTGTCAGAAATTCTTGAAAGATATCAACAACTTTGAGTCATAAACAAGAATCTGAAAAAAGGATCTAGTTTCTGACTCTGAAGAAATTAAGAAACTGAGATCAGAAAACTTTTAGCTTAAAGAAACAATTTCTAAACTAGAAAATAAATTACAAAAGGCTCAGAAAGAAACTGTCTCAGAAGTTCCTTGTAATTCTGATAAGATTAGAAAGGAATATGATCATAACTTTCAAAAATTTCTTGCTAAAAACATAGATAGAAGCAAGATGGCTTCAATGACCTATGGAGTTAGCAGAAATGGCAGAAAAGGAATATGATACAAGGTAAAGTATCTCAACCTAAGAAATTTAAGGATATGGTCAAAAAATACACAACTCTTTACTCTCACTTCACCTATGGGCACAGACATGACATAAAGTATACTAGTAATGCTTTTTCTGCTAAACCAAAATTCAAACAGAATTTTGGGAAATCTAATAAATAAGGACCCAAAAAGATATGGGTACCTAAGGATAAAATTGTATATGTTGCAGATGTCTTTAACAGCAAAATTGAAACACCAATCTTGGTACCTGGACTCTGGATGCTCTCGCCACATGACAGGAAGAAAGTATATGTTCCAAATCCTATAACTTAAATTTGGAGGCTACGTAGGTTTCAAAGGCAATCCGAAAAGGAAGATTATTGGCTCTGGAACTATTGGTAACAATACACTTCCTTCTATAACTAATGTTCTATTAGTAGATGGATTAATGCATAGCCTGTTATCCATAAGTCAATTAAGTGATAACGATTATGATATAATCTTAAATCAAAAGTCCTATAAAGTAGTTAGTCAGAAATATTGATATATCCTCTTTAATGGAAAGAGAAAGAACAACATTTACAAAATAAAACTTTCTGAACAAAAAAGTCAGAATGTAAAATTCCTATTGTCTGTTAACGATGAGCAATGTGTCTAGCACAGAATATTGGGGCATGTTAGTATGAGAAGAATATATCAGATTAACAAACTCAATCTGGTCAGAGGACTTCCTAACCTGAAGTTCAACTCAGATGCTCTGTGTGAACCATGTCAAAAAAGAAAGTTTGTAAAACCTTCTTTCAAAACCAAAAATGTTGTTTCTACCTCTAGACCATTAGAACTTCTGTATATAGATCTATTTGGACCAATGAAAATTGCATCCATTAGTGGTAATAAGTATGGATTAGTGTTCAATGATGACTATAGCAGATGGACATGGGTAAAGTTCTTAAGACACAAGGACGAGTCACATTCTTCGTTCTTTGCCTTCTGTAACCAAGTCCAAAATGAAAAAGATCTTAGAATTGTTAAAGTCAGAAGTGATCATGGTGGGGAATTTGAAGAAAAAAATTTGAACTATTTTTTAATGAGAATGGAATCTCTCATGATTTCTCTTGTCCTAGAACTCCTCAACAAAACAGAGTTGTAGAACGAAACAATAAAAATTTATAAGAAATGGACAGAACCATGATCAATGAGACTAACATTGCTACGAACTTCTGGGCAGAAGCAATTAACACAACGTGTTATATTCAGAATAGAATCTCCATAAGACCTATTCTGGATAAGACTCCATATGAACTGTGGAAGAACAGAAAGCCCAACATTTCTTATTTTCATCCATTTGGATGTACTTGTTTTATTCTAAACACTAAAGAACATCTGAACAAGTTTGACTCTAAAGAAAAAAGTGTATCATGTTAAGATACTCTGAACGCTTAAAAGGCTATAGAGTATATAACACAGAAACACAGATTGTAGAAGAGTCCATCAGTGTCAGATTTGATGATAAGTTTGTCTCTCAAAAGTAAAAGCAGGGTAACTTTTTTGCAGATATACAAGTCCAATTTACAGGTACTGAAGACACTGCATCAGAAGTTTCTCATAAATAATCACAATCAACTCCAGAAGAAGTTGTCACAAACATTGCAGCAATATCTGAAGAGCCTTTCTAGAAAAGACAATCCAAAAGCAGTTTAGCTCATCCAGAAAACAAGATTCTGGGAAAGAAAGAAGACCCAATTAGAACAATATCTACATTCAGAAATTATGAAGAATCTCTCATGGGATTAGTGTCTCTGATTGATCCAACTTCCATTGCCGGAGCCCTTCTGGACAATGACTAGATACTTACAATTCATGAAGAATTAAACCAATTCACTAGAAATGATGTGTGGGATCTAGTTCCTAAACCAAAAGGGTTTAACATCATTAGAACCAAATGGGTATTCAGAAACAAACTAAATTAACAAGGAGAAATCGTCAGAAAAAAAAAAGCACGGCTGGTGGCACAAGGTTTTAGTCATCAAGAGGGAATAGACTATACAGAAACGTTTACTTCAGTCGCCAGGTTAGAATCTATCAGACTTTTAATTTCCTTTGCAGTAAATAATGGCATCACTCTTTATCAAATGGATGTTAAAAGTGTGTTTTTAAATGGTTACATTGATTAAGAATTTTATGTACGCCAACCCCCTGGTTTTGAAAATTCAAAAATCTAGATTATGTCTACAAACTTAAGAAATCACTATATGGTATGAAACAAGCTCCCAGAACTTGGTATGGAAGACTAAGTAATTTTCTATTAGAAAATGATTTTACTAGAGGGAAGGTGGACACAACCTTATTCTGTAAACTATTTAAAAATGACATTCTAGTTTGTCAGATTTATGTAGATGATATTATTTTTGGATTTACTAAAGCCTCTTTGGGAAGAGAATTTCTAAGTCTATGCAGGCAGAGTTTGAAATGCGCTTAATGGGAGAACTCAAGTTCTTTCTAGGTATCCAAATCAATCAAAATCCATAAGGAACATACATATATCAAAGCAAGCATGTCAAAGAAATTTTGAAGAAATATGACTTGTCAGAATGTAAGCCATCCAAAACTCCCATGCATCCCACATGCATTTTGGAAAAGGAAGAGGTAAGTAAGAAGGTAGAACAAAATATCTACAGAGGTATGATTGGTTCTCTCTTATATTTAACAGCTTTAAGATATGATATTATGTATAATGTTTGTCTATGTGCTAGATTCCAATCAAAGCCTAGAGAATCTCCCTTAACAGCTGTTAAGTGAATTTTCAAATATCTGAAAGGTACTACTAATCTTGATCTTTGTTACAGGAAAACCAAAGAATTCAAATTAGTAGGTTATTGTGATGCTGACTTCGCTGGAGACAGAATAGAAAGGAAAAGTACTTCTGGAAGCTGCCAATTTCCGGGAGACAATCTAATCTCGTGGTCCAACAAGAGGCAATCCATTGCATTGTCAACTGCTGAAGCTGAATATATAGCAGCAGCTGGATGCATCACAGAAATGCTCTAGATGAAAAGCCAACTTGAATACTTTAACATATATGAGAGTAACGTTCCTATTCTCCGTGACAAGACTTCTGCTATATGTCTTTTAAAAAAATCCAATTTTACATTCTAGGGCTAAGCATATAGAAATTAAACATCATTTACTTAGAGACAATATTTAGAAAGGAATTCTTTCATTAAAATTTATACACACAAACCATCAATGGGTTAATGTTTTCACTAAAAACCTTTCTCAAGATAGGTTTAATTTCATTCTGAAACATCTCAGCATGAAATTATGCCCAGAATGATAGTTTTGTTTAGGTATACGTTAACCCTCGGAGCATTATGTCTTTATTTTTTTTGTGAACATCTAATCAATAATTTTTCAAAAGTAAGAAGGAAAGTTGTACCAGGATCTATCTAAGAAGATCTGAACGGTCTCCAAATGGTTCATTTCAAAGATAGAAGCTTGCAATTCACAATATCAACATTTGTCATCTCTACACAAGGTTTTCTTCTATGGCTGAACACGTATTCAAATTCTGAAGAGACTGAAACATTGATTGGATGCATTGAGACTCGTGTCATATCGGTAATTGTTTCATATCTTTACACTATCCCTCTTTTCAGGAATCATTAATGCTAGTAATCATTTTTAACCCTTTTCTTGTTAATTAAGTCTCCTATTTTCCTATATATACGTTTCCCACTTTCACTATCACTTTTCCACTCTCAATTCCTTTTTCTCCCTTAACTGTGTTCAATCTTTCAAAAAACCTAAAGAGTATGAGTGAATAATGGCTTCCCCCTAACAACTTGCTCATAGCTCTCAAATCCTTCCTGGCTCTTCATCCTCAACAGCAGAAAGGTACAAAAAACTCTCAAGAACTCTCCTCTCTCCCATTGATTCGCTGTAAGTTCTATGTGAGCTCATTGTATACTTCGTCAGTATGAAGGAAAACATATACGACTTAACCTCTGATGTTGAGTTTAAAGGATGGACAAAGTAATTTGATCGCCTAATGGGTCCAGTTTTTCCAAGACTTGTTAAAGAATTCTAGATTCACGCTACAACATCAAATCATCAGGTCACTTCTTTCGTAATGGGAAAGAAAATAGTAATCTCTGAAGATCTCATTGGGCAAATAATAGGTCACGACGGTGGCGGTATTGGTTGTAGCAATATGGCTAACAAAAGCTCTGACCTAACAAATATTTCAAAAGAAATTTTTACTTCTGAGTAACCATCCAACAAAATCAAAGATCTGAAAGATTAGCTCAGAATTTGGTCAAAAATCATTTTGGGTTGCATCAATCATAGAAAAGCCACTAGTTCTCCAAATTATATCAACATTGATAAGCAGTATCTTCTGTACCTCATAGCCACCATAGCAAATGTTAATCTTACTCATCTTTTGTTTAATCATCTGAAGACCAGCGCCAAAGAGACAAGAGAAGAAGAAAGAACAAAGAGAGATTGGATCCCTCTGGGCAGACTCATTTCAGATATTCTGACAGAAAACAAACTGATAGAACATTTGACTGAGGCTCAACAAGTCAGCACTCTGGAGGATTGTGCTGGTAAACCACTCAACACCAAGAATCTGAAGAAGATGAAGATTATTGAAACCATCAAGAAGGATCCAACAATAACAACCAATGAAGTCATTACAAATAGAAGAGTACCTCTAAAGAACTTTCCTCTCTTCACTCAAACAAATGCTTCTCCAGATATTATTCTCAGGTATCTGCATGCTTTCAAGAGGGATGGGACAAATCCAAAAGTGAACATCCGTGATCTTAGACAACAACCTCTGGAAATTTCTCCCAGAAAATCAAGGAAAGGAATGTTGTTGCAGAAGGAACTTTTCAGAAGATTCCCAAAGCTTCCAAAAATAAAGGTAATCCATCTTTTATTTTTGTTATTGAATCAGTACTGTTATCAACATCTGAAAACCATTCTTCTCCAAAACCCACAGAACATCCATCGCCTCAAACCTTTGATGACAATGACATTGACTTTGACTCCTCACTATCTCTATATAACCTTCTGAACAATCCACCTACTACCCATATTGACCAAAATCAGCCTGAACTTTCTCAAGTTCTCTCTGATATGGTCAATTTTATCCGTTGTTTGAAGCTCCCCACACAGAAAATCCAAATTTTGACTCTGATACCACAACATCCATTCCTGGAATCACCTGCCCTGTCATGGTCTCTTAACCATCCACAATTCCCTAAACTTCCTCACAGAACCTCTCCATCCCAGATATTCCATCTCCATGTCAATCCACTCCACCAAACTCACCACACTAACCCATTGTTATTTTTGACTCTCCCTCTCCAAACAACCACCCAGAAGATCGTCTTAGAAATGTAATAGACTTAGAAGCTTTGGACAATCTTGTCACAAGCTCTCAGGAAATTGTCGTACCAAAAATCTCCAAAGCAGATGTTGGTAAATCTTTGCTGATTTTTTAAAGAGAAATACAGGAATGGGTTAACTCTCTGAAGCTATCTTGCTTAGAGAATCTTAATCCTGCTGCTTCTGATTCTCGTTGGAACTAGTTCAGAAAATGGTTCCACTCTGAATCCATGAAACCCAAGGAGTTGAGTTATGAAATTTCTCAACAAAACTTCTATGATCATTTGAATAACTTCAAGGATCAAGTTCTACGTCACTGGGAAAAGAAGCCACTCCTTCTGCTAGACAATAACCCTTGGGAAGATCATCAGCCTTAAGAATACGATGAACCATCCTCTGATCCTATGCCTCTAGTTAGGTTTCAAGACAAAGGTAAGGAAGTCGGAGAAGCTCCTGAGTCAGAATCAGCCGCAGCTTGCTCTGAAAAGGTGGTACCTTCTACTGATATACCCTCTTCATCTCATGTGCTGCAAACTCTAGAGGATTTGAAGAAAGAGAATGTTGTGTTTAAGGAAAGGCTAGACAAGCAGGATGATACGTGCAAGGAAATCAAGGGGATGCTTGGAAAACAAGAAGAATCAAACAATCAGATTTAGAGTTTATTGGAAGCCCTGTTCACTCGACTTCCACCACCTCAAAGATAGTTCTGAAATTTGTTTTCTTCATTGTGTTCTTTTTATTATTTTCCTTCAAAATGTGTTTTTATTGAAATCTTTTTGAATACAAACCGTCTTTTATTGCTTAAAGTTTTTTTATTTCTTTTTGATTCTTGACAAAAAAAGGGGGAGAACGTAAGATATTTTTAATATAACAGTATCGAGACTCAGTCTCAAACATTTTGAATATCATAACTTCTTCTATTATTTTCTAAAAGAAAAATAGGAACAAACTCTGTTGAGAACAGAAGTGGATGCATCAAAAATATTTTTTCTCAAAAACTCTTATCAGAATAATCTTCAGAGAAGTATTTCTTCTCTATCTGAGTATTCAACTTAAGGGGGACTTTAAATGCTTTATGTTCTTTAAGTTTTTATTAAAATATCCAAGTTTTTGTCATCATCAAAAAGGGCGAGATTATTATAACATATTTTGATTCTACAACCCTTGTAAGATATTTGATGATAGCAAAAACTCAAAGAACAATTATGCTCCCTAAATAAGTATTTTGTTTTGCAGAGAAGTTCTGATGGAAGAAGCACAAGAGATGAGTTAGATTGTTGTTCAAACTCTGATTCAATACATCTTATATAAAGAAGTTCTAAAGCTGCAACTTCTGAGTGTCTAAACGTTACAAACAGGAACTCTGTTCTTTCTGATTCATACAATTCTAGAAAGAAGTAAAGGAGTCCCAACGGTAACATTCATCTTCTGAAGCAAGTATGTTCTGAAGCGTTACATTTCACTTATGGCTATTCAAAAGTAACAGCTGAAAGGGGACAAGAATCTCTATATTTGGAAAGCTCTTTAATTACTATTTATCAATATTCCAAAAGCTCCCACATGCGTTGCCTATATAAACAAGACATGAAGGAGAAATCATTTACGATTTTGCTGTGCACAACAAGTGAGATATTTTCATCACCTTCAACTTACCAAATTTCATTTTTGTAATACATCACTTGTGCGATACTATTTTATTAGAAAACATATCTCGTACACGCTTTCAAATGTTGCATTGTGTAATTCCTTGAGAAAACTGGGTTGTGGTTTAAACTCAAGATGACTTTGACGGTCGTCATCGTATCTGTGTAATTGTGTTTGACTAGTGGATTAAGACCTCATTGAGAGAGGCAAAATCACCTCGGCGGGTGGACTAGAGTAGTTTGAGTTCAAACGAACCAAGATAAATAACATGTTTTTTACTTTATGTTTTAAAACCCCCAATACAAACCCTCCTTCTTGTGTTTTTCATTCTTCACCCTGATCCCTTATTGCATGGAAGGTGGTACATATGCACTAAAGGTTCACAACCGCGGCGGGTGCAAAAATTTTAAAAAATACTTCTTTTCCCATCTCCACCATCTATTTTTATACAACATTTATAGCCAAAATACACAAATTTTAAAAGATGTTCCTGCAGAGTACTGTATATGTTTAGGGTGCTAATACCTTCCCTTTTCATAACCAACTCCCGAACTTAGATTTCTCTCCCCTCTCTTTTGGGTTATTCACTCTTTTCCCTTTCCTTAGGAAACAATAAAGTGTGGTGGTGATTTTTATTTGATCTATGCGAGTCAAGTCAATCCAATGGCTTAGTCACAACATTTCTACCTCTACACCATCATAATGTTGTAATACCATAAACTCAAGATTTACATATTTGTCGCTTTCCGAATCGAATGAAGAACTTGTATTACTTTCTTTAGTGTATTCCTCTTTGGATTTTGAGAGTTTTCTTCCCTTGTAAGAATTTTTCTTGGACATATTTGGACACTTCATCTTTGTGTGTCCCCCTTTTCCACATTCATAGCATTTTACATTGTTTAGTGACGAAGAGCCTTCTTTCTTTCTTAAAAGTTTCTCGCTATTTGCAAAGTTGAAAGATTTATCATTATTGGAGAAAAACATACCGAGCCTTTTTACAAGATGTAATAATTCCTATGAATCATCTTCTTCAAGTTATTCCCTTGATATACCTTTCAATGCAACGCCTTTGGAATCCTCATTTTGAATCTCATGTTGTTCTAGCTTTCCAAGTTCGATTTCATGTTCTTGAAGTTTGCCGAACAATTATGTAGATGTCATTTTTGAAAGTCTTTTTTTTCTTCCGATATAGTTGTCACTTTTGATTGACATTCCCTGGACAATAATCTAAGCACTTTAAGGTTTAATTCATCATTAGTTAAAGTCTTACCGAGTGCCATCAAATGGTTCGTCAGATGAACGAATCTCTTTTGCAAGTCGAGAATTGTCTCTGGGGGCTGAATTCTGAAAAGTTCATACTCTTGGCTTAAAGTATTCAATCTTGACCTCTTAACTTCAATGGTTCCTTCACGAGTTTCAACCAAATTATCCCGAATTTTCTTTTTTGTTGTGCGTGCCGAAACACGAAATAATTCATCCATGTAAAATGCACCTTGAAGAAGATTGATTGCTTTCTTATTATAAAGGACCTTTTTATTAACATCGTCATCCCATGATGTTTTAGCTTTTGATGTTCTAACACCATTGACTAAACATGTCATAGTAAACGGACCATTTTGGACAGCATCCCATATTTCTTCTCTTTGTGCTTCTAAATGAGACTTCATTCAAATTTTCCAAAAATCAAAGTATTCACCACAAAACAATGGAGGCTTATTATTACTACCAACGTCTCTAAAAACAGGATTTTGATTTGCGGAAGTCGTTTTGGATCTTTAGGAACAGGTTACCTATAACCTACTCTGATGCCAAATGTTCGTTTTAGATTGCACCTAAGACGGGGCTGAATAAAGTGGATTTCATTTTTTTTTGCGATGATGTTCTTATTATTATGATTTGTGTATGAATATGAAAGCGGTAAATTCATAAAAATAAATAACACCGGATATATCCTCGTTCCACTCACAGTCCGAAAGTACTCCAGTCCCCTTGCCAACACGGAATGGATTTCACTATAGTTTAGAATGATTGTACAAGCCTAATCACACCAAAGGTGATTCCTTACTATCTAATCTATATGGATATCAAAGGCTCTTAAAACTTTTAAAATCTAAACATTAAGTGCAAGAAGAACAATCCTCTTCAATGCACACACTTATTTCTAATAATCCTGAAAACAAGGTAACCAATACAAAGTCAAAAGAGAACAATCCTCCCTTAATACTCTCTTGCTTCCAACAATCCTGGATAGTAAGGTCACACCACAATCACTTTGAAAAAATGATGAGAAACAAATTCTTGAAGTAGATCTGAAAGTTGATAATCAATGTCAATACAAAGTATTGATCTCTTCTCTTTTAAGACAACAATTTAATGAATAGATTACACAATGTTCAATGCATATGTTGAAACTTTTCTAATGATTTATTTGAAAATCTAAGAGTAAAAAAGTCTCATGCAAGATCAAAATATTAATCAATGCAGTTGTTTGAAAATGAGAAACCAAATGTTGATTTGTATGTTGTGATTGTTGTTATTTTGTGTGCGTGTGTTTCTACTTCAGAATCATTTGAATTATATACATGTATTGCACCCTTTCAAAAGGTTCTAAATGAATGTAGAAGTGCAATGGTTCATAGATAAATGCAACAAACAAACAACATTCAAAACAATTTTCAAATTCGTTTCAGCTGTAACTGGATACTAGAATGCAGTAACCGGTTACCTAAGGCAGGTTACATTAACATATTTTAAATGTTGAAGCCTCTAACCGGTTACCAAAAACCTGTAACCGGTTACCACGGTATAAAAAAGTGAAATAACCTTTTTAATAACTTGGAAATGCAATGCTAGTAATATAAAAAGCCATGAAACATGTATTCATAATGTTAGACATATTTTGAGCACTATAAAAACATACTCTATTTATTTGGAGTCTTGTACCATAATGAAGATCAAATACCAAAGTCTTCTATAGAAGTAACTTAGCATGCAAGCCAAAAGTTCATTTTGAGTAGATACTTTTTCTTCTTCTTTTTGATAATGCCTTTTGTCTTGATCATGATGTTTGTAATCATCAAAACATAAACTTGTTAAAGCATGGCTCTACACCGGTAACTTAATTCTCACAAGTCTAGTCATACTTTATTGAGTACTAGGTTAATCAAATTTTGTCTCTCCCAAGATGTCGTAGGTGTAGTAGTAGAAATGTTGAGACTAAGCCATTGGACTGACTTAACTCATACAGATCAAATAAAAATCATCATCATTCTTTATTATTTCCAAAGGAAATGGGAAAAGAGCGAATAAACCCAAAATGGAGTGGAAATAATCTAGGTATGGGGGTTGGTTACGTAAAGGGAAGGTATTACCACCCTAAACATCTACGGTACTCCATATGAACCTCTTTGAAAATCTGTGTATGTTGACAATAAAAGGGGTATACAAAAATACAATGGTGGAGATGAGAAAAGAAGTATTTTTTAGAATTTTTCACCCTCCGCAGTTGTGAACCTTTAGTGCCTACGTACCACCTTCCGTGCAATAGGGGATCAGAGTACTCGTAGTTCACCTCAAAATTTTTAAAACACAAGTGTGTTGGTTAAATACACAGATTTTCAAAAAGGTTCATGTGGATTAGCGTAGATGTTTATGGTGTTAATACCTTCGCTTTGCATAACCAACCCCCGTACCTATATTCTCTCTACTCTATTTTGGTTTTATTCGCTCTTTTCCCATTTCCTTTGGAAACAATAAATAATAGTGACGATTTTTATTTGATCTGTATGAGTTAAGTCAATCTAATGGCTTAGTCTCAACATTTCTACCGCTACAGAAAACTGGCGACTCTGCTTTGGAAATCCATTTTCAAGTGGGTTGAGTTTATCTTTGTTTACTTGTGTATCTGCTATATCTGTTTTATATTTGTATATATGTATGTTTGATTTTTCTGGTTTTCAGGGTACTTGGTGATCTCTTATAAGTCCTCTACCCGGACTTGGGAAAACTTAAGATAGGAAGGGTAGTATTTTCATGTTAACTTTGAGGGAGGAATCTAAAAAAAGGAGACATGAGATCCCCCACTTAGTGGAGGCCTCTTTGTCTGTAGTATTTGTTTACCAAGAAATTGGGAAGACGTGCTACTTTTGACCTGGGAGCCTGTTGAAGTTGAGGATCGTAGAACCCTTAACCCATCTTGGCCTTTTAGGTGTAGTGTGTATACTATGAATGAGCAATCCGGAAGTGGTTGTCATGCGATTCTACACTCAGACGCATTTTTCCTGAGAATATTACAAATTACCGAGCTAATCGTAACATTGGTAATATCCGAAGAAAGAATGTAGACTCTAGGAACTATTTAGAACCTTGTTCGGCAGGTAATAAACCCTTAGTCCTTACCTTGTGGATAGTACCTTTGACTTCATGCTCGTGACGTCAAACTTATGAACCCCCATGTTTTTGATCTTGTGTGTGATTGCTGCATCATCATGCATTAATGCACCCATGAGAATTCTTCAAACAACTTTTTAAGGAACTTAAGGTTGACTTTTGCAAATATCTTAGGTAATTTTTTTGACCATGGATTTTAGAAGGAGAAAGACTCGGAAGTACGGTTTCAACGATCCTAAGATAGAGGAACTGGTGAGTTTGATTCCTGAGATTGAGAGTGCTACAGATTTTTGGAAGAAGTATGGAGCCATTATGCCTCTTATGAAGCTCAAGATGAATGAGGGTATTCTTTCTACATTGGTCCAGTTATATGATCAGTTATACCATTATTTTACTTTTTCTGATTATCAGCTGATGCCCAAATTGGAAGAAATTCGTACTTACTTGGTTTACCTATTATTGATTGTGTTATGTTCACCGACTTAAAAGGGGAGCCTAAGTATCATGAGATTGATACCAATGCTCACTTGAAGAAGTCTGAGATTGAGGCTAACATGACTACCAAAGGAGGAATCAGAGGCTTACCTGCTCAGTTTCTATTGGAGAAAGCTTGTTACTTCGCCAAGATGAAGAGTACAACTGCTTTTGAGGCTATATTTTATTTGCTCTCTGATGGATTGTCCTTTTTTCCTAACATCAATAAATTTGTGGATGTTGATACCATTAGGGTCTTTCTGATTGGGAATCCAGTCCCAACACTTCTAGAAGATACTTATTATTCCATCCATCTTCGGAATTTCTATTAGGGAGGGATGGTCATCTATTGCACAACATTGTTATATCAATGGTTTATTTCTCACTTACCTCGGTCTTCTAATTTTTGGGATATCAATAAGGAACCACGTCGGGCCCCTAAGATTATGGCTCTCACTTATTCTAACATTTATTGGTATCATCAAGCTTATTATGATGTGGAGATTATTGATAGTTGTGGCAGTTTCCCTAATGTGCCTCTTTTTGGTACAAAGGGAGGAATTAACTATAATCGTGTTCTTGCGCGTCACCAACTTGGATATCCAGTGAGAAACAAGCCAAACAACATTCATCTGAGTGGTTTCTTTCTCAAAGAAGGAGAAGATCACAAGGCAGCTAAGGGGAAAGAAATGATTTTTTATTGGTGTGTTCGTGAGGGTATCTCAACACTTTGACTAAGTATCCAGTGAAGGAATCAAAATATTGTAGTTCCTCTTGAAAATGTTGGTATGTTGGTGGTTTTTAGTGGGCCACGTTAATGCACACATTCTAGTAATAAGCACAGCCTGTATCGCGGTAGAACGGAGATAACATGCCCTTTTGAGGAAAATTTTGATTTTTTGAGTATTTTCGTTAATTGTGAAAATAGTTTGAGTAACGCTTAAGTGTTTTTGGATTTTTCTGATTAAGAAAAGAAGTTTTGTTTTAATTTAGGAAATATGCAATGCAAAAGAAAGTCTAAGGGAGACTAACCTAGTTCTATCCCTAGTGTTATCATACAATGATGGCCCTAAGGTTGGGTTTTAAAAGGTAAACTTCTATCTAAGTTAGAATGCATGAATAAGAACCTAATGTCTAATTAGTTCACATCTTAAAGAAGATGAAACTATCATCCTAAGGGGGCATGTTATAAGCATCAATTAAAATGAGATAATGTTTGTGAAGAGTGATCATGCATAGTGATCATGGAAAAAGTGAAGACAAAATGAGTAGTATCATGAAAGGCGTAAATGGAATGTTTGGTGTATGGGAATTGAATCAGGTTATGATTAATCCAAGGGGTTCACTTGATTAATCTCTTAAGGGTAGGTGCTTCTGCCCTCAACAATGAGACCATTTATGCATGGAAACACTTGGTATATAGACCAAAGTTATTGGTCTGGGTTATCATTAATCAAGGGTGAAAATTGATTAATCTCGTGAGAATGGCCATGCCCAAACTCAACTATGAGACCCTTTAAGAAAAGCTTAGTATGTGAACTAAGAAAGAGAGAAGTTGTTTCAATGCATTAGATAAAAATAAAATTCCCATACAGGGTGGCTATATGAATCCTCTTAATAAAGTGTGACTAGTGTGTCGCTAGTATTATAAACGACGGATTGGAACAATTGATCAAATGGTTGTTGCTGTAGGAAAGCCCAGGACAATGCTATGAATGTGTAAGGGTGTGCATGTGTAAGTGTATACCTGCTCATTGATGAGGAGCCAAGAGTAGGCCATGTGTCTTAATTGGACAAAAAAAATGCATAATAGCAACAATTGAAACACTCAAAAGAATAAACTCTAAGCTATTACAAACCATATGGGAGTGGGGGTACAAGTTTACGAATGGGAATGTATCGAATTGAATGTTCGAATAAAGTCCAAATAAACAAACAATAAAACCAAATAAATTAAGTAACTAATTAAATTAAATAATATTATTTAATAAAATTAATTGATAAATTAATTAATTATATTAAATATAACTCTTAAAAAATAATTATTTATTTAAATATATCAAAATATATGTTTGTGCTTTTAACAAAGTGAAAGCAAAACAATGAAATAAAGGGAAATAGAAAGCAATTCAATGGGCCGGAAATTTAAGTAAAAGACAAGGGTGTGATTAGCATAAATGCCTAGGCCTAGTAAGCAAATTCACTGATCCAGTAAGAACCACTCCAGGGAGTCCATGGTGAACTGCACATTCTTTAGTGTTGGATCGGATTTGTGAAGGAGTGATGGTGGATATTGATGGTGCATAATAAGCTATGATGATGGGATACACGTGAGATCTGAAACTTGCTTATCTCTTAATCACAATGTTAAATCAGAATTATCCACAACTTAACATAGATTAACAATGGTTAATTATAACTAAGATTATATTAAACCTATTTCTAAATATATAATTAAATCAGGAAAAAAATACATATTAACTTAACATAAACAGATTTAACAAAATAAAATTGGGAACAACCTAAACCTAACTGTTATGTTATCCGTATCACTCTCTTCTCTCAAACATGTTTCTCTTTTCTCTCGCGCTGCTACTATTTTGGTCTAATCTCGCATGGTTGCATTGCGATCCATGATTCCTCCTTTTCTATCCCTCTCTCTCTCTCTCTCTCTCTCTCTCTCTCTCTCTCTCTCTCTCTCTCTCTCTCTCTCTCTCTCTCTCTCTCTCTTGTCTAAGAAAAGATGATGTTGGTGATATGGTATGGTGGCGCGCCAAGCCTACGGCGACACCACCTTGATTGTACGACTATCCTCTCTGATTTCTGTGATTTCTTTTACAATTTCTAGTGATCTTGCTTATTTACTGTGTTTTACTAATCGCTTATTGTTTGATTTACATAAAATAAGCGAAGATTTGTTAAAGGGGTAAAACCCTAATGTTATGAAACCGTGGTGCATGACAAAAATACGAAAAGAGAAAGGAGAAAGGAAAGGAGAAGGAAAGAGAGGTCGTGATTTGCGATTACCACTCTGGTGAGATCTTTCTAAGTCTTTCTTTTTTCATGTTCTTCGAACCTCTCTGAAATTCTTCGTGAAAATCTTTCTTTCTTCCTCTTCTTTATGATTCTGAACTCGTAATTCTTTTACCTTACAATTTCTGAAGGGGTTTTGCATAAAGGAAGATGATGAGAAATTTTAGGGCTTTGATCCTTTTGGTTGCTTTGGTTCCATGTGATATTCTAAATAGTATTCTCTTTTTTATTTTCTAAATGGGTTCTTGTGTAAGGAAAAGGATAAAGGGATATTCGAGTTTGTGGTTTAAGTTGCTACCTTGTGTTGTTGTGAATAGTTTGTTAGTGTTGTTGATTATGTTTTACATAATCTTATTGAAACTTGTCTGTGTTGCTTATTTTGTGTGTTTGAACAGAGAGTATAAGCATGAGTTTGTAAGGTTACGTTTGGATTTTGAGGGAGGATGAATGGAGCTATGAGTTTGGTTTATGCAGGAATTTTAATAGGGTGTGAATAGATTGAAGCTTTGTGATTTTTGTGTAAGTGCAGAAGTTGGAGGACGTTTTTCTTGTTTTTTCTTTCTAATTCCTTGTTGTATTTATAGGTGGCTTTGAGGGAGTTTTGGGGGGAAAATAACCCAAGAATTCGAGCAATCTAAACATATTTGACATGTTGATCTGTGCTTTCTAATGCAGGATTTTCCTTGCTAATTCTGTGCAATTTTTAGACTGACATGAGATAGGTTTGGCAGTATTATGTGTAAGTACGAAGTGCGCCTAAGAGGGGGGGGGGGGGTGGGTGAATTAGGAACTTCGAAATTTTTCTGGTTTTTAGTGATGATGGATATTATTTTTCTGGTTTATGGTGTGTTTATGAAAGAGTAAAATGCAGAAAAATAAAGAGACACAAGCGATATATCCTGGTTCCCCTCACAGTCCGAGAGTACTCCAGTCCCCTTTCAACATGAAAGAGATTTCCTTATAGTGGCAACCTTAAAACAAGAACTACCAAAACCAAGAACAATCCTCTTGGACCAAGAACAATCCTCTTGGAATTTTCACTATATCAACAATGAGAACAATCCTCTCAAGGTGACCTTACTTGTATCGAACAATCCTGGAAAAACAAGATTACAAAACCACTTGAACTTATTTTCAACAATCCTGAAAAATAAGAAAGTGTATAGAAATATTTGATTAATAGAGTTTGTAGTGCAATAATCACTTTGAGTGATTTTATCAATGACTTGATCTTCTCTTCCAATAACAATAATATACAATGACTCAAGATTATAGAATGCTCAAAGTTTTCTGTTTAACAAAATATGAAAATGTGCAGAAAAACTTTGTGTATGAAAGTGAAGAAAAAGCTTGAGTTTTAATATTTTAATATTCAGAAACTATTGATTGGAAGAGGTACAAAATAATTTTGAAAATTCAGTATTTATATGTTCATAGCACCTCTTTGAAACAGCATAAATTTCTGCAAATTAATCATGAACAATTGCAAAGATTCAATGAAAAGTTTCCATGAACGGGTGTTATCAAAAGGTATGTTTAAAGTTGCTGATTTTCAGAAACGTTCAGCTTGCAATCAATTATACCCTTATGTAAATCGATTGCATGGGTTTTAACAGCTAAAAAATTCAAATATTTTCAGTGAGCAATCGATTGCACATGTGTGTAAATCTATTGCACTTTAAAACAATAGCAAAATTTGATAGAGAGAAATCGATTGCACAAACATGCAAATCGATTGCACTTAGAAACAGTAGCTAACACTTTGAAAATGTGAAACGTGCAATCATTGCACAAACATGCAAATCTATTGCACAGAAGTGAAAATTTATTTTTTGCTTAGAAAACTTGAGAAAAAGTTAGGACAAGATAAAATACTTCTTTTGATGATTGAGCATTTAAGACTTAAGTTCAAAGTAAGTATTGTCATTATACCTTGTGAAATTTGCTAAGAACTTGAGACAAAGTCTTTTATCCAATGATGCTTTTAGCTTGATCAAAATATTTGCCTTCTTACCAATATAGTTTGTCTTCATCAAAACAAAGTGCATTGAGAATCATTTGAGAAGCTTGATATTGCATTCTCCCCTTTTTTGATGATGGCAAACAGTCTTTATTGAAGCTTTGTTATTTCCAGAAAGAGACTTCTCCCCCTAAGATGTATAAACCCACCTTTGTATGAGAAGATTGGAAACTCTTGAAATTGTTCATCTTGTTGAAGAGTACCTTAGAAGTTTAAGACAAGAAATAAACAAGCATAAAGTTACACATCCTTCTCCCCCTTTGACATTATCAAAAAGAAGGGAAAGATGCAATAAAAATGGATAACATTGAAAACTTATTCAAAACATGCACTAATTAAACATAGTCATAGACATACATGTCATAGTAGAATAACAAATACATAGAAATATCAAAAGAAACAAATAAAACATAGCATAGAGTAACAAGGACATAACATAAAAATAGTAGAAATAACAAAATTGGATAGAATTTTAAGGTTGATTCATGTCAAGGTTGTTATAGAAGAAGGGTCCTTGATTGGGGAATTGTTGTTGTAATGGAGGTTCTGTGTATTGTGGTGGAGGTACAGCAGGATTATTAGGTTCATATGGAGGTATGTGAAGGTTAGAGTAGAGGTAGGAAAATTGTTGGTTCACATCTGAGCGAAAATCATTAATCTGAGATGTCGTGGAGTCATTGATGGCATTCCACTGGTGGTTGATGTTGGTGTTGATGGAAGCAAATTATTGAGTCATAAAATCTATAACATCTTGATTACTTGGACCAGAGGGAGAAGTAGGTAAAGGAGGTGCAGCATCACTGTCTTCTTCCTCTTAATTGTTTCCTTCGTCACCAACCATATATTCACCAATGTATGTGATTGTTTTTCTTTCCAAATTATAGTGAACTCCCATTCTCGAATCAACATTTTTGATTGAGATTTTGTGACCATTTGGATCCATATCAACTCTTTCAAAACCAGCAAAATCATTTCCAAATTTTTCCATAATTAGAGTAATAAAGTAAGCATACGGTAGTAATTTTGACTTTGCATCAAACCTTATGATATGAGTCATTATAAGTCGTGCCCAATTGACGCTTATACCTCTTTTCCTTGTGTATAGCAGTTGCATTTCCAAATCAATCACAGTGCATTGGTTTCCAGCCTGCAGAAACATAATGTAGACCATGAAATAGTGAAATATCCTATCATCGATAAAAAAAGTTACCTACACTCCAAGAGTCTCTAGATGGAATTACTCCTCCTAGACCGCAAATTCTTTTAGCATGGAATTCAGCTTCGTTCAATCTGCCAATGCTGTAGTAAAAAACCTTTTCTTGTAATCATCCCATGCTTCGTCTTCAGGATCATACAAAGAGCTCCCAATATGAGGGATATGTAGAATCTCATCAAGAATTTCAGGGGTTAGAGAAATTCTTGTGCCTAACACATATGTAACAAACTTGCCTTTGTAAGTAGCCAAATTATTGAAGAACAGTCTTACTAGATCCGGGTAGTATGGACCAAATGATGACATCAGTGGTTCCAATCCACATGTAGTCAAATAATTCTGAAAAGTAAAGCATTCCTGAGGGAAAGATGATAGCATACTATATTTTGGAGTGGACACTATCTTCCTTTGAAAATCCCTTTTGAACCTTGTTTCTTGAACTTCAGTGAGAGTTGAAATTAATGAATTTTCTGTAGAAGATGAAGCAACGTTCTTCTTTCCTTTCTCTGTAGCTGACACTTTTCGTTTTTGTCTGGATGCCATGAGGAAAGTGTTTTTCTGAATTTAGGGTTTGGTAGATTTTGAGAAGTAGATATTTGATGAGATGAATTTGGATAGGATTTGTGAGTGGATAGTGATGAGTGGGTTTTAATATCGTCAATGATATTTAATTGATTTGTCAATAGTGGAGGTGAACTTGGGAATATGAGAGAGATAAATTCTGACCAACATAAAATCCTGTCAAAAAAAGCAATTTATAGCAGGTGCAATCGATTTGCATACAAGTTCAATCGATTTCCACACAAAACAGAACCAATAGAAAATTGAAACGAACAGCGTGCAATCGATTTTAACTATGGTGCAATCGATTTGCACTAAAAACAGAAAGGTCAAAAAATTAAACATACAGTGAGCAATCGGTTTTCACAATGGTGCAATCGATTTGCATCAACAAAAAAAGACCAAAAACACATTTTTCTTAAATTTTACCAACACTTAACATAGATAGCATTTAAAGGCATCATATAATCATGAATTTTTACATATAAACAAGTTAAGACAAGTATGTGAAAGCATAAAAAGGATAGAAAACACCTTATACGCCGTGTTCATCAAGAATTCCAAGTTCTCATCGAATCATGTAAAATGGTTCTCTTGCCAAATGTTTAGTGAAGATATCTGCAAGTTTATTATGAGTATCTTCAAATTTGACCTCGATATCTCCTTGAAGTACATGATCACGAAGAAAGTGATGTCGTATGTCAATGTGTTTGGTTCTTGAGTGCATGAACGAATTCTTTCTAATGTTTATTGCACTTGTATTTTCGCACCGAAGAGGAATGCATCCTAGATCGAGTCCGTAGTCACGAAGTTGTTGCTTAAGCCCTAATATTTGAGCACAAGTACTAGCCGCTGCAATATATTCTGCTTCGGTCGTGCTAAGAGTAACACATGCTTTTTTCTTGCATGCCAATGATACTAATGCATTTCCAAGGATGTGACATGTACCACTTGTGCTTTTTCTATCAGTTTTACAACCTGCATAATTCGCGCCAGAGTAACCAACTAGATTTCAAACACTACCTTTAGGATACCATAATCCAACATTTGTTGTTCCTTTGAGATACATCATGATCCATTTTACCGCCATGAGATGTGATTCCTTTGGATTTGCTTGAAAGCGAGCACATAGACAAACACTGAATATTATGTCAGGACGGTTTGCCGTCAAATATAATAAGGGGCCAATCATACCTTGATATTTTGTAATGTCAATGGAGACACGTGATTCATCTTGATCAACGTATGTACCGAAACCCATTGGTGTAGTCATAGCTTTACAATTATCCATGTCAAATCTTTTCAACAATTCTTTGCAATACTTGGATTGGTTGATGAAAATGCCATCCTTTAATTTCTTGATTTGAAGTCCAATAAAATAATTCTTTTTACCCATCATGGACATCTCAAATTTTCCTTGCATCATTCCTGAAAATTCTTCACACATTTCTTTGTTTGACGAGCCGAAGATGATATCATCAACATAGACTTTAACTAGCAAAGTGTCACCTATGATTTTCTTGATAATCAAAGTCTTGTCAACTTTACCTTTTTCAAAGCCTTGAATGCATCACTTTTCTGCACTAAAAATAATGTCCAAGTATATCTAGAGAAATCGTCAACAATAACCAAAGCATATGCATTACCTCTGAAACTTCTTGTTCTTGATGGACCAAATAAGTCCATATGCAATAATTTTAGTGGTCTTGTAGTAGACACCACATTCTTAGATTTTAAAGTTGATTTTGTTTGTTTTCCTTTTTGACAAGCATCACAAAGTTTATCTTTGACAAAATTTCTCTTAGGCAACCCAATGACAAGACCATGCTTGATTAATTTATTCAAGTGTTCCATATGAATATGAGCAATTCTTTTGTGCCAAAGCCATGAATCATCGTTGTTCGCCATGAGACATTTTACCTTCAAATATGGATCATCAAGGGAAATCATAAATATATTATTAATTCTTTTACCTTTAAAAGTATAACATCATGTGTGATTTCGTCTTCTATCAAGCATTCATCTTTGGTGAAGTTGATCTTGAGGCATTTGTCACATAGTTGGCTAATACTTAGAAGATTGTACTTTAGTCCTTCAACATAAAGAACACATTCAATGGATGTTAAAGGTGGAGCACCAACTTTGCCTTTGCCAAGAATTCTTCCCTTATTATTGTCTCCATAAGTGACAAAACCCTTATCCTTTAGCACTAGATTTAAAAATTGGTTTATGTCTCCCGTCATATGCTTTGAATAACCACTATCAAGATACCAAAGATTGCATGTGGTCTTCAAGCATACCTACAAAACAAATTAGGTTTTGTTAGGTACCCAAGTTGCTTTGGGTCCTTCATAATTAGTACCTTTCTTTACCCACACATAATGCCCACTTGCCACACTAAAGTTTCTAACATAGCAAGCATTAGGTGTGTGTCCTTTAATACCACAATAAAAACAAGTAGGTTCAAATTTACTTCTATATCTAGAAGGGTAAGATTTATTCTTAGGAAATGTTTTCTTTTTAGGATAATGGTGAACCACTTTAGGTTTGTTCACTTTCTCTTTGGATGATTGATCACTAGCCTTAACAAAGATAGTTTTATTAGAACTTGGTTTTGAAAACTTTGAATATCCAAGTCCACTTTTATCATTGGAATATCTTTGTTGGCTAAGAACACCTTCCAATCCAATTTGACCTTTTTCATATCTTTCAGTAACTATTTTTAATTGGACAATTTGGAAAGAGAGTGATTCACAATTTTTGCATACAAAACTTTGTTTTTGTTCATCACTTAATTTTTGTTTTTCATCTTTGAAATCTTTTTCCATAGTTTCACATTTTTCTTCTAAAGATTAAATTTGTTTATTTTGAGATGAAATAGTTTTATACAGAATTTTGCATTCATTTAGTTGTTAATCAATAGAACCTTGTGAATCACTATCGAAAAGATAAAATTCATTACTAACCTCATCATCTTCATTATAAGAATGGTGTGAGACCATCAATGTTAGATTTGCACTTCCATCACTATCGGAATCAGACGAAGAACTTATTTCATCATCCTCTCATGCAAAATAGGCCTTTTTGTTCTTAAATTCCTTTTTTCCTTTGTAGCCACCTTTCTTGGAGAGTTTTGGATAATCCGACTTGATATGACCTTACTTACCGCATTCATAACATGTGACTTCTTGTGTTGATATGGAATCTTTCCTTTTCTTAAATTGTTTCTTTCTTTTTGCATGAGAAAGAGATTTGTTATTTCTACCAAAGAACCTACCAAGCCTTTTAACAAGAAACATGAAATTTTCATCTTCTTCCGAATTGTCTTCCTTTTCAACTTCCTTGGAATCAATCTTTAAGGAAATATTCTTGGATTTCTTCTCTTGATTTTCATGCTTTTCAAGTCTTCCGAGTTCCGTTTCATATTCTTGACGTTTTCCAAACAATATTGCGGAAGTTATTGAAGAAAGAATTATCTTTTCTGAAATTTTTGTTACCTTTGGTTTCCATTCCCTAGTTAAGGATATAAGTACTTTCAGATTTAGTTCATCATTCATCAAAGTCTTACCAAGAGCACTTAGATGATTTTTAAAGTGCACGAATCTCTTTTGCAAGTGAAGGATGGTTTCTCCGGGATGCATTCGAAATAACTCGTATTCTTGAGTCAAAGAATTTAGTCTTGATATTTTAACTTCAACAGTTCCTTCATGAGTTTGTACCAAGGTATCCTATATTTCTTTCATCGTTTTGCATGCCAAGACACAGAAGAATTCATCCATACTAAGTGCACCTTGAAGAAGATTGATTGCCTTTTTATCATAGAGGACCTTTTTCTTATCATCTTCACCCCATGCAGTTTTAGGCTTTGATGATCCAGCACCATTGATCACGGTTATAGGAATAAATGGACCATTCTCGACGGCATCCCATATTTTTTAACCTTGTGCTTCTAGATGTGCCTTCATGCATATTTTCCTGAAGTCAAAATATTCACCACAAAATAGAGGAGGCTTGTTGTTACTACCACCATCTCTAAAAACAGGATTTTTATTTGCGGAAGGCATTCTGGATCTTTAAGAATAGGTTACCTATAACCTACTCTGATACCAATAGTAAGTACGTAGTGCACCTAAGAGGGGGGAGAATTAGGCGCTTTAAATTTTTTTTGGTTTTTAGTGATGATGGATAATATTTTTCTGGTTTATGGTGTGTTTATGAAAGAGTAAAATGCAGAAAAATAAAGAGACACGAGCGATATATCCTGGTTCCCCTCACAATCCGAGAGTACTCCAGTCCCCTTACAACATGAAAGAGATTTCCTTATAGTGGCAACCTTAAAATAAGAACTACCAAAACCAAGAACAATCCTCTTGGACCAAGAACAATCCTATTGGACCAAGAACAATCCTATTGGATTTTCACTATGTCAACAATGAGAATAATCCTCTCAAGGTGACCTTACTTGTATCCAACAATCCTGGAAAAACAAGATTACAAAACCACTTGAACTTATTTTCAACAATCCAGAAAAATAAGAGAGTGTATAGCAATATTTGATTGATAGAGTTTGTAGTGCAATAATCACTTTGAGTGATTTTATCAATGACTTTATCTTCTCTTCCAATAACAATAATATACAATGATTCAAGACTATATAATGCTCAAAGTTTTCTGTTTAACAATATATGAAAATGTGCAGAAAAAATCTGTGCATGAAAGTGAAGAAAAAGCTTGAGTTTTAATATTTTAATATTCAGAAACTATTAATTGGAAGAGGTATAAAATGATTTTGAAAATTCAGTATTTATATGTTCATAGCACCTCTTTGAAAATGCATAAATTTCTGCAAATGAATCATGAAGAATTGCCAAGATTCAATGAAAAGTTCCCATGAAATGGTGTTATGAAAAGGCATATTCAAAGCTGCTGATTTTCAAAAGTGTTCAGCATGTAATCGGTTACACCCTTGTGTAAATTGATTGCACGGGTTTTAACAGTTAAAAAATTCAAATATTTTCAGTGAGCAATCTATTTCACTTTAAAATAGTAGCAAAATTTGATAGAGAGCAATTGATTGCACAAACATGCAAATCAATTGCACTTAGAAACAATAGCTAACACTTTGAAAACACGAAGCATGCAATCGGTTGCACCAACATGAAAATCGATTGCAAATAAGTGAAAATTGATTTTTTGCTTACAAAACTTGAGAAAAAGTTTGGACAACATAAAATACTTCTTTTGATCATTGAGAATTTAAGACTTAAGTTCAAAGTAAGTATTGTCATTATACCTTGTGAAATTTGCTAAGAACTTGAGACAAAGTCTTTTATCCAATGATGCTTTTAGCTTGATCAAAATCTTTGCCTTCTTGCCAATATAGTTTGTCTTCATCAAAACAAAGTGCATTGAGAATCATTTGAGAAGCTTTATATTACATTATGGAGTGATGTGTTTGGATTTTTTTATGGCTTGTTATCTCAGATTTTGGACAGACTTGTGCATAATTATGCAGGTTGTTTTACAGTGCTTTGGGACAGGTTTATGCGGGTTATTTTGGATTGTTATGCTTTGAAGACATCTTTCTGATCTTTGTCTTTTATTTTTCTGTCTGTGACCCAGAACTGTTGTTCTTCTTTTCTCATATAATTCTGAAGGGTTTGTGCTTTTAGGAAAATGATGAACAAAACTTAGATTTTTGGGGCTGTGAATGAATGGTAGTTTCCTCTTTGTTTTTGTGTGAATAATTGTTTAATGTTGGGAGGGAAAAACCAGTTAGAATGTAGGTTTTTAATTGGATGTTTTGTACAGGGGTTAGAGCAGTTTGCATCTGGTTTTTTCTGTGGCAGGGCAGTAATGTGTTTATAGCAGGGTTGGACTTTGTTTGTTTTGCAGCACGTTCATGGGCTGGTTTTTGACACTGTTTTATTGGTTTTGCCTTTACACTGAGTTATAGTAAATTATTATTTTTAGTCCCCTATTTGTGAACCAAATAGCTTTTTTGATTTGCAATAGAGGGTGTAGGCCTATGACTTGAAATGCATTTCTAAATTTTGTTGTGAAATATATTCAATATGAGGCTTTAGATTGGATTTATTGCATGATTGAAAACACTCTTTGTTTCTGATTCCTTCATAAACCCTAATGATGAGATTTGAAGAAAACTTCGCTTGCAAACTTCTTATTTAAATTACGATTTAACTAATCGATTTCCTTGTTTGTTTATTTTTTTTGTGTGAGGGTTGATGGTAGGTGAAGAAGGCAATGCAAGGCAAGGTTAAAGAAAGAACCGTGGCTAGCATGAAGCTTGGAAGGGAGTTTGAAGAAGATAAATATCATATAAAATAGCCTTAGGATTTAAATTCTTCTTCTTTTGTCTTTTTGTCTTGTAAAGAAAATTTGAGTGCACTTGTAAATGATGAATGATAACACATTAAATGTATTTTCAAACTTTCTTGAATCTTGATGAATGGTGCCTCACTTTGAATGAACCTTGATGTAATTTATATGCTTTCTAATTGGAGCTTGAATATATTAAAATTTTGGATGAATTTATGGCTTATGAATATGTATTGAACAGTTTTGACAACTTTGAAACATCATGCCTTAAAATGGGATTTGAGGAATACTTGGATGAACTTTGAATGATGGACAATGATTTATTAAATAGACTTAGTGAAACTTGAATAAGTCTTATAATTTTGTGGATATTCGAATGATGAATAACCTTTGTAACTTGCATGCCAAGTAATCCATGTGCATTATCTCCTGACTTGAATCCAATTCTCAATGTAAACCTTAATTCCCATTGTCAAACCGCAAGTGACTTATAACTGAAGTAACAAAGAATAACCACGCCTTGATAACCCTATGAGTTCACAATAATCATCTTTAAAAGATTTTGCAATTTAATTTAAAAACTCTTGACTTGATGACCAACGATCATAATTCAAACACAATGCCCTTGGGAAGAACCTCTGGTGAAAAAGAAACTTGAAATAACAAAATTATACTTGAGATAAAACCCTGATACATTTACCTCAGTGAATTTGAATGAGAAACCACATTGTTCATGGATGAATTTGCTCATGATTTCCATACTAATAAACCCTTATTCACATAGTCCACTACTCAAGAGAAGAACCAAGGAAATCAATTGTGCTAAGTGTAGAAGCCTCAAAATAATAGAAACTCTAATTAGCACGACCTTTGATTGTGAACCCCTGCTTTATTGAATAAAGGAATGATGTGTGATTGTCCTAATAAAAATTATGCAGATGAAATGCAAATCCTAATCCAGATAAGAGCAAAATGGGTAGGACAAATTTGGGGTATGCAAAACCAAGAAAGCAAAGATACTAAACCTCTTAAGAATACCAAGCTTCAGATGCATTAAGTCTTCACAAAAATTAGGCAGAGTAACAGGTGTATACAAGGGAATTCTCAATCACAAACAAAGCATATAATCAGAATAACCTGCAAACAAAGAAAATCAACCCAATGTCTTGGGGTGAACCCCAAGAACTCCAAAAAAAATAAACATCAGATCCACAAGGTCTTAAGGTTATCATATGCTTCTAAGCCTAACTCTGAGAAATCTACCACTCTATTATGCCAGGGATTGCAACCAAATAGTCCAAGTAGCATTAAGTTTTTTAATGTTAAATTTGATTACTAAGTGTCTTTAAAAGAAAATGAAAGCTCAAGTGAGCAAAATAAAAATGGTATAAAGATAAATTCTCAAGTGAGCAAAGATAAATATAGCATGAGATCTAAATGCTAAAATAAATGGTGCGTAAAAGTAAAGGCATAAAGTAAAAGCATAAAATAAAAGCATAAAGTAAAAGTCAATTGTTAGTGAATTAGAAGTTAGACGTTAGTTGAATGACCATCTTGAAACTTGCATTTGAAAACTATTAGAAGATTGATAAAATCAAAGCTTCTTAACAATGAGTTTCAATTGCTTTTTGTCAAGTATATCATTCATTTCAAGTGTTTGAGGCAACAACATATGATCAACATGTTTAAATGATTCACTTAGACCAAAATTTATGAAGGTTCATTAGAGGATTGATAAGATTAAATCCTCATAACAATGAACCTCAAGGTTGTTGGATCAAAGATCTCAAATTAAACATACTTGGGCTTGCAAACATATGTTTGGGCCACGAATGATCATTTCCCGAATCAAGACAAAATTTAGCGTTATGTTAAGCAATCATAAGTGGACTTATGTAGAAGTCACACCTATTTTGAGGTCGGTCAATAGCAATGTATGTACCACATGTTTAGAGAAATGATATGTAAATCATTCTCCAACAACATGCAGCACAAGCAAGAAATGGATAAGATGAAGAGGAAGGAGAAGTATTAGATGAAATTAGGGTTTCAAGTATCATCAACATCATTAATCCATTTTGATGGATTTGGTTTTTCAACCTATCACACCCAAGATCCAATGAGGTTGAAGAAATTATCCCCCAAAATAAAATCCAAACAAAAATGATAAAATAATATTTAATAAAACAAAATTTAAATGGTTAATAAAAGGGAAATAATTGGTACAATACACAAATTATATTAAAACACCAAATAAAAATCTTAAAAAAATGCCAGAAGTCAAATATAAGTTGATAAGTGTTGACAAATTTTTTTGAAATTTTTTATAGTTAGAAACTATTTTTTTGAAATTTAATGAAACATGCAAAAATAACCAAAAATAGTAAAAAAAATAGCAAAATCAGAAATAAAATAAAATGAGGTCACCAATATTTGTCAAGAGGTCATTGGATCCTTCCATAATTTTTCAAAATTTTAAAAATTAAGGAAAGTATTTATAGTCAATTAAAAATGTTAATTAAAATTAAAAAAAAATCATAAAAATATCAAATCACAAAATAAAATTGTTAAAAAATAAAAATCAGAAAGAGAAAAATCAAAAATATTTTTAAGAATTTTTAAAGAATTTTTGAGTCATAAATGAATTTTTTATGAATTTTTGAAGTTTAAAACAATTAAATATAAAAATAAGAAATAAAAATAAACTTTAAAATATGTGAACCATCTAATCATTGTCAAAACACGTTAGTAAGTTAATCCAACGAATCAGACGCATTGTGCATATCATGGTCTTCAGGAAATAACACACGTGATCCATTATTTAAGCATATTTGAAAAAATGTGTGGCAGCTCATCATTGGTTGAAGACAGACACGTAGGTCGTCTTCAACCTCCATCCACACGATTTACAGGTTCATGAAATGGAAAAATTGGAGCTCGAGACCGGTGCCATTCGCTTCATCTCTTCAAGACGATTCCAATGATACCCTTACGGAAAATTTATATTTGCCATAGCATAATCGATTTGGAAAAAACCAGAGGAAATTTTTTGAGAAGGGATTTGAAAACTGACATATCAAACTCAATTACCATTGAAAACAAGGGATACCACGAGCATTAGGGAACCAAGCACTACATTCTAGCAACAAAATTGAGGCGAATTGGTAGAGAAAACTACGTATTCAAACTCAAGGATGAAGCTCTAAAACTGGACTTATGGATCTTGATTCAGGTCACGATTCTTGAATGTAGGAGTATGGTTAGCTTCAGAGAAGTCAAACGAAGCTAACTGAAAGGAGTTTTTGGTGATTTGAAGGGTGGAAATGAAAAAATGAATTCAAGCTTTAAGAGTTCAAATGAGATCTTAACAGGGGTCAATTGGCTATCAAAATCTTATGGAAATGGGTGGAATGTGTATCTTATTTATAGGAGAGGGTGAGGAAATTCTTAAGTGTTTGAATGAGAGGATAAATGAGTGAATTCGTGTGAATCTAAAAAATGAGAAATGTGTGACTTGTTTGGCATAAAAATTCAGCCAAAACATGTGTTTCATGGAGCTAATTGCTTTTAGAAAGTTTCTAAATATGATTAGAAGCAAAAACACGTGAGAACGTTGTGTTTAGAGGCAAAACCAATCCAAAATAATTCTATCTTTAAATTATAATCATTTTCAGGAAGTCAACTTTACAGCCATGGTGCCAACAATGTACGGCACTATATGATGTGGTTTTTGAAGCATTAGAGAGGTATTAAGTCAAGCTTTGCAATGTGAAAAGAATGGTTTCATTTGGTATCTTAGATCAAAACTTGCGTCTCTTTGAAATCAGCAAAAACACACGGATTTTCTACACTTAGAAAAATTTCTAAGTTTGGCATTAAAAGTGTCTTATAATGTTTTGCATTCAAACATGGCCTTCCACTCAAAGTTTGCTTTTGATATTTGAATATGACATGAAGTAGACCTCTTGAATTGAAGTGTGGAATTGAGATCACTCATAAATCATAAAAAATTAAAGAGTTATGATCTTTGGAAAATGATGAAAAAATTTGGTGAAATTCACAAAAGACTTGTAATCGTTTTTAATTTTCAACCACTTTTTAAGCATGCCCATGTCTTGCTCATTAAAACAAAGTTATAGTAGACATCCCAAAGATTATTGTGGAAAAATAATGGGCTCAAGGAGAAAACAATTGTCCAAGTTATGAGCATTTGAAGCCACATGAGGGGACTTGATAGCCTATCTAGAGAACTTGTAATATTTCTCAATCATTAGTGACCTTTCATACAAAATTTGCTTGAAACATTTGAATTTATTTGTTGATAACCATTTAAATAGAAGCATATCTTTGGAATCACTCAAAAATATCAAAATATGGACAAGATATAGCCCTTATAAGTCCAAAACCCTAACTCCTAGAGCATCAAAGTGACTTGGGAACCACTTTCAATTTTGACAAGTTGTTGTGTGAATATAAGTTATTGTGGGTGATAATAAGAACCTATAGTAAATATAACCACTTCCAAATATTGAGAATTGAGGGAGTTATGCACTTGTGATCAAGGAATCAAGAAGTTGTCCAATTAGGTCAAACTTCTTTAATCAATTTTTTCATCTTTTGACTTCCTTTGGCAAATTTAAGCATTATGAATCATGGTAGACCTTGTCATGACTACTTTAAAGAACACTCAATGATGAAGCTTAAATTTAAATGAAGCTTTGTTGAAGAAGGCATGGAACTAAACTTTTGAATCTATAAATCAACCTGGTGAAATGTGTTGTTCCCTCACCTATAATATCATCATTTATAGAGCAAACATTCATTGTATTTGTTAGTTAAAAGTTAATTAAAGTGCTTGGTGAACCCTCATAAGCAAACCTAGAGATAGGGAGAAGAACCAAACCATAGTGTGTGTGATCTTGATATGATTGGGTTGATATGAGATGATAGAGGGATCTTAGGGGGAAATTTGGGGTATAACAGCTTCCCTTATTTAAGTATCTTCTATCCGGAGATACAAAGGTTAAAATCTTCATCTCGGCGCGATTGAAGATACTTAAATATTAAAAAAAAACCCTATTTTTGGCCCTAAGATGTCGTGCAATGCTTATGGTCGTGCATGCAAATAAACAACTCCAAAGGTGACATAGAACACCACTAGGGATGCGGGAGATGAAAAAAAAGATCAAAAGAAAATCTGACCAGGAAAAAAAGTCATTGGTGAACAAAAGATTCAACTCTACCTAGGTAAAACCTAAGGAGGAGATAAGGCATAAACAACTCAAATAATAGGGAAAAATCAATGGATAACAATGATCGACGAATAACTGTGAACTACCTGCTCAAAGAGAAGATAGAAAAAATGTAGCATCGACTCACAGGGAATAGAAATGGTAAGATAAGACCGGTAAATACAAATATTAAGGTAAGCAACAAGAGATTGGCATCAGTACTTATGACTGGAATCATATGAATTCTTTCAAAGCAAAGTGAATCTCAATGACGAACTATCTCCCATAATGACGAGACTACCATTCATCGGAGTAACAAATCTCAAAAACGAACTATCTCCCATAATGATGAAACTACCATTCATCGGAGTAACAAATCTCAAAAACGAACTATCTCCCATAATGATAAGACTACCATTCATTGGAGTAACAAATCTCAACAACGAACTATCTCCCATAATGACGAGACCACCATTCACCGGAGTAACAAATCTCAACAACAAACTATCTCCCATAATGATGAGACTACCATTCATCGGAGTAACAAATCTCAACAACAGACTATATCCCATAATGACAAGACCACCATTCATCAAAGTAACAAATCTCAACAACAAACTATCTCCCATATTGACGAGGCTACCATTCATCCAAGTAACAAATCTCAACAATGAACTATCTCCCATAATGACGAGACCACCACTCATCGGAGTAACAAATCTCAACAACGAACTATCTCCCATAATGATGAGACTACCATTCATTCGAGTAACAAATCTCAACAATGAACTATCTCCCATAAAGACAAGACTACCATTCATCAGAGTAACAAACCTCAACAACGAACTATCTCCCATAATGACGAGACTACTATTCATCAGAGTAACAAATCTCAACAATGAACTATCTCCCATAATGACGAGACTACCATTCTTCAGAGTAACAAATGTCAACAACGAACTATCCCCCATAATGATGAGACTACCATTCACCGGAGTAACAAAATGAATCTTCTCTGGGAACTAACAGACTTACTGGGGAAAGTACAAGTTACTGAAATAAAGAAACCTACCATTTGCTGTTATAACAAACTGTTGGACAAAGAAAATATGACTTCTCTAGGGAAATGCCAATATATTCATGGTGAGGAGATAAAGTCTTCTTGTGAAAAATAAATGCATATTCTCAAAAAAGGGCTTGAAGTCTGCAGAAATCAGAATAATAATTTTTCCAGGGACCACAAATCCAAATCATAAATAAACCAGAGTGAAACAGTAAACCAAGACAACACATCATGAGAAATAAACTCAAAGGGGGATCACCAATCTTACCAAATAATGAGCTGAAAAGGAAAGAGAAAGCAAAATTCTTCCACGAGGGATAACTTATGGGGAAATTGAAAGGATATAAACTTTCTATTTAAGGTTGATACTCTATTGGAGAGATGGTAACATAATTCCACAAAATAGGGTAATATGCCAACGAAACAACAATGAATGCGAATGAGCAATGAATTTTAATTCGGCTATGCATGATGTATGTATGAATGTATGAATGTCATCATGTTAGAACAAAGTTTGAATCTACTACCCTAAGTTTAGGTTTTGATGATAACAAAATGAAAGGATATATTAATTATGTGATTCATATAAGGACTATTTGATACCTAAAATATTAAGTTCTGTTTTGCAGAAACTCTGATAGGTATCAGCAAGAGCACACCTAATCAGCGTCAGAATATTGGTTATTAACATCAACATCAGATGATGCTATATCAGAATACCAGAATCAGAAGAACAATTCACGCGAATGCGGAAGCTTGATGAACAGAACTGCGCTCAACACTCTGATTAAAGACAACAACAGTTCATTAGCACTTAAGCAGAGTCAGAATGAGGCCAAGCCAGAACACGCTTTACGTAGCAACGATACTGTGCATTGAAAGCGAATTATTACCAACGGCATCATTCCAGACAAGATATGTTCAATAAGGAAAGTTTGTTATTGGCATTGAATCAAGATTATTGCTCCAACGCTCAACAAATTCAGTGCTATATAAACAAGTCAATGAAGATTGAATTGGCTAATGCTCTACATCATATTACACGCCTAAAAGCAAATCATCATCTTCCTTCTCTTAGTTTGCTAAACGCTTCATATCTCCTTACTCAGTATTTAAGCAATCTAGTTTCATAAGCTTAAGTTGTGTAATATCACAGTTGTGATACAGTTTTGTAGAAAACATTCACACACCTAGATTTCTCTTCTTTGTAAGAAAGTGTTTCCTTGACAAACCGGGTTGTGGTTTGCATCAAGAAGGCTTTAGCAGTTGTTAAAGCAGTTTGTAATATTCAGTTGAATATAGTGGATTAAGACCTCGTTGGAGAGAGGCGAAATCACCTTGACGGGTGGACTGGAGTAGTTTGAGATCAAACGAACCAGGATAAAAATATCTTGTTCATTGCATTGATTTTCAGTTTTACAATTCAACCCCACCTTCTTGTGTTTTTCACTTCTTCAATTGGCATCAGAGCTCTTGGTTCTGAGCTAAAACACTTAACCGTGTTAGTACAAGATCCAGCGTCAGAAAAACACAATGGCAGAAAATTACTCTCACACCAGCAATGACAACCATGAGGACAGAGACAGATTCAACGGCAAACCTCCAGTCTTTGATGGAGAAAATTTTGATTACTGGAAAGACAAAATTGAAAGCTTCTTTCTGGCACATGATGCTGATCTGTGGGACATGGTGACAGATGGATACACGCACCCTATGAATGCAAGCGGTCAGAAGATTGATAGGAAAACAATGTCTGACCAACAAAAGCATGACTTCAAGAATCACCACAAGGCCAGAACCATCCTTCTCAGCGCCATCTCCTATACTGAATATGAAAAGATCTCCAACAGAGACACAGCAAAGAACATTTTTTACTCACTCAGAATGACGCATGAGGGCAACGTTCAGGTCAAAGAAACTAAAGCTCTGGCGCTCATTCAGAAGTATGAGGCGTTCAAAATGGAAGAATCTGAATCCATTGAAACAATGTTCTCAAGATTCTAGATTCTGGTAGCTGGTCTCATGGTTCTGGACAAAGGTTACTCTACTGCTGATCACGTCAAGAAAATCATCAGAAGCTTACCCAAGCAGTGGAGGCCAATGGTTACAGCTCTGAAGCTAGCAAAAGATCTCAACAAAATTTCTCTGGAGGAACTTATCAGCTCCCTCAGAAGTCATCAGATAGAGCTAGAAGCTGATGAACCCCAGAAGCAAGGTAAGCCTTTAGCATTAAAATCTAACAAAAAATCTGAGTCTAAAGTTTTGCAGGCAGTTGAAGAAACATCTGATGGATCCTCATCAGAAGAAGACGAACTCTCCCTCCTCTCCAGAAGAGTGAATCAACTGCGGAAGCAAAGGCAAAGGAAGTTCAGGAATCCTAGAAGATCTTATCAGAACGAGTCTTCTTCCAGATACAGAAGGACAGATTCTTCCTCTGGATACAGAAGATCTGAAGGTTCCTCAGGAAGCAGAAAGCCAAACACCAAGGACATCATCTGCTATGAGTGCAATGAGCAAGGACACTACAAGAGTGACTGCCCAAAGCTTCAGAGGGAAAAGCCCAAAAAGAAGTTTGGAAGAGAAAAGAAGAAAAGTCTCATGGCTACATGGGATGACTCTGAATCGTCTGAAGCTGACTCAGAATCAGATGATGAGAGAGCAAACATAGCTCTCATGGCCAACATTTCAGAAGATAGTGAAGCTTCTGAATCAGACTCAGAATCAGATACTGAAGAGGTATTTCCTGACTTTGCTGTTAATTTTACCAAGGATGAACTTGCTGAAAGCCTTAATGAAATTCTGGAAAGGTATCAGCAGATTGGAGTTAAATTCAGAGACCTGAAAAGGAATCTTGAATCTGACTATAATAAGACTGAGAGTCTTAAATTGGAGAATTCTGAGCTGAGAATTAAAATTTCAAAATTAGAAAATACTTTACAAAGCTTTCAGAAGGAACCAATTTCTGAAACTCCCAGCAACGCTGATGAGATCATCAAGGAGTACGATCACAGTTTCCAGAAGTTCCTTGCTAAAAGCATAGATAGAAGCAAAATGGCTTCAATGATCTATGGAGTTAGCAGAAACGGCAGGAAGGGAATAGGATACCAAGGTAAGGTTCCTACACCAAAGAATGTCATGGATTTAACCATTAAACACACTCCTCTGAATTCACATTTTGTGTATGGTCACACACATGATATTAAATACACTAGCAGTAAGTACTCTGTGAAACCAAAATTCAACCAGAGTTTTGGTAAATCTAACAAATCAGGACCCAAGAAAATCTGGGTACCTAAGGATAAAATAATACATGTTGCAGATATCTTTAGCAGCGAATCAGAAACACCAGTCATGGTACCTGGACTCTGGCTGCTCGCGACACATGACGGGAAGAAGGCATATGTTCCAAAGCCTGGAACTTAAGCCTGGAGGCCACGTTGGCTTTGGAGGCAATCAGAGGGGAAAGATCATTGGCTCTGGAACTGTAGTTTTTGCATGTATGGAAATTGAATTTACAGGTTCTGAAGACAAGTCATCAGAAGCTCTCAACACAGACACTCCTTCAACGTCTGGAAGGAGCACTGCTAGCAATCCTACAACAGCTGCTGATCAACCTCAGAAGAGATTACCCAGAAGCAGCTTGGATCACCCATAAGAGACTATCTTAGGAAGAAAGGAAGATCCAATCAGAACAAGAGCAAGCTTCAGAAACTCTGAAGAAACCCTCATGGGACTTGTGTCTCTGATTGAACCTTCTTCTATTGATGAAGCACTTCTGGATAATGACTGGATTCTGGCAATGCAAGAAGAGCTGAATCAATTCACCAGAAATGACGTATGGGATCTTGTTCCCAGACCAAAAGGATTCAACGTCATTGGAACAAGATGGGTCTTCAGAAACAAGCTAAATGAACAAGGTGAAGTCATCAGAAACAAAGCACGACTGGTTGCACAAGGTTATAGTCAGCAAGAGGGGATAGACTATACAGAAACCTTTGCCCCAGTCGCCAGGTTAGAATCTATCAGACTTTTAATTTCATTTGTTGTTAATATATGCATCACTCTATATCAGATGGATGTCCAAAGTGCATTCTTAAATGGTTATATAGAAGAAGAAGTTTATGTGCAACAACCCCCTGGTTTTGAAAATACAAAACATCCAGAACATGTTTTTAAACTAAAGAAGTCACTATATGGTCTGAAGCAAGCTCCTAGAGCTTGGTATGAAAGACTAAGTACTTTCTGTTAGAAAATGAATTCACCAGAGGGAAGGTGGACACTACCTTATTCTGTAAATCAGTTAAGAATGACATCTTAGTCTGTCAAATTTATGTTGATGATATTATTTTTGGTTCTACTAATCCTTCTCTTGGAAGAAAATTTGCTAAGTGTATGCAGGCAGAATTTTAGATGAGCCTCATGGGGGAACTGAAATTCTTTCTAGGAATTCAGATCAATCAAACTCCAGAGGGAACTTACATTCATCAGAGCAAATACATCAGAGATCTTCTGAAGAAATTTGACCTCTCAGAATGTAAGCCATCAAAGATTCCAATGCATCCCACGTGCATTCTGGAAAGAGAAGAGGTAAGCAAAAATGTAGAACAGAAAGTCTACAGAGGTATGATTGGTTCTCTCCTTTATTTGACAGCTTCAAGACCTGATATATTATTCAGCGTATGTATTTGTGCTAGATTCCAATCAAATCCTAGAGAATCTCACTTAACAGCTGTTAAGCGAATTTTCAAGTATCTGAAACGTACTACTAATTTGGGTTTATTTTATAGAAAATCTAGTGATTACAGTTTAGTAGGCTACTGCGATGCTGACTTTGCTGGAGACAGAGTAGAGCGTAAAAGTACTTCTGGAAGCTGCCAGTTTCTGGGAGAAAATCTGATCTCTTGGTCCAGCAAAAGGCAATCATCAATTGTGCTATCAACAGCAGAAGCTAAGTACATAGCAGCAGCAAGATGTAGCACACAAATGCTCTGGATGAAAAGTCAGCTTGAAGACTTCCAGATTTTTGAGAGTAACATCCCTATACTCTGTGACAATACTTCTGCTATTTGCTTAAGTAAGAATCCTATTTTACATTCTAGAGCTAAGCATATAGAAATAAAACATCATTTCATTAGGGACTATATTCATAAAGGAATTTTGAACTTAAAATTTATAGATACAGACCATCAATGGGCTGATATCTTCACTAAACCCCTTTCTGAAGATAGGTTCAATTTCATTCTGAAACATCTCAGCATGAAAATCTGCCCAGAGTGAAAATGTTTTAATTCCATATATTTATCTTCAGAATGTATTTGTTTTACTGTGAACTTCTGATCAATCTCTTTTCAGAAAGATAGAACATGCAGATTGTATCAGATGCTAGTCTTAAAGATCTGAGCGTTTAAGCTCAAGGATAGACGTGTTGATCACTAAATCAAACAAGTGTCATCCAATCATCAGCAAATCTCTGAAGCAGAACGCGTGCACGCTTCTGAGAAGGCAAAACGCTGATTGGGTGCATTGAGACACATGTCTGGTAACCGTTTCAAGTATCTTTCTCAAATCCCCCAAAATCAGCATGCATTAATTGAAAGTAATCATGTTTTTAAAACGTAATCATGATTTTATTCCTCTTTATTGAAAACGTTTACTCTTTCAAAATATTCTGAAGCATATTTAAGCACGTTAATTCCTCACATTAATCTTTTACAGTTTCTCATTATCTCTCAAATATTTTTCTGCATTCTCTCTGTGTTCATCTCTTTCAATCTTAAACCTTTTTTCTCAATTTTTATCAGAAAAACCCTAAGTGTGAACATGGCAACCTCCAGCAGTGCTTCTGCAGGTTCTCAGAAGAAAGCATCCTCTGAACAGTACCATGTTCCATTCAGAACACTCCTTACTCCAGTGAAGAATCTTGAAGTGTTGTCTGAACTGATCATTGATTTTGGCAGTCTGAAAGAGAATGGTTTTGATTTAACAGAAGAAGTTAGGGCACAGAAATGGGAAAGGTATTTTGACAGGTTGGTTGGACCAACATTCCCAATGTTAGTCAAGGAGTTCTGGATTCATGCAACTGCTTCAACGCATCAAGTCACCTCCTACATAATGGGCAAGAAGATTGTGATCACTGAGGATCACATAGCAAGATTGATTGGTTACAGTGGCGGTGGCGTCCGCTGTATTGATATGGCTGAAAGATGTGCTGACGTGGGTGTCGTAGCAGAAAGGATTTTCACCCTTGGGTTGCCCAACAGCAAGATCAGAGATCTGAAGGATCACCACAGAGTTTGGGCGAAGATAATTCTGGGGTGTTTTAATCATAGGAAGCCAACAAGTTCCCCTGATTACATAAATATAGATCAGCAATTTCTGATCTATTTTATCAATCAGAAGGTAAAAATCAACTTGGCTCATCTTCTGTTTAATCACCTCAGAACAAGCGTGAATGAGACTAGGGAAGAAGAAAGAACAAAGAGGGATTGGATACCCTTTGGAAGGTTAATATCAGATATTCTTACTGAGAATAGGCTGATAGAGCACCTGATAGAAGCTCAAGAGTTAAGCACCATTGAACCAACGGTTGGGAAGCCTCTGAACGCGAAGAATCTGAAGAAAATGAAGTTAATAGAGAATATCAGAAAGGAACCCAACTTTACTCCTATTGCTGACATCACCAGCAGAAGAGTCCCACTGAGTGACTTTCCCTTATTTTCTGAGATAGAATCTAAACGAGAAGTGGTTCTCAGATACCTAGACGCGTGCAAGGCTGATGGTACAGATCCCAAGCTGAATATCAAAGATCTGCACCAACCTCAACCAGAAGTTACTCTGAAGAAGACGAAGAAAAGGAAGGCCCCTTCAGAAGGAACATCCCAGCAGACACCCAAGAAAAGAGGTAATTTATCTGCTGCTTCTGTTTTAAATTCTTCTACTATTCCAACATCAATTCCAACTCCAACTTCTCATAGAATCCCAATCCTCATCCCAACAATAGATGAAACCGAACCAGAAGATGACCCTTCTGAGGCACTACAACTCAGAAGACCCCGCACCAAACATCCCAAACCAACAATTTCTACATCATCAGCACTTGACAAAGTTCTGTCTGACATTGATCAACGTGTTTCTGATCACCTCTCCAACAATCCAAACTCTGAACCACAAACTGTCCACTCTCATCAATTAGAACAACCACTCTCACCCATTCCAGAAGAACCACATATCCCTGAACAAACAGAAATTCCTCCTCCTTCTCCACAACCAGCAATTCCTTCTCCCTCTCCCCAACCAGAAATTCATCCACCATCACCTCAACCTGAGTTTCATCATTCTGAAACTACATCTCCTCCTCCTTCTGAACCTCATTCACCTCAATCCTCTGAGCCACAACCTCTGGCAATCCAGCTGCCATGTGGAACAACAGTAACCATGGCCCAGCTGCCATCCTCGCCAGAATCTACCCCACCAAATACTCCCAAAACCCCAAACAGTCCAATCATTATTTCTGATTCTCCCACTCCATCTCCCAAACAAACAGCTCCCAAACAAACCACAGAAGATCCCAGCAGGACCTTCATAGATTTAACAATCCTTGACCGTCTTGCTGATCTGAAAAATAAAATAGCCATTCCAAAACCAAAACAACCAGATGTTGACTCTGGTATTATGAATTTTGAAACAGGTTTGCAGGAGTGGATTGCTTCTCTGAAGCAAGTCTGTCCTGGAATGATCGACCCAGCTGCCTCTGACCAGCTCTGGTCACAATTCAGAATTTGGGTACGTGCTGAAGCTCTAAAATTGCAAGACATCAACTATGAGCAAGCACAGCAGAACTTCAGCAAGCTTCTGAAGGTAGTTGAAAGTCAGCTGCCACAGGACGAAGTGCTCCTTCTGGATAGTGAGCCATGGTCTGAGAAGCGTCCAGCTTCAAAGGTACAGCCAGAAGAAGATCAGACGATTCAAGCTGCAGCCAGTCAAGCTGAAGATGTTGCAGAAAGCTCTTAGAAGCTCCCTGCTTCTGATGTTTCTCAAGCTGCCTTGGACAGGCAGACTCTGGAAGAGCTGAAGCTGAATGATATCCGTCTGCAGCAAAGGATGGATGAAAATGACCAAAAGATGAAAGAAAGGATGGATGTGCAGGATAGCAAGATAGACACAGTAGTCAGCATGGTGCACAAGCAGAATGAGACTGCTGATCAGATTAAAGCAATGCTGGAGACTCTGTTCACATGCCTTCCTCCCCAACCTTAGATTTTCATTCATGCCATTTTCATGTTCTCTTTGCATATCTTCTGTACTGTTTTCTGTTTGATTCTGAATATTTTAATATGACAAGTATTTCTGCACTAAATGTTTTAGCACATCACTTACACTTTTTGATTGCTGACAAAAAGGGGGAGAACAAGAATGATATTTTTCAATAACGGATTACTAAGACACAAAATCTCAAACATTCTAACTCTGATATACTTGAATATGTTTTCTTTTTTTTCTTAAGTCTACAGGTACAGGAATGCTCTGACACTCTGATATTCTGAAGACTAAAGCTCTGACACTCTGACCCGAAGCAAAGCTCTGCTATTCTGATCTGAAGCTCTGCTCTGATATTCTGATCCAAAGCTTCTGATAGTCAAAGCTCTGATATTTTGATGTTCAAAGAAAGACAACAAAGATCTGATCCTGAAGAACTCTTGGAATTAAAAAGGGAAGTAATAAATTCAGGGGGAGTATCTCTCAACTCTGATATCTCTTTATCCCTTATCTTTGATAACCTCTTACTCTGATACATCTTATCATTTAGTTATCTCTGATACCTTTTCACGTTATTTTCAATTAAAAATATCTAGTTTTTGTCGTCATCAAAAAGGGGGAGATTGTTAGAACAAAGTTTGAATCTACTACCCTAAGTTTAAGTTTTGATGATAACAAAATGAAAGGATATATTAATTATGTGATTCATATAAGGACTATTTGATACCTAAAATATTAAGTTCTGTTTTGCAGAAACTCTGATAGGTATCAGCAAGAGCACACCTAATCAGCGTCAGAATATTGGTTATTAACATCAGCATCAGATGATGCTATATCAGAATACCAGAATCAGAAGAATAATTCACGCGAATGCGGAAGCTTGATGAACAGAACTGCGCTCAACACTCTAATTAAAGACAACAGCAATTCATCAGCACTTAAGCAGAGTCAGAATGAGGCCAAGCCAGAACACGCTTTACGTAGCAACGGTACTGTGCATTGAAAGCGAATTATTACCAACGGCATCATTCCAGACAAGATCTGCTTAATAAGGAAAGTTTGTTATTGGCATTGAATCAAGATTATTGCTCCAATGCTCAACAAATTTAGTGCTATATAAACAAGTCAATGAAGATTGAATTGGCTAATGCTCTACATCATATTACACGCCTAAAAGCAATTCATCATCTTCCTTCTCTTAGTTTGCTAAACGCTTCATATCTCCTTACTCAGTATAGCAATCTATTTTCATAAGCTTAAGTTGTGTAATATCACAGTTGTGATACAGTTTTGTAGAAAACATTCACACACCTAGATTTCTCTTCTTTGTAAGAAAGTGTTTCCTTGATAAACCGGGTTGTGGTTTGCATCAAGAAGGCTTTAGCAGTTGTTAAAGCAGTTTGTAATATTCAGTTGAATATAGTGGATTAAGACCTCGTTGGAGAGAGGTGAAATCACCTTGACGGGTGGACTGGAGTAGTTTGAGATCAAACGAACCAGGATAAAAATATCTTATTCATTGTATTGATTTTCAGTTTTACAATTCAACCCCCCCTTCTTGTGTTTTTCACTTCTTCACATCATGTATATACTGACAAAATAGACATACAACACTGGGAATAACCAGACAAAACCAGCTTGGGTAAAGTCAACAATCAGCTAAATCACATCTAGGATGAAAATTTCATAAGAAAGTAAGCACCAACTAGGGGAACAAATTCCTAATTCACGACTTAATTCCATTGGGAAGAAACATGGCTTGAAAATAAAAATAGCATAATATGATAGTAATAAATCAATACAAGATGCAGGGATATAACATCCTCCTCCAGACTTCACCGGGGAATATCATACAGACTTCACTAGGGAAGACAATGCCTCATCGTCTAGACTTACATTGGAGATTATAATGCTTACTTCATTAGGGAAGCTGAAAATTGCATCATCGAGACTTCAACTGGGGATCTTGTGCTGACTTCATTGGGAGTACAACAGCACATCATCTAGAGGAGCCCAAATACATTCTTCAATATCAAGAGTAATGGTTACACAAACTTCTCTGGGGAGTAATTATGAAACTTCATGGGGATACCAAATTTCAGAGAGAAGCATCATCTAAACTTTATTTAGAGGTCTAAGAGGTTTAACAATATAGAAAGAAATCAAAATTAAGGGGATTTTAAATCCAACTCAACACTTGGCGAGAGAAAACCCAAAAAGTTGACAATTGTCTCAACACATCGAAGAAATATAATTCCCTTGTCTGGATGCTCAGTTAGGGAAAATTTGCGTCAAGTCTTGATTGTAGAATCGGGGAGTGAGGCATCAAACCATGCAAAACCCAAAACCAAAATAATCAACCTGGAGAAAAAATATGACCCAAGACTTGACTGGCGGAAACGGGATTTACATGCCTAACATTACACCGTATACCAATTAGTATGAACTCCAACTATCTGAGAAACACAAGAAGATCATGCAAATATCAACAAGAGTGGCCTAAGAGAACTTTCTTGGGGAGTATTTTTTTTTCAAAACTTCGGAGTTTGTGCATCCTTAGAATCACTACTTTTGTTCTACTTGAATCACAAAATCTGAAGTAAAAAGTAATTTGCAAATTCTTTTCAAAAACATTTTTATTATTGAATCTTTTTGTTTTGAAAATTACTATCAATAATAAATGGAATCTTTGCAAAAAGAATAAAATAAGAACTACAAGGAATTGGATAAAGGTATAAACTTTATTAATAGAACGGTAGTCTGTGAATGTCGACACTCCATGGATGATTACAAAGTTTGGAAAATGGTAATATATGGAAAAGATACATTGAAATACAATTACCAGTACTCTCCCTAACAACTTTCAACTCCTTAGCAGCGACTTCAGTTTATGTGTGATGAGGATTCGAGAAGATTGTTGCTTCAATGATCAAGACTTGTCTGACGTAGTTACTTGCCAAAAAATCCCTAACTTTTGCCTAGGTTTCCCTTGCGGGTTTTCAACCTAGCAGGAAAAACTTATTCTGTTTGTGTCTCTTATTTTTTCCTAGACCGCCCTTTCGGGTTTTCAGCCTACCAAGACGCTTCTTTTTTTCCTAATCTACCCTTTCTGGTTTTCAACTCAGCGAGTTGTTATTTTATTTCTTTAGGCAAAGTATTTCTTGATTGTGTCATCATTCATAGGACGTGGGAACTCCTCGCCATCCATAGTTTCAAGAATCAATGCACCTCCAGAGAAGGCTTTCTTGACAACATATGGGCCTTCATAATTAGGAGTACACATGCCCCTAGAATCAATGTTAAAAGACATGATCTTTCTGAGCACAAGGTCGCCTTCTCTGAATTCAAGAGGCTTGAACTTCTTATCAAAAGTTTTCTTCATTCTCTTCTGATATAACTTCTTATCAAAAGAGGCTTGAACTTCTTACCCTGTTGAAGTGTAGAAGAATGTGTGATACCCATGCAAAGCAAAAGGGAGTATCTTATGCCAACCTTTATAAGTAACGACCATCTTCTAGATGATCTTCTTAATGTTTTTGTTAGAAGCTTCAACAACCCCTTTCATCTTTGGTTTGTAAGGAGATGAATTGTGATGGACAATCTTGAGTTCTTCACAAAGTTCTGTCATCATCTTGTTATTGAGATTCAAGCCATTGTCAGCGATAATCATGCTCGACACACCATACTGACATATAAGATTGTTCTTGATAAAGCGTACTACCACCTGCTTAGTGACATTAGCATAGGAAGCTTCTTCCACCCATTTGGTGAAGTAGTCTATTTCCACCAAGATGAAACTATGTCCATTTGAAGCCTTGGGTTCAATCATTCCAATTATGTCAATATCCCACATAGAGAAAGGCCACGGGGAAGAAATAACATTGAGAAGCATTAGAGGCACATTAATTTTGTCATCATAAATGTGGCACTTGTGGAACTTGTTTGCAAATTTGTAACAGTCAGTTTTCATTGTCAGCCAAAAGTAAACTTCCCTAAGCATCTTCTTTTCCATTGAATGTCATTTGGAATGGGTACCAAAGGAACCTTCATTTACCTCATGCATCAACATGTCTGCTTCGTGTCTATCCACGCATCTGAGCAAGACAATCAGCTGCCTACCAACCTTCTCAATGTCTATCTATCTTTGTTCGACGCACCAATCGGGTATTCCTGAGTCTGGAGAAAATGCTTGATATCATAATACTAAGGTTTTTCGTCTAACATTCCCTCTTTCATAAACACATGAGTTGGCCTATCTAGACGTCAAATCATGATACGAGGCACATCGTTCCAAGTATTTACTTGGTACATATAAGGCAAAGTGGCTAAAATAGCTGCCATCTGATTCTCATCTTTGGGAATATGATGGAATTCAACTTTATTAAAGAAAGGTAATAATCTTCTAGCATAGTCTTTGTAAGGAATCAAGCCAACGTGATGAGTATCCCATTCTCCTTTAATCTGATTTACTACCAAAGCTGAATCGCCATATACATCTAGAATTTTGATTCTGAGATCTATAGCCTCTTTGATACCCATGATACAAGCTTCATATTCTGCCATTTTATTGGCACAATCAAATGCCAATCTTGCAGTAAAAGGGATATGTGACCCATGGGGGTGATAATCACGGAACCAATTCATTTCCCATAAGCATTTACTGCTCTATCAAACACCATACCCCACTGGGATTCAGGATCAGGACCTTCCACAGGCAAAGGTTCATCACAATCTTTTACTTTCAAATACATCACATCCTCATCAGGGAAATCATATTTAACAGACTGATAACCATGAACTGGTTAGTGAGCAAGATAAGTTGCCAACACACTGATTTATATAGCCTTCGGAGTACGGTATTCAATATTATATTCAGACAACAGTATCTGCCAACGGGAAATTCTTCCAGTAAGAGCAGGCTTTTCAAAAATGTACTTAATCAGATTCAATTTGGAAATTAACCCAGTAGTATGATTCAACATATATTGCCGCAACTACTTTTTCTCCCAGGCCAAAGCACAATATGTTTTTTCCATGATAGAATATCGTGACTCACAGTCAGTAAACTTCTTGCTGAGATGATAAATGGCATATTCTTTTCTTCCTATTTCATCATGTTGTCCCAAAATACAGCCCATAGAATTATCTAACACAGTCAGATACATAATCAATGGTCTTCCTTCAACGGGAGGGAGCAAGATAGGAGGTTCAACCAAATACTCTTTAATGATTTCAAATTCCCTTTGGCAATCATCTATCCACACACAACCTTGATCTTTCTTTAACAACTTGAAGATCAGTTCACATGTTGCAGTCATATGGGAAATAAATCTAGAAATGTAATTCAAGCGTCCAAGGAAGCCCTAACTTGCTTTTCGATTCTTGGTGCAGGAATTTCTTGAATTTCTTTAACTTTGTCAGGATCAACTTCAAATCCTTTTTGGTTGATAATGAAACCTAACAATTTTCCTGAACGAACACCAAAAGGACACTTATTTGGATTCAAGCAGAGATGATATTTCCTCAAATGCTGGAACAATTTCAAAAAATCTTCTTTATGCCCTTCTTAAATTTAAGATTTGGCGATCATATCATCAACATATACCTTAATTTACTTGTGCATCAGATCATGGAATAGGGTTGTCATAGCCCTCTGGTACGTTGCACCAGTGTTCTTCAACCCGAAGGACAAAACTCTATAATAGAATGTTCCCCAGGGTGTGATGAGTGTTGTTTTTTCCATGTCCTCAGGAGCCACTCTTATTTGATTGTATCCGGAAAGTCCGTCCATGAATCAAAATACTTTTAATTTTGTTGTAGTGTCAACCAACATATTAATATGTGGCAATGGAAAGTCATGTTTTGGACTAACTTTGTTTAAATCTCTATAATCAATGCACATGCAAACTTTTCCGTCTTTCTTTGGTACTATAACAATATTTGAAATCCAATAAGGGTACATTGATGTCACAATAAAACCAACATTAATCTTCTTTAAAACTTCTTCTTTAATTTTCACTACCACATCAGGGTGAGTTCTTTGCAACTTCTGCTTGATTGGTGGACATTTTGGATTTAGCGACAAATGATGGTCCATAATATCAGTATCCAAACCAGGCATGTCTTGATAATACCAAGAAAAGATATCCACATACTGTTTCAAAAATTCAATCAACCTGCTTTTCACATCGGGATGAAGCAATACTCCAACCTTGACTTCTTTTAGATCTTCCTCTCAACCCAAATTAATCATATACAACCACTCTTTATACGGATGAATGGTACTTTCCTCGGACTCAAGCAACCGTGAAACCTCTTCTGGGATTTCATCATACTCTTCTTCTTCATCCATATACACAGGATATTCAAAGTTGGGATCAGGTGCAGGGTCATTGTACTCAACAGGTTTTTTAATTAATTTGCACATATGATTTATGATTGATTTTAGAAACTGACATATATAGCAAGTGATTATGCAGATTTATTTATAGTTATTATTTATTTTGAAAGGATTTTTCTGTTTACCATTTTTCAAGAAAAAGCAGAGAATAAAGACATAATTTGGGAATCAAAAACAACTTTTATTAATTATTTTAAAAATCAAAACAACAGATACGCCCATAAAACATAAATACTTTCACCTTGGGCATAGTGAAATATTTTTTGAAAAAACAAATTACTTTGAAATGTGAATGCAAGAAGGAACATCAACAATGATCTAATTATGGACTCTGAATCCATGTGTCACGTAGTTCAGCATCTCTTGCTATGATTCATCTTCAAGAATAGCGTTGATCGTTGGAGTAGTTTGATGAAGATAGCCTCCATTGTGAAAGATATCTTGATATTTACCCAAAGCAGACTTTGGCTTCATGACTTCCTTCTTCATGGAGAAACCTAGACAAGTGCCATTCCTATTTACAGGAGGATCGATAACCTTCCCCTAAACTTTGCTAGGGCCTTTTTGAACTACCTGATGTGCATCCTTAAATGAGACTATAGAATTCTCATTCTTCCTTACATTATCAATGGACAAATCTTGGAACTGAGTTCCAACACCGACTTTGTCAGCTTCTACAATGCTAAAGAAAGACAAATGAGATATCAACAGAGCTTGATCACCATTCATAATGACCACCTTCCCTTCACGAACAAATTTTAGTTTCTGGTGCAAGGTTGAAGTAATAGCTCCTGCTTCATGGATCCACGGACGTCCCAATAAACAGTTGTTGGCGAGAAAAATATCCATAACCTAGAAAGTAATATGTAATATATGCGGACCTATGTGAATAGGAAAATCTACTTCTCCGATGACATACTTTCTTGAACCATCAAAATCTTTCAATATTATGCCCCTTGGGAGCATGGGAGTTCCCTGGTACTTAATCTTCATGAGTGTATTCCTTGGTATGACATTCAAAGCAGGCATACTGTCAATCAACACATTGGAAAAAGAGTCATTCTTACAATTCATGCAAATATGGAGATCCGGGTTATGGTTCCTTCTCTCATCGGGAAATTCGTCATTACAAAAGCTCGAATTATTACAAGATGTAATATTCCCCACAACCTTGTCGAGCTGATCCAGAGACATATCGCTTTCCACAAAAGCTTGATCCAACACTCTCATCAAATATTCCTAATGAGCAGAAGAGTTCATTAGCAAGGCTAGAATGGAAATCTTATATGGAGTTTGCAACAATTGATCTACAATCTTGTAGTCACTCATCTTGATAGTTTTCAACAAGTCATCCACATCCTTTTCCAAAGTAGTGCCACTCGATTCTCCCACCACTTTCTTAGGTTCAGTATTTTAAAAAACCCCTTTTATCATAATTAACATCCCCTCGGATGATAGGGGTGAAGACATGGCTAGTGCGAGTTACCCGGCTAGCTTCAACAATATTCTTGACATCAGAAAAAGGTTGGATATGAGTTTCTATACCATCTTCCAGGATAGTCGCATTGTATTTATATGGCACAACTTTGTTGTATCCATATGGGACAGGACTTGGCAGACAAATAATCACTAGAGCAACAACTGGCTTGCTATGGTACTTAATCTCTATAGGATCGGGAACACCAAAACACGGCACAATAACATTCACCCCTTCTTCAGAATTTTTAAGCATCACAGAATCATTATTGGAGAACATATCTTCGTCAAAAGAAAAGAACTCATCAACGGAAACATATTCATCATCAGACATGGCCTCGACCGAGCTATCTTCAATCATATTAACTCCATTGTAATCATCTCTATTTCTTGTGACTTTGATAGTACCATTATCTAACAACAATTGAACGCCCATTCTTACGATAGAACAACCACGAGAATCCCTACAGCAGATCTGACAAGACCCATTATGGTGTTTTTCTTGGCCATCCATGTGACAAAATGTAGTGTGTAGTTGTTCCAAATCATCATTCATGTAATTCACATAAAAAACTGAAAATTCATCGGGACATCCATAAACCATATTCACGTCTTCTTCGTACTCGTCCCTTGGCCTGATTATTTGGATAAGACCTTCATCCATCATCTCTTGAACATCAACTCTTATTTCATGACATCCCTAGATATATGTACTGCAAATACTACAACCAACATGGTCGTGCGTATAATAGTTGAATACACGGAGATCAACATGCATCTTCACCAAATCCCTTCTAACCAGGTTGATATCAAAAATTAAGAAGTCCCTAGAACAACTAGCAACCATATTCACAACATTTGCACCTCCATGTTTGGGTAGTGGATTATCCTTCACATTTGGACCAACATATTTAAAGGATAGGAGGCCAAATCTCAACATCTTCTGTACTTCAGGCTTCAAGGGATAACAATTTTCGATGTTGTGCCCTAGGGCTCCTTGATGAAAAGCACAAGTCTTATCTGCCTTATAATACCATGGTAAAGGTGAAGGTATAGCAGGGGGAGGCCTAGTCTGAACCAATTTCTTCTGAATCAAAGTCGAAAATATATCTGCATAGCTCATTGGAATAGAGTCAAAAGCCTCTCTCTTTTGACTTTTCCCTTGATTTCCCTAAGGAGGTGGCCTCTAGTAGGCAACAGAAGTCAGAGCTACATTGACGACTGGAGTTACAGAAGTAACCTGTTGTTGGTACCAATGACATCTTCTAGGTGGTCTAAACTTTCTTTCCTCAACGAAAACATTTGTTTCACTTTCTTTCTTTCTAGAAAACCCATATGAATATTTCTTTGTTCCTTCGTCTTTTGTCAAGAGTCCTTCCCTGACAGCTTCTTCTAGACGAACACACATGCTTACCAGCTCAGTGAAATCACTCGGAGCACTGGCGACCATTCTTTCATAATAAAATGATCCAAGGGTTTTCATAAAGACCTTGGTAAATTCTTGTTCTCCCATCGGGGGTACTGCCTGGGAAGCTACCTCGCGCCAACACTGCACATATTCGTTGAATGACTCCTTGTCTTTATGAGAAATTGCTCTCAATTGGTCACAGTCAGACGCCATAAACATATTATACTTATACTGCTTGATGAAAGCTTCGCCTAGATCATTGAAGGTGCGGATATTTCTACTGTCCAAACCCATATACCACTTCAAAGCGGCACCGGTTAAACTATCCTGGAATAAATGAATGAGCAGGCGTTGGTCATCAGTATGGGTGGACATATTTCTGATATACATCACCAGGTGGTCATGAGGACAAGAGTTGCCTTTATACATCTCAAATTATGGAACTTTAAACTTCGCTGGCACTTTTACATTAGGAACTAAGCAGAGTTCACTGAAGTTTTGTATGAATACTTATTTTCCTCGAAGAGCCTTCATTTCTTTCTTCATCTCATTGAAATGATCCTGAAAATCATCCAATCGGTCATAGAAACCCACACTTTCACTTGGTGGAGGAACAAGACGATAAACTCCATCATTAACAAACGGTATAACATTCACCGTATGAGGTGCAGTATAATGAATCTCATTTTTAGCAACAGGATTAACATGCACCACAGGAGGTGTAGAAATAGCAGAAGTTTGAGCAAATGGAGTAACTTGAGTGTCAAGATTGTAACCTTCTGGGATGAAATTTTCAGGCATTCCCTACGGGTAACCCTGAGGCACACGGTTTTGAGCAGTAGTAACTAGAGTAACAGAAATTGAAATTGATGGAAATTTGGAAGCAACCGTTATTTGTTGTAGCTGATCAATATGAGGAGACAGGGGAGCAAGTGGTGGATGATTCTGAGCAGCCACCAACGATTCCATCAAATCTGTCAGATTATCCATACCGGTCTTCAAAGAAGTAACTTCATCATGCAGCTCGCGATTCTCTTGTTCAAGATTCTCCATTTTCTTCCAAGAATTATCCTGAGTATTATACCGGTGAGACGACTTGCTTTTGAATGGATTAAAGAAACATAGTAAGTGAGCGCGACTTTGTAGGTCTATCAAGTGTAGTGACTGCAAGTGCACAATCTATCGCGTAGTTTTAAAACATATCGAACCCACAAGGACTGATGGTCAAAACTACTGTTATCTTAGGGTCATTATGTAAAGCTAAGGCTAATTATAAAATCGAGGTGTTTGGGTTAAATCATGAACTAACTAAAGTCTAATAACTAGAGATGTTTCCAGTGCATTGGAATTGGTCTCAATTTTTAACCGCGTTATGGACGTCTTTCCAAAGATTAGGCCAATAGAGGCCAGCTTGTAATATATTAGCGCAGGTCTTTGATGTACTTTCATGTTCTCCATAGGGAGCGGCATGACAGTGGAAAATTATGTTTTTGATTTCATTTTCGAGAACACATCAACGGAAAATACCGTCGGTGCCTCTCTTGAAAAGCAAAGGCTCATCCCAATAATAATGTTTAAGGTCATGAAAGAATTTCTTCTTTTGTTGATAAGACATATCAGGTGGAAGCACTCTAGCAGCCAAGTAGTTGACAAAACCAACACACGATGGCAGTATGGTTTTAATTTCGTTTGTGTTCCTGGTAGTCAGTTATAATATTTTCTAATTCTAATTGGGCTACAAGGAATTCATAAGGAAAATCATCGTTCATGGGAACATGATCTGGTTTGTTGCCTTCTATTCTGAATAGGTGGCCAGCTACTACATTCTCGATGCCTCTATTGTCTTTTATTTCTAAATCTAATTCTTGTATAAGTAAGATCCACCTTAGTAATCTTGGTTTGGCGTCTTTCTAAATTAAGAGGTATCGTATTGCAACGTGGTCAGTGTAGATAATAATCCGTGCTCCTACTAAGTAGGAGTAGAATTTATCTAAAGCAAACACAATAGTTAACAATTCTTTTTCAGTGGCGGTATAATTCGTCTGCACAGGATCTAGGGTTCTACTTGCGTAGTAGATCGCATGAAGCTTTTTTCCTTTATTTGTCCTAGGCCTGCGCCTACGGCATAATCACTAGCATCGCAGATTATCTCGAATGGTTCATTCCAATCATGATGCATAATGGATGCTGAGATTAATGCCTTTTTTAGAGTTGTAAACGCTTCCAATCATTTGTCGGTGAAAATGAACTCAGTATCTTGCATCAGCAGTTCGGTTAGAGGTTTGGTTATTTTAGAGAAATCCTTAATGAAACATCGTTAAAAACTAGTGTGTCCTAGAAAACTTCTTATTTCTCTAACAATTTTGGGTGGTTGAATATTTTCTATAACTTCAATCTTTACTTTATCTACTTCAATTCCCATATCGGATACTATGTGCCCTAAGACAATTCCTTGCCGGACCATGAAGTGGAATTTTTCCCAGTTAAGTACGAGATTGACACTTACGCATCTTTTTAGTACCATTTTAAGGTTTGATAAACATCCTTCAAAACCTTCTCCACAGGCGGAGAAGTCATCCATAAAAACTTCCATCATGCCATCTAGAAAGTCGGAAAAGATGGACATCATACATCTCCGGAATGTTGCAGGGGCATTACATAAACTAAATGGCATTTGTCGATAAGCGAATGTACCATAAGGACAAGTGAAAGTCGCTTTTTTATTGGTCGTCAGGATGGATAGGAATTTGGAAAAATCCAGAATAACTATCTAAATAGCAGAAGTTAGATAGCTTAGCTAGTCGTTCAAGCATTTGATCAATGAAGGGTAAAGGAAAGTGATCTTTACGAGTGGCTTTGTTTAACTTTCTATAGTCGATGCACATTCTCCACCCGGTGTGAGTTTGTTGTGCTACGGATTCTCCTTTAGTGTTGCTGACAACTATAACACCACCTTTCTTAGGAACGACATGTACTAGGCTAACCCATTTACTATTGGATATTGGGTATATGATTCCTTCTTCTAGTAGATTTTCCACTTCCTTTTTTACTACATCGCTCAGAATGGGATTTATTCTCCTTTGATGTTCCCTAGAGGTTTTATAGTCTTCCTCCAGCATAATACGGTGGATGAAAGTAGAAGGGCTTATTCCTTTTAGATCTGAGATGTTATATACTAAAGCAGTCGGGTACTTTTCTAGGACATGTAATAATTTTCCAGTTTTTATTTGTCCTAGGTGTGCATTGACTATGACTGGTCATTCAAGTTTTGTATCTAGGAATTCATATCTTAGGTCTTTTGGTAGTGTTTTGAATTCTATGGATGGCTTCTTTGGACATGGTATATGGTCAGGAGTTAGGGTTAGGCATTAACTCAGATGTTCATCTTGATATTCTGGGCGCCAGTTATCATCTTTGAGAATAGGGGGTATGGGAATCTTCAATACTTCCGAATAAGTGGTTTGTTGTTTCTCCATTTCTCTCACGCATTTATCAATTTCATCTAATAAACAACATGAATCGTTGATGGCTGGTGCCATAAGGAACTTAGATAAGATGAATTCAACTTTTTCTTCTCCGACTTCGAAAGTCAATTTTCCATTTTTAACATCTATTATGGCTCCTGCAGTAGCTAGGAATGGTCTACCTAATATAATAGGAATATTTGAGTCTTCTTTAATGTCCATGATTATGAAATCAGTGGGGATATATAATTGTCCTATACGTACAGGAACATTGTCTAACATACCTAAAGCAAATTTCACTGATCGATCTGCTAATTGTACGGACATTTTGGTTAGTCTTAGTTCTCCCATGTTGAGTTTCTTGCAAATTGATAAGGGAATTATATTAATATTGGCTCCTAAATTGCATAGTGCTTTGTCTATGGCAAATTTTCCGATTACCCAAGGTATGGAAAAACTACTTGGGTCTTTAAGTTTAGGAGGCATATTTTTTAGGATTATAGCACCGTAGTCAGCAGTGAGCAATACAGTTTCATTATCCTCATGCTTTTTCTTATTGGATAAGATTTCTTTAAGAAATTTAGCACAGGAGGGCATTTGTGTGATAGCTTTTATAAAAGGTATAGTAATGTTAAGTTGTTTCATAAGTTCAACGAATTTCTTGAATTGCCCTACGTTTTTAGACTTAGCAAGTCTTGAGGATATGGAATATGTGGCTTATAGGGTGGCAGAGGCACATAAGGTTCTTCTTTTTCCATGGACTCTTCATCAACTTCTTTTTCTACTTCCTCTGGTTCAACTTCTTTCTCAGTTCCTTTTCCATGTTTTTGGTACATGGATGGGTTCTCGATTATAGGTTTAGTTGGTCTGCCTAGTTATGTCCCACTCCAAAGTATTATGGCAATAGCATGTCCCTTTGGATTTGGTTGGGGTTTTCCAGGAAAAGTTCCAACTGGAGCAGCTGTAGTTGCTTGCTGTTGAGCCACTTGGGAAATTTGTGTTTCTAACATTTTGTGTGTGTGGCAAGAGCATCAATCTTATTAGTCAATTGCTTAATTTGTTCACTGGTGTGAATATTTTGATTCATGAAATCTTTGTTAGTTTGAGCTTGGTTGGCTACAAAGTTTTCTATCATGATTTCGATGTTGGGCTTCCTAGGGATATTTGGAATATTTGGGACATTTTGGGTGGATTTCTGAAATCCTGGAGGTGTAGTAGGAGCTTGCCCTGGTGCGTGCAAAGCATTATTTCTTTTGTATGAAAACTTTGGATGGTTCTTCCAAGCAGGGTTATAGTTATTCCATAGGGGTTTCCTTGAGCATAGTTTACTTGATCAACTAGTACTCCTGTTAAAAGTGGACATTCAGGTACATTATGCACGTGAAGTCCCCATAAATCACAAGTTGGAGTTACTACAGCCACGGTGGCTCGGAGAGTTGTGGTCAAGCTTTCTATTTTCTTGGTAACGGCTTCTACCTTAGCATTAACTTGGTCTATGCTGCTAACTTCGTGCATACCACCTTTCATTTGAGATTTTTACATCATGGTTCTATCGCTTCCCCACTGATAATGATTTTGAGCCATACTTTTGATAAGTTCATAGGTATCATGGTATGGTTTATCCATCAGCGCACCACCAGCAACTGCGTCAATTGTTAGTATTGTGTTGTACAGGAGACCATTGTAAAAGGTGTGGATGATCAACCATTCTTCTAGACCGTGATGCGGGCAGATTCGCAACATGTATTTGTATCTTTCCCATGCTTCGAAAATAGATTCGCTTTCCTTTTGTTTAAAACCATTAATATTGTCTCTTAGCATAACCGTTTTACTCGGCGGAAAATATCTTGTTAGGAAAAATTTCTTCAACTCGTTCCATGTGGTAACATAGTTGGATGGTAGAGACTGGAGTCATGCTCTAGCTCTATCTCTTAATGAGAAAGGAAAAAGACGAAGTTTATTGCTTCAAGGCTGACACCATTTGCTTTCACTGTGTTTGTGTACTACACAAACACGGATAGATGAAGATTTGGATCGTCCATAGGACATCCTGAAAATTGGTTTTGTTGGACAGCTTGCAAAAGTGAAGGCTTTAACTCGAAGTGTTTTCGTGCGATAGCGGGAGCAGCAATACTGTTGTGGGGTTCCTCTTGCGACGGGGTAGCATAATCCTTCAGAGGGTGATTTTGGGGTCCTTCAGCCATTTTTGAGTCAGGAAGAGAAAAGTTAGGAAGATTGGTTTCGGGGGTACTATATAATTTGGCGTCTTATACTAACAAAACGCTTGACCTCGTCGATAGGTTTCTCTAATTCCTCGTCTTTAGAGCGAGTGCTTGGCATACAATCGATGGTTAAAATTAAAATAAAATTGGTTGCCTTAGTCTATACTATGTAATAAGGTATTTACAGTATTTGACTAATTCAGTCCCCGACAACGGCGCCAAAAACATGATCGTGACTTTGTAGGTCTATCGGGTGTAGTGACTGCAAGTGCACAATCTATCGCGTAGTTTTAAAAGATATCGAACCCACAAGGACTGATGGTGAAAATTACTGTTATCTTAGGGCCACTATGTAAAGCTAAGGCTAATTATAAAATCGAGGTGTTTGGGTTAAATCAAGAATTAACTAAAGTCTAATAATTAATAACGGGACACCGGTATGTATTTCGTCAACTTAAGGGATTCAGTAAGTCATTGGCATTTGTTTTTAGTATTAAAACACCATTTCTGTGAAAACTATTTTTTTAAAGACCCTGGTCTCAAACTTCCATTCTATTGAATCACATCATATTAGTTAAGATCGAAATGAGCGCTTCTGCTATTTCATTTAAAACTCAATAGTATTTTTTGAAAACAAATAAAGTCCAATTAACTTTAAAGAGCTTCCTCTGTTTTTAAAATTAATGTTTTAATAACAACTATCTAGTTAAAACCTCAAACTTCCGCTCTATTGATTTTAACCTTAGACTGTCTCTTACTTTCGTACAAAAACAATTAAATATTCAAATTGGAAATTAAAACCAGTAAAGTGTTTTCGTAAAAATCATAATTCTAGTTAATTACCAAATCCTTTCGATTATGTTTTACATATCGTATCAGGGAATCTATCCAGATATAATTTACCGCAGAACAACATAAAATTAAAACCTAAATTCAACAACGCATGGATGGTAAGAAATAAATAAATTATAGTTATTAAAATAGGAACCTGGAAATGAATAATAAAGTGATTAATTCCGATTAATACATATCCTCCACAAGCCAGCAGGATTGACTTGTAGCAAAAATATCTTGAATTAAATTAAAGTAATCCTAAGCAAATTCTGGAAATCTGGAAACAAAACTAGTGTTGCAGTATTTCTCTGATGTGGAAAAATAATGCTTTGGTGGTGGGGTTTTTTATTGCCTAAGTATATCTACGAAATCTGAAAAATTAATGCTAGGAATCTACACTGGAAAATATCATAACAGAATACAAAAATAATGCTGAGTAGAAAAAATGAAATTGAAAATAAAACTGTGTAACAATTGTTCAGGGTGCGAGAGAGAGAGAGAGAGAGAGAGAGAGAGAGAGAGAGAGAGAGAGAGAGAGAGAGAGAGAGAGAGAGAGAGAGAGAGAGAGAGAGAGAGAGAGAGAGAGAGAGAGAGAGAAAGAGTCAGAGAGAGAGAGAGAGAGAGAGTCCATATGAATTTTTGGTAACTGCTTCAACATATTGGGTTCATTAGTTAAGGAAAAATAGGAATTCAACATGGAGAATAATTTGCGAACATGCGTGCTCAGTCCGTCAAATGGAGAGAAAATTGTAACTTCTATATGGATCGTGGCGAGCGACATGCGTGCGTGACATGGGGCTCAAAACTCTTATTTGCCCCGGTCGTACATGAAACGTGCTGAGGGGCACAAAACTCAATATGTCCCTGTTGTAAAATCCTTGGGGCGGGTGACATGCCTTCTGGTGAAGGAAATGCTAAAATGCTTCAAAAAGGCCATTTGAACTTCATTTTTCCATTGTTTTTCTTCCTTTTCTCATTTATGTGTTGTAAAATCTGAGTACCTAAAATATGTTTTAAATACTACAAACAGAGATAAAATGTGATATAATAAATGCAGAATCAGAAGTTTTACCTACGTAAATCTGTTGGAAAATGCTATAACTTTTCGTGCTATCAGTGAGACATCTGGGTATGAACAGAGATGCAAAAGATATGTGCAAAATGATGCATGATATGCAATGCATATGATTTATTTTTCGTTATTAATAATATTTCAAGGAAATCAAAGGATTATAGACGATTTGCAAATATTAAAGTACTAACACATTTTGAAATACTGGAAATTTCATTATAATAACTTCAGAATGGATTACAACTTTTAGTACAAGTTTCAATAATCCTAAGTACAAGAGAATAAAGATAGAATCTAAAATCCTAAGGAGGAAAAACTGATGAATATTTCTCCACACACTGACGTTTTCCCATGAGTATTGCAATCTTAGCCTTCAACTGCTTGTTCTCTTCTGCATACCTGCCGATGACTTCTTTCCAATCACCAGAGTCAGGAAGTGAGCAACTAGGTCCTGACTGAGCTCTAGAGGAAAATAAATCCCATTGCTTCTCCATCATCTCCACAACATAACTCTCAAGAATCTCGATCAAGTCATCCTTCTCTTTCAATTCTATTTGGTAAGACATCTCTAAAGTTTGACACTTGTTCTTCCATGCTTCCTTTTCTTAATGCATTCTAACTAGGGCAAGCTGAAGTTATTCCACATCATCTAAAAGAGGAGGAGGAGTCTTCACAAACATATTAGGTATAGGTTCTTCCCGAGAATGCGGCATCTTTAACTAAATTGCCCTTGCTTGTACCCAACAAAGATGAGGCTCCAAAGAAACAGCTTCTCTTGGTCCCAAATCTTTTCTAATCTTCCTATTAATATGTCGCCAAGCCTTTGTAGTTTCTTCCTTAGCTTCCTTATAACTATCTCCTTCTTTGAGAAAGAAACCACTCAGATGAATACTATCTGGCTTGTATTTTATTGGATATCCAAGTTGATGATGCGCAAGAACGAGATTGTAGTTAATTCCTCCCTTTGTACCAAGAAGAGGTGCATTGGGGAAACTACCACAACTATCAATAATCTCCGCATCCTAATAAGCCTGATGATACCAAACAATTTCAGAATGAGTGAGAGCCATAATCTTCGGAGCCCAACGAGGTTCCTTCTTGATATCCCAGAAAGCAATAGACCGAGGTAAGTGGGAAAAAACCACTAATATAACAAAGGCGTGCAACAAACGATCATCCCTCCATGATAAAAATCCCGAAGATTAATGGAATAATAAGTATCTCCTAATAACGTAAGGACTGGATTCCCAATCAAAAAGATCCTAATGGCGTTGACATCCACAAGTTTGTCGATGTTAGGAAATAATAACAACCCATAGGCGAGAAAAGCAAAGATAGCCACAAAAGAAATTGTACTCTTCATCATAGAAAAGTAGTGAGCTTTCTCTAATAAAAACTGAGCGGGTAAACCTCTAATTCCTCCTTTGGTAGTCATGTTAGCCTCAATCTCAGACTTCCCCAAACGAATCATGGCAGCAATCTCATGAGACTTAGGCTCTTCCTCTAAATCGGTAAAAGGAACACGATTGCTAACGAGTAAACCCAGTAAGTAAGAATAATCCTCCAATGTAGGCATCAGCTGATAATCAGGGAAAGTAAAGCACTGATACAACGAATCATAGAACTTGACCAAATAGAAAGAATACCAACCTTCATCTTGAGCTTCACAAGAGACACAATGGATCCATACTGCTTCCAAAAATCTGTAGAACTCTCGATCTCGGGAGTCAAACTCATCAATCCATCTATCTTAGGATCCTTGAAACTGTACTTTTGAGTCTTTCTTTTTCTAGAATCCATGGTTAAAATGTACCTAAGATATTTGCAAAAAGTCAATTTTAAGTCCCTTGAAACAAATTTTTTAAAGAATGCTCATGGATACATGAATATATGATGCAACAATCACACACAAGATCACAAACATAGGGGTTCATAGGTTCGACGTCACGAGCATGAAGTCAAAGGTACTACCAACAAGGTACGGACTATTAGTTTATCACCTACCGAACAAGGTTCTAAGATGTTCCCAAAGTCTACATCCCAGAGAGGGGGAGAGAATATAGGTACGGGAGTTGGTTATGCAAAGGGAAAGTATTAGCACCCTAAACATTTATGGTACTCCGCAGGAACCTCTTTGAAAATTTGGGTATTTTGGCTATAAGTGTTGTATTAAAATAGATGGTGGAGATGGGAAAAGAAATTTTTTTTTTTTATTTTTGCACCTGTCGCGGTTGCGAACCTTTAGTTCCTACGTACCACCTTACGTGCAATAGGGGATCAGGGTACTTGTAGTTCACCTTTAAAAAATTTTAAAACACAAGTATGTTTTTTAATTTTAGAGACGAGACATCATCGTCAAATTCAAGTGGAAAACCTACTTACTACCCATGATTATTAGAAAGGAGAATTTTCATCATCTCAAAGTGGAGGATATAGCTTGGATTTTAAAATCAACAAAGTCTCTCTCAACACCCAAGTGGAAAATGTCTCACTTCACTACATATCGTAGAAGTATAGTAGCTCGCATCACTATAAAGATTGACAAGAGTCTAATCTTTTGAGAAAAAGTTTAAGTAAAAAGCCAAAATGGCAAAATGGTTTGAATGAGAATGATTGTCCTTTAGTCTTCTCAAAAAAATGTCAAAATATGATTAAGTTGTCTAAAGTTTGATTAAGAAAATGTTTTTGAAAATGTATGGACCTAATTCCAAGTTTATTGTGAAAGCGGTTCAAGTTAGAAAACCATAAGAGTTTTGAAAAGGAGGTAGAAGGTTTTGAAATTAAATAATATTGGAGGAGATGAAGGGACAACCCTAAGGCATGAGATAAAAGCTAGGGAAAAGAACCGTTTAACTAACAAGAAGTCAGCACTAGAAACAATGAGTCAATGTAGAATTCTCATCCTTTAGATTGAAATCAAGCAAGCAAAGATACTAAACCTCTTAAGAATACCAATCTTCAGATGCATTAAGTCTTCACAAAAATTGGGCAGCGTAACGACTATATACAAGGGAATTCTCAATTACAGACAAAGCATATAATCAGAATAACCTACACACAAAGGTCTTAAGGGTATCAAATGCTTCTAAGCCTAAGTCCGAGAAATCTACCTCTCCATTATGCTAGGGATAGTAACCAAATAGTCCAAGTAACATTAAGTTTTTTAATGTTCAAGTTGATTATTAAGTGTCTTTAAAAGAAAATGAAAGCTCAAGTGAGAAAAATAAAAAATGGTATAAAGATAAATGCTCAAGTGAGCAAAGATAAAAATAGCATGAGACGTAAATGCTAAAATAAATGGTGTGTGAAAGTAAACGTATAAAGTAAAAGCATAAAATAAAAGCACAAAGTAAAAGTAAATTGTTAGTTGAATTACCATATTGAAACTTGCATTTGAAAATTCATTAGAAGATTGATAAAATCAAAGCTTCTCAACAACGAGTTTCATTTGCTTTTTGTCAAGTATATATTTCATTTCAAGTGTTCGAGGCAACAACATATGATCAACGATGTTTAAATGGTTTACTTAGACCAAAATTTATGAAGGTTCATTAGAGTATTGATAAGATCAAAGCCTCATAACAACGAACCTCAAGGTTGTTGTATCAAATTTTTTAAATTAAACATACTTGGGCTGGAAAACATAGGTTTGGGCCACGAATGATCATTTCTCGAATCAGGACAAAATTTAGCGCTATGTTAAGCAATTATAAGTGGACTTATGTAGAAGTTGCACCTATTTTGAGGCCGGTCAATAACAATCTATGTTCCATATGTTTAGAGAAATGATATGTAAATCATTCTCCAACAACATAAAGTACAAGCAAGAAATGGATAAGATGAAGAGGAAGGAGAAGTATTAGATGAAATTATGGTTTTAAATATCATCAACATCATTTATCCATTTCTGTAGATTTGGTTTTTCAACCTATCAACACCCAAGATCCAATGAGGTTGAAGAATTTATCCCCAGAAACAAAATCCAAACAAAAATGATAAAATAATATTTAATAAAACTAAATTTATATGGTTAATAAAAGGGATATAATTGATAAAATACACAAAGTATATTAAAACATCAAATAAAAATCTCAAAAAAAAGTCAGAAGTCAAATATAAGTTGATAAGTGTTGACAAATATTTTTGAAATTTTTTAAGTTAGAAAGTATTTTTTAAAATTTAAAGAAACATGCAAAATAAACCAAAAATAGTATAAAAAAAAGAGAAAAATCAGAAGAAAAAAAATTAAAATGAGGTCACTAATATTTGTCAAGAGGTCATTGGATCCTTCCATAATTTTTCAGAATTTTAAAAATTAAGGTTTTTACTCAATTAAAACAAGTTAATTAAAGTGAAAAAATCATTAAAAATATCAAATCACAAAATAAAATTGTTAAAAAATTAAAAACAGAAAGAGAAAAATCTAAAGTATTTTTAAGAATTTTTTCAGAATTTTTGAGTCAAAAATGATTTTTTTATGAGTTTTTTAAGTTTAAAACAATTAAATATAAAAATCAGAAATAAAAATAATCTCAAATATGTGGACCATTTGATCATTGTCAAAACGCGTTAGTAAGCTAATCCAACGGATCAGACGCGCTGTGCATTTCATGGTCTTCAGGAAATAACACATGTGATCCATTATTTAAACAAATTTGAAAAAAATGTGTGGCAGCTCACCATTGGTTGAAGACAGACACGTAGGTCGTCTTCAACCTCTGTCTACGCGATTTACAGGTTCATGAAATGGAAAAATTGGAGCTCGAGACCGATGCCATTTGCTTCGTCTCTTCAAGATGATTCCAATGGTACCCTTGCGCCAAATTTATTTGCCATAGCATAATCGATTTGGAAAAACCAGAGGAAGTTTTTTGAAAATGGATTTTAAAACATACATACCAAAATCGATTAAAGTTGAAAACAAATGATACGACGAGATCAAGGAACCAAGCACTACACTCTAGCAACAAAATTGAGGCGAATTAGTGGAGAAAACTACATCTTCGAACTCAATGATGATGCTCTGAAACTATACTTATGGAGCTTGATTCAGGTCATGATTCTTAAAGGTTGGAGTATGGTTAGCTTCAGAGAAGTCCAGTGAAGCTAACTTAAAGGAGTTTTTGGTGATTTGAAGGGTAGAAATGAAACAAACGAATTCAAGCTTTAAGAGTTCAAATGAGATCTTAGCAGGGGTCAATTGGATATCAAAAGCTTATGGAAATGGGTGGAATGTGTATCTCATTTATAGGATAGGATGAGTCAATTCTTAAGCGTGTGAATGGGAGGATAAATGAGTGAATTCGTGCAAATATGAAACATGAGAAATATGTGACTTGTTTGGCATCAAAACTCAGCCAAAACCTGCATTTCATGGTGCTAATTTCTTTTGGAAAGTTGCTAAGCATGATTAGAATCCAAAACATGTGACAAATTTTTGTTTAGAGGCCAAACCAATCCATACTAGTTCTAAGTTTAAACTTATAATATTTTCAAGAAGTCTACTTTACAGCCATGGTGCCAATGATATAGGGCACTATATGATGTGGTTTTTGAAGCATTAGAGAGGTCTTAAGTCAAGCTTTGAAATGTGAAAAGAATGGTTGAATTTGGTATCTTGGATCAAAAGCCGTGTCTCTTTGAAATCAGCAAAAACACTCGGATTTTCTACACTTAGAAAAATTCTAAGTTTGGAATTAAAAGTGTCTTGTAATGTTTTGCATTCAAACATGGCTTTCAACTGAAATTTTTATTTTGACATTTAAAGATGACATGAAGTAGATCTATTTAATTAAAGTTTGGAATTTAGATCACTCAAAATCCTAAAAAATGAAAGAGTTATGATCTTCAAAATTATGAACAAATTTGGGGAAATTCACAAACGACCTATAATCTTTTCTAATTTTCAACCCCTTTTTAAGCATGTTTAGGTCTTTCTCATAAAAACAAAGTTATAATAGACATCCCAAAGATTATTATAGAAAAATAATGGGCTCAAGGAGATAAAAATTGACCAAGTTATGAGCATTTGAAGTCACATGAGGGGACTTGATAGCCTATCTAGAGGACTTGTAATCTTTCTCAATTATTAGTGATCTTTCACACAAAGCTTGCTTGAAACTTTTGAAGTGATTTGTTGATAACCCTTTAAAGAGAAGCATATCTTTGGAATCACTCAAAAATATCAAAATATGGACAAGATATAGCCCTTAGAAGTCCAAAACCCTAACTCCTAGAGCATCAAAGTGACTTGGGAACCCCTTTCAATGTTGACAATCTTTCTTGTACAAATACTTTTTCTATGTGTAGAGAAGTTGTTGTGGATGATAATAAGAACCTATAGTAAAAATAAACACTTCCAAATGTTGTGAACTAAGGGAGTTATCCACTTGTGATCAAGGAATCAAGAACTTGTCCAATTAGGTCAAACTTCTTTAATCAATTCTTGCATCTTTTGACTTCCTTTGGAAAATTGAAGCAAGATGAATCATGGTATACCTTCTCATGACATTAATTTAAAGAACACTCAATGATAAAGCTTAAATTTCAATGAAGCTTTGTTGAAGAAGACATATAAATAAACTCATGAGCCTATGAATCAACCTGATGAAATGTGTTGTTCCCTCACCTATATTATCATCATTTATAGAGAAAACATTCATTGTATTTTTTAGTTAAAAGTTAATCAACACAAGACATATATGATCACAATATACAAATCAAAGTTCTTGGTGATCCCTCATGATCAAACCTAGAGATAGGGAGAAGAACTAAACTCTAGTGTGTGATCTTGATATGATTGGATTGACATAAGATGATAGAGGGATCTTAAGGCAAAAAATTGGGGTATAACACCGCCCAAGTGGTACCCATAATGGGAGAGCAATAAATGACTAAGGTCTTCCTAAAAAATATTGGTTCATTTTATTATGTAAGAATGGTGGCGAGTGCGCCAAGTGATTTCACTAAGATAGTAAGTATGCGTGTCCGTCTAGAAAAAGTCGTCAGAGAAGGACGATTTACAAAAGAGGAAGGTTCTAGTGGAACAGGGAAATCATCATATGGTTTTTCTAAAAAGAAAGAAACTAGAAAAAAATGTTGTTGCTGAAGAAAGAAGGGTTAGACTTTCAAGAAGGCGTTATCAGCATCAACAATAAGTTGCTACTGTAACCCTGGTTGTCAATGTAGCTCTGACTGTTGTTGCCTATCAAAGAGCACCGCGACAAGGTAATCAAGGGCAAGGTCAGGAGAGAGAAGCTTTTGATCTTATTTCGATGAGTTATGCAGAATTATTTCAGGCTTTAATTCAAGGACTTTTGATCTTATTTTGATCTTTTGATCTTTTGATCAGACTTGTGATTTTCATCAAGGAGCCCCTGGGAAAAGCATTGAAAATTCTTATCCGTTGAATTCTGAAGTACAAAAGATCGTAAGATATGGTCTCTTGTCTTTTAAAGTTGTTGGTCCCAATGTGAAAGATAATCCACTACTAAATCATGGAAGTGGAACTATATTAAATATGGTTGCTGGTTGTCTTGGTGACTTCCAGATATTTGATATCAATATGGTCAGAGGTAATTTAGTGAAGATACATGTTGATCTCTGTGAGTTCAACTATTTCACACACGATCATGCTGCTTGTAATGTTTGCAGTACGGATGTCCATTGATGTGATAAAGTGAAAGTTGATCTTCAAAAAATGATGGATGAAGGACTTATCCACATAATCATACCAAGGGATGAATATGAGGAAGATGTTAATATGGTTTATGGATGTCCCGGTGAATTCTGGATTTTAACGTGAATTACATGAATGATGATCTGGTACAACTGCACGCCACATTTTGTCACATGGATGGCCAGGAGGTACATCATTATGGGTCCTTTTAGATATGCTGTAGGGATTCTCGTGGTTGTTCTGTTATAAGAATAGGTGTTCAATTGTTATTAGATAATGGTACTATCAGAGTCACAAGAAACATAGATGATTATAATGGAGTTAATATGATTGAAGACTACTTTGTTGAGGACATGTCTGATGATGAGTATGTTTCTGCTGATGATTTATTTTCTTCAAATGAAGGTATATTTCTGATAATGATTTTGTGATTCCTTAGTATGCTACAGAAGCATGGGTGAATGTTATTGTGCCATATTTTGGTGTTTCCGCTCCTGTAGAGATTGTGTACCTTAACAAGCCCACTGTTTCTCCCGTAGTTATTTTTCTTCTTGGTCATATCCCATATGAATCAGATAAAGTTATGCCTTATAAGTATTATGCAACTATTCTGGAAGATGGTGTGGAAATTCCTAACCAATCTTTGTTCCATGTTGAGAATATTGGTGAAGCTAGTCGGGTAAAATCGTAGTGGTCGTGTATTTCCCCTACCTTTAGAGGATATGTTAATTCTCGTAAAAAGGTTGTTGAGAATGTTGAAACTAAGAAAGTGGTAGGAGAATCTAGTGGCACCGCCTTGAAAAAAGATGTTGATGATCTATTAAAAATCATCAAGATGAGTGATTACAAGATTGTGGATCAGTTGTTGCAAACTCCATCTAAGATTTTCATTTTAGTCTGGTTAATGAACTCATCTTCTCATCAGGAATCTCTGATGAGGGTGTTGGATCAGGCTTTTGTTGAAAGGGATGTGTCTCTGGATAAGTTCAATAGTGTTGTGGGGGAATATTACGTCTTGTAACAATCCGAGCTTTTGTGATGAGGAATCGCTTGATGAAGGGAGAAACCATAACCTGGATCTGCATATATCTATGAATTGTAAGAATGACTTTTTGTCCAATGTGCTGATAGACAATGGATCTACTTTGAATGTCATATCGAGAAACACTCTCATGAAACTTAAGTACCAGGGAACTCCTATGCGCCCTAGTGATATTATAGTAAAATATTTTGATGGTTCGAGAAAATTTGTCACTGAAGAAGTGGATTTACCTATTCACATATGTCCGTACTTATTCCAAATCACCTTCCAGGTTATAGATATTGTCCCAGCCTGTAGTTGATTATTCGGACGACCTTGGATCCATGAGCAAGAGTTGTTACTTCAATCTTGCATCAGAAACTGAAATTAGTCTGTGAAGGAAAGGTAGTCATTATGAATGGTGAGCAAGCGTTGTTGATATCTCATTTGTCTTTCTTTAACATTGTAGAAGTCGATGAAGCCATTGTTCGAACACACTTCCAAACTTTTTCTATTGATAATATAAGAAAGAATGAAGATTTTATCACCTCGTTTAAGGATGCGCAATAGGTAGTGCGGAAGAACCCTAACAAGATGTGGACGCAAGTTATTAATCCATATTAATTCTTATTTATAAATATAAATTTAATTGTTTTTCTATGCAAGAATTTCCCTATCTGTTAATGGGCCAATTCGTCATCTCTAATTAGACTAAACTTATTATGAACCCAATCGCAAAAGAGTTTTTTTTTAAGAATTTTTTTATTAAAGAGAGTATAAAGAGATAAATATTGCATGGAAAGTACACGTGTATGTTTTGTGTTTATCTAAATATCTTTCGTATAAAAGATACTCCTACCCGATACAAAAATGAGCCAGCCTAATTACAGCATCACTATGAAGGATAACTACTCATCTTCATCTTAAACGAAGGGTTGAATAAACTCACATGATCATGTGCTCACAAACTAGACAATGCATTGTCATAAAAATATAATATTAGAGGATCTTGCTTAATGATAATGACGAGCTAAGTGATTTCATGATACAATTAAGCATATGTTTAAACAGAATTTTCCAACTTCCAATCTTGAATCATAGTCACAACTGACAATGCATTGTCTATTTCATTGGCAATTTTCGAGAAAAGCAATACTCACTAAAGGATAAAATAAAACACTAAATACACATTCTGCAGAAACATATCCATATCACATTAAATCATAATTCTTTTAGATCTCCGCACCAAATCTATCATGTTGCTTGAGGTCATAATTATCTCAGGAATGAGAATCTATTCTTATGCATTAAAACATGACTGTGGCGTTAACATCAGAAACATATGCTCCTTCTAAACAAAACAAAACCATGGCAATTAATAGATAGATCCTAGTCTGTGAGACCGAACAGTGATCCCAGGTGCACAAATAAGGACCCATCCTCATCTTCTAAGATTGACCAAACTAATTCTTTGGCGGCGGCAACCGAGAAAGAAACTAAACCACAAAATTAATGACAGCATGAAATTCCGAAAGTTGTGACTTACAATTTGACAATGTGTTTGAATAGTAATACGAATACATATCAGAATAGAGAGAAACACAAAAATTTTGTTCACATACTTCGGTAAAATTATCTAGCGATTATAGAGTAGCGATAATTTCCGAAATCTGCCTTAGAGTCATTTGTGGCTCCTCAATGTCTACCGGAATCTTGTTGTTACTGAAATTTTCTACCTCAGTATATGAAACAACTGTCACACCTGACTAATTAAACATCAACTGCTCATCAAATATAACATCTATGTTGACAATGACCTTCCTCTTAATCGGATCTCACATCTTTATTGTAGTCAATAAAGATGCAATGTTTTGATTTGGGGTTAAATTTAGACCGATCCTCACTTGAAATATGTACATATGTTGGACACCCAAAAATTCTAAAATTACACTGATCAATGGGGTTACCTATCCACATCTCCTCTACAACTTTTCCATCCAATGAAGCTTGTGGTGATCTAATGACTAGATAGCATGCCATATTGAGTGCTAGTGCTATTGCCCATAAACTTTTTGAAAGACCAGCATTCAACCGAAGACAACTTGCTTTCTCCGTTAGAGTCATGTTCATCCTCTCTGCAATATCATTCTGTTGTGGTGTCTTCCTCGTAGAAAAGTGTCTCTGAATTTCGTTCTCCTCACAAAAATTAATGAAATTTTTGTCAGTGAATTCAATTTCATTATCTGACAGCAAATACTCTATTTTTTTTCTTGTCTGGTTCTCAACCTCTGTCTTCCACAGTTTGAATTTGGCAAAGACCTAAAATTTATATTTCATAAAATAAACCTAGACCTTACAAGAAAAATCACCAATGAATATCACAAAGTACCTGGAACTTCCAACAAAGGGCTCTTTTATAGACCCCTAGACACCAGAATGGACATACTCTAAGATTCCCTTGGTCTTGTGTTTCCCAGTCTTGAAAAAAACTCTACACTGTTTCCCAAGAATACAATACTTGCATAATTCAAATGTGCAACTGCGAACAACCTTCCGTAAATTCCTCTCCTAAACCTTTAGTAAAAAGGATTAGTCTTGGTTCCACAGTAAAGTTGTTCCATTGCGACCTTGGGGTCATGGGTTCAAACCCTGCTAGAAACAGCCTCTTTGTTATACATACAAGGGTAAGGCTGCATACATTTGACCCCCCCCCCCCAGAGCCCATAAAATGAGAGCCTTATGCACTGAGTTACCCTTTTATAGTTTCATGATCCCACATTCACTAAGATGGTCCAAACACATGTGCCACAATTTAGATGTGTCTGTTTGGTGATAATATAAACTTCAAAAGGTCTGGAAAGGGGGTCGAATAGACCATTTCCCAATTAGACAATTTCAAAAATGATTTTAGGTCTCATGTAAAAAATTAGAGATTTTTAGAAACGCAGAAGCAAAACTCTAAATCATAAGATCTAGGAAGCATCTCAATGAATCAAAACCTATGAAATAATATATGAGGTTACCATGAGCTTGATTGTTTTCAGTGCAGGTCACTTACAAGACAATCAAAGTCGCTTTAGACAAAGCAATTTAAAAACATTTTACTTCGATGTTCTAATTAAGCATAATTGACTTCATGATGATTATATAAGATTGATACACCACATACCTAAGTTTATACATTAAATCATTATAAGCATGGTCTAACCTATATGGATTCAATCAATGCAATTATGCAATAATGTGATAGCACATTAATGAATACTAGAAAATTAAAGGAGGTAAGGGAAGAGGAAAAGATACTCAACGATATATATTGGTTTGGTTGTCGTCTTTGTATTGCCTACTCCACTTTTCAATGGTGTTGAAAATTATTAGAAAATAATCACGATCTTCCACTATTTTGATAAGTTTGGTTAAAACATTTTGATCACAACAAAGATCAAGGAAGAGATCGAAAGACTTCTAAGGAGCAAATTCATCAAAACAACCAAGTATGTTGAATGGCTTGCCAATATAGTTATCGTCATTAATAAAAATGGGACACTTATGGTATCCATAGATTTTATAGATCTAAATAAAGCTAGCCCTGAAATGAGTTCCCAATGCATGTGGCAGAGATGCTTATTGACTCGACAACAAGTTATGAATGTTTAAGCGTGTTAGACAGCTATTATGTGTATAATCAAATCTTCATTGCAGAAGATGATGCGATGAAGACATAATTAATATTCCCAAGGAGCTTTAGGGACTTACATGTGTTCTACCCCAAAATTTTCCCTCCTATTTTCTTCAATACATTCTTCTAGGGTTCTCACATGCCCAGGGATGCTCAAGAGTTGATCAGAAAAATTCTCCTCCTAAGCAATGGGTCAATAACTAGGGTTTTGTATTTTTCAAGGAATTTTGGGTTGCAAAGGTCTCAAGAGGTTTCCATGGTTCTCTATAGGTCTTTAACAATGTTCATGTCAAGTTTCAAGCCCTGCATCACAAGTTTGCTCAGTCAATGGCTCTGATGATTGAAAATCAACTATATTGAGTAAAAAAGTCAATTGTGATCAATATACAGTCAAATTTCAATATTTTTGGTCAACATCAACATTTTAAAGAGATATTCATCATTTGATCGAAGTTTGATCGTGATTCCTCAAGGAAAGCCCTCAAATAATTAAAAGTCAAAAGTTGCCAAGTTATGGTTTCCTTAGGAGAAGTCAACTGAACTTTGACCAAGCCTAACTTTCACATGCTTCATCAACTTTTCCCTAACCAAAACCCATTTTGAAGGAAATTCAATTCTCTACAACTTTGTATTTGTATTCTCAAATCCAAAATGTGCTTCATTTAAAAAATACGAGTCAATACATTACAGGTCATTTCAAAAGACAACAAAAAGACACTTTTTGTCAAGGCAACTTATATCAAGATAAAGTCTCCAAATGAAAAAATGATCAAAAGAGAAATTGTAGAGGATATCTTGAGCTTTCCAATAAGTCAAATATCACCTTCAAAAAATGGAAAGTGAGAGAATTATGACCAGTGCAAGTTGGAAAATTTTGAGAAAATGCATAAAGTGCAAAGTGAGCAAACTTGAATCTTTGAACCAATGGGCCTAATTTTTGAGGTCTAAATATGTTTATGACATATTAAAGGACCACTAAGTCCATTTATATATGGTCATTATTTTTTATTTCATTTTATTTCTATTTTTAATCAAATATTTTCAAAATAAATCAAGTGAAATATCAAATAAATGGATCAATATTTAAGTGGACTTCATTTGAATCATTCAAGGGCCAAAAATTTGTGACAAACAGCTAGCAAAAACCGTGTGAACCAGGAAGGAAAGAAATCTCTATATATAGAAGTTTTTGAAGCATAATTGGTTCACTTGATTACATATGATATGGTACCATATTTGTTACCATAATTTGATCTCATATATATATGCACAGCAACTCAGACCAAATGGGGACACACAACTGCTACCCCAAGAACCACCTCTAAAATCTCTCAAGATTTCAAGGCTAGGGCAACCCGAAACCCTTGTTTCCAGCCGTTCTTAAGCAGTTTCAAGCATCACTTTGTCTCCCTGAACATCCCAGGAGTTGATCCCAACAATCACTCAAGCCAAATCACATCCAGAACAAGCCACTCGATCTCACCGGTCTTGGTAAAATTCTCAAAATCGAATCTTTCAATTTACGCCTTATTAACTAATTTCATGTGTTCATATATGTTTGTATGCATCAGTAGGACACACCTAACACATAACATGTGAGCTTTAGTGCAGGAACATGCTTGCGCCATTACTAGGACAACACATACTGAAATCTTTGAATCTTTGCATATAGATATTTTCAGATCAAGAGAACCCCACCAATGGATTCACAATGTCCGATTTAGTAGGATAGGGTACCTTTGGCTATTCAAATTTGACGTTTTTTTCAGGTTTGGTATTTTGGAATATCTAAGAAGACGATCTGATTTTGACTCTAGCGTCCCTAAGTTTTATTTGACTCCGGCAGGACTGGCGTGGCACAACGAAGCATCATGAATGGTTGATCCAAATAATAGGGGCCCACGTGTTTTGACTTTGTTTTAAAATTAAAAATTTAAATTGTTTTTATTATATATTTAATTATTTGTGTTTATATGAACGGAAGTAATGGCCACCCCAACGGTAAGCATTTGTTTGTAAGGGTGCTAGTGTACCAGAGCATGGGTTCGATCCCTGCCCTTGGTATAATATTTTTCTCATATTTCTTGTATGTCGATCTAGCGTGTCAAGCCTTTGCAAGTCCACCATGCGCTCTCACATCAACACCATCAGATCCAGATCCAGGGAATCAAATCTCATGCCCACATTAGACCCTCAAGGAGGCTTTGTACTGGATCACACGCAAGCAACTGGGTTATTTGTGTTGGGCCTAGTGATTTCAGATTTCTCACCCACCGGAATTTCTTTCAGACCCATTTCATTTTTTGTTTTAATATTTATTTTGTTTTAGATAATTAACTTTTTTTTCTAAATAATTAATTAAATAAATTTAATATTTTTTAATTAAAATCAAATTAACTTAACCTTTTTTTATTAAATTAATTAAATTAACCTTTTTTAATTTAATTGAAAAAATTTAACTTAGCCTCTTTAGGTTTTATTCATTAAATATTTTCAAATAAACATAACTTAGGTTTTATTAGGTTTTAATTCCTTTTTTTCTCAAAAATAAACAAAAAATCAATTAATCATTAGGATAGATCGTCAATTACATTTCCATTAAATAATCTCTTCATTCCTTCTTACAACCTTCGCGCGTTTTTGTTATTTTTTTGCATTAGAAATTTTTTATTATTATGTAACTGCTAAAAGTTGTTATAGTTAATTAGGGTTTACTATTTTTCCCCCATTTTTATGGTTTGTAACCCACATCCCCGAAACATTGTAATAGCTTAGGTTTTATTTCCCGCCATGTATCTCTTTTCGTTATAGTTATATTACTTTGCTAGTAACTAGGATTGTATGGCAAGATTAAAATAAAACGTTAAAAAACCTAATCAAAGACAAATTAACTAAAAACAAATCACTTTTCACACACGCACCTCTAGGGTAACCTCACTTGTTTCCTTCGGATAAAGCAGTCATATCCCTCGAACGTGGGACGCTTTAGAAAAGACCCTCGGTTAAAAGATCGTAGTCCCTCGATGACCCTTCGATGTTGCCTCGGTAAATGATCTTAGTCCTTTATGATAAATTGATAAAGTGCCCTACAGGTTGCCTTTATGATTGTACGATGACCCGCGTTTGTCCCTCACACATCGAACAATAGGGCTTCCTACTAACTAATGGTAGGATATCACTATCTAAGGAGGAGGAAAATAACACGAAAGACTTTTGAGTAGGTAGATAGCTCGTAGTTGCTTGCTCACGAAACAAAAACATTTCACACAAAAAACTTCTTTTCTGAAATATTTTCAAAACAAACACTTTGTATGTGTTCTCAACAATACGAGAATCATTACAAATTTTGCCGAACTTAGGCATTTTCAAAATATTTTCAAACTTTCACATTTGTAAAGCATTTTTAAAATTGAGCTAGTGATTAAGAGCCCGTAGGTAACTACGGATGAAAAGGATGCTAATACATTCCCTTTTCATAACCTACCCCCATTACTCATAAATATTCTCAAAGGTTTTTTCTGTTGTTTTCACCCTTTCCTTTATTGGATAAAAGAAAAGTCAGTGGCGACTCTTCATATTCGCAACATTTGCGATAAAATGCAAAAACAAAAGTCAGTTCTCCCATCGTATTACAGAACTGGCGACTCTGCTGGAGAGACTAAAAAAATTAAGGTTACCTTACGAGCTAGATCACCTTTAGTGCTTTAATTGTTTTCCTTGTATGCTTTATATTTCGGGATATGCTTGGGTTTATTTCTTGTATAGATCTTGTACTCGGATCTGGGGGCATTTTGGATAAGTAGCTATAGATCGTGGAAACAGTACAGCATAGACCGATATGGTTGAAGCGATGGCTATGTTAGTGTGACACATTGGTTGGAGCTAGTTTCCCTTGAGTCAGTCAAGAAGAATGTTGGGTTGTCGCGTGGTGTCATAAAGCACTAACTGACCTTAGAACCTTAGTTGACACAACTTAGCCATTAGAAAGTAGTGAGATGGTTGGCTTTGGTGTATACCGAAGTTGGTTGATACTCGATGCTACACTCATTAAGGTCGGACTCTCAGGATATTTCGGTCACAAATCAGATGTTGTGTTGAAATAATACCTGAGAGAAAGATCGGTAATATGAGACTCCTAGAACCCGATTACTATTCTTTGGACAGTTTAAGCCAACTAAAAATCAAGAGGGTACTTACCTATAAACTCCATGCAAGCCTGGACCTAAGGCCTTCTGTGTTTTGATTGTGTTTGATTAAATTGTTCGAACATGACATCATAACATCATGACATCACCATTTTCACTAACCATTTCAAGGACCAAGGGATTTATCTTTGTTCTTTGTTGTAGGTTATGGCCTCCGCTCGCAGAAATACTATTCGGATCAACTTTGTAAGGGGACCTTCTCAACTTAAAGAGTTAGTCTCAAAGGTTCCCGAAAACTCTCAAATTACCAAGAGGCATGGTGATCTACTTAGTTTGGTTTCCTCGGGTTTGTAAGAAGACATGATGAGTGTGCTATTCCAATTCTTTGACCCTGCACATCACTACTTCACCTTTTCAGATTATCAGTTGGTACCCACAATGGAAGAGTTTTCTAAGCTACTGAGATTACATGTTCTTGATCAGATACCTTTCACCAATTTAGAGAAAGCTCCACAACTTGAAGAGATTGCAACAACGTTACATCTGAAACGGTCTGACATTGTATCTAATTGGGAAACAAGAAGTGGATTCAAGGGATTTCTTGCTAAAGTTTTGTTAGAGAAGGCTCAGATGTTTCTGGATGCTATGAGTTTTCAGCCTTTCGAGGAAATCTTGGCTTTGCTGATTTATGGTTTGATTATATTCCCTAATCCAAACCAACTCAGAGATGTGAATGCTATCAAAAATTTTCTCACTCGTAACCCTGTGTCTACTTTGCTTGGAGATGTTTTCTATTCTCTTCACACTCGTACTATGAGGAAGCGAGGACTCTTATGTTTTGCATACCTTTTCTATCCAGGTGGTTTATTTCTCACCTTCCCCGATCCGTAATGAAGAATGAGCAAGGTTTGAAGTGGTCTCAAAAGATAATGTCGCTCTCTCATTCAGATATCTATTGGTGTTCTCGATCTTAGGAGGATATTACTATCATTGACCGCTGTGTGGAATTCCCTAATGTTCCACTCCTGGGCATTAGGGGAGGTATCAGTTACAACCGTTCTCTAGCTTTATGCGAATTTGGTTGTGCTCGAAGAGACGTTCCTCATGACATACTTATCCATGGTATTGTATTCGATTACGAAAATGATCCTCAAGGTTATCGTCAAAGGTTTATACACACTTGGGGAATGGTAAACAATATTGATAGCAAGACTTTAGTACAGAAGAATTCCATGCCTTTGGAGCCCTACATCAGATGGGTACGATCTCGTTCTCAAAACCTTATAATGTCATATCCCGTTGTCTTACCAGTAACTATGGAGCCTGTTACCGAGGGGGATATTCCTTATACAATTCTTCATCCAGATATGCCTACTGACCTTGAAGAGCTGCAGAAGTCTTGGATTCAACTAAAAGAAGAAAGGACATCTTTGAGACTCAGTTCTATGCTAGCAAGAAGAAGGTGTTGAAGCTAACAAAATAACTCCATGAAGAGCGAAACCTTAATGCATATGTCAACACAAAGAGGAAGCGTCTGTGGGAGACTTGAGTCTTAAGTTTTAGGAGTTCATATTGTTTTCTCTTTGAGACCCTCTTATTTTCATTGTAAGCCTAAGAGGAAATTATAATTTGAACTTACTAATAAAAGTTATTGTTTATGCTTCTATTTTATTAACGAATTTAAATCTCACAAGGTCCTTGAAAACATTGCATTTAAATATCATGCATCATTACATAACAGGTTTTCAATACAGGTTTTCTCATCTACTTACTATTTATTTTAGTATAAGATGGCCCTCGAACAAATTGTCAAGGAACTCTAAGCTCAACACGCCCAATTTCAAGAGACTCTTCTGAATCTGGCATATGGGCAGAAAGATATGTTGGCGCTCGTCCCCAGAAAAAGAAGACTAAAAATTCGGCTGCTATCCTCAATATAGGGAGAAGATTCAAAGGTCCTGCTCAACTGGTTCAAGTGGATGATATTTCCTCTGAGGAAGACGACAATTAGGAAGAGGATGGTAGAAGCATCAAGCCTGAAGGTAGAAATAATCAGAGTTCTGTAGATGAAGACTACTCTGATGAACAATATCCTCCTGCAGATGACAAGTACAAGCATTTGGAAGACCGTCTCAAATCTATGTGTAATACGGTGGGAGAACTGACTTGGTCTTTTGCGTTTTATCACAAATGTTGCAGATAGCAAGAGTCACCATCGACTTTCTTTTATCCAATAAAGGAAAGGTGAAAAGAACAGGAAAGACCTTTTGAGAATTTTCATGAGTTCGAGGGGTAGGTTATGAAAAGGGAAGGTGCTAGCACCCTTTTTATCTATAATTATCTACGGGCTCTTAATTGCTAGCTCACTTTGAAAATGCTTTGTGTTTGTGTATGTTTGAAAGTATTTTGAAAAACGCCTAAGTATGGCAATTTTGCAATGATTCTCGTATCATTGAGAATGTATACAAAATGTTTGTTTTTTAAAATACTTGTGAAAGTAAGTGTTGTTTTGTGGAAATATGTTTTGAAGATGTCAATGTAAGGAAATTTTATAATGATTATCGTATCATTGAGAATGTATACAAAATGTTTGTTTTGAAAAGTATTTTGAAAAGTGTTTTCAAAATAGTTGTTTTGAAAGTGTGAAGTGTGGAAATTGTCTTAGTTTGTGAGCAAGTGATTACGAGCGATCTACCTACTCAGAAAGTATTTGTTCTTTTCATCCTCCTTTAGATATTGCTATCCTACCATTAGTTAGTAGGAAGCCCCATCATTGGATGTGAGGGACGGACGTGGATCACCGTACAATCATAGAAGAAAACTTGTAAAATGCTTTAGGAATTGTTATAAGGGACTAAGATCTTTTACCAAATCCAACATCGAAGGGTCATTGAGGAACTACGATCTTTTAATCAAGGATCTTTGCTAAAGTATCCTACATTCAAGGGACATGATTGTTTTATCTGAATACAACAAGTGAGGGTTACCCTAGAGGTGTAAGTGTGCAATGTGTGTTTTTGATTCAATTATTTTGTCTTGAATTATGGTTTTTCTATGATTGATTTTAATCTTGTCATGCAAACCCTAATTACTAAAAGAAATATGAAAGCGATAAATTACGAAAATTAAATAGCCTACACTATTATAATGCTTCGGGAATGGGGAGTATAAGTTTACGAACGAGGGGAGGAAAGCAATAAACCTAATTACCTATTACAAACCAAGTATATGATAATGCGAAATAATAAAATGCGCAAGAATGTAAGGTAGAGGAAAAAGGAAAAGGAACTGTTTTGATGATTTTTAATGGAAAAAGATTTCATAATTAACCTAATCAAACTAATTAGTTTTAATTACAAGAGAAGTTATTAATTATTTATCTAAACCTAAAATCTAAGTTAATTGAATTTAAGAAAATGAAACCTAAGTCTAATGATTTCTTTAGAAAAAAAGTTTGAATGTTAATGTTAATTTGGAAAGAAAATGTTTTTTTTATAATGTAAAAAAAGGGTAATAAAATCTAATTTAATTAATTAAAAAATGAACTAAAGTGTTTAAATTAAAATATTTTTAATTTAATTATTTAAGAAAATATATTTTTGTATTTATGTTAAATAAAAACAAATAAATAGATAAAAATAAAGAAAATATAAAGAATATTAAAAAACAAAATGGGTTTGGGTGTTGAAAAGTAATCAGGAGGTGAAAAGTAGCAAAAAGGGCCCAAATCATGTTTTTTTTGTTATAATCAGAAATAAAATAAAAGAAGAAATGGGCCTACACTGAAAAGTAAAATGGGGGTGAGAAAATAGCAAAAATAAAAAGAAAGAGGCCCAATTCAGGGAGGCCCAACGCTGTTTGTGATTAAGTGTGGCTGGCTTATGATGATCCACCATGGGCTTGCTCATGTGGAGCGCTGGATTTAATGGCTGGCATATCTGATGGTGATGGTGAGAGACGCGTGGTGCATGCACTGGAATGGCCTGCACATGATCTTATAAAAATAGAATTGTGAAAATTAAAAGGGTATCGTTGAGGTTCGAACCCAGGTCCCTATATACAAATGACTTAGTGTGTATGTTGTACCCCAAAATTTTTCCTCTCATTTCTCAAAGGATCATCCTGGACCCTCAGGTTTGCTTCTATCGAGTTTCAAGTCTTGGATTACAACTTTTCAAGAAAATCATTCACAAGGGCAAAATGGTCAAAAGCATACTGAAAAGTCAAACTTTGACTTTTAGATCAAAATTCAAGTTTCAACAATTATATTTCATCAAGACATGAAATTGGTTCATCAAAAATCAGAAGTCAGAAATTACTTTGAAAAAATCAAATTTCTAAACATTTAGAAAATTTTCTAAGTGTTAAGAGAATATGATACTTCAGAACTTCTGAGACAGCCTCCACGCAAGTGCAATCAGAATTTGCAAACATGGTTCAGAATATAATTTGTCAATCAGAACGTGACTCTTCAGCATGTGCTTCGATCAAAGCATCACCCTTCAAGTTTCACTCTGGTCTTCTTCGATCAGAACATCACAAAGTCCCAAAACCTTGTTTGAACAGCCTGCTGCACTGCTATAGCACATTTCTGCAACCAGCTGCCAGAACACTCCGAATTTCTGTTGATCTATTCCACGCCTGCATTTTTCTCAAACCCTATATTTTCACCAAATTAGAAAACAAAAACTATGATTAAAAAGGAATGGAACAGTATACCAAAAAGGTTTGAATCCCATTTGTTTCCCCCCCAAAACCACAACAAACCTATCTATAAATAATTTTCTCCATCACACGTTCAAGGGGTTGGTCTTTGGAGAGAGAGAATTGTCAAAGGAGAGAAAAGAAAACTGTGAAACCTTCGTCAAAAATCCAGAATTCCCAAACAGAAAACCAAACCTTTATTCTTCCCTTTGAAACAAAGAACTTGGCATTTTCTCTTCTGTTGCTCTTGCTGACTCCAGAACATCTGAAGGCAGCGGTTCAAGTTCCAAACACACGCTTCAAATTCAAGGTAAGTCTTTCTGACTTTGCATCTTTTCATTCAGAACATCATTAATATGTAAATATCACAGTATTAATGTTGTCCATATCATTGCATAAGTAGAAAAACTGTGGATCAAAACTTCTTAATTAGGGCTAGGCTCAGATATAGGATTATAACTTCTATAAACTGTTGAGCTTTTATCCTTCTGATTTGTTGTTTATTAAGAACTGAATAAATTGCTGATGTGCTGATTAATATGAGGAAAGAGTTGAAATGTGGCATAGAACCACTGCTTTTCACTCACTATTTTAGCATAATACAAAACTTATGAGTTCTCCTTACTGTTAAACACAATAAACTTCTGATGTTTCCACTCACTGTTTTAACACTTAGAACTTCTGATTTTCACACGCTGATAACGCACTAAACTTCTGATGTTCACTCACTGTCTTACCACAATACAGAACTTCTGTGTTCTTCTCACTATTTTAACACGTACATAGCTTCTATGATTTTCTCATTGCTCTCACATTCAAAACTTCAGCATGTAGCAACCCAGAACATCTGTGTTTTCTCTCTAACATTTCTTGCAAGACCTCAGAGTGTATCAACTCAGAACTTCTTATTTCCTCTGATGTTTCATGTTGAACCACAACGCGCCCGACATCAAAAATTATGATCCTTGTTGATTTGTGTTGTATCCTAAAATTTTCCCTCTCATTTATCAAAACTTTTCTCACAAGATCTCTTTGACTCAAGACTGGATTAGGGTTTGGTCAACTCAAGACATCTCATCATGCACTGATGACCCAAAATTAGGGTTTGAGATTGTACAAGGATTTTTTGGACTATCAATGCTTCATGTGACTTTCAAACACCATTATGGACCCCTAGGATCACTAATGACAAGTTTCAAGCCTTGAACCACATTTTTGATAAGTCAATTGGACAGTTGACCTAAAAATCAACTGTATTGGGGAAAAAGTCAACCATGGCCAATTTACAATCAAACTTCATAATGTTTTATCCACGTCAACATTCTAGACTCATATGTATCATTTGATCAAGTTTGGATTACAATTCCTCAAGAAATTTGATCAAATCATCAAAAGGGCAAAATGGTCAAAATTAGGGTTTTGACTAAGGAAGGGAAATTTCTGATTTTTGACCTAGAAAATGACCAATTGAGTTAAATCACGATTCCAAGGATTCAATGGCATCATCTTTATCTAATTATATGGTTCAAAACATTTCAATTTCATTGATAAACATATGAAATTTGCAGCAAATGATCAAAAGTCAACTGTACACTGAAAAGTCAAACTTTGACTTTTTGGTCAAAATCAAGTTCCAAGGGTCATAATTCATCAAAACATGTCAAAATGTGAAACTTGTTCATCAAGAAATCAAGGATTGAAGATTAGGGTTTAAAATTGAAAATTTTCTTAACTGAGAAATTTTTCTAAGTATAGAAAATTTCTTATTTTTTCTCAACTCTAGGCCATTTTTTCACCATGATACAAGATGATTCAAAGGAAGTTCCCAACATGAAAGTTGTAAACCTCCATGAAATATAAAAAGTTTCTTCACACACTTTTCCCTAAAGATGCTTGGATCTCAAGATATAATTTTATGAATACATGCTCATGAACTAGATAACTTAGTGAAAATTTGCCCTAATTTAGGCAGGTTTTGGACCCAACTTCATGACAATTTTTCACCTAGTTCTAAGAGGTATCTTGAAATTCATTTCAAACATGAGTTATAGAGAACATTGCAAGATTTCCAAAATGTCCAAGAACTCCTCAAGATCATTTTTGAGTGAGGAGAATCAAAGAGATGAAGTTGGCAATTTCTCACTTTTGATTCGAGCCATTTCATGAAGAACGAATTTCAAATCAGTACCTATGCTTCCTAATCCATGCTTTACAGGTCCCAAAATTGTTTCTTACTCCTTAATTTAATGCTTACTCAGTTGAAAAAGCTTTAATCCAAGCCCTAGAGCCATTACCCAAGTTGTAATTCCATAAATGGCATAAAGTGGCCATTGCCATTTTGAAAAAGATCCACTTTTGCAAACTTTATAAATATTGAGCATTGAACATGCATCCTTGGAACAAATAAGTACCACAAACCTAAGGCAACTTTTATAGAATATATAACAACCCCAAATAAGCCAGTACAAGCAGGTAAGGCTTTGTCCCTTCACTTTTCTTCAAAAGCAAGAAAGTGTGCCAAAAGCCTATAACTCATAAACCTGTGGAAGAGCTAACTTAAGACCTTCTCCATACTAATATACAAAGACAATACAACAGAAAAAACGATTGATAGAGGCCTGAAATTCCTCCAAACTCCATATCACCCAAAAACTGTCAAAACTTGCAGTTTTGACATAAGCATAACAATCCATCATTTGGCTCGTGCGTTTCAATTTTCAATCATCAAAACACTTTACCTACTTGATATCTAACTGATCCAGACCCTCATCCCTGAACTGTAGCCCCATCTCCATCATCTGTCATTTTTGTTTTCAAAGCTTGCAGGTTGACTTGGATAGAGAGTTTCAAACACTTTCAAAGCAAGACAAGGGTTGGAACACACTCAGGGAGGTTCAAGCAAGTTCAAGAAATCATCAGGCCTTCATAACACTCACTCTGACTCCATCCACGATTTCAACTGAAAGAGGTAAAAATCTCAACTTCTAACTTTTCATACAGGCACCCATTAGCCGCGATTTGTGAATAAACAATGTAGACCTCGTTGCAACGAAGCTATACATATACATATCTTGCATTTATTTGGCATGAGTTGAGATAATGTTGAACTTGAAGTTCCTGGTAAAATTAGGTTTAAATTTAGTGCTTTTAAAATTCATTCTGATCTTTGATTGTTAGCTTACATAATTTATATGGTTAGAATCGTGAGACAAAATGCTACAACTTTCATGTTATGAGTTTTCATTTTCATGGAGAAATGAGAAAGTTACAAAGCATCTGGATGGCTAGAGAAAGAAGACGAAGTACAGGGCCATGGAAGCGTTTTATGTTATGTTATTTTTGTTTCACATTAATCAACGGATGTATAGCCACCCTAGTGGCAAGGTAGCGTGCTTGTGAGACCCATGTCTTAGGTTCGAACCTTGGCGCTACCTTTTATTTTTTTCACATTTTTCAGTTTTCGTTTTTGGCTTGTTTTTGCAGGATGGGCTTATTTCTTTGGGCTTTAGTGTTTTTGCTAACATGTTATTCCCTGTTTCCTTACAACACCCCTGGCCTAACTATTTTCATATGTTTTATTTATTTGTTTTTATTTTCATTTTTATTTTATTAAATATTTTCTTTAATACATAAAAATCCTAAAAAATATAAATATGATAATATTGCATTTTATTTTATTTTATTTTTATTTTCACATGAAAGATATATTTTATTTTCAATATATACTAGTCATTTTTCTTAAATAAATTGGTAAAAAAATATAGAACTTTGATATACTCTTATCTTATCTTTTATATTTTTATACATATTTGTAAATATTTATTTTAACATATAAAAACTAATTATTTTCATTCAATATTATTTATTATATTTTATACAAAGAATACACAAATAATAATACATGAAAACCTTATTTTCTTTCAACTAGAAATTAGGGTTAACCCCTTTTTAAGAATTAATTTATTTTCCTCATATTTTTAGGATTAGGTTAAAATTTATTTTCACACGAAAAACAAAACAAAATCTTTTTCTTGCATGTACATAATATTGCATATTTAAATATTGTATATTGTTTATTCTAATATTCGTACAAATTCGATTTGGTTGTAATAATTTATTTAGATTTACATTCTTGCAAATCCCCATTCAAATTTGTATTCCCCCCTCCCATAAAATTGTTGTAATAGCTTATTAATTTTTACATTACGCAATTTACCGATTTACATGCCATGTTAGTAATTAGGGTTTGTATGGTAAGATAAAAACAAATCAAATAGAAAACCCTAATCCAAGACAAAACCAAGGCATGAAAATAACACACTTGCACACAAGCATCCTTAGGGTTTCTTCTCTTGGTTGCCTTATACAAAAATATCCATATCACGCATGCGAAGTATCTTGGCAAAACAAACAAATATAAGATCATAGTCCCTCGATGACGCTATTCTAAGTTGCCTTACAAAATGATCTTGGTCCCTCAAAATGTTAAGATACTGTGCAATATTTCAAATCATGGTTATACGATGACCCACGCCCGTCCCGTTTACATCCAAAGATAGGGTTGCTCACCAAATCAATGGTAAAACAACAATGTCAAATGAATAGAAAATGAACAAGAAATAAATTTGAGTAGGTAGATTACTTCTAGTTACTTGCTCTATTTTCAAACAACTATCCTTGCTATGTTCAAAACAAACACACACATTTCCAAACATTGAAAACATTTTCAAAAAAAGAAAAACATCTTTGCATACATTCTTACGAATGAGAATCATTACAAAGATTTCCTAAACGAACAACCTCTTTTACAAAATACTTTCAAAACCACACCAAACACATTTTCAAACAAAATTAAGTGATCTAGCAAGTAACTAAGAGCCCATGGAAAACCATGGATGAAAAGGGTGCTAATACCTTCCCTTGTCACAATCTACCCCCCGAACTAAAGAAACAATCTCAAAGGTTTTTCCTATTTTTTTTAACCTTTCCTTTTGGATAAAAGAAAAGTCGACGGTGACTCTTGCTAACCGCAACATTTGCGATAAAATGCAAAACCCTCAAGTCAGTTCTCCCACTGTATCACAGAACTGGCGACTCTGCTGGGGATCTTAATAAAAGTGGGGTTAACTTAGGGCTAGATCACATTTATTTGCTTACATTGTTTGACTTGTTTGCTTTATATTTTGGTTCTTTATTTGGGTTTGAATCCTCCACCCGGATTTAGGAAACATTATAGGTAAATAGCAATATGTTGTGGAAACTGTGCGGGGTATACCGACATGGTCTAAGAAATAGTTGTGTTAGTGTGACATATTTGTGGGTACCGGTAGCCTTTGAGTCAATCAAAGAAAATACGGGGCCGCTGAGTGATGTCATGAAGCACTAATGAACTTCTAGAACCCTTTACTTGACCAACTTGGCCTTTAGGATGTAGTGAGATGACCGGCTTTGGTGCAGTCCAAAGTTGGTAGATACACGATACTACACTCATTGAAGGTTAGTTTCTTGGGATATTTCGGTCGCCATTAAAGAGGCTTGAACTGAAACAATGACCAAGGAAACAATCCAGTGATATTGAGCTCCTTAGAACCCGGTTACTATTATTAGGATAGGTTGGGCCAACTAAACTTCAAGAGGGTACTTACCTATAAAACCCCATGCAAGCCTAAACTAAGAACTTGTTTGTTTTTCTTGTATATACATACTTGTGCATAACATCATGGACATCATGAACATCATATGAATTCACTAACCATTTCAAGGATTTTGGAGATTCATCTTTGTTCTTGTTTTGTAGGATATGGATTCACTTCGCAGGAAAACTATCCAAATCAACCTTGTAAGAATTCCTCCGCAACTCAAGGAGCTAGCTTCAAGGATCCCTGAGAACTCTCCATTCACCGAGAGGCATGGTAGTCTAATCAACTTGGTCACCTCCAACACATAGGAGGATATGATGAAGGTGCTCTTCCAGTTCTTTGATCTTTTGCACCACTTCTTCACATTTCCCGACTATCAGCTTGTGCCTACTTTGGAAGAATTCTCTCAACTCTTGAGGATTACCATTCTCAATCAACTACCTTTCAAAGGTACGAAAAGAGACCCAAAGCTAGAAGAGATTGCTCAAGCTCTGCACTTGCACTTATCTGATGTCACAACCCATTGGGAAACTAGAAGTGGTGTCAAAGGCTTCTTAGCAAAGTTTCTGTTTGAGAAAGCCCAAAGTTGTTGGAATTCCTTAGACCTGCAAGATTTTGAGGAAATTGTGGCTCTCCTCATCTATGGGATGGTCTTGTTCCCTAATTCTGACCAACTCATAGATGTGAGTGCCATCAAAATCTTCATGTCACACAATCCGGTGCCTACATTGCTAGGGGATATCCTACACTCTTTTCACACTCGTACAATGAGGAAAAGAGGTGTCCTTATATGTTGCACTCCGCTCCTGGAAAGATGGTTTATTTCTCATCTTCTGCAATCAGTTTTAAAGAATGAGCAAGGTTCTAGGTGGTCACAAAGGTTAATGACGCTCAAACATTCAGATATTCATTGGTGTTCCCGATCCAAAGAGAATGTTATTATTGTTGACCGTTGTGGAGAGTTCCCTAATGTGCCTTTACTTAGCATTAGGGGAGGCATCACCTACAACCCATGCTTAGCTCTAAGATAGTTTGGTTATGCCCGAAAGGATGTCCCACATGAGATGTATATTCAAGGCTTGGTATTCGACTACGACAAAGACAATCAAGGTCTTCGCCAGAGATTCATCCAACCATGGAGGATGCTAAACAAGGTGGATAGAAATACTTTGGGACACAAGAATTCCATCCCTCTTGAGCCTTAACTCAAGTGGGTACGAACCCGCGCTCAAAGTCTTATGATGCCTTATCCTTCCATTCTCCCGGTGATCATTGAGCCTGTTAAGGAAGGAGAAGTTCCATACACTATCCTACATCCTGACATTCCCACATCTCTTGAAGACCTACAAAGGGATTGGATACATCTCAAAGGAGAGCGTGATACTTTCGAAGCCCAATTCTACGCAAGTGAGAAGAAGGTTTTGGAACACACTAGGATACTTCATGAGGAGTAGACTCTAAATGCCTACATTGCACAAAAGAGGATGCACACTACTTTTTTATCTTATAGTTTTGTATTATTTAGCCCAAGAGGCATTGATGTACTCAAAATCTATTTTATTAATATAACGTGTGTTTCTTTTTGTCTAAAACGAACATGAATCTTTTTAAAATCCTTTAAAGCATTACATGTGTACATATCATTCATCATAACATAAACAAGTCTTTTGCAACGAGTTTCCTCATCTCTCAACTGTTTATTTCAGTAAGATGGATCTCGAATAGACAATCAAAGATCTTCAAGTTCAAAACACGCAGTTTCAACAGTTACTCATGACCCTGTCCAAGGGGCAAGAGGAGTTAAATACTCTGTTGGACAAAGAGAAGAAGAAGATAGAAAAGAAACCAACCAGTGTTGTAATAATGGGGAGAAGGTTTCAAGGACAAACTAGAAGAACCTTGAATTTCGCAGCAACATCTGATGAAGGAGAAGGAAAAGGAAAGGAAATAGCAGTTCCGTCAGAATCCAAAGAGGAGGAAGAAGGGGGAGACTACTCTGAGGAACCGTATCCTCCAGCACATGATAAGTACAGACATCTTGAAGAGCGTTTGAACGCTATGGAAATACAAAGGGTACCAAGTCTAGACTTTGAAGAATTTGGACTAGTGTCGGGAATTGTGATCCCACCAAAGTTCAAAGTGTCGTTGTTTGCAAAATATGATAGGGTGTCATGTCCTAAGATCCACCTCCGATCATATGTGAGAAAGATTCAGCCGCACTCTGCCGATAAAGACTTGTGGGTCTATTTTTTCCATGATAGCCTATCTGGAACATAACTCAATTGGTTTTACCAATTGGAAAGGGCCGATGTCCACAACTGGGAATATCTTGCCATAACTTTATATAAGAAATACCAGTATAATGCAGATTTGGCGCCTACCCGTACTCAACTCCAGAGTATGGCTATGGCTTCAAATGAAGGTTTCAAGGATTACGCGTAGAAATGGAGAGATCTAGCTGGGAGAGTACAACCCCCTTTGTCTGAAAGGGAGTTGGTGGATATGTTCTTAGGCACTCTATCGGGCCCTTTCTTCAACCATTTGATTGGGAGCTCATCTGCTAGATTTACTGAATTAATACTAACTGGAGAAAGGGTGGAAGCTGGCATAAAAAGTGGAAAGATTCAGAAGGATTCATTTGCCTCTACAGCTCTGAGAAAGCCTTTCACTGGAAAGAAGGAGGTATCTGTTGTTTACCCACAAAGGAACCAAGGGAGAGTTGAGCGCCGACCAATGGTAGGGGTCGTTATGATCCCAAAGCCAACATCTGATCAACCAAGAAGTAACCAACCGAGGGTGGAAAGGCCAGTCCGGCAATTCACCAGAATTAATATGACTCTAGCCCAGGTTTTACCACATCTTCTGAAATCTAATTTGACAACTCTGAAGGAAGCTCCAAAGAACCCCAACACAGCGTCCCCTCACTATCACCCAAATTCCAGATGCGCGTATCATTCCAAAAGTCCGGGTCATGACACTAACAACTGTTGGGACCTGAAAAACAAGATTCAAGACCTTATAGACACCAAGGAGATTGAGTTTCATGCACCCAAGAAGCCAAACGTCATTTCTGCTTCTATGCCTAGGCATGGTCACAACACAATTCAATAGAAGAACATTTGTTTGTTACCACAATTGATGAACTCTTGACTCCACTCCTAATCGTTAAGATAAACTTGTTAAAAGCCAGTGTATTCCCGGGTTGTAATGAAGACTTCTATCTCTGCTTATCCTCACCAACTATTTGCCCTTTGTTGAAGACAAGCATTCAACACTTGATAGATAACCAAGAGATTCTGTTTGAAAGTACTCCTGTTTCCCCTGTTCCTGTTGAAGACGTTTCAATCATAACCATCTCCACCAATCCTTCCAGGGTCCCCAAAAGACCCGTTAGGATTACATCGGTTCCAAAAACTACTCCTCTTATAATCACAATGCCCGGGCCAATCCCGTATGAATCTGACAAAATAGTGCCATGGAATTACGGTGGAGACATCTATTACCATGGTATTAAACAAGATGGGATGGCCATCGAAAAAATGAGCTCCGAAGAATAAGACTCCCACATTAGCAATATTGCCGGAACCAGTAAGATTACCCATAGCGGTAGAATCTTCTCTCCAGAAATTGCCCCTCCAAAGGCAGTTTTTGGACCGTGGTTGTTCCAAAGGTTACCTCCATACCAATAATCATATCTGCAAGTGCTCCTGTTAACGAAGACGACACAACCCCTGCTGTTATCCCTAACAACACTTCTACTGCTGAAACTCAAGGAAAAAGCATTCAAGAAGAGCCTGTCCAGACGAAGACTCAACAACTGACTATCCCTGAAACCTCCAAGAAGGAAATGGAGGAGATCCTGAGAATAATAAAGAAGAGTGACTACGACATGGTCGAATAGTTGGGGAAAACTCCCACCAAAATCTCCATGCTGGCATTGTTGCTGTGTTTTGAGGCACATACGAAAGCTCTGGTGAAGTTTCTAAAGACAGCCCATGTGCCTCAAGAGACGTCTGCTGACCAATTTCAAGATTGTGTTGCCAGCTTGACAGCTTATAACAGCCTAGGCTTCTCTGATGCTGATTTGACACCAAGAGGGAGAAAGCACAACGAGGCATTGCATGTCTCTGTGGAATGTAGAGAAACAACTTTGGCCCATGTCTTAGTGGACACTGGCTCATCTTTGAATTTTTTACCGAAGAAAGCTCTCGACAGAATAGACTGCGAAGGACTAACATTGAAACCCAGTAACATAGTCGTGAGAGCGTTTGATGGTTCAAAGAGGATGGTGCACGGGGAGGTGGACATCCCCATAAAGGTTGGGACTCAAACTTTCAACTCAACTTTATATGTAATGGACATCTGCCCCTCTTACTCATGTCTGCTAGGACGATCATGGATCCATAATGCCGGTGTTGTCACCTCCACACTACACCAGATGCTAAAATATCCGGTCCATGGAAAAATTATCACTATCCACGAAGAGGAAGAGTATATGATTAGCCACCTCAATTCCTTTCGGTATGTGGAACTGGACGGCGAGTTCATTGAAACTCCTTTTCAACATTTCGAAGAAGTCTCTCAAGAGATAGCAGTAACCAAGAAGGTATCCCAGATCCCCAAAATCACAAGACCTCTGCTCCGGATGTAATCTCTGAAGGACGCTAAGGCAGTAGTAGAGGAGGGTGGATGCACCATCTGGGGGAAACTTTCGGACATTCCGTATAAATCTGACAAGTTTGGCTTAGGGTTTACTTCAAGTGCTCAGAACGTTGTGCGTTGTACCCATGCTGGAGGGCCACCTTTGAAGATTAGCAACCGAGAGATCAATGCAGTGGAAGATGGTGAAGAATATTGCAGCATGGAAGATTGGATATTTCCTACTGTCAACGAAGGACTTCGCATTTGGGAATCCAGAGACTTTGTCCCAATAACTTTCATCTCTTAGTAATTTATCTTTTACATTTCTGTTGGACTTGTAATATTCACAAACAATTCGCACATTTAAAACCTTGTATCTTACCCGAGGCACAATGGTCCATTTGTAAGGGTTTTTATTTCATCTTCATATGACATTCAATGAATCATGGACGTTTTTCACATACAAACTTTTTGTGCTCATTGTTTTTTCTTTTACATTTTATTTTTAAAGATGGCTATACCCTTACACACACCCACACTCACAAATGCAGGTACCCCTCCATTCCGGATCCCATGAGTAACGATACTGCTATGGCCTTTTGTGACTCTGAGGATCTAATCTACCAAGCCGAAGACGAAGGTGAGGAAGATTGTGAAGTACTAGGGGAATTGGCCAGACTAATACAACAAGAGGAAAGAGCTATTCAGCCTCATGAGGAACCTGTGGATACAATCAATATGGGTACCGAAAAAGACATAAAAGAAGTCAAGGTGGGTGCCAATCTAGAGCCCAGTGTCAAGGAGCGTATGATTCAGCTATTGCATAATTATGTTGAGATCTTTGCATGGTCATATGAAGACATGCCAGGACTTGATGCAGACATCGTGGTACATCGTCTTCCAACAAGAGAAGACTGTCGACCAGTAAAACAAAAAGTCTGCTGCATGAGACCTGATATGTTAGAGAAGATCAAAGAAGAAGTCATGAAACAATTCAATGCTGGATTCTTGGCTGCCACTTCCTATCCTTAATGGGTTGCTAACATTGTTCCCGTGCCTAAAAAGGACGGCAAAGTATGAATGTGCGTGGACTATAGAGATTTGAATAGCGCCATTCCTAAAGATGATTTTCCACTTCCCCACATCGATATCCTAGTTGACAATACAGCCCAGCACAAGGTGTTTTCCTTCATGGACGGATTCTCAGGTTATAATCAAATCAAAATGGCGCCTGAGGACATGGAGAAAACTACATTTGTCACACAGTGGGGCATATTCTGCTACAAAGTAATGCCATTCGGACTGAAGAATGATGGGGCCACCTATCAGCGCGCCATGGTAGCTTTGTTTCATGACATGATACATCATGAAATAGAGGTCTATGTAGACGATATGATAGCCCGATCACAAACTGAATAAGAGCACCTTGATCACTTGCAAAAGTTGTTTGAGAGATTGAAGGAGTACAAGTTAAGGTTGAATCCAAACAAGTGCACATTCGGAGTACGGTCCGGTAAACTATTAGGTTTTATCGTCAGTAACAAAGGCATTGAGGTAGATCCTGCCAAGGTTAAAGCTATACAAGAAATGCCTGCTCCTCGTACTGAGAAGGAAGTCAGAGGATTCTTGGGGCGCCTGAACTATATTTCCATATTCATTTCTCACCTAACAGCTACTTGTGAGCCAATCTTCAAACTATTAAAGAAAGATCAAGTAGTCAGATGGAATGATGAATGCCAGGTTGCTTTTGAAAAGATTAAAGAGTATTTACAAGAGCCTTTTGTTTTGATGCCACCAGTCGAGGGAAGACCACTGATCATGTATCTGACTGTTTTAGAAATCTCAATGGGGTGTGTATTAGGGCAGTATGACGAGTTTGGCCGAAAAGAGCATGCTATTTACTACCAGATCAAAATGTTTACCGACTGTGAAACCAGATATTCACTGCTCGAGAAAACTTGGTGCGCTCTGGCATGGGCTTCTCGCCGGCTAAGACAGTATATGCGGACTCATACTACCTTGTTGATATCTAAGATGGATCCGATAAAATACATCTTCGAGAAGCCTGCTCTGTCTGGGAGGATAGCTAGATGGCAGATGATCCTAATAGAGTACGACATACAGTATACTACCCAGAAAGCTATAAAGGGCAGTGTGCTAGCTGATCACCTTGCTCATCAAGTTGTAGAAGACTATCAGTCCATGAAGTTTGAAATCCCGGATGAAGACATCATGATATTAGACAACTGTGAAGAAGTCATACCATATGACAGACCTGAACAAGGATCTCGATGGACCCTATTCTTTGATGGGGCCTCCAATTCACTTGGTAATGGTATCGACACTATACTCATATCTCCGGAAGGGTGTCATACTCCCTTAACTGCCAGACTTTGCTTCAACTGTACGAACAACACGGAAGAATACGAAGCATACATCTTTTGTCTCAAGGTTGCCATAGATTTGGGAATAAAGTCTTTAGATGTGTTTGGAGATTCATCTTTGGTCATCAGTCAGATCAAAGGAGAATGGGACACTAAACATCCAAATCTTATCCCTTACAAAGAACATGTTTTGACATTGCTACCACATTTTGAGGATATTACCTTCGAGCATTTTCCGCGAGAAGAAAATCAGCTAGCAGACGCTCTAGCTACAATGTCATCTATGTTTAAACTTAATTGGGATAACGAGGCTCCCCAGATCACCATCGAACAAATGGATGAACCAGCACACTGTCACGAGATTAATACTGAAGAGGTAGTGGACCAGCCTTGGTTTCATGAAGTCAAGAGGTATCTCGAGGCTCAAGAATATCCAGAAGGAGCTTCAATCAATGATAAGAAGTTCTTAAGGAAATTCTCTGCTAAGTTCTTCCTGAGTAATGGCATCCTGTACAAACGCAATCATGACTCCATTCTGCTTCGGTGTGTGGATAAGGTTGAAGCAGAAAAGATATGGCTGAATTACATGAAGGTACTTTTGGCACTCACTCCAGTGGGCATACGATGGCAAAGAAAATCCTACGGGAAGGCTATTATTGGTCTACCATGGAAGCAGACTGCTATTAACACTCTCAAACCTGTCATAAGTGTCAAATTTATGATGACAAGGTGCATGTACCTCCGGTTCCTCTGAATGTCTTGATGGCTCCTTAGCCCTTTGCTATGTGGGGAATAGATATGATTGGGGAGATCAAGCCTACAGCCTCCAATGGACACCGCTTCATCCTAGTGGCCATTGACTATTTTACAAAGTGGGTCGAAGCATCTTCCTTCGCTTCCGTTACTAAGAATTTTGTTGCCCGCTTCATCAAGCAAAAACTCATTTGCCGGTACCGTACCCCGGAAAGGATCATCATTGACAATGGTACAAATCTTAACAACACTATGATCACCGCCTTGTGCGAGAAATTCAAGATTCAACATCACAATTCTTCTCCCTATCGACCAAAGATGAATGGTGTTGTCGAAGCTGCAAATAAAAACATTAAAAAGATCATACAAAAGATGACAGTCACATACAAAGACTGGCATGAGATGCTACCATTCTCTCTCCAAGGGTATCGTACCACGACTCGCACATCAACCGGGGAAACACCCTATTCTTTGGTTTATGGCATGAAGGTTTTTTTACCTATTGAGGTTCAGATCCCCTCTCTGAGAATTATGAAAGATGCAAGTTTTAATGAAAACGATTGGATCCAGACTTGACTTGATCAACTGAACTTAATTGATGAAAAGAGACTTACTGCTGTTTTCCATGATCAGATGTATCAAAAACGGATGATCAAGGCTTTCAACAAGAAAGTCAGACGCCAAGTATATCAAGTTGGGGATCTATTGATCAAACGTATCATTTTTCCACAAAGTGAACCCAGGGGCAAATGGACTCCTACCTATGAAGGACCATTTGTAATCAAGAACATATTATCCGATGGGGCAATGATCTTGACCACCATGGATGGTGACGACCTGCCACACCCTGCGAACGCAGACATAGTCAAAAGATACTACGCATAAGAGACCCTCTAGGTTGACACACCTAGGCAAAACAAGGGTATCCCAGCGAACCAAAAAGGTTCGGGAAAAAATTAAGGATAAAATTAAAAAAATTTGTACATCCGACAAGTTGAAAACCTGAAAGGGAGACTTGGGAAAAAAAGGGTTTCCCGGTGGACTGAAAATCCGAAAGGGAGGTCCAGGCAAAAATTAGGTAATTAAAGCGTATGATTATGTCCCGTCAGATCACTTACGAACAACCTTTGACTTCCACTAACAAAATCAGAGTTTTTGATCAATTCAATCATTTTCGGACGAAGCAACAAATAGACAAGATGCTCAAAGATATGAAGGCTATATCAGAATGGGAACCTCATGGGATTATTACACATAGCTATCTTTCTTTGTATAAATTTTCTTGTTTTTATGGCACCATTCTCTTACTAGAATGATTTCCTCCTTTGTACAAAATAATTACTCAAAGTCAATACAAAGATATCTCGTTGAAAGTGCAAAAACTATTTGTCTTTTTCTTTACTCTTGTGTTTTGTTTGCAAAAACCTCCAATGATTCATTGATGAACATATGCATTTGAACATAATTACTATTTACAAATAAAAAATATGAGAAAGAAAATTACTGATAGGTTGAAAAGACAGGAAAACGTCTCTAAGCTATTCCATAAGTAATCCCCATAGTAAGTCATTTAAATCCCCAGCAGAACAAATTTCAAATTATTAATCCCCGGTAGAAATCGTCAAATTTCTCAGGATTCTCCGAGAAAATCTCAAGCAGTACATGGAATTGAATTTACTTCTCTCAACAAGAGTTCGTCAGTACTCCAACTTCAAGACATGGAAATTTCAACATATCCTCAGTAGCATTCAGGGATTTATTTTCCTCAATCAGACGAAAATACAACAAATCAGCTTACATGCGCATACATTACATCCCCATATCATAAACATTGATAAAGCAAATGCATTGCATCATACATTTCATACAATATAACTTTGTTTCAGCTAACATTTTACCCTTTTCAGGATAAGATTAAATAGCTATCATTAACAATATTCTTTCAGATACAGTTTAGATACGCTCCAGACACGGATGCCATTCTGACACTCATTCAAATTCAGACTTCAGATACAGTACGGATACGCTCCAGACACAGACGCCATTCTGATACTCATTCAAAGTTCAAATCCAGATACAGTTCAGATACGCTTCAGACACGGATGCCATTCTGATACTCATTCAGATACAACCTTCCAGATACAATACAGCACGGATACACCCCAAGCACGGATTCTATTTTGTTGCTCATACAGATTCAGTCTCCAGATACAGCTCAGATACGTTTCAGACACGGACACCATTCTGATACTTATTCTTTCGACTTACAACTTACAATTCAACAAACATTTTTGGATGGAACCTACAAGCCCATCTCCAACAAGATTCTATCACTTCTCTAAATGGCATCTTTAAGCCCATTCCCTCAACTACACATCGTCGAGTGCAAATTTATGGGCACTCTAATGTCCAATCATCTTTCACCTTCGAGTCACGAATGGCAAAACTTGCCAATCTAAACTCTTCAGGTCTAAGAAGATTGAACAAGGGAAGCTGTTGTACCCCAAAATTTTCCCTCTCATTTATCAAAACTTTTCTCACAAGATCTCTTTGACTCAAGACTGGATTAGGGTTTGGTCAACTCAAGACATCTCATCATGCACTGATGACCCAAAATTAGGGTTTGAGATTTCACAAGGATTTTTTGGACTATCAATGCTTCATGTGACTTTCAAACATCATTATGGACCCCTAGGATCACTCATGACAAGTTTCAAGCCTTGAACCACATTTTTGATCAGTCAATTGGACAGTTGACCTAAAAATCAACTGTATTGGGGAAAAAGTCAACCATGGCCAATTTACAGTCAAAATTCATAATTTTTTATCCACATCAACATTCTAGACTCATATGTATCATTTGATCAAGTTTGGATTACAATTCCTCAAGAAATTTGATCAAATCATCAAAAGGGCAAAATTGTCAAAATTAGGGTTTTAACTAAGGAAGGGCAATTTCTGATTTTTGACCTAGCAAATGACCAATTGAGTTAAATCCTGATTCCAAGGATTCAATGGAATCATATTGATCTAATTATATGGTTCAAAACATTTCAATTTCATTGATAGATAGATGAAATTTGCAGTCAAATGATCAAAAGTCAAATGTACACTGAAAAGTCAAACTTTGACTTTTTGGTCAAAATCGAGTGCCAAGGGTCATAATTCATCAAAACATGTCAAAATGTGAAACTTGTTCATCAAGAAATCAAGGATTGAATATTAGGGTTTAAAATTGAAAATTTTCTTAACTTTGAAATGTTTCTAAGTATAGAAAATTTCTTATTTTTTCTCAACTCTAGGCCATTTTTTCACCATGATACAAGATGATTCAAAGGAAGTTTCATACATGAAAGTTGTAAACCTCCATGAAATATACAAATTTGCTTCACACACTTTTCCATAAATATGCTTGGATCTCAAGATATAATTTTATGAATACATTCTCATGTACTAGATAACTTAGTGAAAATTTTCCCTAATTTAGGTAGGTTTTGGACCCAACTTCATGACAATTTTTCACCTAGTTCTAAGAGGTATCTTGAAATGAATTTCAAAGATGAGTTATAGAGTACATTTCAAGCTTTCCAATATGTCTAAGAACCACTAAAGATCATTTTTGAGTGAGGAGAATCGAAGAGATGAAGTTGGCAATTTCTCACTTTTGATTCAAGCCATTTCATGAAGAACAAATTTCAAATCAGTACCTGTGCTGCCTAATCCATGCTTTACAGGTCCCAAACTTCTTTCTTACTCCTTAATTTAATGCTTACTCAATTGACAAAGCTTTAATCCAAGCCCTAGAGCCTTTACCCAATTTATAATTCCATAAATGGCATAAAGTGGCCATTGCCATTTTGAAAAATCTCCACTTTTGCAAACTTTACAAATCTTGAGCATTGAACCTATCTCCTTTGCACATACAAGTACCATAGACCTAAGGAAACTTGTATAGAACAGATACCAACCCTAAACAAGCCAATACAAGCAGGTAAGGGTTTGTCCCTTCACTTTGCTTCAAAAGCAAGAAAGTATGCCAAAAGCCTATAACTCACAAACCTGTGGAAGAGCTGACTTAAGACCTTCTCCATACTAATATACAAAGACAATACAACAAAAAACATGATTGCTAGAGGCCTGAAACACTCCTAAACTCCATATCACCTAAAAACTGTCAAAACTTGCAGTTTTGGCATAAGCATAACAATTCATCATTTGGCTCGTGCGTTTTAAGTTTCAATCATCAAACCACTTTACCTACTTGATATCTAACTGATCCAGACCCTCATCCCTGTACTATAACCCGTTCTCCATCATCTGCCATTTTTATTTTCAAAGCTTGCAGGTTGACTTGGATAGAGAGTTTCAGACACTTTTAAAGCAAGACAAGGGTTGGAACACACTCAGGAAGGTTCAAGCAAGCTCAAGCAATCATTAGGCCTTCATAAAACTCACTCCAACTCCATCCACAATTTTAACTGAAAGAGGTAAAAATCTCAACTTCTATCTCTTCATACAGGTATCCATTGGCCGCGATTTGTGAATAAACAATGTAGACCTCATTGCAACGAAGCTATACATATACATATCTTGCATTTATTTGGCCTGAGTTGAGAGAATTTTGAACTTGAAGTTCCTGGAAAAATTAGGTTTAAGTTTAGGGCTTTTAAAATTCATTCTGATCTTTGATTGTTAGCTTACATAATTTATATGGTTAGAATCGTGAGACAAAATGCTACAACTTTCATGTTATGAGTTTTCATTTTCAAGGAGAAATGAGAAAGTTACCGAGCATCTGGCTGGCTAGAGGAAGAAGACGAAGTACAGGTCCATGGAAGCGTTTCATGTTATGCTATTTTTGTTTCACATTAATCAACGGATGTATAGCCACCCCAGTGGCAAGGTAGTGTGCTGTGAGACCCATGTCCTGGGTTCGAACCTTGGCGCTACCTTTTATTTTTTTCACATTTTTCAGTTTCATTTTTGGCTTGTTTTTGTAGGATGAGCTTATTTCTTTGGGCTTTAGTGTTTTTGCTAACATGCTATTCCCTGTTTCCTTACAACACCCCTGACCCAATTATTTTCATATGTTTATTTATTTGTTTTTATTTTCATTTTTATTTTATTAAATATTTTCTTTAATACATAAAAATCCTAAAAAATATAAATATGATAATATTGCATTTTAATTTATTTTATTTTTATTTTCACATGAAACATATATTTTATTTTCAATATATACTAGTCATTTTTCTTAAATAAATTGGTAAAAAATATTGAACATAGATATACTCTTATATTTTCTTTTATATTTTTATACATATTTGTAAATATTTATTTTAACATATAAAAACTAATTATTTTCATTCAATATTATTTATTATATTTTATACAAAGAATACACAAATAATAATACATGAAAACCTTATTTTCTTTCAAACTATAAATTAGGGTTAACCCCTTTTTAAGAATTAATTTCTTTTCCTCATATTTTTAGGATTAGGTTAAAATTTATTATCACACGAAAAATAAAACAAAATCTTTTTCTTGCATGTACATAATATTACATATTTAAATATTGTATATTGTTTATTCTAATATTCGTACAAATTCGATTTAGTTGTAATAATTTATTTAGATTTACATTCTTGCAAATCCCCATTCAAATTTGTATTCCCCCTCCCATAAAATTGTTGTAATAGCTTAGTAATTTTTACATTACGCAATTTAACGCTTTACATGCCATGTTAGTAATTAGGGTTTGTATGGTAAGATAAAAACAAATCAAATAGAAAACCCTAATCCAAGACAAAACCAAGGCATTAAAATAACACACTTGCACACAAGCATCCTTAGGGTTTCTCCGCTTGGTTGCCTTATACAAAAATAGCCATATTACTCATGCGAAGTATCTTGGCCAAACAAACAAATATAAGATCATAGTCCCTCGATGAAGCTATTCTAAGTTGCCTTATAAAATGATCTTGGTCCCTCAAAATGTTAAGATACTTTGCAATATTGCTAATCATGGTTATACGATGACCCACGCCCGTCCCGTTTACATCCAAAGATAGGGTTGCTCACCAAATCAATGGGAAGACAACAATGTCAAAGGAATAGAAAATGAATAAGAAAGACATTTGAGTAGCTAGATTACTTCTAGTTACTTGCTCTATTTTCAAACAACTATCCTTGCTATTTTCAAAACAAACACACACATTTCTAAACATTGAAAACATTTTCAAAAAAAGACAAACATCTTTGTATACATTCTTACGAATGAGAATAATTACAAAGATTTCCTAAACGAACGACCTCTTTTATAAAATACTTTCAAAACCACACCAAACACATTTTCAAACAAAAGCAAGTGATCTAGCAAGTAACTAAGAGACCGTGGAAAACCATGGATGAAAAGGGTGCTAATACCTTCCCTTTTCATAATCTACCCCCCGAACTCAAGAAACAATCTCAAAGGTATTTCCTGTGCTTTTTCATCTTTCCTTTTGGATAAAAGAAAAGTCGGTGACGACTCTTGCTAACCGCAACATTTGCGATAAAACGCAAAACCCTCAAGTCAGTTCTCCCACGGTATCACAATTTGCTTTCAGCAACATGTTGATTCTTTTCTCTCGTTATTTTCCTTTCTATCATTTTTAACATTAACATCCTTTTTATTAATAAAAAAAACAGACATAAAAAATATTTTTCTTTTTTTAGTTAATTTATTTATTTTTTATTTATTTATTTATTCATTAAGACAAAAAATCATTTTCAAAACAAATCCTTTTTCTTTCTTGCATGGTACATTTCAATATGGTTGTAATAGTTAAATAAGATTTAAGTTCTTATAACCCCCCATTTGTAAATCTGTATCCCCGTCCCTAAATATTGTAATAACGTAGGACTTTTATATTTTCGCAATTTATCACTTTTCAAATATAATGCTAGTAATTAGGGTGTGTATGTCATGACATGAAATCAACAAATAGATCACCCTAATCAAGACTAAATGCATGCAATCAAACACACTTTGCATACACGCACCCTTAGGGTAATCTCACTTGTTGTCTATCTGAAATTATTTATGTCCCTCGAACATGGGCGTTTTAGCAAAAGACCCTCGATAAAAGATCATAGTCCCTCGATGGCCCTTAATGTTGCCTTTGGTAAAAGATCTAGTCCCTAAAACGACATTTCTAAAACGTTCCATGGGTTTCCTTCTATGACTATATAAACGTCCCACACCCGTCCCTTCATATTCAACGATGGGGCTTCTTACCAAAATCAATGGTAAGATAGCAATATCTAAAAGAGGAAGAAAAGAACACTTAAGACCTTTTGAGTAGGTAGATTCTCTCCTAGTTGCTCGCTTGCTCACAAAAAAACATTTTTACACCAACACTCTCATTTGAAATATTTTCAAAAGACAACACTTTGTACGCGTTCTTATAGAAATGAGAGCCATTACAAAGAAAACCCTTTTCATAATCACTTTCAAAAAACACAAACACCTATTTGTACTATTTTCGAAACAAACACTTTGTACGCGTTCTTATAGAAATGATAACCATTACAAAGACATTTTCAAAATACTTTTAAAACCCACACCACAAGCACATTCAAACAAAAGCAAGTGATCTAGCAAGCAACTAAGAGCCCATGGAAAACCATGGATGAAAAGGGTATTAATACCTTCCCTTTTCATAATCTACCCCCAGAACTCAAGAAAATATCTCTAAAGGTCTTTCCTGTTCTTTTCAGCCTTTCCTTATTGGATAAAAGAAAATTTAGTGGTGACTCTTGCTATCTGCACATTTGCGATCAAACGCAAATAACCAAGTCAGTTCTCCCAACGTATCATAGAACTGACGACTCTGTTAGGGAAATTAAAAGTGGGGTTACCTTAGGGATATATCACATCTACTTACTTTCATTGTTTGACTTGTATGCTTTATATTTTGGGTCCTTGTTTGGGTTACTGCTAAAAATCCTACACCCGTATTTGGGGACGCCTTTTAGGTAAGTGGCAATAAACTGTGAGGGAACTATGCGGGGTATACCGACATGATTGAAGTAGTAGCTACGTTTATGTGGCACTTTGGTTGGTACCGGTAACCCTTGAGTCAATCAAGGAGAGTATGGGGCCGCCGCGTGGTGTCATAAAGCATCAACTGACCTTAGAACCTTTAAATTGCACAACTTGGCTAGTAGAATGTAGAGAGATGGCAGACTTTGGTGTATTCCCAAGGTCGACAGATACTCGATGCTACACTCATTAAGGTTTGAATCTTGAGTTTTGTTTGTTTGCGAGTCAATCGCCTATTGAACGAAGCTTGGGGGAAAGATCGATGATATTGAGATCCCTTAGAACCCGGTTACCACTTATAGGACAAGTTGAACCAATCCAACTTCAAGAGGGTATGACCTTAAAACTCATGCAGGCCTTAAACCTAAGGACTTGGTGTGACTTGTTTGTTTCTTGCTATACATGTGATTTTTTTTAGCATAATCATGACATCATAAGCATGGCATGTCATACTAACCATTTCAAGGATTCTCTAGGGCTCATCTTTGCTTTGTTTTGTAAGACATGGCACCCGCCCGCGGGAACACTATCCAGATTAACCTTGTGAAAGTGCCTCTCCAACTAAAGGATTTGCCATTAAGGATCCTTGAAAGCTCTCCCTTCAGTGAAAAACATGGTCGGCTGCTCAACTTGGTCACTTCAGAACTTGATGAAGAATTGTTAAAAGTGCTATTTCAATTCTTTGATCCTTTGCACCACTGCTTCACCTTCCCGGATTACCAGCTAGTGCCTAATATAGAGGAATTTTCTCGGTTGTTAGGGGTACCTATTCTTGATCATTCACCTTTCAACGGTACGGAAGAACGAACAAAGCCCGAAGAGATTGCTCGAGTTCTGTCCTTACAACGGTCCGATGTCGTGACAAATTGGGAAACTAGAGGAAATGTCCAAGGAATCCCGGTTAAATTTCTATTCGAGAAGGCTTACTATTTTTAGTATACCATGGATTTACAAGCTTTTGAAGAGGTATTGGCACTCCTCATCTATGGGATAGTAATTTTCCCTAATGCGGACCAGCTCGTAGATATGAACACGATTAAGGTTTTTCTGTCTCATAATCTGATGCCTACGTTACTTGGGGATGTTCTACACTCTCTATATGCTCGCACTCTAAAGAGAAGGTGGACCCTTCTTTGTTTCACTCCTCTATTGGCTAGGTGGTTTATTTCTCACCTACCCAGATCTATTTTGAAGAATGAGCAGGGTATGAAATGGTCTCATAGGCTGATGTCCCTTACACATTCAGACATTCATTGGTGTTCACGGTCTTTGGAAGATGTTACCATTATTGATCGTTGTGGTGAATTCCCTAATGCCCCTATCTTAGGAATTAAGGGAGGAATCACTTATAACCCTTGTTTGGCACTGCGGCAGTTCGGTTATGCAAGGAATAATGGCCCTCATGATACGCTTATCCAAGGTATCACTTTCAATAATGAGAATGATACTCAGGGTTACTGCAAAAGGTTCATAAAAGCTTGGGGCATGGTACATAAAATTGATAGAAAGACATTGGGGCACAAGAATTCCATCCCTCTTGAGCCCTATCTCTGATGGGTACGATCCCACACTTAATGTCTTATGATGCCTCACCCTACTGCCCTACCAATAATTATGGAACCAGTTGCTGAAGGAGATACTGCTTCCCTTGTTCATCATCCTGACATGCCAACTGATCATGAGGAGTTAGAGAAGTCCTGGGTTCAACTTAAAGAGGAGCGGGACATGTTTGAAGCTCAGTTATATGCCAGCAAGAAGAAGGTCCTGGAGTTCACTAGGCTACTTCACGAAGAAAGGAACATAAACGCCTACATTGCACCAAAGAGGATGCGCTCCTGGGAGACCTAGTTTCTTTTTGCTTTGAGTTTTATTTTGTTTAAACTGTAAGCCTAAAGGGAATTCTTTGTAACAATTCAAACTCATTAATACAATTAACGTGTGTTTCTTTTTTGGTTAAGAAAATTTGAGCTTTTAAGAATCCTTGAAATCATTGCATATGCATACCATCCACGACATTGCATAAACAGGTACCATTACAGGTTTCTCATCTTCTTCGCTGTTTATTTCAGCAAAGATGTCTTCTGAACAAAGCATCAAAGATCTTCAGGCACAAAATGCCCAATTTCAACAGATGTTCATAACTCTAGCAAAAGGGCAGGAGGATCTGAAGGCCCTCATCCTGAAAGAGAAAAAGAAGAAGAAGAAGAAACCCGCTGGTATCCTTAATATGGGCAGAAGATTCTGGGGGCCGCTAAAGCAACCAGTCGATCTGACCTCATCGTCCAAAGAAGGGGAGAATCAAGAGGGGGAGACAAGGGAAGAGGACCCTATTCCTTAAGTTTCTGACAATGATACTGACTACAATGATGAGAAATATCCTCCCATTTAGGATAGATACATTCAGTTAGAGGATCGGCTGAGAGTTATGGAAGTCCAGAGAATACCTGGGTTGGACTTCGAAGAACTGGGATTGGTGTCAGGAGTAGTCATTCTGCAAAAATTTAAGGCTCCATTTTTCGCAAAGTATGATGGGGTGTCTTGCCCAAAGCTCCATCTCTGTTCCTATGTAAGGAAGATCCAGCCCTACACCGCTGATAAAAACTTGTGGGTTCACTTCTTTCAAGATAGTCTGTGAGGGACTCAACTTGAATGGTTCTATCAATTGAAGGGAACCAATGTCCGAAACTGGAAGGATATGGCTGCTGATTTTTACAAGCAGTATCAACATAATGCCGACCTGGCCTCTACTCGTACTCAACTCCAGAGTATGTCCATGGGTTTAGGTGAAGGCTTTAAGGTCTATGCGCAGAAGTGGAGAGATTTGGCTGGGAGAGTCCAACCCCCTTTGTCTGATAGGGAGTTGGTCGACATGTTTCTTGGGATGTTGTCTGGTCCATTCTTCAACCATTTAATCGGTAGTTCATCGGCTGGTTTTACTGAGCTGATATTACCTGGAGAGAGGGTAGAAGCTGGGATCCGGAGCGGTAAAATATAGAGAGATACCTCCTCGAGTTCAGTAAAGAAGCCCTTTACTAGCAACAAGGAAGCCAATGTTATCTATAGCCCAAGAGGTCTGAGCTGAGTTGAACACCGTTCGACGGTAAGTGTTGTAATGATACTTGGAAACCTTGAAGGAGGCTCCCAGGAATCCTAATACCACCTCTCCTCGGTACAATCCAAACGCTCGGTGTGCCTACCATTCTGAGAGTCCTGGTCACAATACAAATGACTGCTGGGCTCTAAGAATTAAAGTACGTGATCTGATTGAAGCCAAGGAAATTGAGTTCGATGCTCCGGAGAAGCCCAAAATCATAACTGCTCCCATTCCTAAACACAACCGTGGAGTTAATGTTATTGATACCGATCTGTTTGTGACCTCAGTTGATGAAGTTTCTACTCCCCTTATGATTGTTAAAAAGAATTTTTTGCTGGCCGGTTTATTTTCGGGTTGTGGTGAAGGTTGCCACATGTGTTCATCTCTTTCTTCTGGTTGCTATTTGTTGAAGACAGCTGTCTAGCGCCTGATAGACAGCAGAGAAATTTTGTTCGAGAAAACTTTAATTCCATCTGTTCCATTTGAATACGTTGCTATTATAACCATTTCCGCCAATCCTTCCAAGGTCTCCTCGAGAAGACCTGTTAGGATTACACCCGCTCCGAGAGTTGCTATGTTGATAATCACCTTTCCTGGTCCTACCCCGTACACCTCAGACAAGGCCGTCCCTTGGTATTATGGTGATGATGTTTACTATCATGGCGTTAAACAGGATTTGAAGAATGAAGAGGCTGATCCAGATGTTAGTAACATTGTTCTGACCAGCAAGATTACCATAAGTGGGAGGGTTTTCTCTCCCGTTATTTCCCCGAAGACTGTCAATAAACCTGTTGTTATTCCATCTGTTGTCCTGCTAGTACTTCAGCTACTACTCCCATTCTTACTCCAGTTATTACCTCTGCCGATGAGTCATCTGGGACTCGAGGCAAAGAAGTTGTAGGTGAGCCTGTCCGAACCGAGGCACCTAGAAAAGTTGTTGTGGAATCCTCTAAGCAAGAGATAGAGGAAATCTTAAAAATAATCAAAAAGCGCGACTATAATGTGATTGAGAAGTTGGGGCAGACCCCCTCAAAGATAATGATATTGTCTTTATTGTTATGTTCTGAGGCCCATTCAAAGGCTTTGATTGCATTCCTCAATACCGCGCATGTTCCACAAGAAACCTCAGCCGATCAATTCAAAGACTGTGTGGCCAGCTTGACTGCTGACAATGGGCTTGTTTTTTCAGATGCTGACTTAACTCCGAAAGGGAGAAAGCATAATGATACTTTTCATGTCTCGATCGAATGCAGAGGCACTACTATGGCTCATGTGCTGGTGGATACTGGGACTTCACTAAATGTTCTGCCTAAGAAGGCTCTTGATCGGCTGGATTGTGAAGGCTTGACCCTAAAGCCCAGTAACATTGTGGTAAGGGCTTTTGACGGGTTGAAGAGAATGGTGCATAGAGAGGTGGACATCCCTGTCAAGGTAGGCTCTCAGACCTTTAAATCCACCTTCTATGTAATGGACATCAGGTCGCCATACTCTTGCTTGTTGGGTTGTCCTTGGATTCATGAAGTTAGGGCTATTACTTCTACACTGCACCAAATGCTAAAGTATCTGGTGAAGGGGAAGATTGTCACTGTGCATGGCGAAGAGGAGTATATGGTGAGCCACCTGAACTCCTTCAGGTACGTGGAGATGAACGGGGAATTCATAGAGACCCCTTGTCAAAACTTTGAAGAAGTCCCCCAAGTTTTGGCGTTAACAAAGACTACTACCGGCACCAAACCTCCTCTGAAGATGGCTTCTCTCAAAGACGCCAGAGCAGTGGTTGAAGAAGGTAGGTGTACCAACTGGGGACAACTCCCTGATTTTACTCACAAAACTGACAAATTTGGTTTGGGCTTTACTTCGGGAGCTCAAAGGGTTGTTCGACGCGCTCGGGCTGGAGGACCTCCCTTACGCATTAGCAATCGGGGGATCAACGCTATTGAAGACAATGAGGAAGACTCTGATATTGATAGCTGGATCTACCCGACTACCAATGGTGGACCGAGTTACTGGATGGCCAGAGATTTCATAACAGTTTCTTTTATTCTGCAGTAATTGTCTTACTTGTGTTCTGAATTTGTAATAAACAATCTTTAACTTTTTGGCCTTGTGTCTTACCCGAGGCACAATGGTTATATCTGCAAGGGTTATTATATGTCATTTAATATGTCATCAATAAAGCATTAGACGTTCCTTGCATATAAGTTTTGCGCTCTCTGTTTTTCTTTTCTTTTTTTACTTTATCAATTCAGCTATGCTCTTACACACGCTCACATATCAAACTATAGATCCTTATCCACTCTGGATCCCATTGATAACAATCCTGCTATTGCCAGCTATGACTTCGAAATTCCGATCAACCGAGCCGAGGACGAATGTGAGAACGATTGTGAGGTGCCTGGAGAACTGGCTAGATTATTACAACAAGAAGAGAGGGCTATATAGCCTCATGAAGAGCAAGTTGAGACAATAAACTTGGGCACGGAGATGGATAGAAAATAAGTCAAGATCAGCGCAAATCTGGAGACTAAGATCAAACAGCGACTGATACAGATGTTGCACGATTACGTTGAGATCTTCGCCTGGTCATATGAAGACATGCCTGGTTTAGAAACTGATATCGTGGTACACCGTCTGCCAACTAAAAAGGATTGTCCTCCGGTTTAACAGAAGGTCCGCCGTATGCACCCTAAAATGTCAAAGAAGATCAAGGAAGAAGTCATGAAGCAGTTTGACACAGGGTTCTTAGCTGTCACCTCCTATCCGCAGTGGGTTTCTAATGTTGTTCTGGTACCTAAGAAGGATGGAAAAGTACAGATATGTGTGGGTTACAGAGACCTGAACAGGGCAAGCCCCAAGGATGACTTCCCGCTTACCCACATTGATGTGCTAGTTGACAACACCGTGCAACACAAAATCTTCTCCTTCATGGATGGTTTCTATGGATACAACCAGATTAAGATGGATCCTGAAGACATGGAGAAGACAACCTTCGTCACACAGTGGGGCACCTTCTGTTACAAGGTGATGCATTTTGGGTTGAAGAATGCTGGGACAACCTATCAACGAGACATGGTCGCTTTGTTCCACGATATGATTCACCATGAGATAGAGGTTTATGTTGATGACATGATAGCAAGGTCTCAAACTGAAGAGGAACACCTGGATCATTTACAAAGGTTATTCGACAGGTTGAAGATATATAAGTTAAGTTTGAATCCAAATAAGTGCACCTTCGGGGTAAGGTCTGGTAAGCTTTTGGGGTTCATCGTCAGTGACAAAGGTATTCAGGTAGACCCCACAAACGTAAAGGCCATACAAGAGATGTCGGCTCTCCGCACAGAAAAGGAGGTTAGAGGTTTCTTGGGACGCCTAAATTATATCTCCAGGTTCATTTCACATCTAACTGTTACTTGTAAGCCCATCTTCAAGATTATCAAGAAAGATCAAGTGGTAAAGTTGAATGACGAATTCCAGACTGCCTTCGAAAGAATCAAGGAATACCTTCAGGATACACCAATTCTGATGCCTCCGGTTGAAGGAAGGCCTTTGATATTATATTAAACAAGGCTAGACAATTCAATGGGGTGTGTGTTTGGGCAGCATGACGAGTCTGGTCGAAAAGAGCACGCAATATACTACCTTAGCAAAAAGTTTACTGACTGTTAGACACGATACTCACAACTTGAGAAAACTTGTTGTGCTTTGGCATGGGAGGCTCGCCGACTAAGACAGTACATGCTTACTCACACTACTTTGTTGATATCTAAGATGGATCCAATCAAGTACATCTTCAAGAAGACCGCTCTCTCTGGAAGAATAGCGAGATGGAAGATGATCTTAACTGAATACGATATACAATATACAACCCAGAAAGCAATCAAGGGAAGTATATTGGCTAATCATTTGGCTCATCAGGCCGTGGATGACTACCAATCCATAAATTTTGAGTTCCCGGACAAGAAAATTATGTTGGTGACTGACTATGAAGAATCTGGACTGGATGAAGGACCTGAAGAAGGATCCCGATGGACTATGGTTTTTGACGGGGCTTCAAATTCACTCGGTAATGGCATTGGCGCCGTAATCATATCTCCTGAGGGCTGTCATACTCCTTTCACTGCTCAATTATGTTTCAACTACACTAACAACACGGCGGAGTATGAAGCTTGCATCATGGGTCTCAAACCCGCTATTAACCTCAGGATCAAGTTCTTAAATTTCTTCGGGGATTCAGCCTTGGTGATAAGTCAGATTAAAGGAGAATGGGATACGAAGCATCCAAATCTCATCCCATACAAAGAGCACGTACTGACATTGCTCCCACACTTTGAGGAGGTAACCTTTAAACATTTCCCACGAGAGGAGAATCAGATAGAGGACGCGCTAGCTACCATGTCTTCTATGTTCAAAGTCAGGTGGGACAACGAAGCTCCCTGAATCACCATTGAAAGGTTGGACGAACTAACGCACTGATGTAAGATTAATACTGAAGAGGTGGAAGACAAACCCGGGTTTCATGAAGTAAAGAAGTATCTTGAGACTCTAGAGTATCCCGAAGGGGCATCTGTCAATGATAAGAAGTTTCTGAGAAGGCTCGCTGCGAAATTCTTCCTCAGTAATGGAATCCTCTACAAGTGCAACCATGACTCTACCTTACTATGGTGTGTAGACAAGAGAGAAGTAGAGATAATCATGACAGATCTACATGAAGGTATCTTCGGAACCCATTCCAGTGGACATACCATGGCTAAGAAGATCCTACGGGCAGGATACTATTGGTCCACTATATAAGCAGATTGTTATCAGCACTCCCAAACTTGTCATAAGTGCCAAATTTATGCTGATAAGGTGCATGTGCCTCTGGTTCCTTTGAATGTATTGACAGCTCTGTGGCCCTTTGCAATGTGGGGCATTGACATGATCGGAGAAATCAGGCCTACCGCTTCCAATGGGCATCGCTTCATCCTAGTGGTCATCGATTACTTCACGAAATGGGTTGAGGCGGCCTCCTTTGCTACTGTTACCAAGAATGTTGTGGCGTGGTTTATCAGGCATACCCTGATCTGTCGGTATGGTGTGCTAGAGAGAATTATCATCGACAACAGTATGAATCTCAACAACACGATGATCACCGAACTCTGTAAGCTATTCAAGATACAACATCATAACCCTTATCCCTACCGGTTGAAGATGAATGGCGTTGTTGAAGCGGCTAACATGAACACCAAAAAGATTATACAGAAGATGACAGTGACATATAAAGACTGGCATGAGATGTTACCATTCGCTCTTCATGGGTACCATACCTCGGCACAGACGTCGACAATGGCAACACCCTACTATCTGGTATATGGCATGGAGGAAATCCTACCCATCGAGGTACGGATTCCTTATTTAAGGATTATGAAAGATGCAGGTTTAAATGAAGACGACTGGATCTAGACTTGACTTGATCAACTAAATCTGATCAATGAAAAGAGACTTACTATTGTTTGCCATGGTCAGACGTATCAAAAGCGGATGATCAAGGCTTTCAACAAAAAAGTCATACGTCAATAGTATCAAGTCATGGATTTAGTAATCAAACGCATCATACTGCCGCAAGGTGATCCCAGGGGAAATGGACTCCCACATACGAAGGGCCATTTGTGATTAAAAAATTTTTCTCGAGTGGAGCCATGATTCTGACCACCATGGACGATGACGACCTTCCTTACCCTGTCAATGCAGACATAGTGAAAAGATACTACGCATGATAAAAGACCCGCTAGTTTGACTGGCCTAGGCAAAAATAAGGGCTTCCCGGAGAACCAAAAGGGTTCGGGCAAAAATAAGGGATGAAAATGAAAAAAAAATCTGTACACCCGACAAGCTGAAAACCTGAAAAGGCGTCTTGGGCAAAAAAGGGTATCCCGGTGGACTGAAAACCCGAAAGGGCGGTCCAGATAAAAGTTAGGGATGTAAAAGCGTATCATTATGTCCCATTAGATCACCTTATGATCAGACCTCAGTATCAACTATCAAGCTCGAACGGCACCAATCAATCTAGTCATCTTCGAACAAGCAACAAAGTGATGTGACGCTCGAAGACATAGCGGCAATAGCAGAATCGAAACCCAATGGGATTATTGTACATAGCTGTTTTATTTTTACGCAATATTGTATAACTTCTATTCTTATTTCGGCTCTCTCTTACAAGAGCGTCAGTCTCCTTGTATAAAAAACGCCCATTACAGGCCAACTTCGAAAAATCAATACAAATCATTTTACAAAAAAAGCTATGAGTTTTTTTTCCTTTTCTGTTTTGTTTTGCAAAAATGTCCAATGATTTATTCTTGACATACGCATTGAATATGGTTACTTCTCATAAATATTTACATAAGAAACAGAAAGACAATTGCTCGTAACTTAAGAAACAGGGGCAAAAAACCAGAAATGTCAAAACCCGACAGTTACTCTGTCCAGCCGGTACCGGGACAGAGACATCTTTGTAACATAATCATCAGCGCATACGACCTCATAACATCTGTATTCCCCATAGAGTAAAGGTAATAAAAAAATTGATATCAGTTCTCTCAAAACTAGAAGTAATCTCCCTAGCCAGGGTCATCCAGAAACCTGACATCTATATCCCCCAGCCAAATTTCATAATCGCGAGCAGATCATCCTAAATTTTTATCTCCCCAAGAAAAGTTTGTTTCTTTGGATAAATAAGCTCAATCCCCAACAGAGCTTAACAGAGTCATTCCCCCGCATAGCTATTCTCTTACAGACAACAAAGAGAAAATCTCTGGCACAATCATTTCCATTCACCATCCCCAACGGAAGTAGAAGAATCACAGTTCTCTATAGTAGTCAGGAATGATATACTCTCCACCAGCAGTCAGGGATTTATTTTCCCAGGCTTGGACATGTCACAATAGCATTTCATGTTCATACATTGTGACATGCACATACATATTGCATACAACATAATCTCATTTATTTTGAGAACATCATCACACAATGCATTTCATGCATCGCATATAATTAATCATGTACCTTTTCAGGAAAGATGGTTATCATCAACAATTCCAATAGTTCAATATTAGACCCATGAAGCGATACGTGTCATAGCCGTAATATTCAGGCTTTCATCTCGAAGTAACCCTACTATCCAAGATCCTTCCTATAAGCCCTACTATCCAGGCTTTCATTTCAAAGTAACCCTACTATCTAGGTTCCTTCTCATAGCCCTACTATCCAGGCTTTCATTTCGAAGTAACCATACTACCCAGGTTCCTTCTCAGAGCCCTACTATCCAGGCTTTTATTTCAAAGTAACCCTACTAACCAGGTTCCTTCTCATAGCCCTACTATCCAGGCTTTCATTTCAAAGTAACCCTACTACCCAGGTTCCTTCTCATAGCCCTACTATCCAGGCTTTCATTTCGAAGTAACCCTACTACCCTGGTTCCTTCTTATAGCCCTACTATCCAGGCTTTCATTTCGAAGTAACCCTACTACCCTGGTTCCTTCTCATAGCCCTACTATCCAGGATTTCATTTCGAAGTAACCCTACTACCCAAGTTCCTTCTCGTAGCCCTACTATCCAGGCTTTCATCTCGAAGTAACCCTACTATCAAGGTTCCTTCCCGTAAGCCCTACTATCCAGGATTTCATCTCTAAGTAACCATACTATCCAGGTTCCTTCCCATAAGCCCTACTATCTAGGCTTTCATCTCGAAGTAACCCTACTATCCAGGTTCCTTCTCATAGCCCTACTATCCAGGCTCTCATCTCGAAGTAACCCTATTATCCAGGTTCCTTCTCATAAACCCTACTATTCAGGCTTTTATCTCGAAGTAACCCTACTATCCAGGTTCCTTCTCCCTTATCTCCAGATAACAGTTTACAACACCGTGAGGCCCAAACCCGACCAGATACGGTCAATTTCACATTTCCCTTGTAAGTCTCTATACAACTTGGGCCTTGACCAGTCATACATTCTACTTTCACCTCCTCAACCAAGAGTTAATTCCCCAGTAGAGTAATGGAAAACTGAAGCTCCTAGACTCTACTTCCCAGGACATAAATCAACATTCCCCTGCGAAGCCCTCCTCAATAGCAGGTACAGATATTCTCGCCAAGGAATCTCTTATGCAACCGATCTTTTCTGGATGGCATCTTTAAGCCCACCTCCGAAGATTCTTCGTCGCCTTCCAAATGGCATCTGTGAGCCCATTCCCGATATCATCAATCAGTATTACTTCATGCGAGTGCAAATTTCTGGGCACTCTAGTGTTCAATCATCTTCCACCTTCAGATCACGAAAGGTAGACCAACCAATCTACATCCTCAGGCTTAAGAAGACAGAACAGGGACACTTGTTGTACCCCAAAATTTTCCCTCTCATTTATCAAAGGATCATCCTGGACCCTAGGTTTGCTTCTATCGAGTTTCAAGTGTTGAATTACAACTTTTCAAGAAAATCATTCACAAGGGCAAAATGGTCAAAAGCACACTAAAAAGTCAAACTTTGACTTTTAGATCAAAAATCAAGTTTCAATAATTATATTTCATCAAGACATGAAATTGGTTCATCAAAAATTAGAAGTCAGAAGTTACTTTGAAAAAATAAAATTTCTAAACATTTAGAAAATTTTCTAAGTGTTAAGAGAATATGATACTTCAGAACTTCTCAGCCAGCCTCCATGCAAGTGCAGTCAGAATTTGCAAACATGGTTCAGAACATAATTCGTCAATCAGAGCATGACTCTTCAGCATGTGCTTCGATCAAAGCATCACCCTTCGAGTTTCACTCTGGTCTTCTTCGATCAGAACATCACAAAGCCCCAAAACCTTGTTTGAACAGCTTGCTGCACTGCTATAGCACAGTCCTGCAACCAGCTGCCACAACACTCTAAATTGCTGCTGATCTAGTCCACGCCTGCATTTTTCTCAAACCTTATATTTTCCCCAAATTAGCATACAAAAATTGTGATTAAAAAACAATGGAAGAGTACACCAAAAAGGTTTGAATCCCATTTGTTTTCCCCCTAAAACCACAGCAAACCCATCTATAAATAATTTTCTCCATCACACGTTCAATGGGTTGGTCTCTGGAGAGAGAGAATCGTCAAAGGAGAGAAAAGAAAGCTGTGAAACCTTCGTTATAAATCCATAATTCCCAAACAGAAAACCAAACCTTTATTCTTCCCTTTGAATCAAAGAACTTGGCATTTTCTCTTCCGTTGCTCTTGCTGATTCCAAAACATCTGAAGGCAGCGGTTCAAGTTCCAAACACACGCTTCAGATTCAAGGTAAGTCTTTCTGACTTTGTATCTTTTCATTCATAATATCATTAATATTTAAATAGCACAAGATTAATGTTGTCCATATCATTGCATAAGTAGAAAAATTGTGGATCAAAACTTCTTGATTAGGGCTAGGCTCAGATTTAGGATTAGAACTTCTATAAAATGTTGTGCTTTTATCGTTCTGATTGGCTGTTTATTAAGAACTGAATAAATTGCTGATGTGCTGATTAATATGAGGAAAGAGTTGAAATGTGGCATAGAACCTCTGATTATCACTCACTTTTTTATCACAATACAGAACTTCTGAGTTCTCCTTACTGTTAAACACACTGAACTTCTGAAGTTTCCACTCATTGTTTTAACACTTAGAACTTCTGATTTTCACACATTGATAACGCACTGAACTTCTGATGTTCACTCACTATCTTAGCACAATACAAAAATTCTAAGTTCTTCTCACTGTTTTAACACGTACAGAGCTTTTAAGATTTTCTCATTGCTCTCACATTCAGAACTTCAGCATGTAGCAACCCTGAACTTCTGTGTTTTCCCTCTAACGTTTCTTGCAGGACCTTAGAGTGTATCAACTCAGAACTTCTTATTTCCTCTGATGTTTCATGTTGAACCACAACGCGCCTGACATCAGAACTTATGATCCCTGTTGCTTTGCTTTCAGCAACATGCTGATTCTTTTCTCTCGTTATTTTCCTTTCTATCATTTTTAACATTAACATCCTTTTTATTAATATAAAAAAACTCTTAAAAATATTTTCTTTTTTTAGTTAATTTTTTTTATTTTTTATTTATTTATTTATTTATTCATTAAGACAAAAAACCATTTTGAAAACAAATCCTTTTTCTTTCTTGCATGGTACATTTCAATATGGTTGTAATAGTTAAATAGGATTTAAGTTCTTATAACCCCCCATTTGTAAATTTGTATCCCCATCCCTAAATATTGTAATAGCGTAGGACTTTATATTTCCGCAATTTATCACTTTTCAAATATAATGCTTGTAATTAGGGTGTGTATGGCAAGACATGAAATCAACAAATAGATCACCCTAATAAAGACTAAATGCATTAAATCAAACACACTTTGCACACACACACCCTTAGGGTAATCTCACTTGTTGCCTATCGGAAATTAGTCATGTCCCTTGAACATGGGTGTTTTAGCAAAAGACCCTCGATAAAAGATCGTAGTCCATCGATGACCCTCGGTGTTACCTTCTGTAAATGATCTAGTCCCTAAAATGACATTGCTAAAACGTTCCATGGGTTGCCTTCTATGACTATATAAATGTGCTGCACCCGTCTCTTCACATCCAACGATGGGGCTTCTTACCAAAATATATGGTAAGATGGAAATATCTAAAGGAGGAAGAAAAGAACACTTAAGACCTTTTGAGTAGGTAGATTCTCTCCTAGTTGCTCGCTTGCTCACAAAAAAACATTTTTACACCAACACTCTCATTTGAAATATTTTCAAAAGACAACACTTTGTACGCGTTCTTATAAAAATGAGAGCCATTACAAAGAAAACCCTTTTCAAAATCACTTTCAAAAAACACAAACACCTCTTTGAACTATTTTCGAAACAAACACTTTGTACGCGTTCTTATAGAAACAAGAACCATTACAAAGACATTTTCAAAATACTTTCAAAACTCACACCACAGGCACATTCAAACAAAAGCAAGTGATCTAGCAAGCAACTAAGATCCCATGGAAAACCACAGATGAAAAGGGTGATAATACCTTCCCTTTTCATAATCTACCGCCCGAACTCAAGAAAACATCTCTAATGGTCTTTCCTGTTCTTTTCAGCCTTTCCTTATTGGATTAAAGAAAAGTCGGTGGTGACTCTTGCTATCTGCACATTTGCAATCAAACGCAAACAACCAAGTCAGTTCTCCCACCGTATCACAATGCTCTTCTTTGCAATAAATTTAAAATAAACTCATTTTTGAATATTTGAAATGACTTCATCTTCTTTCTTGCGTGCGCCAAGAACAATAACTCCATTGTTAAATCTGTAACTTCTTCATTTCTCAACCATTTTCAAAAATGTAAATGTGAAAGTTGCTTGATTTTTCGTCACGAATTCAACCATGTAAATAACTAAAGCTATAAATCAAAGATGAGCATGAATTTTTGTTGGTACCAAATTAAAACCTAATTTTTCTGAAAGTTCAACTTCAAAATTCTCCATGCACAGTTAACATAAATGAAAACTAAAGGCATAGTTAGCTTTAGGGAAATGATGTCTACATTTTACATTCACAAAGTAATCATTAATGATGCTTGTATAAGAAGTTCAAAGTTGAGAAAACTTACCTCAAAATTGGAAATTGTGTTTGAAGTTTGAGCACTTCTGGAGGTGTTGTGATGATCTTGATAGCTTCACTGAACTCCTAGGAAGCTATTGTTAGAACATAGTTTGATTCTACAACCCTTAGTTAGAGTTTTGATGATAACAAATACAAAGAACAAATATGTACCCTAAAAATTATGTTATTGTGTATACATAATTTCTGACTAAAGCAGCATCAGAAGTTAAGCTATAGAAGCTACACGCTGAAGCAATCAGAAATTGTGCTGAAGATTGATGACCAGAACCTGCGCTTAAGTGAAGTAAACTCTGATTCTGAACAAGAGCATAATAATCTAAATCATCAATGTTCTGAAGCATCAGCAGCAGGCAAGGATGTAAGATTCTAAAGCGTTATTATTCAATCAAGACAACATCAATTACAACGACTTCATTCAGACAGGATCTTCTCCATATGGAAACTGAGTTAATGTCATTTATCATGCTTAATGATCAACAGGAATTCATTGCCTATATAAACAAGCTCAGTGATCAAATCGTACACGATTTTCCAATACTACTACACGAGAATTCAAAAATGCTACAAGCTTACTCATCTATTCCACGCTCTAAATTTGTGAAAAATATCACAGTTGTGATAACTGTTTTTGTAACGAAAAACATTTGTACACACATTCTTGTATCTTTGTTTAAGACAATGTTCCTTGAGATTAACCGGATTGTGGTTGTAATCAAGAAGACTTTGACAGTTGTTAAAGTAGTGATTGTAATCTATTTGTGATTAGTGAATTAAGTCCTCGTTGGAGAGAGGCGAAATCACCTTGACGGGTGGACTGGAGTAGTTTGAGATGAAACGAACCAGGATAAAAATATTGTGTCACTGTGCATTTGATTTCAAGTTTTCAATTCAACCCCCCCCCCCCTTCTTGTGTTTTTCACTTCTTTAATTGGCATCAGAGCGCCTGGTTTTGAGCTTAAACACTTAACCGTGTCAGTACAAGATCCAAGCTTCAGAAAAACACTATGGTGGCACCAAGCCAAAACATCAGCAATGACTACCATGAAGACAAGGACAAAATAAGTGGCAAACCTCCAGTCTTTGATGAAGAAAACTTTAACTACTGGAAATATAGAATTGAAAGTTTCTTTCTAGCCCATGATGTTGATCTGTGGGACATGGTAAATGATGGATACACACATCCAGTAGATGGAAGGGGTCAGAAGATAGACAGAAAAATGATGTCTGACCAGCAGAAATGTGACTTCAGAAATCATCATAAAGCCAAAATAATACTCCTTAGCGCTATCTCATACTCAAAATATGAGAAAATCTCAAACAGAGAGGCAGCCAAGAACATGTTTGACTCTCTGAGAATGATGCATGAAGGCAACATTCAAGTCAATGAAACCAAGGCCCTTGCGCTCATTCAGAAGTATGAGGCATTCAAGATGGAAGATAGTGAATCCATAGAAGCTATGTTCTCAAGGTTCCAAATCCTTTTTGCTGGGCTGAAGGTTCTTGACAAAGGATATTCTACTGCTGATCACGTAAAGAAGATCATCAGAAGCCTACCCGAGCAATGGAGGCCAATGGTCACAACACTTAAGCTAGCCAAAGATCTCAACAAAATATCTCTGGAGGAACTTGTCAGCTCCCTCAGAAGTCACGAGATAGAGTTAGAAGAAGATGAGCCTCAAAAGCAAGGTAAGCCACTAGCTTTCAAATCTAACAAAAAATCTGATTATAAGGTTTTGCAGGCTGTGGAAGAAACTTCTGATGGATCCTCATCAGAAGAAGATGAATTGTCTCTCCTTTCCAGAAGGGTGAATCAACTATGGAAGCAGAGACAAAGGAAATTCAGAAATCCCAGAAGACCAAAGAATCAAAATGAATCCTCCTTTAGATACAGAAAGTCTGAGTCTTCCTCTGGACACAGAAGATCTGAAGGTTCTTCAGGATACAAAAAGCCAAATAACAAGGGCATCATCTGCTATGAGTGCAATAAGCAAGGGCACTACAAAAGTTATTTTCCAAGGCTTCAGAAGGAGAAGCCCAAAAAGAAGTTCTTCAAGGAAAAGAAGAAAAGCCTCATGGTAACATGGGACGATTTAGACTCCTCTGAAGCTGACTCAGAGTCAGATGAAGAAAGAGAAAACATAGCTCTCATGGCAAATGTGTCAGAAGATAGTGAAGCTTCTGGTTCAGACTTAGAATCAGACACTGAAGATGTATTCTCTAACTTTTCTATTAATTTCACTAAAGCTGAACTTGCAGAAAGTCTAAATGAAATTCTGGAAAGGTATCAGCAAATCAGAGTCAAATTCAAGAACCTGAAAAAGGAACTTGTCTCTGAATCTGAAAAGACTGAGAGTCTCAGATTAATAAATTCTTAGTTAAAAGAAATTTTTTCAAAATTAGAGAACAATTTGCAAAACTCTGAGAAGGAAATAATCTCAGAGACTCCCAGTAATGCTGATGAGATCATCAAAGAATATGATCACAACTTTCAGAAGTTTCTCGCTAAAAGCATAGATAGAAGCGAGATGGCTTTAATGATCTATGGAGTTAGCAGAAATGGAAGAAAAGGGATAGGATATCAAGTTAAGGTATCTACACCTAAATAGGCCATGGACTTAGTCATAAAATGCACACCACTTAAATCACATTTTATATATGGGCACACACATGACATAAAATACACTAGTAGTGATTACTCTGTCAAACCAAAATTCAACCAGAATTTTGGTAAAACTAACAAACCAGGACCCAAGAAGATATGGGTACCTAAGGATAAAATTATATATGTGGTAGATATCTTTAGCAGCAAGGCTAAAACACCAGTCATGGTACTTGGACTCTGGCTGCTCTCGACACATGACGGGAAGAAAGCATATGTTCCAAAGCCTGGAACTTAAACCTGTAGGCTACGTGGGCTTTGGAGACAACCAAAGAGGAAAGATCATTGGCTCTGGAACAATAGGTAACATAAATCATCCCTCTATAAATAATGTACTGCTAGTTGATGGATTACTGCATAACCTGTTATCCATAAGTCAATTAAGTGATAACGGTTATGATATAATCTTTAATCAAAATTCATGTAAAGCTGTTAGCCAGAAAGATGGAACTATCCTATTTAATGGAAAGAGGAAAAACAACATTTATAAGATAAAACTTTCTGAACTAAACAGTCAAAATGTAAAATGCCTTCTGTGTGTTAACAACGAGCAATGGGTCTGGGACAGAAGATTGGGGCATGTTAGTATGAGAAGAATATCTCAGATTAACAAACTCAATCTGGTCAGAGGACTTCCTAATTTGAAGTTCAGCTCAGATGCTCTGTGTGAAGCATGTCAGAAAGGCAAATTTTCAAAACCTGCTTTTAAATCTAAAAACATTGTTTCCACCTCTAAGCCATTAGAACTTCTGCACATAGACTTATTTGGACCAGTAAAAACTGCGTCTGTCAGTGGCAAGAAGTATGGGTTAGTGATCGTAGATGACTATAGTAGATGGACTTGGGTAAAGTTCTTAAGACACAAGGACGAGTCACACTTTGTGTTCGTTACCTTATGTAACCAAGTTCGGAATGAAAAGGATCTAAGAATTGTCAAAGTCATAAGTGATCATGGTGGGGAATTTGAAAATAAAAATTTTGAATCATTTTTTAATGAAAAAGGCATCTTGCATGACTTCTCTTGTCCTAGAACTCCCCAACAAAATGGAGTTGTAGAATGAAAGAACAGAACACTGCAAGAAATGGCCAGAACCATAATCAATGAGACTAACATTGCTAAGATCTTCTGGGCAGAGGAAATTAACACAGCGTGTTATATTCAGAATAGAATCTCCATAAGACCTATTATGGAAAAGACTCCATATGAATTATGGAAGAACAGAAAGCCCAACATTTCTTATTTCCATCCGTTTGGATGCACTTGCTTTATTCTGAATACAAAAAATTATCTGAACAAGTTTGACTCTAAATCACAAAAGTGTATTATGTTAGGATACTCTAAACGCTAAAGAGGGTACAGAGTATACAATACAGAAACACGGATTGTTGAAGAGTCAATCAGTGTTAGATTTGATGATAAGCTTGACTCTCAAAATTCAAAGCAGAATGAATTCCTTGCAGATATAGAAGTTGAATTCACAGTTACTGAAGACAAATAATCAGAAGATCTCAACAAATACGCTTCAACAACGTCAGAAAGAAATGCTACAAGGAATCCAACACCTTCTGTTGATCAACTCCATAAAAGGTTTTCCAGAAGCAGCATAGCTCACCCAGAAGATAAAATCCTGGGAAAGAAGGACGATCAAATTAGAACAAGATCAACATTCAGAAACTTTGAAGATTCCCTCATGGGACTGGTCTCTCTGATTGAACCAACAACAATTGATGAAGCGCTTCTGGACAATGACTGGATTCTGGCAATGCAGGAGGAATTAAATTAGTTCACCAGAAATGATGTATGGGATCTGGTTCCCAAACCAAAAGGATTCAACGTCATTAGAACAAAGCGGGTGTTCAAAAACAAACTGAACGAGCAAGGAGAAGTCAACAGAAACAAAGCACGACTGGTGGCACAAGGTTATAGTCTGCAAGAGGGGATAGACTATACAGAAACCTTTTCTCCAGTTGCCAGGTTAGAATCTATCAAACTCTTAATCTCATTTGTTGTAAATAAAGGCATCACTCTGTATCAGATGGATGTCAAAAGTGCATTCCTAAATGTCTATATAGATGAAGAGGTATATGTGCACCAACCCCCTGGTTTGGAGAATTCCAAACACCCAGAATATGTTTTAAAACTAAAAAAGTCACTCTATGGTCTGAAACAAGCTCCTAGAGCTTGGTATGAAAGACTAAGTAACTTCCTGTTAGAAAAGTAATTCACCAGAGGGAAAGTAGACAAAACCTTGTTCTGTAAGTCATTTAAGACTGACATCTTAGTGTGCCAAATTTATGTAGATGACACTATCTTTGGATCCACTAAACCATCTCTGGGAAGAGAGTTTGCTAAATGCATGCAGGCAGAGTTTGAGATGAGCTTAATGGGGGAACTTAAATTCTTTCTGGTCATTTAGATAAACCAAACTCCATAAGGAACTTACATTCATCAGAGCAAATGTCAGAGAACTTCTGAAGAAATTTGATCTCTCAGAATGTAAGCCCTTAAAGACTCCAATGCACCCCACGTGCATTCTGGAAAAGGAAGAGGTAAGTAAAAAGGTAGAACAGAAGCTCTACAGAGGTATGATTGGTTCTCTCCTTTATCTGACGGCTTCAAGGCCTGACATTTTATTTAGTGTTTTCTTATGTGCTAGATTCCAATCAAATCCTAGAGAATCTCACTTAACAGCAGTTAAGTGAATTTTCAAGTATCTGAAAGGTACTACTAATCTGGGTTTGTTTTATAGAAAATCAAATGATTACAGCCTAGTAGGATATTGTGACGCTGATTTTGCTGGAGACAGAGTAGAACGTAAAAGCACTTCTGGAAGCTGTCAGTTTTTGGGAGAAAATATGATCTCATGGACCACCAAGAGACATACCACGATAGCACTATCAACAGCAGAAGCTGAATACATAGAAGTTGCTGGATGTAGCACGCAAATGCTCTAGATGAAAAGTAAACTTGAAGACTTCAACATAATTGAGAGTAACATTCCTATCTTCTGTGACAACACTTCTGCTATATGTCTCAGTAATAATCCTATTTTGCATTCTAGGTCTAAGCATATAGAAATAAAACATCATTTCATTAGGGACTATATTCAGAAAGGAACTATTACCTTAAAATTTATTGACACATACCATCAATGGGCTGATATATTTACAACCTCTTTCTGAAGATAGGTTCAACTTCATTCTGAAACATCTCAGCATGAAATTATGCCCAGAATAAAATGTTTTATTTACATATCTTAATCCTCAGAACTTTATTATCTTCTGTGAACAACTGATCAACCTGTCTTCAGAGTTTAGAAGTACAGATTGCATAAGAATCTATCCATGAAGATCTGAATGTTTCATTTCAAGGATAGAGGCGTGTAGTTCACATCATCAAACACTTGTCATCCTCTCACCAGCTACTTTCTGAGCCTGAATATGCGTTCAATTTCTGAAGGGTGCAAGGCGCTGATTGGATGCATTGAGACACTTGTCAATGGTAACCGTTCAGTATATTTCTAAATCCCCTAATCTCAGGTGTCATTAATGCATATAATCATTACTAATTTTTTTTTCTCTTACTTACTGTTTACGTTTTCAAGAAACCTATTTAAACTCAAAATTACTTTTTTCATTCATTCACTTTTAATCTCCTAAATATTTTCTCTTGTTTCAAGTTCTTTCTTTCAAAAACCCTTTTCATCTTCCTCTAAAAACCGTGTGAACAATGGCATCATCAAGTCTCAAAAATCTCAGTGCTCCTGAATCTTCATCAACAGAACAATATGAAGAACCCTTTAGAACGCTTCTCACTCCTGTTGACAACCTGGAAGTTCTCTCTGAACTGACTATTAATTTTGAGAGCTTCCAAGAAAATGGTTTCAACCTCTATGAAGATGTTACTGCACAGGGATGGAACATGCATTTTGACCGTCTGTTGGGTCCAACGTTTCCCATTCTTGTCAAAGAATTCTGGATACATGCTTCCTCATCAAATCATCAGGTTACTTCTTATGTTATGGGGAAGGAAATTGTGATAACAGAAGATCTTATTGCGAAGCTTCTTGGATACAATGGTGGTGGAGTCAGATGCATTGATATGGTTGAGAGATGCTCTGACCTAAGATCAATTGCCAAGGAAATCTTCACTTCTGGACATCCCTCTAGTAAAATCAGAGATTTGAAGGATCATCACAGAATCTGGGCCAGAATCATTCTAGGATATATCCACCACAGGAAGCCTACAAGCTCTCCTGATTACATCAATATTGATAAGCAATTTCTGATTTATTTCATTGCTAAGAAGACAAAGGTAAATCTTCCACACTTGCTCTTCAACCATCTCAGAACAAGTGTGAAGGAAACCAGAGAAGACGAAAGGACTAAGAGGGATTGGATTCCCTTAGGAAGGATGATATCAGATATTCTAACACAGAACAAGCTGATAGAACATCTGACAGAGGCTCAGGAAATAAGCACATTGGAAGCAACTGCTGGGAAGCCCTTGAACGCCAAGAATCTGAAGAAAATGAAGATCATTGAGAATATCAAGAAGGAAACAACTGTTACTTCTCATGAGACCATTACTTCAAGGAGGATACCTCTGAAGGATTTTCCTTTATTTTCTGAGATAGACACCAAACCAGAAATCATTGTCAGATACCTTGATGCTTGCAAGGCTGATGAGACTGATCCAAAAATCAACATTCAGGATCTGCAAAAGGCTGATCCAGAAGTTGCGTTAAAGAAATCAAAGAAGAGGAAAGCTGCAGGAGAAGGATCCTCTCAGAGGACACTTAAAGCTACAAAAAAGAAAGGTAATATATCTTCTGTTTCTGTTATAGAATCAATAACTGTTTCAACATCTGAATCCATGCCTTCTCAACCAGAAAATCCATCACCTCAAACCTTTGAATATTTTGACATAGAGTTTGATCCATCCGTAACTCTAGGTAATTTTTTGAAAGAACCTCACTCCCCTACTCAAAATCCAAATCCTAAACATCATCAACCAGAACTTGCCAAAGTTCTGTCTGACATTGAACTATTTGATCAAGATTTTTCCTCTTCTATACCAGAAAATTCAAACTCTCAACTCCCAGAAAATCCAAACACTTAACAACCATCAGAAATTCCTCAACCAGAAATCCCACAATCTCCTAAACCAGAAATTCCACATCCACAATCACCTCAACAAGAAATTCCACAACCAGAAAATACTCAACCACAATCTCCTCAACCAGAAGATCTGAACCCCAACTCACCACAACCAGAAACTCAACCTTCTGAAAATCCATCTTCTGATATTCTTGAATCTGGAAGCCAACATGCTGCCACAAACCAATCTGAAAACTCTCCTTCAGATTCTGATACCATAATCCCAATCCCTAGAATAACAGAACCTCTTGCGGTTCGCATGCCTCTCACTATTCATCATATTCCAGAAATCTCGGCATCCCTTGAATCCACACCACCAATCACCCCTACAAGACCAATTATTATTCCTGACTCTCCCACTCCTTCACCCATTAACCATCTAGCTGACAACTTCAGACTTGTCATTGATCCAATTGTGCTGGAAAGACTAGCTTCCACCTCACACAAAACTTCCATTCTCAAACCTAAACCAACTGCTACCGCATCAGATGTTGGTAAAGTTTGTTGATTTTTGAAACAGGAATGCAGGAATGGATCAATTCTTTGAAGCATGCAAGTCAACAGATTTCTAATCATGATGCTTCTGATTATATGTGGGAAAGATTCAGAAACTGGATAAACTCTGAAACACTGAAGCTGAAGGAATTGGGTTATGAAAAGGCTCAACAGAACTTCAGTGATCAGCTGAAGGCTTTCCAAGACCAAGTTATGAGCCAACTGTTCAAGAAAGATATCCTCTCGCTGGATAGTTCTCCCTGGAAAGAGCATCATCCTTCAGTAGTAGCTGAACCAGAATCAGAAAGTCTCTCTCTGACTACTGCTCCAGAAGACATGATTGTAACAGAAGAAATGGTTTACTCAGAAGAGGCTGCAAAATGTTCTGAGCAACATGCAACCCCTAAAGAGACACCAGCTTCCTCCTTAGTCATGCAAACTCTAGAAGAGTTGAAGAAAGAGAATGCTTTAATCCATACAAGACTGGATAAGCAAGAGGATACGAACAAAGAGATTAAAATTATTCTGGGTAAACAAGAAGACACTACAAAGGAAATCAAAGGCATTCTAGGAAAGCAAGAAGAGTCAAATACTCAGATCAAGAGCTTGTTGGAAGCGTTGTTCACACGTCTTCCCCCTCCTTCTTAGATTTTCTTTTAAAATTGTTTATCTGTAACTTTTATTTTTACCTCATTGCTTCTGAAACTTGTCACTGCATTATGTTTTAAATATAATTCATCTATTTTGGCTCTGATTATATTGCCTTTTTTATACCTGACAAAAAAGGGGGAGAAAGTAAGATATTTTTAATAATGGTTTATCGGGACAAAAGTCTCAAACATTCTGAATTATTTAACCTCTACTTTCTGAAAAGTTTGAACAGGAACAAATTATGATAGGAGATGCGGCTAAAACTCTAATGAGAAGGATCTTCAGGGAAGTAATCAACTCAGGGGGAGTTTCTCTTAAACCTTTTGTTCTTTATTTTTCATTGAAAATTCTAGTTTTTGTCATCATCAATAAGGGGGGATTGTTAGAACATAGTTTGATTCTACAACCCTTAGTTAGAGTTTTGATGATAACAAATACAAAGAACAAATATGCACCCTAAAACTTATGTTATTGTGTATACAAAAGTTCTGACCAAAGCAGCATCAGAAGTTAAGCTATAGAAGCTACACGGTGAAGCAATCAGAATTTACGCTGAAGATTGATGACCAGAACCTGCGCTTAAGTGAAGTAAACTTTGATTCTGAACAAGAGCATAATAATCTAAGTCATCAATGTTCTGAATCATCAGCAGCAGGCAAGGATGTAAGATTCTGAAGCGTTACTATTTAATTAAGACATCATCAATTACAACGACTTCATTCAGACAGGATCTTCTCCATATGGAAACTGAGTTAATGTCATTTATCACACTTAATGATCAACAGGAATTCATTTCCTATATAAACAAGCTCAGTGATCAAATCATACACAATTTTCCAATACTACTACACGAGAATTCAAAAGCGCTGCAAGCTTACTCATCTATTCCACGCTCTAAATTTGTGAAAAATATCACAATTGTGATAACTGTTTTTGTAATGAAAAACATCTGTACACACATTCTTGTATCTTTGTTTAAGACAATGTTCCTTGAGATTAACCGGATTGTGGTTGTAATCAAGAAGACTTTGAAAGTTGTTAAAGTAGTGATTGTAATCTATTTGTGATTAGTGAATTAAGTCTTCATTGGATAGAGGCGAAATCACCTTGACGGGTGGACTGGAGTAGTTTGAGATCAAACGAACCAGGATAAAAATACTGTCTCATTGCACATTTGATTTCAAGTTTCCAATTCAACCCCCTTCTTGTGTTTTTTACTTCTTCAATTGGTATCAGAGCGCCTGGTTCTGAGCTTAAACACTTAACCGTGTCAGTACAAGATCCAAGCTTCAGAAAAACACTATGGTGGCACCAAGCCAAAACATCAGCAATGACTACCATGAAGCACCTTAGGTTTGGTTTTACTAAATTTTAGTGGTGAGTTTTCTTAGGTATCAATCAAAAAGATTGTTACCAATGTTTTGAAATGAACTCAACACACTACAATTTAAATAAATGCATATTTGACAAATTAATTTTCACACAGTATAGTAATCAAGTATAGAGATAAAGAAAAAGTATAAGAACACACGATTTGTCAAGGCAGTTCCCCTTGTCGTCCTCGCGTAGGGTACGTCTGCCCCCAATTCTAGAATCTAGAAATGAGATATTTGATATTAAGTTGCAAATGATACAAGAGAAGAAATAGTTCACAATACAAACAAACCAATGTTGCTGAAGTAACAATCTTCTTCCCTTTCCTTGGTTTGAGCAAAACGAAGGTCCGAATTCTTCGAACAAACCTCTGGTTACCGCTACTTAATTAAGCAAACCCACCATTTCTTAATCCTTTCACTCGGATGGTTTCGATCGCAAGAAATTTGACCCCAAATCAATCTTTACAATCCTCTGGTTACCGCTACTTGATTAAGCAAACCCATGTTTCTTAATCCTTTCACTCGGCTGAATTCAATGAAGCAAAGACTTGTGCAGAAACCCCCGCACCAATAGGAATCTTGGAGGAGAAAATTCCAATGATTTTATTCAAGAACAACCCACAATTTCTCAACCCAAATCTGAATCGAATTCTTTATTTAAATGTTGTCACCACAGCAATTTCTTGAATCAACAACCATGATTATGTGTAGATGTTGATTTTTGAGAAGAGAGGATGAAGATGATGAGCATTATGTGTATATTTCACTAGTTCTTGTTGACTTCCATAATGAAGCATAATATATATATATATATATATATATATATATATATATATATATATATATATATATATATATATATATATATATATATATATATATATATATATATATATATATGTGTGTGTGTGTGTGTGTGTGTGTGTGTGTGCGTGTGTGTGTGTGTGTGTGTGTGTGTGTGTGTGTGTGTATGTGTGTGTGTGTGTTATCTAATAGCCAAGACCCAAAAACATAGCAGAAAATCAGATGAGGCTAGCGAGCGGTCGACTCAACCAGAAGCAGGGGTCGGCGCGACACAACCCTTACTAGGAGAGAAAATTGTTTTGAAGTGCAATGCGTCGACCGCTTCAGGACTTGCATCAATGCAAACTTTGAATATTCTGATTCCTAGGTTGAGTCGACCGGAAGGGTCGACACGATACATCCAACAGACAGAGAGAATTCAATTTTGAAGTTAAGTGCGTCGACCGCTTCAGGGCTTGCATCGATGCAAACTTTGAATGTTTTGATTTCCAGTTTGAGTCGACCAGAAGGGTCGACCTGACACATCTAGAACTTGATTGAAGATGATGAGTCAACCGCACATATCTTTGAGTCGACACACAGATTGGATTTTCTCAAAAATACTTGTTTCTGGTGATCTTTATTCCAATCATTTCATTGCAAGATTGTTCATAGGACCAACCCAAATAGAGAGAGATTAATAGTCGTTTTGACATCATTAAAATACTTATAGTGGAACTTTTCCCTCACATACTCCCCCTTTTTGATGATGTCAAAATAATTCTCAAATATGCTCCACTTGAGTTTGTGTGTTCCGTTTGCAAGCTATGTGTAGTCTTCTATGTTGACTTCTCCCCCTTTGGCAACATCAAAAAGAGAAAAAGCACAAGGTCAAGAGTAACAAAATATATCAAGTGTAACATCATTTTCCATTTGCAACTAAGAACACCAATAATCATTCACATAAAATGAAATTAGTGTGGATCATTAAAATGTAATAATTAGACCAATGTATGTAGAATATTACAAACCAATCAATAAGGATAAGTGCATGAGGTAAAAAAAAGACATAAGAACTTAAACAGAATTACATATATATAAACATGAATCAATTTTATAGGTTGTTGGTATCATTGTTTTTAGGAACATCAGGTGGAAAGTTTGGAAAATGCTGAAGGAAATATACAGTACACGTTGACGCATCTAAGCTATGACTCGACTTAAAAGTAAAGAATTTTGATTTTATGCAGCTTTTTCAATTGATTTCATGCAATTTATATAATTCTTAGAATCCCTATGTACTTTAATAATAAAGATAAAGAAGGACAAGTTTACCATTTACACATGATTAAGAGTGGAGAATAGATGAGAACGATATTACCTTAATCAGAGTTGATAAGAACTTTAACCAAGGCTATCCATAAGTGCATGGAGCATTAAGAGAATATGTTAAATAAAATAAAATGTATGCGACTTACTTAAGTTATAACCTATCTAAGATATCAAGAACACCAAGTTCCCTACGGATGTGATGGAAGGGATCTGTAGCGAGTGGTTTAGTAAAAATGTCAGCAAGTTGATTTTTGCTATCAACATGCTCGAAAATAACATCACCCTTTTCCACATGATCCCTTAGAAAATGATGCCTTATCTCAATATGTTTTGTGCGAGGGTGAAAAATAGGATTTTTGGTTAGGTTAATGGCACTTGTATTGTCATAGAAAATAGAAATGTGATCAAGTTGGACATTAAATTCGAGTAATTATTGTTTGATCCACAAGAGTTGGGCACAACAATTACCAGTTGCAATGTATTCCGCTACAACGATTGATAATGCAACTGAAACTTGCTTTTTGCTATGCCAACTTACCAAAGAATTTGAAAAGAAATGACAAGTACCACTAGTGATTTTCCTATATGATTTGCAACCGGCAAAGTCAGAAACAGAATAGCCAACCAAAGAACAATCACTACCCTTGGAGTACCAAAGTCCATACTTAGTTGTACCACTAAGGTACCTAAGTATGCGCTTTACAGCTTTTAAATGTGACTCCTTAGGACATGATTGAAATCGAGGACACATGCAAACACTAAACATAATATCCGGAGGAGAGGCCATGAGATTAAGAAGGGAACCAATCATACCTCTATACCTTTTTATATCGACGGGCTTACCGTTGTCATCATGGTCCAAGTTCACGATCGTAGGCATAGGAGTATCAATTGCTTTAGAGTTTCCATGTTAAATCACTTGAGTAGGTCAAGACAATATTTGGTTTGACTAACGAATGTTCCATCATTTAATTGATTGGTTTGAAGTCCAAGGAAATAGTTTAACTCTCCCATCATGCTCATCTCAAATTCTCCCTGCATCATCTTAGAGAAGTTCTTGACCAAAGATGCATTAGAAGAACCAAAAATAATGTCATCTACATAAACTTGAACTAAAATAAAATGCTTTCCTTCATGCTTAATAAAAAGGGTTGTGTCAACCTTTCCTCTTGAGAATCATTAATCTAATAATAATTTGTTAAGACGTTCGTACCAAGCCCTGGGGGCTTGTTTAAGACCGTATAGCGCACATTTAAGTTTGTAAACATAGTTAGGATTCTCAAAATTCTCCAAACCGGGAGGTTGAGACACATAAACCTCTTCATTAATGTATCCATTTAATAAGGCACATTTTACAGCCATTTTGAATAATTTGAAGTTTTGCGAGCATGCATATACAAGCAAAAGGCGTATAGCCTCGAGTCGGTTCACTGGAGCATAAGTTTCCTCATAATTTATGCCTTCCTATTGGTTATATCCTTGTGTAACAAGTCGAGCTTTGTTGCGTGTTATAATTCCATTTTCGTCTAGTTTGTTCCTAAAAACCCATTTAGTTCCAATAACTCAACGATCTTGCGAAGGGGGGACAAGGTCCCAAACCTCATTTATTTTAAACTGATTTAGTTCCTTATGCATGGCTAAAAATCAATGTTCATAGAGTAAGGCATCTTTATATTTTTGGGTTCAATTAGAGAGATGAAAGCAAAATGATAACAAAAGTTACTTAACTTAGAGCGAGTTGTTACTCCCTTTGATATATCTCCTAGGATGTTGTCAATGCGATGATCCTTAGAGGTTTTCCATTCCAATCGAAGATCATTTTTATTGTTTAGATGATCCCTCTCTTTCTTCGGATACTTGATCCAACTCTTCTTCAATTTTAGTAGATTTCGAGTCCTTTTCTTTGGGATCTTGTAGTATGCTTTCCGAAGATACACCTGCACCATCATAAACACTACCCTTTCCGACTAATTTCGGATCAGATTCATCAAAGGAAACATGTATAGAATCTTCAACTATATGTAATATTTTATTAAATACTCTATAGGCTTTGCTTGATTGAGAGTATCCGAGAAAGATACCTTCGTTAGCTTTTGAATAAAATTTACCTAAATTTTCTTTACCATTATTTAACACAAAGCATTTACATCCGAAGACGTGAAGATGAGATATATTTGGTTTTCTTCCTTTCAAAAGTTCATAGGGAGTTTTGTTTAGAATTGGGCATATCAGAACCCTATTCAAAACATAACATGCCGTGTTGATGGCATCCGCCCAAAAGTATTTTGGAAGACAGTGTTCTCATATTTCTTCTGAGTTCTTCTAAAATACGGTTTTTACGTTCCACCACTGCATTTTTTGAGGAGTACGTGGAGCGGAAAAATTATGATCAATACCGTATTTTTCACAAAATTTTTCAAAGAGATCATTCTCAAATTCACCACCGTGATCGCTTTGAATAGTAAGTATGCTAGTGTTCATTTTGTTTTGAGAAAACGTAGAAAAATTTCAAAAGCTTGAAAGGTGTCACTTTTATTTGCCAAGAAAATTGTCCAACAAAATCTTGAGTAGTCATCTACAATAACGAATCCATAGTAGTTACCACCTAGACTTTTAATTCTAGATGATCCAAAAAGATCCATATGAAGAAGTTTGAGAGGTCTCGTTGTAGAAACAATGTTTTTAGATTTAAACGAGATTCTGGTTTGCTTCCCCATTTGGCAAGCATCACATAAGTGATCCTTGGAAAATTTTAATTTTGGTAAACCGACTACTAAATCTTTTGAGACAAATTTATTTAACAAATCAAAATTCAAGTGAGCTAAACGTCTCCGCCACAACCATGAATCCTCATTTAAAGTGACAAGACATTTAGTTCCAGTTAGAGATACATTGTTCAAGTCAAGCAGATACACATTGTTTACCCTCAACCATTTGAACACATCATCTTTCTTATCATTGTGTTAAATTATGCAGTAGTCTTTTGAAAATGATACATTGTATCCGTTGTCGCATAATTGACTAATGCTAATAAGATTGTGTTTAAGACCATCAAATAATAGGACATCAAAGATAATAGTAGAAGAGGGATTACATACACTACCTTTATCGAGTATTGCTCCCTTGCTATTGTCGCCATAGGTAACAAATCCTTTCTTTTTCGCCACAAAGTCAAAAAATAGGGAGATGTCGCCAGTCATATGTCTTGAGCACCCACTATCGAGAAACCATATTTTCTCCGTAGTCTCAACACATCTCCTAAATCGACATTTGCTAATGGTGTGTCCCCTTTTGCAACAGTATAAACATGTTAGAGTTTTGGGCTAGTTACTTTTGCTAGGAGGATCTTTTATTTCATAAGTGTATTTTTGATATGCATTTATCATACTACTTCTGAAATTTGATTTATGAATGCGAAAAGTAATTTTAGGTTATAAAGCCTTGTCAAGTTTGGCTTTAAGAGTTTTTACTTCTTTTTTCCAAATGTAGCAAGTTTCACATCCAGCCTAATCATGCCATGAAAGCTTATTATATTTGCTATTAGTTTTGATTTTCTCTACCATGGATGCCTTGAGAGCTTCCAATTATTTTTGGGATTTGGACACTTTATACTCAAGGTATGAATATTTTTTTCTTATTTGAGGCTAATCATTTAAAAGCTTCCTTAGCCTCATTTTGTAGAGAATAAAAAGCTCTTTGCAATTCTATGTGAGACATTTTATCAATGTGATTATATTTAGTGACTTACATTGCTTTTCTTCTATTGATGAGCCATGAGGAAAAGGTTTACGGTTTCCTCTTTGTCACTAGAGTCACTTTTGCTTGATGCTTCACTGTCACTATCCCAAGCAATGTATTCTCTTCTAGCTTTGTTAGGTCTCTTTTGAAATTTGTCTTTTCCTTTGTCTTTCTTAAGCAACGGGAATTTCGGTTTGTAGTGGCCGAGTTTTCCGCCGTTGAAACATGATCCTATTGATTTAGATTTCTTGCCTTCATCTTATCTTGAAGGTTTTGATTGGTTTCTATAGTTGATGAGATTTTTGTACGAGTGTTGGACTTCATTCTTTCAGAGATATATGTGATATTTTATCACAAACAACCCTATGTCTTCACTTGAGCTTTCATCTTCATCACTAGATTCACTCACATAAGAGTTATTGGTGGAGGACTTTGAGCTTGAAGCCTTTAATGCGACAAACTTCTTTTCAATGTCTTTTGGTTTTTCCTTCTTTTCCTTTTTCTCATGCATATTTAGATTAATGAGCTCTTGTTCATTCTCTTGAAGCTTTCCAAACAACGTTGTTATGTCGAGTGTAGCTAGATTATTTTGTTCCTTGATAGTTGTAACTTTAGGTCGTCATTCCCTATTAAGACATCTTAAAATTTTATTAGTAGCAACAACATGGGCCGTAACATGACCAAGAGTGTGTAAGCGATTGGCTATATGAGAAAATAATTTTTGCATATTGTTGTACCCCAAAATTTTCCCTCTCATATTTCTCAAAACAAGGCAAGAAAAATCTCCAAGTGACTCAAGATTGCTCAAGAGTTGGACAGTCAAGCTATCTCCTAGGGCAGTCAACCCCAAATTAGGGTTTTGTGTTGCAACAAGATCTTTGAGTCCAAATGACCTCAAGTGCTCCCAAATGTACTAATATGTTCTCAAGGTCATCCATGTCAAATTTCAAGCCTTGCAGAGGAAGTTTGCTCAGTCAATTGCTCAAAAGGTCCAAAATCGACTATGTTAGGGCAAAAGTCAACTATGACCTATAAATAGTCAAACATCAATATTTTTTGCCAGCATTCTCATTTTTAAGGATATTTCATCATTTGATCAAGGGTTGATCATGATTCATCAAGGATTGCTCAAAATTCATCAAGACTCAAAAGTTGCTAAATTAGGGTTTTGTAGGAAAAGTCAACTCAAATTTGACCAAGCATAACTTTCTCATACTTTATGAGAAATGACCCATCCAAAGCTCATTTTGAATAGGATGCAATTTCCTGCGATCCATCTTCACACCCCAAGATCAGAAAATGCACTCACAAGAAGTTATAAATTTGGACATTATAGGTCATTTTTGAAAGTCAACAAAAACACCTTTTTTGCCAAAGCTTATAACTTGAGCATGGAATACGAAAATGAGATGAGACCAAAAGGGTTGGTTAGAGGACATCTCAAGCTTTCTAAAAAGTCAAATAACACTTCCAAAAGTTCAAAATTTAAGAAGTTATGCATTGTTGAAGTTGGGAATTTATGCAAAATTGCTAAAAGTCAACTATCCCCAAAACTTCAAATTTTGTCAAATGGGCCCATTCTTTTCCACTTGATTTGTGCTTTCATCATTGTCCACGTTTCCTAGCTTCATCCATGTGTACATTTATCAATTTTATTATTTTATTTGATTTTTTATTGAATTATTTCATTTTTAATCAAATTAAATCAAATAATATTCAAATATTGATTGCTTGATATCTTTTTGGCTATTTTAGGACTGAATCATCATCATAAAGGGTATCAAACTCATATCAAGCATTCCATGTGCAAAAAGATTGAGTTTTGACAATTTTGGAAGGTTTAGTAATGGTGAATCAAATCAAATCTCATGGCATTGATGTGGAAAGATTCAAAGCACAATTGTTAACCTAATGCATTCCACATTACATAAGGAGGCTAGAGGGCATGAAAACAAGGCTAGAGGCTGCAAGAACCAACTAAACAAAACTTGAAAAAAGTGGTGAAAAGTGTGAAACCAAAATCCTACTTGGAGGGGTTTTCTGAAGCAAAGCTTGATACCAATCGATTGCTGGAGATTCACTGAGTCAGAACCAATCCCTAGCAAGCTCTCATACACGCCCAAGAGCTCTGTAAGTATCACAAAAAACCTCCCTTCTTTTGAATTCGCAAATCTTTATTCCTACATCTTTTGTACAAACTATTAGCATATTCACAATCCTCATCAAATTTCCAAGCTTTCTGTATTACCCAATTTTATTTATCTGACCTGTAAAGCCAAGTATCATATCTAGGGTTTCGTGGTTTGTTTTTGGGCGTTTCCCTTATAGGTAAAATTAGCCCCAATGATGGTCATGGACATGACCGGAAGAGAAAGACGAACACAACCATGGTCTTGGGAGGAGTTTATATGGCCTGAGATGAGTTTTAGGAATGACCTTCGCATTTAGCTGCGGATCTAAATCTACAGGTAAAGTTACAGGGTTTGGAGGTTGGGGATGGAGACGTGTCAATCCCCCTGTGGCTGATTCAAACATGCGCGCCCTTTTTTTTTTAATTATTTTTTTGGCCTATTAATCCATTTTATCATATTATTATTATTTGGTATGTACTTAACAACTGAGACACATTGGCCTAGTGGCGAAGCAAGCAATGAAAACACCAACAGGACCTGGGTTTGAATCCCAGGTCCTCTAAATTGCTCTTTGTATTTTTCTTCAGGTATTCTCATGCAAATTCAAACACGAAGCACACCATACATCCTCAAGCATCTGATGGCCAGATGGCCATAGGCCAAATCTGGTGGCCAGAAATTGATGGTCTATTGTGGACCAGGTCAGCGTGTACCCACTGAATCTCTTAAAGTCAACAAGGCCAGCATGTTAATGGGCCATGGAATTGCTGCTTTGACCTCCTATTCAGGCCCAAACCCTCCCATCTCTCTCTATTTTATATTTTTTGTTTTAATTATTTATTGTTATTATTTTTATTATTTTATAACCAATCAAATTTTTTCCTTTAATAAAATTACAACCAAAAAATATTTTTTTTCTTTATTAAATTAAATTTTAGTATTTTCTTTTTATTAACAAATATTAATTTAATTAATTTAGGCCATTAATTAGGAATAACTTTGATATATTTTTTCAATAATTAAAATTAACTTAGACACAATTAGAGTTTTATTAACATTGATCAATTTTATTTTCTTTCTTTAAATAACAAAAAACCAAAAATATTTATTTTTATTAATTAGTTTAATTAATTTAATTTAATAATTAACTTAGATTAATTTCTTTCTTAATTCAAAAACAAACAAAAAAATCTTTTCTTTAAATAACAAAGGGTCAAAACCCTAACTTGCGCTCAATTTAATTTCTCGCACGCGATTTACTTTCTTTTATCCAATATTGTACTTGTTCCTAGAATGTAATAGCTTAATAGGACTTTAAATATTTATTTATCACTTTATTTATTTTTCCGCATTTAAATTTCAAAGGGTTGCTTTTGGCGATGTAAATACCCGACGCCTTGTAATTTAATTTCCACAATTTATAATTGTTAGATGTTTGATAATAGGGATGCATGACAAGAATGGATGTTTAACCTAAAATCAACTTAGATCACCATTAACATGTACAAAGATAAAATTAACTGAAAAACAACACACTCGCACATGCGCACTCTTAGGGTACACCCCACTTGGTTGCCTTCGTAACACGATCATTGAGTATAGGTCACTTTAGAGGTCGCCCTCTTGTCCAAAGATCATAAGTTGCCTCGAAACGGTTGCCTCAGATATGTTATCTAAAAAAAATGATCTAAGACATTAGGGTTACCGCTAAGGCGTCATACCATTGCTTTAGTGACCGTAAGTCCCTAAAATTGAATTGACCCTTAAACTCCAACGACGATGCTACCTAATCATTCATAGTGGGATAGAATTGTCTAATAGAGGATAACATAGAACAAATCCTTTTTCGAGTAGGTAGATGGTTCTTAAGTACTTGCTCTTTCAAAAAACAAAATCTTTTTCACACTTACACTTTTCGAACAAAGTTTTCAAAACACTTCATACGATCGAAGTTTTCAAATAAAAACTTTTTCAAACCCACAAGCACAAAGAAAGCAATTTTGAAAACAATATGAGCAAGTACCTAAGAGCCCGTGGATAACCACATATAGAAAGAGTGCTAACACCTTCCCTTTCTATAATCTACCCCCCGAACCCGAGAAATATCTCGAAAAAGGAATTTTTCTGTGCTTTTTTCCTTTCCTTGTTGGATAAAATAAAAGTCGGTGGCGACTCTTGCTTACCGCGACATTTTGCGAAAACAAATGCAAAACGCAAACCAGCATTCCAAAAAACAGTTAGTTCTTTCCCACCGTATCACAAAACTGGCGACTCTGCTGGGGAAATCTTATAAGTGGGGTGTACCTTAGGAATAGTTCATAATGTTTTCAATTGCTTGACTTGTATGCTTTATCTTTGTGGGCTTGAATCATAGTTACTATAGATCCTAACCCGGATCTGGGGGATACCCTTTAGGTAAGTATTAATAAACTGTGAGGGAACTATACGGCGTAGACCGATACGGTTGAAGCAGTAGCTATGTTGGTGTGGCACTTTAGTATGTCCCAATATCCCTTGTGGCGCAACAAGGAGAATATGGGTCTGCTATGGGGTCATTAAGCACCAACTGACCTTAGAACCTTTAAATTGACCAACTTGGCCATAGAACAGTAGCAGTATGCTACACTCATTGAGAACAAACTCTCGCGATGATTCCGTCCGCAAGAAAAGTTTGCTAAATTGGAATTATGACCGATCGAGGGTAGTCAGTAATATTGAGATCCTCTAGAACCCGGTTACTATTTTTAGGACAGGTTTGAACCAACTGAACTGAAAGAGGGTAGTACCTAGACTCCTTGCCAGCCTGAAATCTAAGGGCTCTCTGTGTGACTTGTGTGCCTTTGCCATGTTTTCTATTTGTGGATACTTATGGTGTGCTTTTTATCATGACATCGTGACATCATAATGTTGCATACATCTTGCATTGGACTAACCTATTTCAAAGACAAGAGGGATTCATCTTTGTTCTGTTTTGTAGGTCATGGCACCTATGCGTAGGAACACCGTCCGAATAAACTTTGTCCAGGTTCCTGTTGGCTCCTAAATTCGACACCCTTGTTTTTATTAATATCATCCATTAAAGCTGAAGGATGTTTTCGACCAGCTGGGTCTGTCGAAATGCCCATCAGAAGATGGCAATGTACTTAGAGGATTTCTCCCAAGGGAGAATGTAGTTGCCTTTGACGTCGAAGGTGTGGCTCATCGAAGATGCTTCTCGACGAAGGTGTTCGATTGTTCAGAGTGGAACGGTTTGAAATTCAAGTGTCTGGAGGGAAAACGGTTCCCAGCGGTTACCGAGTGCAACGTGCAAAGATCTGGAGCATCGAACGCTGAGAACGTGCCAAGTGGAGTCATCTCGAAGCAGTGTAACTGCCCGACGGTTACTTGGGATGTTTTAGTATAAATATTAGTAGTTCACGCAGTTTTTCGCGTGTGTTCACAATTATATACAAGTCACTCATATATATTCGAGTACCCAGCGTGTGAGAAAGAATTGTTGAGAATGTATGTGTGAAACACCACTTTTATTAATCAAAGACATTTATTTTCCAGAAACTTTACTTGCTTTCTCCTTTACTTTTCCTGTCGAAAACCTTTATTTCAAGCCTTCCTTTAATTTATCAAGTTCTCTTCTTCATGCAATTTACATAAAGCTTCCTTATTTTCTTGTCATTTAACCATTGTCAAACTTAATCAAAACCCCAAAATCAACCATGTCTTAGGATCAATCTGATTGATCCTGCGAGTAACCAAATAAGTAACCATTTGGAAGATCAGCGGTTGTTTACCAAAACCAACGGTAAACAAATTGGCACGCCCAGTGGGACTGTGTGTTGATTTTGAAGTTTAATCTTTTTACATAGGATATCATCTTTTCGAGGAGTGTTGTATGTTATTGAGAAGTGGTAGAATATACACTAACAATACCAATACTGCCAGAAGAAGAGAAGAGATGGAGAATCCGCCAAACAATAACGAAATCCCACAAACGAATGTGGGATCAACGCTTATCCCAACCGTAAGTGAAGCGATAACCGCTGGTTCAACACCAGCAGTAACGATCACGACGACGGGGCCATTACCTCCGTTCACTGGCCCCAGAGTGCCTTTGGGAACTCCCCCACCAAGGGGAAATTTAGGCACAAGGCCTTATGTTCCCCCAGGATTTATGACAGGCGGTCAAAATCGAGAACCACTCTATGGCATGCCAACGTCTGATTTGGCTAGCCTAACAAACGCAGCGTCCACTTTTTCAGACCCTTTAGTGAGTGCCTCTTCGCCACTCCAAGGTTCTGGAGTAGGTATGGCGAACAGAAATAGGACCCAACTCTTAGGAGGAACGTCCCAAGTAGCACATGGCCTTACAAATGCCTCGACAGCAGTCTTGAGGCAACAAATGGACGAAAGCAACCATGATATGGTTCAAATGCTGGCACAAACTTTAAGTACAGTGCTGAACCCTCTAATACAAAACACCACCCAATCGAATCAGCAGATGACAACGCAAATGACGCGTTTGGCTGATTTCTTTGGAGTACCCCAACCTATTCGACAGCCCCAAAGGGCGCCAATAAAGGGAAACCAAGGTATATTCTTAGAGGAAGAAACCACTATCAATCAAGGCCAGCAGCCTGTCGAAGAAAACCTTAGGGCACGATTGGAGCAGCCTGTCGAAGAACCTAGGGTAATAACCCCAGAGGTAAGGTTAGTTAACAGAAACCAAAATGCTGACGAAGTAGTTCAGCATATCCAATACCAAAATATGGGTTTGGAAAATAATCTGGCAACCATGATCGAAAGAATCATGACGCAGAATGGGATAAACATGGGCTTTCGTAGGCCCAACTTCACATCCCCACTTTCAGAATACGTGTTACAAACAGACTTACCTCCTAGATGTAAAGTCCCTAAGTTTACTAAATTCTCTGGGGACACGACAGAATCTACTGTCGAACATGTGGCGAGATACTTGATCGAAGCAGGAGATATTTCAAACAACGAAAACCTGAGGATTAAGTACTTCCCAAGTTCTTTAACAAAGAAAGCTTTTACTTGGTTTACGACTCTTCCCCCCAATTCGATCCATCATTGGACCCAGTTGGAGAGATTGTTCCATGAGCAATTCTACATGGGACAAACCAAGATAAGCCTGAAGGAATTGGCCAGTGTAAAGAGACGTTTCACTGAACCTATAGACGAATATCTAAATAGGTTTAGGTTGCTCAAAGCAAGATGTTTTACACAAGTGCCAGAACATGAGTTAGTCGAAATAGCCGCAGGCGGCTTAGATTATTCCATTAGGAAGAAGTTAGACACTCAATACCTGAGAGACATGGCCCAACTGGCCGATAGAGTTCGACAGGTCGAACGCCTTAAAGCTGAGAAAGCCAAGGCAACGAAAACTCATAAGAGAGAGAGGATAGTGTATGTTGAGATGGATGACGAAGATCCAGAAACCTTCGACGAAACTATAACTGTCGAAGAAGGCGAAGTCGATTTAGCGGAACTAAAACAAGGACCACCATATTCTTGCAAACTGTTAGTCCCCTCAAGTGGAAAAAATCCCACTGGTCTAGAAAGGACCAACGATAGGTTCCCCAAAAAGACTTATAGTTTTAATATTACAAAATGTGATGAAATCTTTGACTTGCTTGTAAAAGATGGCCAAATGATAATACCCCCAGGGGTAAAAGGGCCTCCTCTTGATCAAAGAAAGAAGAGAGGCTTTTGTAAATATCATAATTTTCTGGGCCATAAAACTTCTCAATGTTTTCTTTTCAGGAATCTTGTGCAAGACGCTATCGAAGAAGGGAGGTTGAAGTTTGCTGACAAGACCCCCATGACTGTGGACTCTAACCCGTTGCAGGATGAAGCCCATTATGCTGAACCTTCAGAGGTGAACATGATAGAGGCATCCAGAAGCCAGTCGAAGAGGCCAGGAATCACAATGGTCGAAGTCTCAAAGGACCATGTCAACATGCCAATCTTTGGCAGTTTTTCTGGGAATCTGTCCAGAAAGACAATTGAAGCGGTTCAGAAAGCGGTCGAAAGCCCAAAGCTGGAGACAGTTGGAGCCCAAAAATCTGGAACAAAACCCAGTTCACACTTGGCCGCAGTTCAAGGCCAGACAGAGGGCTTGGAGATTCAAATGAAGCAGTTGACTCTTGCCAACAAAGATACCATGAATGTCAACATGGTCGAAGTCTCTGAACCAAAAGCATCATAGGAGGCCATGAGGCAAGAACAAGCTAACAAAACTTCTTTCCCTCGGGAAAATGAAAATCTGGCAGATTTTCTGCAAAGATGCCAGAAAAAGAAGTCAGAAGTGATGCTGTGTCCCAGATGCAGTTCAATCTTCGACAAAAAAGCTGTTGAACATATTCAAGGTGTTAGAGCAGCAAATAAGAGAAGGGAAAGTGTTGATCTTCGACATGATCCCAGAAGAGCCTCCCAAAGAGGTTCAAACCAAGAAAAGAGGCCAATGACTTTCAGGCCTCCAACTAATGTGCCAGTAGATACATGGTACAAAACATCTGGTCGAAAGAGGCCAAGCGAAGAAAGATGGCACTCCTTCGATGTGCCAAGAGGTTCATCTTTAACACATAAGAAAGAGCCTCAGGTTGCTGCCCCTAAAGTGACACAGGTGTCGAGCAACTACAAAGGGAAAAATCCCATGTCTCGATCTCAATAGAGGAGATACCAGAGGCGACGAAAAGCTAAGAGGGATGCTGCTAATGAACCAAAGGCAGAAACCAGTTCAAATGTTCCTCAAAGAAAGCAAAGGAAACCTCTAGAAAGAGAACCAGTAGCCAACAGGCTAGTTTGGCCTAACCAAGGTGAAGTTGATGACGAAGATGGTTCTGAGTCTGATGACACTTTGGACATCATGGTGAATATAGTCTCAGTGCTGCCCAGAGAGTTCAACTGCCAGGTGGAGGTCGAAACAAGTGATTGGGAAGTGGAGCAAGAAATGGCCAAACATAGGCCAGTGTGCTATTTCGTCATGGATAATGGCACTACTGAGGAGCAAAATGGGTTCTTCGAACCACCTACAGAGGCGATGAAAAATCACCTCAAGCCTTTATTTATAAGGGCTAAACTCGGAGAAACCACAGTAAATAAAATCTTGGTGGATTGTGGGGCAACCATTAACATTATTCCTCACTTTATGCTAAGGAAAATAGGTAAAAGTGATGAGAACATCAAGCCTCACAACATGGTCCTGTCGAACTATGAAGGTGGCATAGGGACCACTATGGGAGTGATCCAACTGGATATCAAGGTGGGGTCTATCCTTCGACCAACTATGTTTATGGTCATATCGGCCAAACCTAACTATAATCTTTTGTTGGGCCGTGAATGGATTCATGGTGTTGGGGCTGTACCATCATCAATGCACCAGAGGTTGCTCCTATGGCGTCCTGATGGGATGGTCGAAAACATAGAAGCGGACCAAAGCTATTACCTGGGCGAAGTGAATCACCTAGGGCTGGCAGACTTCGACAAGAACTTGGCTCACATTGGGCCATGTCCAACATCTGACTTCGACTTGGCGCCAGCGCCAAATACTTTTTGTTCCCTATACCTGCACCCTGAGCATGGTTTTCAATGGGACAGAGAAGACTTGTCCCACATCGACTTCAGTGGGTTAACTGATATCCAACCAACTGGTTGGGGAAGTGAATTCAGTGATAATGACTGAGTCACAATCATTGAAGCGAATTTCGGCTTACGTAGCCGAAACAAAGATGATAACGACTCTCGAAGTCGAAGTAAAATACATGGCCACACAGGCCAATGATCAACAGTTATCTTCTACAGGACCTGGAAAGAACTTCGATCCAGAACCTCCTGATATCGTACCAGAAGGGATGCAGGAACAGAGGCTCGACGCCATCTATGACGATGAGCCTTTGGGCTTCGAAAAGGACCCCTTGGCGAACAACATCAAAATGTTAGCGCAAGATCCTTTAGAAGAAATCAACTTGGGCGAAGGGTCAGAGAAAAATCCAACTTACATCAGTGCCAAAATTGACCCAGAACTTAGGTTGGAAGTAATCCAATTGTTAAAGGAGTTCAAGGACTGTTTTGCATGGGATTACGACGAAATGCCTGGTCTCGACAGAGGGTTGGTGGAACTTCAGTTGCCAATCAAACCTGGGAAGAAGCCAATCAAGCAAAGTCCAAGACGCTTCGCTCCAGAAATACTGTCGAAGATCAAAACGGAAGTCGAAAGACTGCTGAAGTGCAAATTCATACGCGTTACGAGGTACGTCGAATGGATTGCAAACATTGTGCCAGTAATTAAGAAAAATGGTACATTGAGGGTGTGCATAGATTTCAGAGATTTGAATGCTGCTACACCCAAAGATGAATATCCTATGCCTGTGGCGGAAATGCTAGTCGATTCTTCCGCTGGCTATGAATACCTGAGTATGCTCGATGGTTATTCAGGATATAATCAAATATTCATTGCTGAAGAGGATGTGTCGAAAACAGCTTTTCGATGCCCTGGGGCTTTAGGCACTTACGAATGGGTAGTGATGCCTTTTGGCCTAAAGAACGCTGGGGCAACATACCAGCGAGCAATGAATTCCATCTTCCATGATTTTATTAACACCTTTATGCAAGTATATATTGATGACATTGTTATAAAATCTATTTCCAGGAAGAACCATATAGACCACCTTCGACAATCATTCGAAAGAATGAGAGAGCATGGTCTCAAGATGAACCCTTTGAAGTGTGCATTCTGTGTGAAAGCTGGAGATTTCTTGGGCTTCATTGTCCACAAGAAAGGAATCAAAATCAACCAGAACAAGACGAAGGCAATTCTGGAAGCGAAAGCGCCATCGAATAAAAAGGAACTGCAATCTCTGTTAGGCAAGATAAATTTCTTAAGGAGATTCATATCTAACCTAAGTGGGAAAGCTCAAGCCTTTTCACCCTTGCTTCGACTGAACAAAGAGGGATTCGAATGGGGGCAGGAGCAACAAGAAGCCTTCAACAAAATCAAAGGGTACCTCACAAAGCCACCTATTTTGGTGCCTCCTTGTAGCAATAGGAGTATGAGGTTGTACATAGCTGCATCCGACAAAACTTTGGGAAGCATGTTAGCCCAAGAAGATGAAAATGGAGTCGAAAGACCCATTTACTATCTTAGTAGAGTTTTGAACGATTCTGAAACTAGATATAGCGAAGTTGAAAAATTGTGTCTATGTCTGTATTTCTCTTGTACAAAACTCAAGCAATATATAAAACCAGTTGATGTGTATGTTTCGTCTCATTTTGATGTTTTCAAGTACATGTTGTCGAAACCCATCTTGCACAGTCGAATTGGCAAGTGGGCACTAGCATTAACTGAATACTCCTTGACCTTTATGCCTCTTAAGGCAGTAAAAGGACAAGTGGTTGCAGACTTTATAGTCGACCACTCAATTCAAGTTGAGAGTATTGATTATGTGGAGATAGAACCTTGGAAATTCTACTTCGATGGTTCCAGCCATAAAGATGGAACAGGAGTAGGAGTCTTGATTATTTCTCCAGAAAAAATTCCAACAACATTCAAGTACAAGATATCAGGTTCTTGTTCGAACAATGAGGCTGAGTATGAAGCTCTAATTACTGGCCTTGAGATATTGTTGGAATTGGGGGCAACTCGAGTCGAAATAATGGGAGACTCAGAGTTAGTCATTAAGCAAGTCACAAAAGAATATAAATGCATAAGAGAAAATCACATTATGTACTTTGTGATAGCAAACCGTTTATTGAAAAAATTTGAAATGGTCAATATTCGACACATACCCAGATTGGAAAATCAAATAGCCAACGATTTGGCAAAAATTGCATCTGGGTACAAAATTTCAAAAACGAGATTACAAAGAGCAATCGAAGTTCGAGAAAAGATAAAAGCAACTTGTCTATCACCAACAGACTTAGAGTCGACAAGACTAGGATATGCTGATCAAGGTAACTTTGAAATATCGTTCATAGACAATTTGTCAGAGCAAGATTGGAGGAAACCCATTGTGGATTATCTTCAAAATCCAGTAGCTTCGACAGAACGAAAAACAAAGTATAGGGCGTTGAGTTACGTACTCATGGGTAATGAGTTATTTAAAAAGACGCCTGAAGGGGTATTGCTAAAATGCTTAAGTGAAACTGAAGCGTACATAGCCCTTTCGACTACGAACGCTGGAGCATGTGGGGCTCACCAAGTAGGCCATAAGATGAAATGGTTGTTGTTTCGACAAGGACTATACTGGCCCACCATGTTGAAAGATTGTGTTGAGTTCGCCAAGGGTTGTCAAGAATGTCAAGTCCATACAGGCATTCAACATGTACCAGCAAGCGAACTTCACTCGATAGTGAAACCTTGGCCCTTTAGAGGATGGGCGTTGGACCTTATTGGAGAGATTCGACCAGCATCATCAAAGAGCCAGAAGTATATATTGGTAGGCATTGATTATTTTACTAAGTGGATCGAAGCTATTCCTTTAGTCAATGTAGACCAAGAAAATGTCATTGAATTTATTCAAAAGAACATTATCTTTAGATATGGAATCCCTGAGACTATAACTACTGATCAAGGATCAGTCTTCACCGGTCGAAAGATGCAGGAATTCGCTCAGGAAATAGGCTTTAAACTCCTAACATCAACGCCTTATTATGCACAGGCAAACGGTCAAGTCGAAGTAGCGAACAAAGTAGTGATTGGCTTGATAAAAAAGCATGTTGGGAAGAAGCCAAAAAATTGGCATAAGACGTTAGACCAGATTTTGTGGGCCTGTCGAACGTCCCCAAAAGAAGCCATAGGTACAACACCATATAGGCTAACCTTTGGTCTTGACGCAGTGTTGCCAGCAGAAATTTGTCTTCAATCTGCAAGGGTTCAGAGAGACCATGATATTCCCTCTGAAGTTTATTGGGATATGATGTTAGACGAACTAGTAGATTTAGACGAAGAAAGATTGCGCGCTCTCGACCTACTATGGCTTCAGAAGAAAAGAGTAGAAGACTCTTATAATAAAAAAGTGAAACCTAAGGCATTCTCGCCTGGAGAATTAGTTTGGAAAGTGATTCTTCCCATGGATCGAAGGGATCGAAGCATGGGAAAATGGTCACCCAAATGGGAAGGACCATTCAGAATTATCCAGACTTTTTCTGGTGGAGCTTATAAAGTCGAAGAGTTAGGCGACGATAAAAGGCTCTTGAGAGTAAATGGCAAATATTTGAAAAAGTATAAACCTATACTCCAAGAGATCAAAATAAATAACAAGTAACGACTAAATTAACCATAAATTAGCCAAAATGGCAATATTGTCAAATACACGTTACAATACATGGTTAAAGAGCTGAATCAATCAGAAGGGGATGGAATCCTTGAGTCGAAGGTATTTAGCTTGCTGCAGCTCCAATCTTTTGTTGCACAAGGCATTCGCCTGGACAAGCTTGGCAATTTGATCGTCGAAGGCTTGAGCTTTCTCAGCAAATTCTAAGCCTTGTGTGATTTCAGCTTGACTTTCGGTGTCTGGAACAGTCGAGAGAAGTTCCTCCTTGCGCTTAGTATTGGCATTCATCTTAGCCTCTAGCTCTTCGATTTGCGCCTTTAGGGAAGCATTCTCTCGATCTATGGCATCAATTTCTTCCTGCTTAGACGCATTTTGCTTCGACAACTCTGCAATTCGAGAAGTCGTCTCTGATACAGCAGTCCATGCAGAAGAACTTTTGCCATATAACACTTCAAGCTGGCTGTTAAAGCCCCTTTGTCGCCGATAATCTGCTGAGACTTGATCAATAATGGAGTGTAACTCCATGATAAAGCCTGAAATCTCCGGAGTCACAGCTAGCAAGTCTACGGCATTCAAAACAGTCCCCAAATATGATGGAGCAGTAGGGTCCCCCTCCAAAGCTTTCATCAAATCTCTCTTGAAGAACTGAGCCTTGACCTTCGTCAAAGCCTCATCGAGAGGAGAAGTTTCAGTTGACTTCCCCGACTGAGTAGAAGCCCCCTGACTAATATCAGACGAACTTCCCTTGCTCTCGATAATGGCATTCAGATAGCCAACATGATCAGTTTGCTTCAAGAGTTCTAAGTCTTCTTTCGACCTATGCTTTGTTGAGGTGATAACCTTTGCAGCAGCGTTGTCTTGGATTTGAGGCTGTTGAGTAGCATTTGCCTCGACTCGACTCTCTTCGACTTGAACTTCAGCAGTACCAGCGTCACCATGATCCCCTTCGCCAGCGTCAACGTGATCCCTTTCGTCATGATGTTCCTCCGACAGATCAACCACTTGGATCTCTTTTGGTTGTTGCTCTTCTGTTTGTTGTTCTTCTGTCTCAGCATTGGCCTCATTTGTTTCAGCATTGGCTTTATCGTTCGCCAAGTCTTTCTCTTGTGGCCTACTGAGTTCAGCAGAGTCCAATGTTTCAGAAGTCCTTGGCGCTGAGCTTTCAGTGGTTTCCTGGAAAAAGAAGAAGAAGAATCCTCTAGGTTAGAAAGAGACATAATCGAACGCGGGTATCGACACCTGAGTTAAAGAAGGGTCAAAGAAATTACCTGCAGAGGAACTTCAGCCCCAGTGCTGGAATTGTCGCTTTCGACAGGTTTATTGAGAAGAACATTTAGTTCCTCCTCCGTTGGCTCTTCAATAAATACTGGAGGTGGCCTGGGCTTTCTCCCAGCAACCTTTATTCTGATTGTTCGAGTCTCAGGAGAAGGAACGTCCTTCTTCAGCTTTCGCCTTTTAAGAGGAGCAGGGGGAGAATCGTCTTCTTCGTCACTCCCAAATTCGACCGTCAGTGCTGGTCGTTTCTTGGGTGAAGGTGCCTAAAAACCAGTTGTTCGATTTAGAAGCTACATCGAAAGTCAGAATGTTAAAGCCAGAAGAAAATAACTAAAGTCTGGTTACCGGTGCAGAAGGCTTCTTCGAAGGACCTTCCCCCTGATGGCTCGTTGTAGTCTTCGTCGGCGCTATAGTTTTCGCCGGTGGTGGAGGTTTTGTCAAGGGACCTCCTCCCTGTTGGCCTTCTGCAGCTTTCTTGGCTACAGGCTTTCGAACAACTGAAAGAAGACAAAATAATTAACAGGCTACCAGTCGAAAGGGAAAGACAAAATAATTTGGAAGGATGAACTTACATTTCTTTATTTTGTCCAAGACAAGAACAAAAGACTTCTGAAGTTCGTCCACGAAGTCCTTCTCGTCGAAAAACTCCTCAGCGTAGTAACTTTTCCACCACTCTTCGAAGGATGGTGAGCAGAGAAAATTAAGCTGATAGTCGAACAACGAAAGGACTGTTCGACCAGCATATCTGCCGATATGCTTAGTGGCAGCGTCTTCAGTGTAGTCGTTGCAAAAGTATAACATAGACTTCTCCCTGGGAAAAATAGGAGAAGGAAGTGTTTGAATGATACCAAACTGGCGAGAAACCAAGTTTGGTTGATACGCGATCAGACTTAAGTGAGTCTTGGGCTCTTGAATCGCAGGGGCATTATTCTTGGTGTGAGAAATGCTTCCCACATTGTTGTATGTTCTTCGACCTGAGAGCCACTTGACGACTTAGGATGGGGCCTCGTGAACCACTCTGGACCAACCTTTCATCGAGCAAAGGGAGCCATGGTCGAAACAAACTCTTTCCTTTTGGCAAACATCAAGACGAAGTTTGTAAAAGTTTGTTGAAGCTCCAGCCCATCTTCAGTTGGGGTCAGCAGAGCCAATCTGGTGCCTTCGATGCACCTATTTGCTATCTCCGGAGCTTGCTCATTTATTTGAGTCTTCTGAGGTAAGAAAGACTCGAAGGTGGCATTGAGCCACAGCTGAAGCAGCCAAAAAGGTCCTGCAAGCAGCAGACTGACTCTGTTATCGATGATCTTCAAAAGAGTGGCTCCGCTGCTAATCGACTCGTACAGATTTGCCAAAATCAGTTCTGCCAAACATATATTTTGGCCATGGTGGAGTTGGGTGGCGAGAGTGACCATCTTCTTGGTCACTTGTAAAGACTTTGTGCAGAACACAAAGCGTGACAGCCATAAGGCTAGAAACGCGATATGCTCTACATCCGACACAGTGGCTGTCGACTTATCGTGATAATGATTGATATAGGTGGTGTAGGTTGGTTTTGTGGCAGAGAATCCAATCTGATCCTCCGACATTTCCTCTGGGTCGAAATAGTCCCCAGTGGGTCGAAGGCCAGTGATGGCAGCCACGTCGAACAGCGTGGGTGTCAGCATTCCGCAGGGAAGGTGGAAGGTGAAATGGGTGTAATCCCAGAAGAGTAAGGAATCTATCAACATTTCTGGGGAATAGTTGAGACCCGTTTTCGACAACATAACCAGGTCGAATATCCCCAGATCTTTCCAGATCGAAGCCTGGCTTTTCTCCATTTTTTCCAGCCAAGCACTGTAGTCAGGAGTGAGGCTAGGGATAGACCTGAAAGCCCTAACACCCCGATTAAGGAAGCGAAGATCGATTTTCTCCTTAGCAGGATCTTCGTTATCCTCGACATCTTTCTTAGAGCATCCAACAGGTTTGAGCCTCTCTAGCACTGGTAAGTAGCTTTTGATCTTCATGGCTTCAGCGATGCTTGGGTATAGTGGGCCAGACATGGCGAATATTTGGTTGGAGTATCCAACCGGAATCATGAGTTGGCGTGAATAAGCGTCACGTACAGCAATGTCTAGGGGTTCAGGAACCCTTCGTTAGCCTGTAGGAGAAACTACAGGAGCAGTGGAGAAAATCTTGGGTTTAGCATTTCCTGAGGGGATGTTAGAACTAGGAGCGGTGGAAGAACCCGACGCCATTGTTGATGTTAAGGTTGAAGATGAAGTGAAGAACAAAGTTGTTTGCAAAGTTTGCAGAGAGTTTTTGTTCAAAGAAGTTTGAAGGCAAGGTAGCGTGAAAAAGTCCCACAATGGGTACTTGGCGCTATTTATAGTAGTTGGGGAAATCCCCAAATTCGAGGACATTTAATGCCATTTAATGTTGCAGAGGGTAGTGGGACACGTGGCGTCCCCCTGTTAACACAGCCGTTCTGCAGAAATGAAAGGGTGCAGCGTGCGCCCTTGTTTTTGGGAATTGTCATGATGACAATTTGTGAAAAGACATTTGGCACGCTGCACGCCGTACTGAGGTGACGTCTTAGGTACAGATGAAATGATGGCTTTTCCTTGGGATTGTCAGTGGTTGGTAGAAGACAAAAAGTGCACAATTTAATTTGTGACTAATAGTGAGAAGATAGGTGTCGAATGGAATTTCAAAGAATGCCTTTTTCTTTTCAGAGTCGAAATAAGGCATTCTTGGGGGGCAATTTGTTGGCTCCTAAATTCGACACCCTTGTTTTTATTAATATCAGCCATTAAAGCTGAATGATGTTTTCGACCAGCTGGGTCTGTCGAAATGCCCATCAGAAGATGGAAATGTACTTAGAGGATTTCTCCCAAGGGAGAATGTGGTTGCCTTCGACGTCGAAGGTGTGGCTCGTCGAAGATGCTTCTCGACGAAGGTGTTCGATTGTTCAGAGTGGAACGGTTTGAAATTCAAGTGTCTGGAGGGAAAACGGTTCCCAGTGGTTACCGAGTGCAACGTGCAAAGATCTGGAGCGTCGAACGCTGAGAACGTGCCAAGTGGAGTCATCTCGAAGCAGTGTAACTGCCCGACGGTTACTTGGGATGTTTTAGTATAAATATTAGTAGTTCACGCAGTTTTTCGCGTGTGTTCACAATTATATACAAGTCACTCATATAGATTCGATTACCCAGCGTGTGAGAAAGAATTTTTGAGAATTTATGTGTGAAACACCACTTTTATTAATCAAAGTCATTTATTTTCTAGAAACTTTACTTGCTTTCTCCTTTACTTTTCCTGTCGAAAACCTTTATTTCAAGCCTTCCTTTAATTTATCAAGTTCTCTTCTTCATGCAATTTACATAAAGCTTCCTTATTTTCTTGTCATTTAACCATTGTCAAACTTAATCAAAACCCCAAAATCAACCATGTCTTAGGATCAATCTGATCGATCCTGCGAGTAACCAAATAAGTAACCATTTGGAAGATCAGCGGTTGTTTACCAAAACCAACGGTAAACAGTTCCCACTATGCTCAAAGAGTTGGTTGCAAAGATGTCATATACTACTTCTTTATCAGAAGACATAGGCATCTTCTTAGTTTGGTCACCTCCAAATTGGACGAGCATATAATGAGTGTCCTAGTCCAGTTCTATGATCCACAGTACCATTGCTTTACTTTTCAGGACTACCAGTTGGTCCCCACCTTAGAAGAGTTCTCTGATCTGCTTGGTATCTCTATTCTGGAGCAGACCCCGTTCACAGGTTGGGAGAAGATCCTTAGGCTAGAAGAGATTGCTTTAGCCCTTCATATGACAAAGGATGAGGTAATGGCTAATTGGGAAACTCGTAGTGAAGCAAAGGGATTTCTAACTAAGTTCTTGGTTGGTAAGGCTAATCACTTCTGGGATAGTCTAGACTTCCAGGAATTCAAAGATATTCTGGCTCTTCTGATATATGGCTTGGTATTGTTTCCTAACTCTGACTCCGTTGTTGATGTGAATGCGATAAAAATCTTCATCTCTGGTAACCCTGTACCCACTCTCTTGGGTGACATTCTTCATCAGCTTTATGCCCGTACTGCTCGGAAGTGGAGAACCTTGATGTGTTGTGCTCCATTATTGGCGAGGTGGTTTATTTCTCACCTCTCCAAATCAGTTCTGAAGAACAAAGAAGGCATGAGCTGGGCTTATAGGGTTATGTCTCTCTCTCACAATGACATCATCTAGTCTATCAAGGGTATGGACGAGGTGGCTATTATTGATTGATGTGGGGAATACCCCAATGTTCCATTGATAGGAACTAATGGAGGAATTACTTACAATCCATGCTTGGCCTTGCGTCAGTTTGGACGAGCCAGAAGGGAAGGACCTCATGAGCTACTAATGCCTAGTATAATCTTTGATTTCCAAGGGGATAGTGACGAGCAATGCCGCATATTCATAAGGGCTTGGGATAGATTACACAGATCTGATCCACACGAGATGGGCCCAAAGACTTCACTTCCGATGGAGCCATATCTCAGGTGGGTTCGTATCCATGCCCAGAAGCTGGGAATGCCGTATGAAGTTGTCTTGCCTATCATTGTTAAAGTTGCTAATGAAGAGGGGGTTCTTCCTACCATCCTCCATCCTTACATGCCCTCTAACATTGGGGCACTGAAAAGGTCTTGGATGCAGCTGAGAGAAGAGCGGGATACTTACTGAGAAAAGTATCACGAGCAAGAACAGAAGATCCGGAAGTTAACTAGGCAGTTGGAGAATGAGCGGGTCCTCAATGACTATGTCCTCACCGACAAGAAGCGACCATGGGAACACTGATTTTCCTTTGATTATTTCCAGTTTTTATTTACTTTTCAGTATTTCTTTTCTTGTAATGCCTTAAGGGCGTCTGTTGAACAATTTGAATTCCAAGTTTATCTAATAAAAGTGTGTTTCATTTCTTGTTTACGAATTTGAATCTCTCGATGTCTTTGAAATCATATCATACGCATTTCATCCCATGCACTTCATAATAGGTACCCCTTACAGGTTTTCTCAACTTCTTCGCTATTTATTTCAGCATCATGTCTTCTGAACCATCAACTGAACAAGCAATCAAGGCTCTACAAGCCCAAAACGCCCAGTTCCAAGAATTGTTCATGAATTTGGCTAAGGGTCAGCAAGATTTGAAGGCCCTTATCTTGAAAGAGAAGAAGAAGAAGAAGAAGAAGAAGACGGTCCTGTTCAATATGGGTCGCAGATTCGGAAACGGCTTGTGAGATGAAGTTGATTTGACCACCTCATCTGGAGGGAAAGATAGTCAGGAAGAAAGGAGGGCTCCTAGCCCTGTGGTTTCAGAAAACGAGACATACTTCGATGAAGACTAGTATCCTCCGGCTAAGGATATATACAAGCAACTGGAAGACCGTCTGAATGTGATGGAAGTTCATAAAGTTCATGGTCTGGACTTTGGTGATCTGGGTCTATCATCTGGGGTGGTGATTCCCCACAAGTTCAAAGCACTAGCCTTTGCTAAATACGAAGGAGTTTCCTGCCCAAAACTGCACCTCCGGTCGTATGTAAGGAAGATTCAGCCGTACACCGCTGATAAGAACCTATGGATCCACTTATTTCAAGACAGTCTCTCAGAGACTGAGCTTGAATGGTTTTACCAGTTAGAAGGAGCCAGTATCCGCAGTTGGGAAGATTTGGCTGCTGCTTTCTACAGCCAGTACCAACATAATGCCGACCTCGCTCCCACGCGTACGCAACTCCAGGGTATGTCTATGGGAACGGGTGAGGGTTTCAAAGATTATGCTCAGAAATGGAGGGACCTCGCTGGTAGAGTGCAACCACCCTTGGCTGATAGGGATCTTGTGGATATGTTTCTGGGGACCTTGTCTGGTCCATACTTTAACCATCTGATTGGAAGTTCTTCATCCGGGTTTACAGAGCTGATCATGACCGGGGAAAGGATTGAGGCTGGTATTAAATCTGGTAATATACAGAAGGGTGCTTAGTCAGGCACCGAGAAGAAGCCTTTTAAGAAGGAGGCCAGTGTTGTTTACAGTTTGAAAAGCCAGAATAGACCTGAACGGCGCCAAGCTGTTAATGCGGTTGTTATTTCAAGACCTGCTGGTGCTCCCCAGCGCAACAATCAACCAAAGGCGAGAGACCTCTAAGGAAATTCACCCAGCTCAGCATGACTTTATCTCAGATTCTTCCGTAGTTGTTGAAAACCAATCTAGTGATTCCAAGGGAAGCCCCGCAGAATCCCAACACTACACCACCAAAGTAAAACCCTAATGCCCGCTGTGCTTTTCACTCTGATAGCCCGGGGCATGATACAGATGATTGTTGGGTTTTGAAGAACAAAATACAGGACTTGATTGATGCTAAAGAGATTGAGTTCGAAGCACCTGAAAGACCTAATGTTGTGACTGCTCCTATGCCCAAGCATGGAGTGAATGCTATAGAGGAGGACTCGTTTATGGTTTCTGTGAAGGATATTGCTACTCCATTGATGACTGTGAAAAAGAACCTTTTGCTAGCTGGTTTATTTCCGGGCTGTGACAAAGGTCGCCGTATGTGTTCTGTACTACCTACCGGTTGCCATCTTTTGAAGTGAGGTGTCCAATGCCTGATGGATAATAAAGAAATCTTGTTTGAGAAGACTGTTGTTTCTTTGATCCCTACTGAAGAAGTTACTATTATCACCATTTTCGACAATTCTTCCAAGGCTCTCACGAGAAAGCCTGTTAGAATTACATCTGTTCCAAGAAGCGCGCCATTGATCATCACTATTCCAGGGGCTATCCCCTATACATCTGATAAAGTTGTCCCTTGGCATTACAGGGCTGATGTTTACTATCACGGAGTTAGACAAGATTTGGATGTTAATACTGACGTCAGCAATATTGTTGGACCTGCTAAAGTCACCCGCAGCGGAAGACTTTTCTCACCTGATATCTCTCCACCAACTGCCTGGAAACCTGTTGTTATTACACCTGCCAGTGTACCTCCTACTATTCTTGCTCAAGTTCCCATTCTTACCCCTGTCGCCAAGTCATCTGACACTCGGGGCAAAGGGACCACCAGTGAGCCTGCCAAGATGGAGGCACCGAAGAAGATTACCGTTGAAGCCTCTAGATAAGAGATGAAGGAGATTCTGAAGATTATCAAAAAGAGCGACTATAATGTAGTCGATCAGCTAGGGCAAACCCCGTCCAAAATATCTATGTTGTCACTGTTACTATGCTCAGAAACCCATTCCAAGGCTCTGATTGCATTCCTAAAGACCGCACACGTACCGCAAGAAACATCAGCTGATCAATTTAAAGACTGCGTGGCTAGTCTGACTGCTGATAACGGGTTGGGATTCTCTGATACCGACTTGACTGTTAAGGGGAAAAATCACAACGATGCCCTGCATGTCTCCATTGAATGCAGGGGCACCACTCTTGCTCATGTATTGGTGGATATTGGTTCCTCATTGAACGTTTTGCCTAAGAAAGCTCTAGACCGATTGGACTGTGAAGGGTTGGAGTTGAAACCAAGCAACATTGTCGTTAGGGCCTTTGATGGATCTAAGAGGATGGTGCATGGATAAGTGGATATTCCGATTAAGGTTGGTTCTCAGGTTTTCAACTCTACATTCTATGTGATGGACATTCAACCACCTTATTCTTGTTTGTTGGGTCGTCCATGGATCCACAAAGCTGGGGCAGTAACCTCAACGTTCCACCAGAAGCTGAAGTACCCAGTGAAAGGGAAAATTGTAACAGTGCAAGGAGAAGAGGAGTACATGGTGAGCCACCTCAACTCTTTCCGATATGTAGAGATGGACGGGGAGTTCATTGAAACCCCATTTCAGCATTTTGAAGAGGTTCCCCAGATGTTGGCATCAACTGAGACTGTTGTTGAAGATCCTCCCATGAAGATGGCTTCCTTCAAGGATGCACGGCCTGTTGTCGAGAAAGGTGGGTGTGCAAATTGGGGACAACTCCCTGATTTTGCACAAAAGACTAACAAGTTTGGTTTGGGTTTCACTGCAGAAGCTCAAAAGGCCGTTCAGAATGCACGGATCGGAAGACCTCCCCTGTTCATCAAAAATTCAGGAGTGAATGCCATTGAAGACGATGTTGAAGAGTCTGAGTTCGACATTTGGATCTATCCTACAACTGATGGTGGACTAAGCAACTGGACAGCAAAGGACTTCATCCCAATTTCTTTTGTTACCCAGTAATGATACTTTTGTTTTGAATTTGTAACAGACAATGTTTTAAACTTTACGGCCCGGTGTCTTACCAGAGGCATCGTGGCTTCATTTGTGAGGACTTTATGTGTGGCATCTACATATATCATTAATAAAAGCATTGGACGTTTTCTTGCATTTCAAAATTTTGCGCTCCTTGTCTTTCTTTTATTATATATTGCAAAACAACTATTTTACACACACTCACATATACAGGTCTACATCCACTCTGGATCTCACTGGTAACAACTCTGCTACTGCAAGTTATGACTTCGAAAGTCCGATCAACTTAGCCGAAGACGAAGGTGAAGATGATTGCGAAGTGCCTGTTGAACTTGCTAGACTGCTACTTCAAGAAGAGAGGGCCATACAGCCACACGAAGAGCCGGTGGAATCAATAAATCTGGGTACAGAGTAGACAAGAAAGAGGTCAAGATCAGGGAAAATTTGGAGCTTAGTGTGAAACAACGGTTGATTCAGATGCTACGTGAATATGTTGAGATCTTTTCCTGGTCTTATGAAGATATGCCTAGGTTGGATACCGATATTGTGGTTCACCGATTGCCTACCAAGGAAGACTGTCCTCCAGTGAAACAGAAGGTCTGCCGAATGCGCCCAGATATGTCTGAGAAAATCAAGGCTGAGGTTATGAAACAGTTTGACGCCAGTTTTCTAGCAGTTACTTCTTACCCACAGTGGGTGGCCAACGTGGTTTCAGTGCCGAAGAAGGATGGTAAGGTTCTAATGTGTTTTGACTATAGGGATCTGAATAGGGCGAGCCCCAAAGATGATTTCCCCCTGCCTCATATCGACGTTCTGGTTGACAACACCGCTCAGCATAAAGTCTTCTCCTTTATGGATGGTTTCTCCGGTTATAATCAGATTAAAATGGCTCCCGAAGACATGGAGAAGACAACCTTTATTACTCAATGGGGTACCTTTTGCTACAAGGTCATGCATTTTGGATTGAAAAATGTTGGGGCAACGTATCAGCATGCTATGGTCGCTTTGTTCCATGACATGATCTATCACGAGATCAAGGTATACGTCGATGACATGATTGCAAGATCCCAGACTGAAGAATAACGTCTTGACCACCTTCAGAAGCTGTTTGATAGGTCGAAGTTGTACAAGCTGAGGTTAAACCCGAACAAGTGCACCTTCCGGGTGAGATCTGGTAAACTGCTGGGTTTCTTTGTGAGCGATAAAGGTATTTAAGTGGATCCTGCAAAGGTGAAGGCTATATAGGAAATTCCAGCTCCCAGAACAGAGAAGGAAGTCAGAGGCTTTCTGGGATGTCTGAACTATATTGCCCGATTCATCTCGCACCTGACTGCTACTTGTGAGCCAATCTTCAGATTACTGAAGAAAGATCAAGTGGTAAGATGGAATGTGTGCTGGGTCAACATGACGAGTCTGGACGAAAAGAGCATGCTATTTATTACCTTAGCAAAAAGTTTACCGACTGTGAGACCCGATACTCATTGCTCGAGAAAACTTGATGCGCTTTGGCATGGGCTGCTCGCCGGCTGAGACAGTATATGCTGACTCACACTACTCTATTGATGTCAAAGATGGATCCCATCAAGTATATCTTCGAGAAGCCCGCCTTGTCCGGAAGAATAACAAGATGGCAGATGATCTTGACTGAGTATGACATCCAGTACACGACCCAAAAAGCAATCAAGGGAAGTGTGTTGGCAGATCATCTGGCACATCAGGCAGTGGATGATTACCAGTCTATGAACTTCGAATTTCCGGACGAGAAAATCATGGCAGTGACTGATTATGAGACACCTGGACCGAATGAAGGACCTGAGGAGGGATCCCGATGGTCTATGTACTTTGATGGAGCTTCGAACGCTTTGGGCAATGGCATTGGCGCTGTGATCATATCTCCTAAAGGCTCTCATACTCTGTTTACCGCCCGACTATGTTTCAACTGCACCAACAATATGGCGGAGTATGAAGCGTGCATCATGGGTCTTTGAGCAGCAATTGACCTAAGGATTAAGTTCTTGAGTGTCTTCGGAGATTCCTCTCTCGTGATCAGTCAGATCAAAGGCGAGTGGGATACGAAACAACCAAATCTTATTCCTTACAAGAAGTATGTGTTGACGTTGCTTCCCCATTTCGAGGAAATAACCTTTGAACACTTCCCTAGAGAGGAGAATCAGTTGGCGGACGCGCTAGCTACGATGTCTTCTATGTTCAAAGTCAATTGGGACAACGAAGCTCCCCGGATTATCATTGAAATATTAGACGAACTTGCGCATTGTTGTGATATTGAGACTGAAGAGGTAGCAGATAAACCCTGGTTTCATGAGGTGAAGAGGTACCTTGAGGCTCAGGAGTACCCCGAGGGTGCATCTATTAATGACAAGAAGTTTCTGAGGAGGTTCGCGGCGAAGTTCTTCATCAACAATGGCATTCTTTACAAACGTAACCATGATTCGACCTTACTGCGATGTATGGATAAGAACGAGGCAGACAGAATCATGATAGAGTTACATGAAGATACTTTCGGAACTCATTCCAATGGACACACCATGGCAAAGAAAATACTTCGGGCAGGATACTTCTGGTCCACTATGGAAGCCGACTGTTATCAGCATTCTCGGACATGCCATAAGTGCCAGGTCTATGCTGATAAAGTGCACATACCTCCAGTTCCTCTGAACATTTTGATGGCACCTTGGCCTTTTGCAATGGGGGGCATTGATATGATCGGCGAGATCAGACCTACGGCATCCAACAGACATCGTTTCATCCTGGTAGCAATTGATTACTTTACAAAGTGGGTTGAAGCAGCTTCATTTGCTACAGTAACCAAGAACGTCGTGGCACGGTTCATTCGGCATAATCTGATCTGTCGATACGGTGTACCAGAGAGGATCATTACAAATAATGGTACCAATCTCAACAATAAGATGATCACTAAGCTCTGCAAGCAGTTCAATATACAGCATCACAACTCTTCTCCCTACCGGCCGAAGATGAATGGGGTTGTAGAAGCGGATAATAAGAACATTAAGAAGATCGTGCAGAAGATGACAGTGACATACAAAGACTGGCACGAGATGTTACCGTTTGCTCTTCATGGGTACCGTACCTCAGCGCAGACGTCAACAGGGGCAACACTCTATTCGTTGGTTTATGGCATGGAGGCAGTCTTGCCCATTGAAGTTCAGATACCCTCTCTCCGAATCATGAAGGACGTAGGTTTAAGCGAAGATGACTAGATTCAGACTCGGCTTGATCATCTGAACTTGATTGACGAAAAAAGACTTACTGCTATTTGTCATGGTCAGATTATCAAAAGCGGATGATCAAGGAATTTAACAAGAAAGTTAGACGACAAGAGTATCAAGTTGGGGATCTGGTGATCAAGCGCGTCATTCTACCTCAAGGTGATCCCAGGGGCAAATGGACCCCTACTTACGAAGGGCCATTTGTGGTTAAGAACATTTTCTCAGGAGGAGCTATGATTCTAACCACCATGGATGGTGACGACCTTCCTCACCCCGTCAATGCAAACATAGTGAAAAAATACTACGCATAATCAAATACCCGCTAGGTCGACTGGCCTAGGCAAAAATAAGGGCTTCCCGGCGAACCAAAAGGGTTCGGGCAAAAATAAGGGATGAAAATGGAAAAAATCTGTACACCCGGCAAGTCGAAAACCTGAAAAGGCGGCTTGGGAAAAAAAGGGTATCCCGGTGGACTGAAAACCCGAAAGGGCAGTCTAGGAAAAAATTAGGGATCAAAGCGTAACACTATGTCTCATTGGATCATCTTGCATCCAGACTTCGGTATCAACTATCATGCTCGAATGGCGCTAATCAATCTGATCTACCTTCAACCAAGTAGCAAAGTGATGAGATGCTCGAGGACATAAAGGCAATAGCAGAGTTGGAACCCAGTGGGATTATTCACATAGCTGTTTTGTTTAGTTTTTCACAAATTGTATAAACCATATCTGTTCGGCGGCATTCTCTTACTAGGACGTCAGCCCCTTGTACAAAAATGCTTATTTATAGGCCAAACATCAAAATCAATACAATTCATTTTCCGAGAAATTTCAAACTGTTTTTCCTTTATCTATTTTGTTTTACAAAGAACGTCCAATGTTCATTTTTGATATATGCATTTGACATTAATTGCTGCTCATAAAAATTCATATGAGAAACAAAGGACCATTACTGGTAATGACAGAAACAGGGGCAATAAGAATTGTCCAAGCTTTACAGTAGCTCTGTCTACCAGGTACAAGGTAGATTCAGCTGAAGAATATGACCAAGGTACTTTCACTCCTCGCAGAGTAAGACAGTAATGATAGCTCTCCCCAGCTGAAGCTTGCAACTGTGAATAAATGAGTCGGTAATATTCTCCCCTGAAACAGAGTTTATCTACCATCAACACTGAAAAGGCTTAATCTCCCCGGCAGTCTTAATATTCCCCAGCGGAATATAAGAATATTCCCCGGCAGAATACAAGATATCCCTAGTGGAGTTAAAATTTTCCCAACACAATCTGGAAAAAGCTTCCCCAGTGGAGTTGCAGAATCATCCCCAATAGACTCTGGAAGTTCATCCCCGGCGGAGTATAAAAATAAATATCCCCAGCCAAGGTCAAAGGAAGATTGTCCACAGCAAAGCTCAAAGGATTCTCCCCACAAGAGCCTAACAGGTTATCCCCAGTGAAGTCGCAACTGAAGATCATCCCCAGCGGAGCTCTTTCCTTTCACAAATAGGAATTCCATCCCCAACAGGATTCAGTATCACCAGTAATGGTAATTCGTCCCCAACGGAATTTATCAGTGGAATCCTCAACAAAACATCTCTTCCCCACAAAGTAATCTCCTCTTCAGTTTATTCCCTAAAGGAGTTATTCTCTCCCGCAAGTTTATTCTCACAATCACCTTCGTTCGCCATCCCCAGCGGAAACGAAGAATTCAACTTTATTCTCCAACAGCTATCCGGGATTTATTTTCCCCAGCTAGAAACATTACATTTCCATACATCATAGTACATGCATATACGCGTCATACAACATAATCTCATTTATTTTGAGAACATCATTGCTTGATATATATCATGCATTGCATACAACTGACCTTTACCTTTCAGGAAAGATGCAATTAAAGTTCTCAGTTATGTCGAAGACCTGACCAATTCTTAAATATCAACTGAATTATCCTCGGTTGAATTTTAGATAAGGTTCTCAATCTCGACAATTTTCCTCCGTCATAGTGTGGACGAGTTCTACAATCTCAACGGTATACTACGTTGAAGACCAGACAGTTCCTAGATCTTGATGTTTTCCTCCGTCATAGTGTGGACGAGTTCTATAATCTCAACGGTATACTACGTTGAAGACTAGACAATTCCTAGATCTTGATGAAGATGTTTCCTTACGTCATAGTGTGGACGAGTTATATAATCTCAACGGTATACTACGTTGAAGACCAGAAAGTTCCTAGATCTTGATGTTTTCCTCCGTCATAGTGTGGACGAGTTCTATAATCTCAACGGTATACTACGTTGAAGACTAGACAGTTCCTAGATCTTGATGAAGATGTTTCCCTACGTCATAGTGTGGATGAGTTCTATAATCTCAACGGTATACTACGTTGAAGACCAGACAGTTCCTAGATCTTGATGTTTTCCTCCGTCATAGTGTGGACGAGTTCTATAATCTCAACAGTATACTACATTGAAGACTAGACAGTTCCAAGATCTTGATGAAGATGTTTCCCTATGTCATAGTTTGAATGAGTTCTATAATCTCAACAGTATACTACGTTGAAGACCAGACAGTTCCTAGATCTTGATGTTTTCCTCCGTCATAGTGTGGACGAGTTCTATAATATCAACCGTATACTACGTTGAAGACTAGATAGTTCCTAGATCTTGATGAAGATGTTTCCCTACATCATAGTATGTACGAGTTCTATAATCTCAACGGTATACTACGTTGAAAACCAAACAGTTCCTATATCTTGATGTTTTCCTCCGTCATAGTGCGGACGAGTTCTATAATCTCAATGGTATACTATGTTGAAGACTAGACATTTCCTAGATCTTGATGAAGATGTTTCCCTACGTCATAGTGTGGACGAGTTCTACAATCTCAACGGTATACTACGTTGAAGGCCAGACGATTCTTAGATCTTGATGTTTTCATCCGTCAAAGTGTGGACGAGTTCTACAATCTCAATGGTATACTACGTTAAAGACCAGACAGTTCCTAGATATTGATGAAGATGTTTCCCCTAGTTGAATTATGGACGAGTTCTACAATCTCAACGATATACTACGTTGAAGACCAGACAGTTCCCAAATCTCAACAAAAACCAGGCTTCCCCAGCGGAATCTTCTATAAACAACAGGTATGCAGGTTCTCGCTAAGGAATCTCTTATGCGATCGACACTCCTGCAGATGGCATCTGTAAGCCCATCCTCCTACCAACAATCTCCAAATGGCCTTTTTAAGTCCATTCCCGACATCACGAGGCTGATACCACTTCATGCCAGTGCAAATTTCTGGGCACTCTAGTGTTCAATCATCTTCCACCTTCGGATCACGAAAGGCACGAAAGCCAATCTACATCCTAAGGTTTAAGAAGATTGAACAGGGGCAGTTGTTGTACCCCAAAATTTTCCCTCTCATATTTCTCAAAACAAGGCATGAAAAATCTCTAAGTGACTCAAGATTGCTCAAGAGTTTGACAGTCAAGCTATCTCCTAGGGCAGTCAACCCCAAATTAGGGTTTTGTGTTGCATCAAGATCTTTGAGTCCAAATGACCTCAAGTGCTCCCCAATGTCCTAATATGTTCTCAAGGTTATCCATGTCAAATTTCAAGCCTTGCAGAGGAAGTTTGCTCAGTCAATTGCTCAAAAGGTCCAAAATCGACTGTGCTAGGGCAAAACTCAACTATGACCTATAAACAGTCAAACATCAAGATTTTTTGCCAACATTCTCATTTTGAATGATATTTCATCATTTTATCAAGGGTTGATCATGATTCATCAAGGATTGCTCAAAATTCATCAAGACTCAAAAGTTGCTAAATTAGGGTTTTGTAGGAAAAGTCAACTTAACTTTGACCAAGCATAACTTTCTCATACTTTATGAGAAATGACCCATCCAAAGCTCATTTTTAAGAGGATGCAATTTCCTACGATCCATCTTCACACCCCAAGATCAGAAAATGCACTCACAAGAAGTTATAAATTTGGACATTATAGGTCATTTTTGAAAGTCAACAAAAAAACCTTTTTTGCCAAAGCTTATAACTTGAGCATGGAATACGAAAATGAGATGAGACCAAAAGGGTTGGTTAGAGGACATCTCAAGCTTTCTAAAAAGTCAAATAACATTTCCAAAAGTTCAAAATTGAAGAAGTTGGGAATTTTTGCAAAATTGCCAAAAGTCAACTATCCCCAAAACTTCAAATTTTGTCAAATGGGCCCATTCTTTTCCACTTGATTTGTGCTTTCATCATTGTCCACGTGTCCTAGCTTCAGCCATGTGTCCATTTATCAATTTTATTATTTTATTTGATTTTTTTATTGAATTAATTCATTTTTAATCAAATTAAATCAAATAAAATCCAAATATTGATTGCTTGATATCTTTTTGGCTATTTCAGGACTGAATCATCATCATAAAGGGTATCAAACTCGTATCAAGCATTCCATGTGCAAAAAGATTGAGTTTTGACAATTTTGGAAGGTTTAGTAATGGTGAATCGAATCAAATCTCATGGCATTGGTGTGGAAAGATTCAAAGCACAATTGTTAACCTAATGCATTCCACATTTCATAAGGAGGCTAGAGGGCACGAAAACAAGGCTAGAGGCTGCAAGAACCAATCAAACAAAACTTGAAAAGAGTGGTGAAAAGTGTGAAACCAAAATCCTACTTGGAGGCGTTTTCTGAAGCAAAGCTTGATACCAATCGATTGCTAGAGATTCACTGAGTCAGAACCAATCCCTAGCAAGCTCTCATACACGCCCAAGAGCTCTGTAAGTATCACAGAAAACCGCCCTTCTTTTGAATTTTCAAATCTTTATTCCTGCATCTTTTGTACAAACTATTGGTATATTCATAATCCTCATCAAATTTCCAAGCTTTCTGTATTACCCAATTTTATTTATCTGGCCTGTAAAGCCAAGTACCGTATCTAGGGTTTCGTGGTTTGTTTTTTGGCGTTTCTCTTACAGGTAAAATTAGCCCCAATGATGGCCATGGACATGACCGAAAGAGAAAGACGAATGCAACCATGGTCTTGGGATGAGTTTATATGGCCTGAGATGAGTTTTAGGAATGACCTACGCATTTAGCTGCGGATCTAAATCCGCAGGTAAAGTTACAGGGTTTGGAGGTTGGGGATGGAGACGTGTCAATCCCCCTGTGGCTGATTCAAACACGCGCGCCCTTTTTTTATTTTTTTGGCATATTAATCCATTTTATCATATTATTATTATTTGGTATGTACTTAACAACTGAGACACATTGTCCTAGTGGCGAAGCAAGCAATGCAAACACCAACAGGACCTGGGTTTGAATCCCAGGTCCTCTAAATTGCTCTTTGTATTTTTTCTTCAGGTATTCTCATACAAATCCAAACGCGAAGCACACCATACATCCTCAAGCATCTGATGGCCAGATGGCCATAGGCCAAATCTGGTGGCCAGAAATTGTGTGTCTATCGTGGACTAGGTCTGCGTGTACCCACTGGATCTCTCAAAGTCAACAAGGCCAGCATGTTAATGGGCCATGGAATTGCTGCTCTGACCTCCTATTCCGGCCCAAACCCTCCCATCCCTCTCTATTTTATATTTTTTGTTTTAATTATTTATTGTTATTATTTTTATTATTTTATAACCAATCAAATTTTTTCCTTTAATAAAATTAAAACCAAAAAATATTTTTTTCTTTATTAAATTAAATTTTAGTATTTTCTTTTTATTAAAAAATATTAATTTAATTAATTTAGGCCATTAATTAGGAATAACTTTAATATATTTTTTCAATAATTAAAATTAACTTAGACACAATTAGGGTTTTATTAACATTGATCAATTTTATTTTCTTTCTTTAAATAACAAAAAACAAAAATTTTTATTTTTATTAATTAGTTTAATTAATTTAATTTAATAATTAACTTAGATTAATTTCTTTCTTAATTCAAAAACAAACAAAAAAATATTTTCTTTAAATAACAAAGGGTCAAAACCCTAACTTGCGCTCAATTTAATTCTCGCACGCGATTTACTTTCTTTTATCCAATATTGTACTTGTTCCTGGAATGTAATAGCTTAATAGGACTTTAAATATTTATTTATCGCTTTATTTATTTTTCCGCACTTTAATTTCAAAGGGTTGCTTTTGGCGATGTAAATACCCGACGCCTTGTAATTTAATTTCCACAATTTATTTTCCGCAATTTATAATTGCTACATGTTTGATAATAGGGATGCATGACAAGAATGGATGTTTAGCCTAAAATCAACTTAGATCACCATTAACATGTACAAAGATAAAATTAACTGAAAAACAACACACTCGCACATGCGCACTCTTAGGGTACACCCCACTTGGTTGCCTTCGTAACACGGTCATTGAGTATAGGTCACTTTAGAGGTTGCCCTCTTGTCCAATGATCATAAGTTTCCTCAAAACGGTTGCCTCGGATATGTTGCCTCAAAACAAATGATCTAAGACATTAGGGTTACCGCTAAGGCGTCCTACCATTGCTTTAGTGACCGTAAGTCCCTAAAATTGAATTGACCCTTAAACTCCAACGACGATGCTAACTACTCATTCATAGTGGGATAGCATTGTCTAAAGGAAGATAACGTAGAACGAATCCTTTTTCGAGTAGGTAGATGGTTCTTAAGTACTTGCTCTTTCAAAAAACAAAATCTTTTTCACACTTACACTTTTCGAACAAAGTTTTCAAAACACTTCATACGATCGAAGTTTGCAAATAAAAACTTTTTCAAACCCACAAGCACAAAGAAATCAATTTTGAAAACAATATGAGCAAGTACCTAAGAGCCCGTGGATAACCACAGATAGAAAGGGTGCTAACACCTTCCCTTTCTATAATCTACCCCCCGAACCCGAGAAATATCTTGAAAAAGGAATTTTTCTGTGCTTTTTTCCTTTCCTTGTTGGATAAAATAAAAGTCGGTGGTGACTCTTGCTTACCGCGACATTTTGCGAAAACAAACACAAAACGTAAACCAACATTCCAAAAAACTGTCAGTTCTTTCCCACCGTATCACACATATCAGCAATGGTTTCACCATGCTTCATGTGAAAGAGATCAAACTCTTGAGTTAATGTATTGATTCTAGCAAGTTTAACATCATTTGTCCCTTTATGGGCAATTTTAGAGCATCCCACATTGCCTTAGCAGTTGCACAATGTGATACTAAATATTCATCAACACCTAAAGAAGTAATAAGCATATTTCTACCTTTCCAATCATAGCTATACTTTTCCCATCTTCATCATCCCATAGTGCTTCCGTTTTTGGTATGGTAATGTTATCTTCATTGGTCATGGTTATTTGCATAGGACCATCCTCGATAACTTTCCATCTCTTTCTATTAACAGAGTTAATATGCACACGCATACAATCTTTCCAATAGCTATAGTTTTCACCGGTGAAAATAGGAGCTCTCGTATAAGACCCTTTTGGATCATTCTCTATTTTCTACATGGTAATATGTGAAGCACCAGATGAACTGGTGCTCTGATACCACTTGTTAGACGATGTGATCGATCTAGAAGGGGGGTTGAATAGATCGTTTAAAATAATTTACGCTTTTTAAAATTGTTTTCAGAAAAATATGTGAAAGCTTCCTGGAATCTCTAGTCGTCTAAACAATCCTCTATTCAAAACATTGGATATGCGTAACGGTATGGGATGTAATGACAAAATAAGAACCAATCTATTTTACTCAATTGATCAATCACTTATACACCCTTAATTAATATTAATTACTACCAATGAGTTAAATGAGATAATGATAAGCATAATGAATAATTTGTGGATTAGTCAATTTTTCAAACACCTTGTGAGCAAAGCACCTTAGGTTTGGCTTTACTAGTTTGTAGTGGTGAGTTTTCTTAGGTATCAATCAAAAGGCTTGTTACCAATGTTTTGAAATGAACTCAACACACTACAATGTCAATAAATGCATATTTGACAAATTAATTTTCACACAGTATAGTACTCAAGTATAGAGATACAGAAAAAGCAGAAGAACAAAAGATTTGTTAAGGAAATTCCCTTTGTCGTCCTCGCGTAGGGTACTTCTGCCCCTAATTCTAGAGTCTAGAATTGAGATATTTGATATTAAGTTACAAATGATACAAGAGAAGAGATAGTTCACAATACAAACAAACCAATGTTGTTGAAGTAACAATCTTCTTCCCTTTCCTTGGTTTGAGCAAAACCAAGTGCCAAATTCTTCAAACAAACCTCTGGTTACAGCTACTTGATTAAGCAAACCCACTATTTCTTAATCCTTTCACTCGGCTGGTTTCGATCGCAAGCAATTTCACCCCAAATCAAACTTCATAATCCTTCTGTTACCGTTACTTGATTAAGCAAACCCACGTTTCTTAATCCTTTCACTCGGTTGTATTCAATAGCGCAAAGACTTGTGAAAAAACCCCCACACCAATAGGAATCTTGGAGTAGAAAATCCCAATGATTTTATTCAATAGCAGCCCACAATTGCTTATCCCAAATCTGAACTGAATTCCTGATTTGAACGTTATCACCACATCAATTTTCTTGAATCAACAACCATGATTATGTGTAGATGTTGATTTTTGAGAAGAGAGGGGGAAGATGATGAGTACTAAGTGTATATTTCACTAGTTCTTGTTGACTTTCATAATGAAGCATAATGAATATATATATATATATATATATGTGTGTGTGTGTGTGTGTGTGTTACCTCATATCCAAGACCCACAAGCATAGCAGAAAATCAGATGAGGCTTGCGAGCGTTCCACTTAACCCGAAGCAGGGGTCGGTGCGACACAACCCGCACCAGGAGAGAAAACTATTTTAAAGTGCAATGCGCCGACCACTTTAGGACTTGCGTCGATGCAAACTTTGAATATTTTGATTCCCAAGTTGAGTTGATCGGAAGGGTCAACGCGATACATCCAGCAGTCAGAGAGAATTCCATTTTAAAGTGAAGTGCATCGACCTCTTCAGGGCTTACGTCGATGCAAACATTGAATGTTTTAATTTCCAGTTTGAGTCGACCAGAAGGGTCGAGCTGACACATCCAGAACTTGATTGAAGATGATGAGTCGACCGCACATATCTTTGAGTCTACGCACAGATTTTATTTTCTCAAAATACTTGTTTTTGGAGATCTTCATTCCAATCATTTCATTACAAGATTGTTCACAGGATCAACCCAAATAGAGAGAGATTAATAATCGTTTTGACATCATTAAAATACTTATAGAGGAACTTTTCCCTCACAACTTGATCTTTGAGGATGTTTTGAGCCATGAAATTAGGTTAAGATATTGTGTTTGATTCCTTAAGATCATGCTTCAAGTCATTGGGTCATGTACTAGGTCAAAAGTCAATGATCAGTCATTCTCAGTCAAAGCCCTAATTTTGACAATTTTGCCCCTTGATGATTTGAATGCTTTTCTTGAGGAATTGTGATCAAGCCTTGATCAATTGATGAATATGACTTCAAAATGTTGATGTTAGCCAAAAATCATAAATTTTGACTGTATGTTGACCACAATTGACTTTTTACCCAATACAGTTGATTTTCAGTCATCTAAGAAATTGACTGAGCAATGCAAGACTTGAAACTTGGAATGAGCATTCTTGGAGGTCTATGATGAACCATGAAAGTTATTTCAGGCATTAGAAGTCCAATTTTCTTTGTGAAAACTAAAACCCTAATTTGTGGTCTCAGTGCTTATGAGGTGAGCTTGTCTGATAAACTCTTTGAGAATTCTTAAGCATTTGAAATCTTTTTGTGAGAAATGTCTTGAAGAAAGGGAGGGAAAATTTTGGGGTACAACAACTTCCCCTGATCAATCTTCTTAAACCTGAAGAAGTAGATTTGCATGTTCTCCATTCGCAACTTGAAGGTGGGAGATGATTGAACACTTAAGTGCCCAAAAATTTGCACTCGCATGTGCATGAAGTAAAACTATTTTCTGATTATTCGGGAATAGGATAAGAGATTCCATTTGGAGAGGTGACAGAGATGGACTTATAGATGACATCCAGAGATGATTAATCATAGAAGTATTAGAATGAGTCTACGCTCGACTGTATCTGAAGAATGTTTGAGTAGCTACTTGTCATGTTGATGGTCATCCCTGTCCTATTTCGGGAATTCATCTACAATCTGTTTGTTGGTAAACCCATCTTGTTTCGGGAGTTCATACCATTGGTGATAAAGGTAGTCACCCCGTCCTATTTCGGGAATAGATCTTTATCTGACCATAAAGAAAGAAAGATAGTTTTTCTGTCTTGTTTCATAATTTAATCTTCAATCTATTCATGTAGATAGTCGCCCCGTCCTGTTTCGGGAATTGATCTATAATAAGTTTGTCACAGATAGTTGCCCTGTCTTGTTTCAGGAGTTAATTTGTGGCTAGTTCTTCAAATAGTTTCCCCGTCTTCTTTCGGGAATTAATATTGGACCCACTTTTTAATTGTTGGTGATATTCGTATGTCGGTTGATCTTTCCTGAAAAGGTAAAGAGTTAGTTGTATGAAATGTCATGATGTATGAAATGCATCGCGTGATAATGTTCTCAAAATAAATGAGATTTTTCTATATGTGTTTCGTATACATATGCTATGACATATGAATGTGAAATGTTATTGAAATGTATTTGTAGACCCGCGCTGTATCTTTGTCTGGGAAAATAAATCCTTGACTATTGTTGGGGATGAAGAGTATGTGTATCTTCAATCTTGTCTAGAATGTTTCTATTGGGGATTCTCGTTTGCTTGTTTGAGGAAACTCTTCAAGGGATGTTGACTTCCTGCTTGGGGAGTAGAGTTTAGGAATATTGGTTGTTCATTTCTCTACTAAGAAATTTAATTCTTATATATCCTGACTGGGGATAAAAGAGATGGATAATCTTCCAACTCGTCTGGAGAGGATAATTTTTGTACAGCCTGACTGGGGATAAAAGAGATGGATAACCTTTCTACTCGTCTGGGGAGAATAAAGTTAACTGGTATCCAGTTTGGTTCCAGGTTTCGTAGCGACTCTCTGGGGAGAGTGGCAATTTCATTGGGGAGAGGAATTTTTGTCAGCGATTTGCTGTAGTCTGAGGAATAGACTCAAGCTGGGGAGACTGTAATATGTTCGGGAAATAAACCATGTTGACAAAAAAATATTTTACTAAGGAAACAAACTCTCCTGGGGAATTTGAATTTGCTAAAGAGAAGAACTTTATAGGGGTTTTACAGGTTTCAAACTCAGCTGGGGAAGAGAATTTCCATGAAGTGTACTGATTGGAACTCCGTAGGGAAATTGTGGGGAATGTATTCTGATTGGGGATGAATTTTGTGAAGATTATTATGTTGGGATAATCTCATAGAAGTAGCTCTGTGGGTATTTACAGACAACTTGAGTGTCATTCCAGCTCCTAGAATCTTGAGTTAATGCCTATTCATGTTCTTATGCGTATATTTGTTAACAGTTAATCATGTTCATATGCATATGTTCATTCAATTTAGTCATTAACGTTTTTGCAAACAAAACAAAAAAAACCAAGAGTTTGAACTTTAAGATGTATTTGTATTGATAATTTTCCTATAAAAAGGAGATTTTGTACAAAGAGACGGAAATCCTAGTACGAGGAAGTCGTCGGGAAATGAAAAGAGTACAAAGTGAAAACAAAATGTACAGCCATGTGGAAGTGATCTCATTGGGTTCCAAACTCTGCTATTGCCCCTATGTCTTCGAACATCTCGTCCCTTGCCATCGGAAGAAGTTGATTGAACCATTTGAACTTTTGACTTTGGTAATAAAGCTTGCATGTAAGTGATCCAACGGGACATAGTCATACGCTTCTAATCCCTGATTATTGCCAAGACCTCCCTTTCAGGTTTTTAGTCCACCAGGATACCCTTTTTTGCTCAAGACGCCTTTAAGGTTTTCGACTTTCCAAGTGTAAAATGTTTTGTATATATCCCTAGTTTTTTCCCGAACTCTTTTGGTTCGCCGGGATGCCCTTATTTTTTCCTAGGTATGTCAACCTAACAGGTCATTCTTATGTGTAGTATTTTTTGACTATGTCCGCGTTCACAAGGTGCGGGAAATCTTCGTTGTCCGTAGTGGTTAGCATCATAGCACCACCCGATTTTACTTTCATGACAACAAATGGCCCTTCTTAAGTGGTAGTCCATTTTCCCCTAGGACCGCCTTGTGGTAGAATGATGTGCTTAATTACCAAGTCACCAGCCTGGTATACCCGATGCTTGATTTTCTTGTTGAATACCTTGATCATACGCTTTTGATACACCTGACCATGACAGACAGCTGCCAGCCTCTTTTCATTAATCAAATTCAACAAATCCAACCTAGTCTGAATCCATTTGTCTTCGTCTAAGTCTGCTTCTTTCATAATCCTTAGAGAAGGGATTTGCACTTCGACAGGAAGGACAGATTCCATGCCATAGACTAGAGAGAATAGGGTTTCCCAGTTGATGTTCATGCTGAAGTACGATAGACATGAAGAGAAAATTGTAACATCTCATGCCAATCTTTGTATGTCACCACTATCTTTTGCATAATCTTCTTTATGTTTTTTGTTGGCAGCTTCCACTGCGCCATTCATCTTTGGACGATACTGAGAAGAGTTATGATGCTTGATCTTGAACTATGTGTAGAGTTCAGTGATCATGGCATTGTTGAGGTTGGTACCATTTTCAGTGATGATTCTCTCAAGGATACCATACCGACATATGAGGTTATGGCTGAAAAATCAGGCCACGATGTTCTTGGTAACTGAGCCCATTGAAGCTGCTTCAACCCATTTGGTAAAGTAGTCAATGGCGACGAGAATGAAACAATGTCCATTCGAGGTAGTAGGCTTGATTTCTCCAATCATATCAATGCCCCCACATTTAAAATGGCCAAGGGGGAGTCATTACATTCAAAGGAATTAGAGGCACATGGACTTTATCAGCATAGATCTGTCACTTATGACAAGTTCTTGAGTGATGATGACAGTCGGTTTCCATAGTCGACCAATAATAACCAGCTCTTAGAATCTTCTTGGACATAGTGTGTCCACTAGAGTGAATACCAAAAATGCCTTCGTGCATATCCTCCATAATCTTCTCTGCTTCCTTCTTGTCCACACAACGAAGCAAGGTTGAATCATGGTTGCGCCTGTACAAAATTCCATTGCTCAGGAAGAACTTGGAAGATAACCTCCGTAGGAATGTCTTGTCATTGATTGACACCCCTTCAGGATACTCTTGAGCTTCGAGATATCTTTTCACTTCGTGAAACCAAGGCTGCTCCTCTACTCCATCAGTGTCAATCTCATAGCAGTGTGCCGGTTCATCAAATCTTTTGACAGTAATTCTGGGAGCTTCATTGTTTCATTTTACCTTGAACATAGATGACATGGTAGCTAAAGCATCTGCCATTGATTCTCTTCCCTTGGAATATGTTCAAAGGTGATCTCTTCAAAGTACACGATCAAAGTTAGCACAAGCTCTTGGTAAGGGATAAGATTTGGATTTTTTTATCCCAATATCCTTTAACTTGACTGAACATAAAGGCTGAGTCCTCGTATACACTCAAGAATTTTATTCTTAGGTCAATAGCAGCTTTTAGACCTAAGATAGATGCTTCGTACTCAGCCATATTGCTAGTACAGTCAAAGCAAAGTTTGGAAGTGAAAGGCATATGGCAACCATAAGGGGAATGATCACAGCACCAATTCCGTTACCTAGTGCGTTGGAAGCTCAATCAAAAACCATATTCCATTGGGATGCTTGCTCAGGTCCTTCATATAGCCCAAGCTTTTCAAAATCTGTAATCAGCATGATATTCTCATCCGGGAACTCGAAGTGTATAGACTGATAGTCATCTATAGCTTGATACGCCAAATGATCTTCCAGCACACTTCCTTTGATTGATTTTTGATTAGTTTACTAGATATCATATTTGGTTAAGATCATTTGCCATCGGGCTATTCTTCCGAAGAAAGTTGGTTTCTCGAAGATGTACTTGAGGGGATCCATCTTAGAGATCAATAGAGTAGTATGAGTCAACATATATTGTCTTAGTCGGCGAGAAGCCCATGCCAAAGCGCAGAAAGTTTTCTCGAGCAGTGAATATCTTGTTTCACATTTGGTAAAATTTTTGCTAAGGTAGTATATTGCATGCTCTTTTCAACCAGACTCATCATGTTGCCCCAGCACACACCCCATTGAATTCTCTAACACAGTTAAGTACATGATCAGAGGTCTGCCTTCTACTCGTGGCATCAGGATTGGGGGTTCTTGGAAGTACTCCTTGATTTTATCAAAAGCCATTTGACAATCATCATTCCATCTTACCACTTGATCTTTCTTCAGCAGCTTGAAGATTGGCTCACAAGTAGCAGTCACGTGAGATATGAACCGGGCAATGTAGTTGAGTCTTCCTAAGAAACCTCTGACCTCCTTCTCAGTACGGGGAGCTGGTATCTCTTGGATAGCTTTGACCTTTACTGGATCGACCTCAATACCTTTTCCACTGACGATGAAGCCTAGGAGCTTTCCAGATCTTACCCCGAAGGTGCATTTGTTGGGATTCAACCTCAGTGTGTATTTCTTTAGCATTTCAAATAGCTTGTGCAAATGATTAAGGTGTTCTTCCTCAGTTTTTAACCTGGCTATCATATCATTAACATGGACTTCTATCTCATTATGAATAGCTTCATGAAATAAAGCCATCATAGCCCGTTGATAAGTTGCGCCTGCGTTTTTCAAACCGAAAGGCATGATCTTATAACAGAAGAGGCCCCACTGTGTGAAAAAGGTCATTTTCTCCATGTCTTCAGGTGCCATTTTGATTTGGGTGTACCCGGAGAAGCCATCCATGAAGGAGAATACCTTGTGTTGAGTAGTGTTGTCAACCAAGACATCAATATGTGGTAGTGAAAAGTCATCTTTGGGGCTCGCCCTATTTAAATCACTGTAGTCTACACACATACAGACCTTACTATATTTCTTTGGCACGGGAACAACATTTGAAACCCATTGGGGATACGACATCACCGCCAAGAAACCTACTATAATACGGTGGCAGAACCGACTGTTTATTACTGGTTTGCATTTTGCGTTTTGTGTTTGCAAAATGTCGCGGTAAGCAAGAGTCACCATCGACTTTTATTTCATCCAACCGGAAAGGAAAAAAGTACAGAAAAAAATCCTTTTTCAAGATATTCTGAGTACGGGGAGTAGATTATAGAAAGGGAAGATGTTGTACCCCAAAATTTGCCCTCTCATGTTTTCAAAGGTCTTCCCTTACATGGTTGGTCATAAACCCTTGCCTAAAGAAAAATAATGTTTTTGAAGATGAACAAAGTGTCTTTCGATTGGCATCTGGGAAATGTCTTTCAATTGGGCATCCAAAATCCTTCGATCAGGCTTGGTTTACCAGTCTTCGATTGGGAATTTGGCACTCTTCGATTAGGTTTTGGTTCACCAGTCTTCGATTGGGCATTTGGCACTCTTCGATCAGACTTTGATTAGTAAGCTTCGATTAGGTGTTTGGAACCCTTTGATCAAGCCTTGGTGTGCAAGTCTTCGATTGAGCGTTGGACCTCCTTCAACCAAGCCTTGGTGTGCAAGTCTTCGATTAAGCGCTGGACCCCTTCGATCAAGTCAATTTCACAAATGCTTCGACTAGTACTTCAGAGGGTCCTTCGACTAGAACTTCATACTTTACCTCAATCAGAACGTAAGAACGAAATGACCTTCGAATGGCATTTTAGTTTAGAGTTTCCCTTAATAAGAATATCAGAACGAAATGACCTTTGAAGGGCATTTCAGTGAAGAGTTTCTCTTAATCTAAGATGCTCTGATGAAGGAAGTTATGTACACTTCGAATTAGAACTTAGACTCATCACAAGGCCAAGGGCTGGTCGAAGTTGTCTAATGGGGAATGTTCTAAATAGATTCGAATTGGACTTTGAAGCTGGCAAAGAAGGCAGATTCGAAGGAATGAAGAAGGCTGGCATGACTAAGAAAAGACACATATCCTAACCTGTCCAGGTTCACCCAAAGTTCAAAATGGCATGTGTCCCTTGCAAATATGCAATCGAAGCAGGGGGAGTCTCAATCGAAGGGGCTGTGACTGGAGTAGTTCGAATAGGGACTTTGAAGCAGTCGAATAGAGCATATTCGAAGGGGCAAGTCAGCTGTTGATTTCCATCAAGTTGGGGGCCCAAAACAACTCAGAGCAAGCTGGCAGAAACGCATGATTGGATCAAATATGGCAAGTCTTTATGAAGAAATCAAATCAAATCTCTTCATCATAATGGACCAAGATTTGATACACAAATGTTGACCTAATTTCCTTGGCTATATAAACCTCATGCTCATAAACAAATCACACACGAAAACCCTGCTGCACACACGTGAAACACATACACAAAACTCTGCAAAAACACTGTGGAAACGACCAGAACAATTTTGCAAAAAACCTTGAGAAAGTGGAGATAAAAAACAACCTTGGAGGCCAGTTCAGACCAAAAGAAAGACGCAGCTCTCTTGCCAGCAACCTCCTGAAGCGAGGCCAATCAGAAGCCAAGCCTTTCATTACCTCTAACGCGCTGTAAGTCTCCATGAAATTTGCTCTGGACATGATATCGTGAAATTATTTTCTTGCATCCTTTCATTGAAATAATTACATATTCATGCTTTGCGTTGCATCTTGGAACTGTTGGAATCACTGAATTTTATTTCCATAGCCTGTAACGTCATGCCCGGTTCTAGGGTTCGTATACCTTGTTTTGGGGTTTTTAATTGCAGGAACAATCAATGCACATAATTGGTACAGGGATGACCGGGGGGAAGAGACGAGTACGTTGGAACTCTTGGATTTCATTTACATGGCCTGGAGAGGGTTTTCGAGATACCCTATGAAACTTCCTGCAGAACAAAATCTGCAGGTAAAAAAAATCAGGGTCGTTTGAGGAAGACGATAACGTGGCTTGGCGTGATTGGTTCATTTGAATCAATTGCGCGTTTTTTTTGGCCAGGCATAATTATTGTTTGTATATAATATTTTTTTTCCATTTAACTAACGAATGAAGCAGATTGGCTGGTTGGTGAACGCGTTAGTGCAAGACCCCTTGGGACCTGGATTCGAATCCCAGGTCCACCAAAACTTTGTTGTGTTTTTCCTTCAGGTATTCACATGCAGTGCTTCAGGAAGGGACTACCATACATCCTCAGATCTCAATGTTCCAGGTGGTTCCCAAGCAGATCCAATGGCTAAGGATGGAGGTTCACCATGAACCTTGGTCAACAAATGTCCAGGCCATCTGAAAGTCAAACGAGGCCTTTGAATTTGGGCCTGGAAATTGCAATTCATACTCCCTTTACGAGCCCAGCACCCCTGAGTTTGTTTCTTTATTTTTCTTTTCACTGTTTTTACTTTATTATCATAATTAATTAATTAACTAATTAACTCTTTTTCATAAAAAATCAGAAACAACAAAAATACTTTTATTTTAATTTTATTACCTATTTTTGTAAATAAACCATTAACCAATTAATTTAGTTTTAATTAGGTTTAATCTTAACATTTTTACAATAAATTAAAATTAACTTAGACTTAGGTTGTTTTTATTATTTCTGATTTTGTTGCCTTTATTAAAATAAAACTCAAAAATACTTTCTTTAATTCCATTATTAATTTAGCTTTAATTCTTAATTCCAAAAAAGACCAAAAACATGCTTTATTCAACAAAAAAAAAGGGTCAAAACCCTAAAGGACAATTTGATTTAACTTTTCTCATGCATATTATTTTTGATCCATAATTGTAATTGCTCCGAGGATGTAATAGTTTTAACTTAGGACTTTATTTACCGCTTTTATTTATTTTTCCGCATTTAATTTTAAGGGTTTGTCTTTGGCGATGTAAATACCCGACGCCTTGTAATAACTTAGCTTTATTTTCCGCAATTTATTTTCCGCAACCATTAACTGCTAGATGTATGCTAACTAGGCTATTCATGACAAGATTAACTCTTAATTTAAAATCAATCGTAGCTCACCATGACATGTAAAGATAACATAACTGAAAATTGACACACTTGCACATGCCACTCCTAGGGTACGCCTCACTTGGTTACCTCGAACGTGGTCATTGAGTATAGGATGTTTTAGAGGTCGCCCTCCTGTCTAAAGATCAAAGTTGCCTCGAAACGGTTGCCTCGGATAAAATGATTTAAGACATTAGGGTTACCGCTAAGGTGTCCTAACGTTACTTTAGTGACCACACATCCCTAAAATCAAATTGACCCGAAAACTCCAACGACGGTGCTACCTACTTCTCAATAGTGGGATAGCACTGTCTAAAGGACATTTGCACAGTTTAATTCCTTTTTGAGTAGGTAGATGTTCTTAAGTACTTGCTCTTTTGAAAACAAAAACAAAACTTTTTGCACTTACACTCTCTTCAAAAACAAAACTCTTTTCAAAACCCACAAACACAAAGAAAAGCAAACTTTTGAAAACGTAGTGATCAAGTACCTAAGAGCCCGTGGATAACCACGGATAGAAAGGGTGCTAACACCTTCCCTTTCTATAATCTACCTCCCAAACCCGAGAAACATCTCGAAAAGGAATTTTTCTGTGCTTTTGTCCTTTCCTTGTTGGATAAAATAAAAGACGATGGTGACTCTTGCTTACCGCGACATTTTGTGAAAACAAACGCAAACGCGAACCAGCATTCCAAAACAGTCAGTTCTCATTCCCACCGATCACAGAACTTGCGACTCTGTTGGGGAATTATAATTGAGGTGTACCTTAGGATTAGATCACTTGTGTTTTCAATTGTATTGCTTTGTATGCTTTTAATTATGGGCTTGTATCAGAGTTCTATAAATCCTAACCCAGATTTGGGAAACATTCATAGATAGCAATACATTGTGGAAACTGTGCGGGGTATACCGACCCGGTTGAAGCAATAGCTATATTAGTGTGACATATTTGTGAGTACCGGTAACCCTTGAGTTAAGTCAAGGAGAGTACGGGGCCGCTGAGTGATGTCACTAAGCACTAATGACCTAGAACCTTACTTGACCATCTTGGCCTTTATTAGGGGTAGTGAGATGACCGGCTTTGGTACAGTCCGAAGTTGGTAGATACTCGATACTACTATCATTGAGGATTGTTTTCTTCGAATATTTTGGTCGCTAGTTAAGTGGCTAAACCAAAACGATGAACATAGAAAACAATCCAATGATATTGAGCTCCTTAGAACCCGGTTACTACTTAGGACAGGTTTTGAGCCAACTACACTCAAGAGGGTACTTACCTATGAAGCCTCATGCAAGCCTGAAACTAGGGTTTTTGTGTGACTTGCTTGTACATATGTTTATGCATACATCATGAACATCATAAAGCATCATATGCATCCTCTAACAATTTCAAGGGTTTAGATCTTCATCTTTGTTCTTGTTTTTCAGGACATGGAGTCTCTCCACAGGAAAACAATTCAAGTCAACCTTGTAAGGATCCCTCCTCAACTCAAGGAGCTTACATCCAGGATTCCTGAGAACTCTCTCTTTAGTGAAAGACATGGTAGGCTCCTCAGCTTGGTCAACACCAACCTTGAAGAAGACATGATGAATGTTCTCTTCCAATTCTTTGACCCTCTACACCACTGTTTCACATTCCCTGATTATCAATTGGTGCCTACTTTGGAGGAATTTTCTCAACTCCTGAGAATTCCTATTCTGAGTCAACTACCCTACAACGGTACGGAAAAGGAACCAAGACCTGAAGATATTGCTCAAGCATTATGCTTGCAACCATCCGACATCAAGGGGCATTGGGAAGCCAGAAGTGGTGTCAAGGGATTCTTGGCAAAGTTTCTGTTTGAGAAGGCACGAGAATGCTGGAATTCTCTTGATCTACAAGCCTTTGAAGAGATTGTGGCACTCCTTATCTATGGGCTGGTTTTGTTCCCAAATCCTGATCAACTTATAGATGTGAATGCTGTCAAGATTTTTATGTCCAGGAATCCCATACCTACATTGCTTGGGGACATCCTCCACTCATTTTACACACGAACAATGAGGAAAAGAGGTGTTCTCATGTGCTGTACTCCTCTCCTAGCAAGGTGGTTTATTTCTCACCTTCCACAGTCAGTTTTGAAGAATGAGTAGGTTTTAAGGTGGTCACAACGATTGATGACCCTCACACATTCAGATGTACATTGGTGTTCTCGGTCCAGAGAAAATGTCACCATCATCGACCGTTGCGGAGAATTTCATAATTTTCCATTACTCGGAATTAGGGGAGGCATTACCTACAACCCTTGTCTAGCTTTGAGACAATTTGGATATGCTCGGAGGGATGGCCCTCATGACATGCTGATTCCTGACCTAGTTTTTGACTTCGACAACGATACGCAAGGACTTCGACAAAGGTTCATCAGAGCTTGGAGGATGCCTAACAAAGTGGACAGTAAGACACTGGGACACAAGTATTCCATCCCCCTTGAGCCTTACCTCAGGTGGGTACGAACCCGCGCCCAAAAACTTATGATGCCATACCCTCACATTCTCCCCTTGATCAAAGAGCTTGTTATAGAAGGAGAGGTTCCATACGCCATCCTACATCCTGACATGCCAACATCTTGGGAAGAAATGCAAAAGAGTTGGATCCAACTCAAGGAAGAACGGAATACTTTTGAAGCCAACTTCTATGCTAGTGAGAGGAAGGTTTTGGATCTTACCCGCCGACTTCACGAGGAGGAGACCCTCAACACTTACATCGCTCTAAAAAGGATGCACAATGTCTTTTTACATTATGAATTTTGTAATATTTCGCCCATGGGGCACTTATGTACTAAACTTCTTCTTAATATGACGTGTGTTCCTTTTTTGTCTGCAACAAATTTGAATTTTTGAACCCTTGAATGCATTACATAAATAGCATACCATTCATCATATGCATAACAGGTATCCTTTTACAGGTCTCTTATCTTCTTTGCTATTTATTTCAGCAATCATCATGTCTACTGAACTGTCCACTGAGCAAGCTATCAAAGCCCTCCAGGCCCAGAATGCCCAATTTCAAGAGTTGGTCATGAACCTAGCTAAGGGTCAGCAGGACCTGAAGACCCTGATTCTGAAAGAGAGGAAGAAGAAGAAAAAGAGGACCGTCTTGTTCAACACTGGACGCAGGTTTGCAAACGGGCTGCAAAATGAAGTTGATCTGACCGCCTCATCTGTGGGGAAAGATAGTCCACAAGAAAGGAGGGCTCCTAGACCTATGGTCTCCGACAACGAGACGGATTATGATGAAGAACAGTATCCTCCTGCTGAGGATAGGTACAAACAGTTGGAAGACCGCTTGAGCGCTATAGAGATACAGAACGTGCCCGGTCTGGACTTCGGAGATCTGGGTCTATCATCTGAGGTAGTGATCCCCCATAAGTTCAAGGCACCTGCCTTTGCCAAGTATGACGGAGCTTCCTGTCCAAAGCTGCACCTCCGGTCATATGTAAGGAAGATCCAACCTTACACTGCTGATAATAACTTGTGGATCCACTTCTTTCAAGACAGTCTCTCAGGGACTCAACTTGAGTGGTTCTATCAGCTGGATGGAGCCAGTATCTGTAGCTGGGAAGATTTGGATACTGCGTTCTATAAGCAGTATCAATATAACTCTGACCTCGCTCCTACGCGTACCCAACTTCAGGGTATGTCAATAGGGACGGGTGAAGGATTTAAAGAGTATGCTCAAAAATGGAGAGACCTTGTCGGAAGGGTGCAACCTCCTTTAGCTGAACGTGAACTTGTTGATATGTTTTTGGGGACCCTGTCTGGTCCATTCTTTAACCATTTGATTGGAAGTTCTTCAGCCGGGTTTACAGACCTTATCTTGACTGGTGAGAGCATTGAAGTTGGTATCAAGGCTGGGAAGATACAAAAGGGTGCCTCCTCGGGCACCAAGAAGAAGCCATTCAAGAAAGAATCAAGTGCTGTCTACGGCTCAAGAAGACAGAATAGACCGGAACACTGCCAAGCTGTCAACACGGTTGTTATTTCAAAACCTGCTGGTGCTCCTCAGCATCACAACCAACAAAGGGGCGAGAGACCTTGAAGGCAATTCACTCGTCTCAGCACGACCTTGTCTCAGATATTGCCACAATTACTGACGACCAATCTGGTGACTCTAAAAGAAGCTCCGAAGATCTTAAACACAACGTCACCAAAGTATAACCCCAACGCCCGTTGCACTTATCACTCTGATAGCCCGGGGAATAATACGGATGATTGTTGGGCTTTGAAGAATAAGTTTCAAGACCTAATCGATGCAAAGGAGATTGAGTTTGAGGTGCCCGAGAGGCCTAATGTTGTGACTGCACTCATGCCCAAACATGGAGTAAATGCTGTAGAGGAATACTTGTTTGTAGTTTCTGTGGATGACGTTGTTACCCCTCTGATGACTGTCAAGAAGAACCTGTTGCTAGCCGGTTTATTTCCGGGCTGTGGTGAAGGTTGCCATTTGTGTTCTGTTTCACCTACTGGTTGCCCATCTTTGAAGTCAGGCATCCAAAACCTGATGGATAACAAGTAGATCCTGTTTGAGAAGATTGTTGTTCCTGCCACCCCTACTGAAGAAGTTTCCATTATTACCATTTTCAACAATTCTCCCAAGGCTCCCTCGAGGAAGCCTGTCAGAATTACGCCTGTTCCGAAGATTGCGCCCATAATCATCACTGTTCCGGGGCCCATCCCCTAAACCTCTGACAAAGTTGTCCCCTGGAACTATGGGCCAGATGTTTATGTTCTTGGAGTTAAGCAAGAGTTTGATGCTGATACCGACGTCAGCAACATTACCGGGCCTGCTAAAGTAACCCGCAGTGGTAGACTTTTCTCACCCGATATTGCTCCACCAACTACCCAAAGACCTGTTGTCATTGCACCTGCGAGTGTGCCTAATGTCATTCCTGATCAAGTTCTTAGTCCTACCCACATCGCCGAGTCATCTAACGCTCGGGGCAAAGGGATCACCACTGGTACGCCTGCCCAGACGGAGGCACCAAAGACAATCAATGTTGAAGCTTCCAAACAAGAGATGGAAGAGATTCTGAAGATCATTAAGAAGAGTGATTATAATGTAGTTGAGCAGCTGGGGCAAACCCCATCCAAGATTTCTATGTTATCACTGTTGTTATGTTCAGAGGCCCATGCCAAGTCTCTGATTACCTTCCTGAAGACGGCCCACGTGCCACAAGAGACATCAGCTGATCAGTTTACCGATTGTGTGGCCAATTTAACTACTGATAATGGTTTGGGTTTCTCCGACGCTGATCTGACTGCTAAAGGGAAGAACCATAATGATGCCCTGCACGTCTCCATTGAATGCAGGGGCACTACTCTTGCATATGTGTTGGTTTACATTGGCTCCTCATTGAACGTCTTGCCCAAGAAAGCTCTAGACAGGTTGGATTATGAAGGGTTGGAGCTAAAGCCAAGTAACATTGTTGTCCGGGCCTTTGATGGGTCTAAAAGGATGGTTCATGGTGAGGTGGATATTCCAATCAAAGTTGGTTCTCAGGTTTTAAATTCTACATTCTACGTGATGGACATTCGACCATCCTATTCTTGTTTGCTGGGTCGTCCATGGATCCATAAAGCTGGAGCTGTGACCTTAACACTCCATTAGAAGCTGAAGTACCCGGTCAGAGGGAAGATTGTGATAGTACAGGGGGAGGAAGAGTACTTAGTCAGCCACCTCTACTCTTTCAGATACGTAGAGATGGATGGGGAGTTCATTGAGACCCTATTTCAACACTTTAAAGAGGTTCCTCAGACACTAGCATCAGCTGAGACTGTGATTGAAGATTCTCCTTTGAAGATGGCTTCCTTAAAGGACGCCCGGGCTGTTATTGAGAAGGGTGAGTATGCAAACTGGGGCCGACTTCCTGATTTCACTCAGAAGACTAACAAGTTTGGTTTAGGTTTCACTGTAGAAGCTCAAAGGGTTGTTCGTAGTGCAAGGATTGGAAGACCTCCTGTGTTCATCAGTAACTCGGGAGTAAATGCCATTGAAAATTACGTGGTGGAGTCTGAATTCGACAGATGGATCTACCCTACGACCAATGGTGGACCAAGCAACTGGACAGCAAAAGACTTCATCCCTATTACTTTTGTTACCCAGTAATGAACTCTTTGTTTTGATTTTGTAACAGACAATATTGTGAAACTTTATGGCCCGGTGTCTTACCCGGGGCACCGTGGCTTCATTTGTGAGGGCTTTTGTGTGCCATTTTCATATATCATTAATAAAAGCATTGGACGTTTTTGCATTTCAAATCTTGCGCTCTTTGTTTTTCTTTATTATATATTTCAAAACAGCTATTTTACACACACTCACATATACAGGTCTCAATCCACTCTGGATCTCACTGATAATCACTCTGCTACCACCAGTTATGACTTTGAATATCCGATCAACTTAGCCGAAGACGAAGGTGAAGATGATTGCACAATGCCGGGTGAACTTGCAAGACCGTTACTCCAGGAAGAGAGGGTCATTCAGCCACATGAAGAGCTAGTGGAAACATTGAATCTGGGTACTGAGACAGAAAAAAAGGAAGTCAATATCGGTGCAAATCTGGAGCTTAGTGTGAAACAACGGTTGATTCAGATGTTGCATGACTACATGGAAATCTTTGCCTGGTCTTACGAAGATATGTCTGGGTTGGATACCGACATTGTGGTTCATCGCCTTCCTACCAAGGAAGACTGTCCTCCGGTAAAACAGAAGGTTCGCCGTATGCGTCCAGAGATGTCTGAGAAAATCAAGGCCGAAGTTATGAAACAGTTTGACGCCGGTTTTCTAGCAGTAACTTCTTACCCTCAGTGGGTCGCCAATGTGGTTCCAGTGCCGAAGAAAGACGGTAAGGTCAGAATGTGTGTTGATTACAGGGATTTGAACAGGGCAAGCCCTAAGGATGACTTCCCTCTACCTCACTTCGACGTTCTGGTTGACAATACTGCTCAGCACAAGGTGTTCTCCTTCATGGACGGCTTCTCCGGTTATAATCAAATCAAGATGGCTCCTGAATACATGGAGAAGACCACTTTTGCTACTCAATGGGGTACCTTTTGTTACAAGTTCATGCCTTTTGGGTTGAAAAAAGCTGGGGCAACATACCAGCGTGCCATGGTTGCTTTGTTTCATGACATGATCCATCATGAGATTGAAGTATACGTCGACGATATGATTGCGATGTCCCAAACTGAGGAGGAACACCTTGACCATCTACAGAAGCTGTTTGACCGGTTGAAGTTGTACAAACTGAGGTTGAACCCGAACAAGTGCACCTTCGGGGTGAGGTCTGGAAAACTGCTAGGTTTCGTCGTGAGCGACAAAGGTATTCAAGTGGACCCTGCCAAAGTAAAAGCCATACAAGAGATGCCAGCTCCCAAGACAGAGAAAGAGGTCAGAGGCTTTCTAGGACGTCTGAACTACATTGCCCGATTCATCTCACATCTAACTGCTACTTGTGAGCCAATATTCAAGCTACTGAAGAAAGATCAAGTGGTACGTTGGAACGATGAATGCCAGGCCGCTTTCGAAAGAATCAAAGAGTATCTCCAGGAGCCACCTATTCTTATGCCACCAGTTGAAGGGAGACCTATGATCTTATACTTAACAGTACTTGACAACTCAATGGGGTGTGTGCTGGGGCAGCATGACGAGTTTGGCCGAAAAGAGCATGCTATTTATTACCTTAGCAAAAAGTTTACCGACTGTGAGACCCGATACTCACTTCTTGAGAAAACTTGTCGTGCTTTGGCATGGGCTGCTCACCTACTGAGACAGTATATGCTGACTCACACTACTCTATTGATTTCAAAGATGGATCTGATCAAATACATCTTCGAAAAGCCTGCCTTGTCCGGAAGTATAGCAAGATGGCAGATGATCTTGACTGAGTATGACATCCAGTACACAACTCAAAAAGCAATCAAGGGAAGTGTATTGGCAGACCATTTGGCACATCAGGCAGTGGATGATTACCAGTCTATGAACTTTGAATTCCCGGACGAGAACATCATGTTGATAACTGATTGTGAACCACCTGGACCGGATGAAGGACCTGAGGAAGGATCCCGATGGTCTATGCATTTTGATGGGGCTTCAAACGCTTTGGGTAATGACATTGGTGTTGTGATCATATCTCCTAAAGGCTCACATACTCCACTTACCGCCCGACTATGTTTCAACTGCACCAACAATATGGCGGAATATGAAGCGTGCATCATGGGTCTTCGAGCAGCAATTAACCTAAGGATTAAGTTTCTGAGTGTCTTCGGAGATTCCGCTCTCGTGATCAGTCAGATCAAAGGAGAGTGGGATACGAAACACCCAAATCTTATTCCCTACAAGGAGTGTGTGTTGACATTGCTTCCCCACTTCGAGGAAATAACCTTTGAACACTTCCCAAGAGAGGAGAATCAGTTGTCGGACGCGTTAGCTACGATGTCTTCTATGTTCAAAGTCAAATGGGACAACGAGGCCCCCCGAATCATTATTTGGAAATTGGATGAACCTGCACATTGCTGTGATCTTGAGACCGAAGAAGTAACAGAAAAGCCTTGGTATCATGAAGTGAATAGGTACCTTGAAGCTCAAGAATACCCCGAGGGGGCATCTGTTAATGACAAGAAGTTTCTAAGAAGGTTCGCGGCGAAGTTCTTCATCAGCAATGGCATTCTTTACAAACGTAAACATGATTCAACCTTACTGCGTTGTGTGGATAAGATTGAAGCAGAAAGGATCATGGCAGAGCTGCATGAAGGTACCTTCAGAGCTCATTCCAGTGGACATACCATGGCAAAGAAAATCCTTCGGGCAGGATATTACTGGTCTACAATGGAAGCCGACTATTATCAGCATTCTCGAACATGTCACAAATGCCAGGTCTATGCTGATAAGGTGCACATTCCTCCAGTTCCTCTGAATGTCTTGACAGCACCTTGGCCTTTTGCAATGTGGGGAATTGATATGATCGGCGAGATCAGACCTACAGCATCCAACGGGCATCGTTTCATCCTGGTAGCGATTGATTACTTTACAAAGTGGGTTGAAGCAGCTTCCTTCGCTACGGTAACCAAGAACGTCGTGGCACGGTTCATTCGGTACAACCTGATATGTCGATACGGTGTACCAGAGAGGATCATTACGGATAATGGTACCAATCTTAAAAACAAGATGATCACTGAGCTCTGCGAGCAATTCAAAATACACCACCATAACTCTTCTCCCTACCGGCCGAAGATGAATGGGGTTGTCGAAGCGGCAAATAAGAACATTAAGAAGATTGTGCAGAAAATGACAGTGACATACAAAGACTGGCACGAGATGTTACCATTTTCTCTTCATGGGTACCGTACCTCAGCACGGACGTCAACAGGGGCAACACCCTTTTCCTTGGTTTATGGCATGGAAGCAGTGTTGCATATTGAAGTTCAGATACCCTCTCTTTGGATCATGAAAGATGCAGGCTTGAGCGAAGACGACTGGATTCAGACCCGACTTGATCAACTGAACCTAATCAACGAAAAGAGACTTACTGCTATTTGTCATGGTCAGACGTACCAAAAACGGATGATCAAGGCATTTAACAAGAAAGTCAGACGACAAGAGTATCGAGTTGGGGACCTGGTAATCAAGCGCATTATCTCACCTCAAGGTGATCCCAGGGGCAAATGGACCCCCACTTACGAAGGGCCATTTGTGGTTAAGAATATCTTCTCAGGAGGAGCGATGATTCTAACCACCATGGATGGTGACGACCTTCCTCACCCCGTCAATGCAGACATAGTAAAAAGATACTACGCATAGTCAAAGACCCGCTAGGTTGACTGGCCTAGGCAAAAATAAGGGATATAAAAAAAATATGTACACCCGGCAAGTCGAAAACCTGAAAAGGCGGCTTGGGCAAAAATGGGTATCCCGGTGGACTGAAAACCCGAAAGGGCGGTCCAGGAAAAAGTTAGGGATAAGCGTAACATTATGTCTCATTGAATCACCCTGCATCCAGACTTCGGTATCAACTATCAGGCTCGGACGACACCAATCAATCAGATTCATCTCCAACTAAGCAGCAAAGTGATGAGATGCTTGAAGATATAAAGGCAATAGTAGAGTTGGAACCCAGTGGGACCATTCACATAGCTGTTTTATTTTCTTTTCACAAATTGTATAAATCTTGTTTGTTCGGCGGCGTTCTCTTACTAGGGCGTCAGCCTCTTGTACAAAAGCGCCTATTTACAGGCAAACTTTAAAATCAATACAAATTCATTTTTTAAACAAATTTCGAAATTGTTTTCCCTTTATCTGTTTTGTTTTGCAAAGAACATCCAATGTTCATTTTTGATATATGCATTTGACCTTAATCGCTGCTCATAAATATTTACATGCGAAACAAAGGACTAATTACGGGTGATATCAGAAGTAGGGGAAATAAGGATTGTCTGAGCAGTCTAGTTGCTCTGTCCACCAAGGTACCAAGGTATATGTTCAGCTGAAGAATATGGCTAAGATACTTTCACTCCCCGCAGAGTAAGACAATAATGATAGCTCCCGCAGCTGAGACTTGCAACTATGAACGAATCAACAATACTCTCCCCAAGCAGAGTTGGTCTACCATCAGCCCTAAAAAGGTCGGGTAGCCCCAGAAGGTGTTAATATTCCCCAGCGGAGTATAAGGATATTCCCCAGCAAGCATAAGAGTATCCCTGGCAGTCTTAATATTCCTAAATGGAATATAAGAATGTTCCCCGGCAGAATGCAAGATACCCCCAGTGGAGCCATTCCCCAGCGCAGTCTAAAAAAAAAGCTTCCCCGCCAGAGTTGAATCATCTTCCCCAGCTGATTCTGGAAGCTTGTTCTCTGAAGAGCACAAATAAGTCTCCCCAGCCAAATTCAGAAGGTTATCCTCATAAGAGTCTAACTGGGTTATCCTCAGCAAGTTGCAACTGAAAGATCATCCCCAGCAAAGTTCTTTCTATCCCCAGCGGAGTTCATCATCAAAATCCCCAACAAAGCTTATCAATGGAATCCCCAACGGAGTTTATCGTTAAAATCCTCAGCAGAACATCTCTTCCCCACAGAGTAATTCCCCTCAGAGTAATCTCTTCATCAAGTTTATTCCCCAACGGAGTTCTTCTCTCCTGCAGGTTTATTCTCACAATCATCTTCGTTCATCATCCCCAGCAGAAACGAAGAACTCAACTCTATTCTCCAGTAGCTCCGGGATTTATTTTTCCCAGCTAAAAACATCACATCTTCATACATCATGACAAGCATACGCATCATACAACACAAATCTCATTTATTTTGAGAACATCATGACATCATGCATTTCATACATCATGACACTGCATACAGCTAACATTTTACCTTTTTCAGGAAAAGTTCAATTAAAAGATGGCTACCATCAACCTTTTTAAGTTCCAGATTAACACCTGTAGCAAGCCACGAAAATATCTGTGGACGACTGATTGTAGATTAATACCTGTAACAAGCCAGGAAAAATATCTACATGAAGAGATTGAAGATTAATACCTGTAACAAGCCAGGAAGACCTTTTCTTTCTCGGCTCAGAGATTAATACCTGAAACCAGCCAGGACAACTATCTCATCGGCCAACCTTTTTAAGATCAAGATTAATATCTGTAACAAGCCAGGAAAAATATCTGTGGACGACTGATTGTGGATTAATACCTGTAACAAGCCAGGAAATTTATCTACATGAAGAGATTGAAGGTTAACACCTGTAACAAGCCAGGAAGACCATCTTTCTTTCTCAGGTCAGAGATTAATACTTGAAACCAGCCAGGACAACTATCTCCTCGACCAACCTTTTCAAGTCCCAGTTGAATGCCTGTAGCAAGCCAGGAAGACTATCTATGGACGACTGATACCTGTAACAAGCCAGGAAAACTATCTACACAAAGAGATTGAAGATTAACACTTGTAACAAGCCAGGAAGACTATCTTTCTTTCTCCCGGTGAGCACGAGTCAGTTCCTAAATCCCAACAAAATTTAGACTTCACCGGCGAAATCTTCTACAAACAACAGGTATGCAAGTTCTCCCTAAGGAATCTCTTATGCGATCGACACTCCTGCAGATGGCATCTATAAGCCCATCCTCCTACCAACAATCTACAAATGGCATCTGTAAGCCCATTCCCGACATCACAATGCTGATACTACACCATGCGAGTGCAAATTTCTGGGCACTCTAGTGTTCAATCATCTTCCACCTTCGGATCATGAAAGGCACGCAAGCCAATCTACATCCTCAGGTTTAAGAAAATTGAACAGGGGCAACTGTTGTACCCCAAAATTTGCCCTCTCATGTTTTCAAAGGTCTTCCCTTACATGGTTGGTCACAAACCCTTGCCTAAAGAAAAATAAAGTTTTTGAAGATGAACAAAGTGTCTTTCGATTGGCATCTGGGAAATGTCTTTCGATTGGGCATCCAAAATCCTTCGATCAGGCTTGGTTTACCAGTCTTCGATTGGGCACTTGGCACTCTTCGATCAGGTTTTAGTTCACCAGTCTTCGATTCGGCATTTGGCACTCTTCGATCAGGCTTTGATTAGTAAGCTTCAATTAGGTGTTTGGAACCCTTCGATCAAGCCTTGCTGTGCAAGTCTTCGATTGAGCGCTGGACCTCCTTCGACCAAGCCTTGGTGTGCAAGTCTTCGATTAAGCGCTTGACCCCTTAGATCAAGTCAATTTCACAAATGCTTCGACTAGTACTTCAGAGGGTCCTTTGACTGGAACTTCATACTTTACCTCAATCAGAACATAAGAACGAAATGACCTTCGAATGGAATTTTAGTTTAGAGTTTCCCTTAATAAGAATATCAGAACGAAATGACCTTCGAAGGGCATTTCAGTGCAGACTTTCTCTTAATCTAAGATGCTCTGATGAAGGAAGTTATGGACACTTCGAATCAGAACTTAGACTCATCACAAGGCCAAGGGCTGGTCGAAGTTTTCTAATGGGGAATATTCTAAATAGATTTGAATTGGACTTTGAAGCTGGAAAAGAAGGCAGATTCGAAGGAATGAAGAAGGCTGGCATGACTAAGAAAAGACACATATCCTAACCTGTCCAGGTTCACCCAAAGTTCACAACGGCATGTGTCCCTTGCAAATATGCAATCGAAGCATGGGGAGTCTCAATCTAAGGGGCTATGACTGGAGTAGATCGAATAGGTACTTTGAAGCAGTCGAAGAGAGCAAATTCGAAGGGGCAAGTCAGCTGTTGATTTCCATCAAGTTGGGGGCCCAAAACAACTAAGAGCAAGCTGGCAGAAATGCATGATTGGATCAAATATGGCAAGTCTTTATGAAGAAATCAAATTAAATCTCTTCATCATAATGGACCAAGATTTGATACACAAATGTTGACCTAATTTCCTTGGCTATATAAACCTAATGCTCATAAACAAATCACACACGAAAGCCCTGCTGCACACACGTGAAACACATACACAAAACTCTGCAAAAACTCTGTGGAAACGACCAGAACAGTTTTGCAAAAAACCTTGAGAAAGTGGAGATTAAAAACAACCTTGGAGGCCAGTTCAAACCAAAAGAAAGACGCGGCTCTCTTGCCAGCAACCTCCTGAAGCGAGGCCAATCAGAAGCCAAGCCTTTCATTACCTCTAACGCGCTATAAGTCTCCATGAAATTTGCTCTGGACATGATATCGTGAAATTATTTTCTTGCATCCTTTCATTGAAGTAATTACATATTCATGCTTTGCGTTGCATCTTGGAACTGTTGGCATCAATTAATTTTATTTCCATAGCATGTAACATCATGCCCGATTCTAGGGTTCGTATACCTTGTTTTAGGGTTTTTAATTGCAGGATCAATCAATGCACATAATTGGTACAGGGATGACCGGGGGGAAGAGACGAGTACGTTGGTACTCTTGGATTTCATTTACATGGCCTGGAGAGGGTTTTCGAGATACCCTACGAAACTTCCTACAGAACAAAATCTGCAGGTAAAAAAAAATCAGGGTCGTTTGAGGAAGACGATAACGTGGCTGGGCGTGATTGGTTCATTTGAATCAATTGCGCCCTTTTTTTATTTTTTGGCCAGGCATAATTATTGTTTGTATATAATATTTGTTTTCCATTTAACTAACGAATGAAGCAGATTGGCTGGTTGGTGAACGCGTTATTGCAAGACCCCTTGGGACCTGGATTCGAATCCCAGGTCCACCAAAACTTTGTTGTGTTTTTCCTTCAGGTATTCACATGCAGCGCTTCAGGCAGGGACTACCATACATCCTCAGATCTCAACGTGCCAGGTGGTTCCCAAGCAGATCCAATGGCTAAGGATGGAGGTTCACCATGAACCTTGGTCAACAAATGTCCAGGCCATCTGAAAGTCAAACGAGGCCTTCGAATTTGGGCCTGGAAATTGCAATTCATACTCCCTTTACGAGCCCAGCACCCCTGAGTTTGTTTCTTTATTTTTATTTTCACTGTTTTTACTTCATTATCATAATTAATTAATTAACTATTTAACTCTTTTTCATAAAAAATCAGAAACAACAAAAATACTTTTATTTTAATTTTATTACCTATTTTTGTAAATAAACCATTAACTAATTAATTTAGTTTTACTTAGGTTTAATCTTAACATTTTTACAATAAATTAAAATTAACTTAGACTTAGGTTGTTTTTATTATTTCTGATTTTGCTGCCTTTATTAAAATAAAACTCAAAAATATTTTATTTAATTCCATTATTAATTTAGCTTTAATTCTTAATTCCAAAAAAGACCAAAAACGTGCTTTATTAAAAAAAAAGTGGTCAAAACCCTAAAGGACAATTTGATTTAACTTTTCTCGCGCATATTATTTTTGATCCATAATTGTAATTGCTCCGAGGATGTAATAGTTTTAACTTAGGACTTTATTTACCGCTTTTATTTATTTTTCTGCATTTAATTTTAAGGGTTTGTCTTTGGCGATGTAAATACCCGACGCCTTGTAATAGCTTAGCTTTATTTTCCGCAATTTATTTTCCGCAACCATTAACTGCTAGATGTATGCTAACTAGGCTATGCATGGCAAGATTAACTCTTAATTTAAAATCAATCGTAGCTCACCATGACATCTAAAGATAACATAACTGAAAATTGACACACTTGCACATGCCACTCCTAGGGTACGTCTCACTTGGTTGCCTCGAACGTGGTCATTGAGTATAGGATGTTTTAGAGGTCGCCCTCTTGTCTAAAGATCAAAGTTTCCTCGAAACGGTTGCCTCGGATAAAATGATTTAAGACATTAGGGTTACGGCTAAGGTGTCCTAACGTTGCTTTAGTGACCAAACATCCCTAAAATCGAATTGACCTAAAAACTCCAACGACGGTGCTACCTACTTCTCGATAGTGGGATAGCAATGTCTAAAGGACATTTGCATAGTTTAATTCCTTTTTGAGTAGGTAGATGTTCTTAAGTACTTTCTCTTTTGAAAACAAAAAAAAACTTTTCGCACTTACAATCTCTTCAAAAACAAAACTCTTTTCAAAACCCACAAACACAAAGAAAAGCAAACTTTTGAAAATGTAGTGAGCAAGTACCTAAGAGCCCGTGGATAACCACGGATAGAAAGGGTGCTAACACCTTCCCTTTTTATAATCTACCTCCCGAACCTGAGAAACATCTCGAAAAGGAATTTTTCCGTGCTTTTGTCCTTTCCTTATTGGATAAAATAAAAGACGGTGGCGACTCTTGCTTACCGCTACATTTTGCGAAAACAAACGCAAACGCGAACCAGCATTCCAAAACAGTCAGTTCTCATTCCCACCGATCACAGAAGGTGTTAGCACCCCTTCTATCCGTGGTTATCTACGGGCTCTTAGGTACTTGCTCAATTTTCAAATTGCTTGTGTGTGTTTGTCTTGAAAATGTTTTACTTCGTGATAACCCTTGTATCAGTCCTCAAGGATGTGACGAAGTTATTTTTGAAAATTTGTTTTGAAAGGTGTAAGTGTGAAAACTTTTGGTTTGAGCAAGTACCTACTAGCATCTACCTACTCGAAAAAAGATCGTTTCTATTCTTGCTTCCTTTAGACAGCGTTATCCTACTATTGAGAAATAGGTAGCACCGTTGTTGGAGTTTGTAAGGGTCAATTCAAAAGGGACGTACGATCACTAAAGTAATATTAGGACACCTTAGTAATAACCCTAGAGTCTTAAGATCATATTTGAGGCAACATTTCCGAGGCAATATTTCCGAGGCAACATTAGAATGGGACGTTTGATCTTTTTTAGACAGGAGGGCAACCACTAAGACACCCTATGCTTAATGACCGTTTACCGAAGGCAACCGAAGTGAGAGTATACCCTAAGAGTGATATGTGCGAGTGATTTATTTTCAGTTACTTATCTTTGCACATTTAGGGTTTTCTAACTATATTAATTTGCCATGCATTCTTTCCATACAATTCTATTAGCATACATCTAAACAGTTACATATTTGCAGGAATTAAAAATGCGAGAAAATAAATCTAGCTATTACAAGGCATCAGGGAGGGGGATTAATTACATAGCCAAAAACCCGGGAATTTAACAGTAAATAAAACCCTAAATTAAATTATTACAAACCATGAACAGTTACAAAAATATTGGCAAAATAATAATAAGCGTGCGGCAGATTAAATGCGAGAAGAAATTGAAACCTGAAAAATCTAATTTGAGGAAAAAGTATTTTTGGAATTTTATTGAAGAAAATATTTAATTGCAAATTAATTAAACCTAATTTCTAATTGTTTTTAAATTATGAAAGAAATTAAAGTTACCCTAAATTAATTAAACTAATTAATAAAAAACATTTATTAAGAAAATAAATCTTGTTTGTGGTTTTTTGATTGGTTAATTTAATAAAATAATTTTTGTGTTGATTTAAAAAAAATAATAATTAAAGAAAAATAGTAGAAATAACCAAATGGGCCTGCTATCAGCAGATCTGGCTGGAGATGGATCCAGAAGATGATGATTCTCAGAAGGTGTATATGTTGGATCTGATTCTGGCTGATGGATCCAGAAGATGATGACCCTCAGAAGGTGTATGTGCATTGGATCTGGTTCTGACTGGTGGATCCAGAAGATGATGACCCTCAGAAGGTGAGGTGTGCTGGATCTGGTTCTGGCTGATGGATCCAGAAGATGATGACCCTCAGAAGGTGTATGTGCTGGATCTGGTGAAAAGAATGGAGAAAATGCCAAAATCTCACACCTGGGATCGAACCTAGGACATGAGTTTCTGATTTCCTTCCTCTGACCAACTGCGCTGGATGTTAACTTATTAATATAATAAAGACAAATAACATATTGGAAAACGAGTTAGTGGCCAGAATAACGCGCCAGAACTTAAACCAGTCAGTCAGGTTGCGACACACTGTTGTCTTCTTCCCTGTTCGTCATTTTAGGTTTCAGAACCTTTACCTACAGATGCAAGTCTGTTGCTAAAAACCTGTGTCATCCAACAATTAAGCACACGCAATATAAATTCAATTGGGGACCATGGACCAACTGCGTTTGAAACTCTGATCATCATGGTACCCCTTATCAGGCCTAATTTTGCTTAAATCATGAAACCCCAAATTGGAGCACAAAACCCTAACAATGTCAAAAGCTTAATCCTGCACTGTAACTTAAATCAAACTATCCAGAAACATTGCAAACATGATGATGATCACAAATATGTAAATTAAACATGCTAAACATGCAAGAATTACAGTAATCAAATTTGAATAATTTTGCAAACCGTGAGAGTGATAGGGAATGATTCTGGATGTTCTGACGCCTGCAAATGATTGGGAATGCTTCCTGAGATGCCAAGGAATTGATTTCTGGCTTTGAAACTCTTTGAGGATGGCTCTAAGATGGATTTTGATCTCTCACTTTTTGTCCAAAGTTTCAGTTTTTCTTTTGACAGTTTCACGCCTTCTAAACCCCCTTTTCTTTTACTTCGTTCTTGTTCATTATATATACCTCCATGAATTGGGGTTGTAAAATAGATTGAATCTTGAAGCTTTGATGAGATTTGATTTGATTTTCAATTTGTATGATATCCTTCCAAATCTGGATTAATCATGCCAATCTCGTACAAATCAGCCTTGATATGATCTGATTCTGATATGCCATCATAATGAGCTTATGATTCTGTCCAAAAATCCAATCAAAACAAATCTTTGCTATTATTTACCAATTATTTGATTTAATTCAATTTTTAATAAATCAAAAATCAAAATAAAATAAATAATGAAGAAAATAACATGTAAGCGAGCATTTGGGTCGTGGAACATGTTATAAGTGAGGTGCAAGCATAAAAAGTTAGGCCCATTTAGCAAAAAATGCAAATTTGAGCACATTTGACTTTTGACAATTTTGCAAAAATGGTCAACTTGGCCAATGCATAACTCTCTCAAGTTTGACCCTAGAGAGTTGTTCTTGGAATTTTTAGAAATCTTAGGTTTCCTCTAAGAAACCCTTTTGGTCTATCTCAATTGAGTCTTCCATGTTCATGTATGAAGCTTTGACCCAAAAGGTGTTTTTGTTGACTTTTCAAAATGACCTATAATGTCAAAATTCATATCTTTTTGTGAGTTCATATTATGAATTTAGGAGATGAATATGAATTGTAAGGAATTGTATCTTCTTCAAAATGAGATTTGAATGGGTCATTTATGATGAAGTGTGAGAAAGTTATGCTTGGTCAAAGTTGAGTTGACTTTTCCTACAAAACCCTAATTTGGCAGCTTTTGGGTTTTGATGAATTGTGAGCAATCCCTGAGGAATCATGATCAACCTTTGATCAAATGATGAATAATACTTCAAAATGAGGATGTTGACCAAACATCTTGAAGTTTGATTGTATATGGGCCACAATTGACTTTTGACCTAGCACAGTTGATTTTCAGGCATTTGAGCAATTGACTGAGCAAAACTCTTCTGCAAGGCTTGAAACTTGATATGGATGATCTTGAGAACATATTAGGACAATGGTGGGCACTTTAGTCCTTTGTGATTCACACATCTTGATGAAAATAAAAACCCTAATTTGAGATAGGTTGCCTTAGGAGAGAGTTTGTCTTGTCAACTCTTGGACTTCCTTGGGCAATTTGGGGACCTCACTTGTCATGTGTTGGGAAATATGGGAGGGAAAATTTTGGGGTACAACAACTGCCCCTGTTCAATCTTCTTAAACCTGAGGATGTAGATTGGCTTGTCTACCTTTCGTTATCCGAAGGTGGAAAATGATTGAACACTAGAGTGCCCAGAAATTTGAACTCGCATGAAGTGATACTTGACTTGTGATATCGGGAATGGGCTTATAGATGTCATTTGGTAGTTGCTAGATAATTGTCGAAGATGGGCTTAAAGATTCCATCCTAAGAAGTGTCGATCGCACAAGAGATTCCTTTGCGAGAACCCGTATACCTATTATTAAGGAGGACTTCACTGGGGAATGCTGGTCTTTGTCTTGAGAGAAATAGAGTTTTAGGAGCTTCAGTTGTTCGTTACTCTACTGGGGAATAATTCTGGTTTGGGAAGTGGAAGTGAACTGTGTGTTTGGTCGGGGTATATGTTGCACCGTGACTTTTTGGGGAAATGTGAAATCAATTGTGTTTGATCAGGTCCCGGTCTTACAGTATTGTGGACTGTTGTTTGGGGATAAGAGAGGAAGAACCCGGATAGTAAGGTTATGAGAAGAAACCTGGATAGTAGGGTTACTTTGAGATGAAATCCTGGATAGTAGGGCTATGAGAAGGAACATGGATAGTAAGGTTACTTCGATATGAAAGCCTAGATAGTAGGGCTTGAGAAGAAACCTTGATAGTAGGGTTACTTCGATGTGAAAGCCTGGATAGTAGGGCTGTGAGAAGGAACCTGGATAGTAGGGTTACTTTGATGTGAAAGCCTGGATAGTAGGGCTGTGAGAAGGAACCTGGAAGGTAGGGTTACTTCGATATGAAAGCCTGGATAGTAGGGTTGTGAGAAGGAACCTGGATTATAGGGTTACTTCGATATGAAAGCCTGGGTAGTAGGGCTATGAGAAGGAACCTGGATGGTAGGGTTACTTAGATATGAAAGCCTGGATAGTAGGGCTTGAGAAGGAACCTGGATAGTAGAGTTACTTGGATGTGAAATCCTGGATAGTAGGGCTGTGAGAAGGAACCAGATAGTAGGGTTACTTTTATGTGAAAGCCTGGATTATAGGGTTATGAGAAGGAACCTGGATGGTAGGGTTACTTTGATATGAAAGCCTGGATAGTAGGGCTGTGAGATGGAACCTGGATGGTAGGGTTCCTTCGATATGAAAGCCTAGGTAGTAGGGCTGTGAGAAGGAACCAGGATGGGAGGGTTACTTCGATATGAAAGCCTGGGTAGTAGGGTTGTGAGAAGGAACCTGGATAGTAGGGTTACTTGGATATTAAAACCTGGATAGTAGGTGTTGTACGCAAAAAATTTCCCTCTCATTTTATCAAGATTCTCCTCACAAGACTTCTTGGACTCAAGACCAGATTAGGGTTTGCTCAGCTCAAGACATCTCCTTGCACTGATGACCTGAAATTAGGGTTTGAGTTTGCACAGGGATTTTTGGACTTTCAATGCCTCATGTGACTTTCATACTTCATTTTGAACCTCTAAGATTTCTCATACCAAGTTTCAAGCCTTGAATCAAAATTTTGACCAGTCAATTGGACAGTTGACCTAAAAATCAGTTGTATTGGGGAAAAAGTCAACCATGGCCAATTTACAGTCAAATATAATAATTTTTGATCCACATCAACATTATAAGACTCATATGAACCATTTGATCAAGTTTGGACCACAACTCCTCAAGAAATTTGATCAGATCATCAAAAGGGAAAAATGGTCAAAATTAGGGTTTTGACTGTAGAAGGGCAATTTCTAATTTTTTACCTAGCCAATGGCAAATTGGGTTCAAGCATGGTTTCAAGGACTCAATGGAATCATCTTGACCTAATCACAAGGTTCAAAAGATCTCAAATGCATAGGATTGACAGATGAATTTTCCAGTCAACTGATCAAAAATCAACTCTACACTGACAAGTCAAACTTTGACTTTTTGGTCAAAATCAAGTGCCAAGGTTCATTTTTCATCAAAAGGTGTCAAAACATGAAACTTTTTCACCAAGAAACCTAATTTTGAAAATTAGGGTTTAAGTTTGGAAAATTTCATAACTTAGAATTTTTCTAAGTTATGAAAATTTCTTATTTTTTCCCAACTTTTTCACCATGATGCATTTGGATTCAAAGAAAACTTCCAACATGAAAGTTTTAGTCCTCCACAAAATATAAATATTTGATTCACAAAGTTTTCCCAAACAATTCTTGGATCTCAAGTTATGATTTTGTGAATAAGGGTCCATAAAACATTTAACTTAGTGAAATTTTTCCCTAGTTTAGACAGATTTTTGACCCAACTTCATGGCAACTTTTCACCTAGTTCCAAGATTAATCTCAAAATTCATTTCACATATGAATTGTAGAGCATGTTACAAGCTTTCCAAAATGTCCAAGAACTCTCCAAGATCATTTGTGGTTAGGGATAATCGAATAAAAGAAAATGGCCATTTCTCACTTTTGTCCATGGCATTTTTCACATTGTTACAAGTTGCAAATTTGTCCTAAGCATGCTTGTACTTGTTTTACAGGTCTTAATCCTTTCCACAATCCTTAATTTAATACAAATACATTGGAAAATGGCTTTGTTCTGAGCTATGGAACTTTGCACATTGAATTAACCCATTTATGGCATAAAGGTAACAATACCATTTCCATAAAGCTTGCTTTTTTGCAACTTTGTATTCCTTGAGCATTGAACCTGATCTTTGGATACAAACAAGATCCACAAACATGAGGCAAAGTACACCAACTATGTTCAGGCCTTGAGCTAGCCTGTACAGGCTTTGACCTTTGTCAACTCACCTTTTCTTCAAAAACAAGCCAACTTGCAAAAGTGAACATAACTTGTGTATCTGATAAAAACCAAACCTTGTGATCATTTCAAACAGGTTCAGCATATTGTAGCAAGCCAGAAACACGATTTTCCAAGCTCTCAAACACCCTAAAACACAAAATCACAAGTTCTTTCCCAAACAGGGCATCATATGCAGAACCATTTCCAAAACCAAATTGGCTTGTGCGTTTTGCTTGGAACCACTTCAAACACATTCCATACATTACACCTAAGATGTCCAAGCACTTGTCAAGCAACTGTAACCCCTGTTTCGTGCTTCACCATTTTCAATTTCTGAGTTTGCAGGTTGACTTCTACAAGGAGATTCAAGCCATTTCAAAGCAAGCTGAGCATTGGGAAAGGTTGAGGGGACTTCAAGCAAGCTCACACGACCTTCAGGCCTCACTCAAAGTTGCTACATTGCCATAGCGAAACCCAACTGAACAAGGTAATTTTCAAAGTTCTATATCCTTATTTAGACATCCTTAGGCTTAGGTTTGTGAAGCAAAAATACAGTCTTTAATGTGCTTGAGCTGTACATATGCATAGTTCTTATGTATATTAATTGAGCTAGGAGAATTTGGATGATGAACATGCTGAAAATTTTAGGTCAGAAATTAGGGGTGATAAAATTCTCCTTGGTCTTTTAGAGTTAGGACATGTTTTTTATATCATTGGAATCGTGACTTAACATGATACAAGTTTTATGTTGCAAGATTTCATTTTCATGCACGTATGCATGAGTTACAGTTTGAAGCAGGGCGCGCGCATTTTTTTGTCTGAAGGACAGGGATGAAGTGAAGTGGGCTTGGGCTTGCTGTTTCTGACTATTCACACCACCCTTTTACTTTCTGCACCCGCTTGGCCCATTTGTTATATTTTTCATTTTTTTATTTCTTTTGTGATTTCTGACTTTAATATTTTTTATGAACATTAAAAAATCCCAAAAAAATATTTTCTCATTTTTTTGCATTTTTATTTTATTATTTTCATTATTTTTTTGGGCATAAAATTAATTATTAGGTTAATATACTTTATTTTCTTAAATAAAAACTTGTAAATAATATAAAAATATTATATATTTTTATTTTTATTATTTATACATTTAAAATAATATTTTCGCACATATTTAATTTTTTAACATTTTGTATATATTATTTTTATTATTTCTTTGTACATAAATGAAATAAATAATAATAGAATATATATTTTCTTTTAAACCAAAAATTAGGGTTTTCACCCTTTCAAAAATAATCATTTTTATTTTCTTATTTTTAGGACATAAATAAACTTATTTTCTCATGCATAAAACAAATACAAAAATATTTTTTGCATATTTACAATTTATTCCATATTTAAATACTTGTTTATTTATTTATTGTTGTATAAATTCAATTGGATTGTAATAGTAAATTAGGGTTTTATTTTGTGCAAATACCCCCTATTCAAACTTGTACCCCCCTTCTCATAATATTGTTGTAATAGTCTAGATTTACTTTACGCATTTTATTGCTTTTATATGCCATGATAGTAAATTAGGGTTTTGTATGCAAAGACCAAAAATCAAACAAATAGCATGACTAAATACAAGACAAAAATGCATGAAAAATGACAACACAATGCACACAAGCACCCATAGGGTTTCATCCACTTTGTTGCCTTGAAAATGGCCATGGTATGCATGCTAGGTATCTTGGCAAAATCAATGCAAAAACAAAAAATCATAGTCCCTCGATGACGCTATCAAAATGTTGCCTAAAAACAAATGATCTTAGTCCCTAAAACTTGCTAAGATACTTGGCAATATTGTTATCATGGTCATACGATGACCCACTCCTGTCCCGTTTAACATCCAAAGATAAGGTTGTTTACCAAATGCAATGGTAAAACAACAATGTTAAAGGGTTAAAAATGTGTAGGAAAGAATTTTGAGTAGGTAGACAAGCTCCTAGTTACTTGATCAAATTTGCAAACCATCCTTGCTATTTTCAAAAGCACACACACATTTTCAAAACATTTCCCAACAAACTTTCAAACATTGAAACATTTTTCAAAAGACAGACATCTTTGTATACAATCTTCAAACAAGAATCATTACAAAGATTTCCAAAATGATGGCCTCTTTTCAAAATACTTTCAAAACCACACAAAGCAGCATTTCAAACAATTGGAAAAGCAAAGCAAGTGATCTAAACAAGCAACTAAGAGCCCATGGAAAACCATGGATGAAAAGGGTGCTAGCACCTTCCGTTTTCATAATCTACCCCCCAAACTGAAGAAAACATCTAAAAGGTCTTTCATGTGCTTTTTGACCTTTCCTTTGGATAAAATAAAAAGTCGGTGGCGACTCTTGCTAAACTGAAACATTTGCGAACACAAACGCAAAACCTCAAGTCAGTTTTCCCACCGTATCACAGAACGGGCGACTCTGCTGGGGAATTTTCTAAAAGTGGGGTTACCTTAGGGTTTAGATCACCTTTACATGCTTATCTTGTTTGACTTGTATGCTTTACACTTTGGTTCTATTGTTTGGGTTTGAATCCTCTACCCGGATTCGGGAAACATTCATAGGTAAATAGCAATACGTTGTGGAAACTGTGCGGGGTATACCGACACAGTCTAAGCAATAGCTATGTTAGTGCGATATATTTGTGGGTATCGGTAGCCTTTGAGTCAATCAAAGAGAATATGGGGCCGCTGAGTGATGTCATGAAGCACTAATGAACTTTTAGAACCTTTACTTGACCATCTTGGCCTTTTAGGATGTAGTGAGATGACCAGCTTTGGTGCAGTCCGAAGTTGGTAGATACTCGATACTACACTCAATGAGGGTTGTTTTCTTGGAATATTTCGGTCGCCAGTAAAGTGGTTAAACTGAAACAATGAACACATAAAACAATCCAGTGATATTGAGCTCCTTAGAACCCGGTTACTATTTATAGGACAGGTTGAGCCAACTAAACTTCAATAGGGCACTTACCTATGAAACCCCATGCAAGCCTAAACTAGGAATTTGTGTGATTTGTTTGTACATATATACTTGTGCATAACATCATGGACATCATGAAGCATCATTTGCATCCACTAACCATTTCAAGGATTTTATATTTTCATCTTTGTTCCTGTTTTGTAGGTTATGGATTCACTTCGCAAGAAAATGATCCAAGTCAACCTTGTGAGAATTCCTCCACAACTCAAGGAGCTTGCTTCCAAGATTCCTGAGAAATCTCCATTCACTGAGAGACATGGTCGACTTCTCAACTTGGTCAACACCAACACTGAGGAGGACATGGTGAAGGTTCTCTTCCAGTTCTTTGACCCCCTACACCACGGCTTCACATTTCCTGACTACCAGCTCGTACCTACTTTGGAGGAATTTTCTCAACTCTTGAGGATTCCTATTCTCCATTAACTACCTTTCAACGGTACGGAAAGAGATCCAAAGCCTGAAGATGTTGCTCAAGCCCTGCACTTGCAACCATCAGATGTCACAAGTAATTAGGAAACCAGAAGTGGTGTCAAGGGTTTTTTGTCAAAGTTTTTGTTTGAGAAAGCTCAAGAATGCTGGAATTCTCTAGACCTGCAAGCTTTTGAGGAGATTGTAGCTCTTCTCATCTATGGGTTGGTCTTGTTCCCAAACCCTGACCAGCTTATAGATGTCAATGTTGTTAAAATCTTCATGGCTCGCAACTCGGTGCCTACCTTGCTTGGAGATATCTTACACTCTTTTCACACTCGAATAATAAGGAAAAGAGGTGTTCTCATGTGTTGCACTCCACTACTGGAAAGATGGTTTATTTCTCATCTTCCCCAATCAGTCTTGAAGAATGAGCAGGGTTTGAGGTGGTCACAATGATTGATGACTCTTACACATTCAGATGTCCATTGGTGTTCTCGATCCAGAGAAAATGTTATCATCATCGACCGTTGTGGGGAATTCCCTAATGTCCCTCTACTTGGAATTAGGGGAGGCATCACCTACAACCCCTGCTTGGCTCTGAGACAGTTTGGGTATGCCCAAAGGGATGGCCCACATGACATGTTGATTCCAGACTTGGTTTTTGACTTTGACAACGACAATCAAGGACTTCGACAAAGGTTCATTCGAGCTTGGAGGATGCCAAACAAGGTGGACAGTAAGACCTTGGGACACAAGAATTCCATCCCCCTTGAGCCTTACCTCAAGTGGGTACGAACCCGCACCCAAAGTCTCATGATGCCTTACCCCTATATTATCCCTGTGATTATAGAGCCTATTAAGGAAGGAGAGGTTCTATACACCCTCCTACATCCTGACATGCCAACATCATTTGAAGATTTGCAAAGGAGTTGGATATAGCTTAAGGGAGAACGCGATACTTTTGAAGCCCAATTCTACGCCAGTGAGAAGAAGGTTTTAGAACTTACTCGTCAACTTCACGAAGAGCAGACTCTCAACACCTACATTGCACCAAAAAGGATGTGTAATGTCTTTTTACCTTAGAATTTTGTATTATTTTGCCCATGGGGCATTGATGTACTAACAAATTATATCTTATTAATGTGACGTGTGTTTCTTTTTTGTTTAAAACAAATTTGAATTTCTGAATCCTTGAATGCATTACATGAATACAAATCATTCATCATATGCATAAACAGGTCTTCATACCAAGTTTCCTCATCTCTCTACTATTTATTTCAGCAAGATGGATATTGAACAAATGGTCAAAGACTTACAAGCTCAGAATTCACAATTCCAACAGTTGCTCATGACCCTATCCAAGGGGCAGGAGGAGCTCAAGACTCTACTAGAAAAGGAAAAGGAGAAAAAGAAGAAGAAGAAAGTTGGTGTGGCTACCTTGGGCAGAAGATTTGAAGGTCAAGCCAGAAGGGTCCTAGATTTCCCATCAACATCTGAAGAGGGTGAAGGAAAGGGTAAAGGAGTTGCAGTGCCATCTGATTTTGAAGCTGAAGAAGAGGAAGATGAGGATTACTCTGAACAACAGTATCCTCCTGCAGATGACAAATACAAGAACTTGGAAGAGCGTTTAGCTGCCATGGAGATACAAAGAGTGTCTGGGATGGACTTTGAAGAGTTAGGTTTGGTTTCTGGAATTGTAATCCCTCATAAATTCAAAGTACCACTATTTTCTAAGTAAGATGGGGTGTCTTGCCCAAAGATGCACCTACGATCTTATGTCAGGAAAATTCAACCATATTCTTTTGACAAGGACCTATGGGTCCACTTTTTCCAGGACAGTTTGTCAGGGACGCAGTTGGATTAGTCCTACCAGCTAGAAAGGTCTAATGTGCATAACTGGGAAGATTTGGCAGCTGCCTTTTATAAGCAGTATCAATACAATGCGGACTTAGCACCAACCCGTACTCAATTATAGAGTATGGGCATGGTCTCAAATGAAGGTTTCAAAGAGTATGCCCAGAAATGGAGAGACTTGGCGGGACGAGTACAACCACCCCTATTTGATAGAGAGCTAGTTGATATGTTCTTCAGGACGCTGTCAGGTCCTTTCTTTAATCACCTGATAGGAAGCTACTCTGCGGGGTTCACTGAATTGATTCTAACTGGTGAGAGAGTTGAAGCCGGCATTAAAAGCGGCAAAATTCAGAAATATGCATCGGCTTCCGCTGCCATCAAAAAGACTTTTCCAGCAAAGAAGGAAGTATCAGTTGTCTACTCCCAAAGAGGTCAAGGAAGAGTTGAGCGCCATCCAGCGGTGGGGGCCGTAATGATTCAGAAGTCTGCAGCTGATCATCCCAGAAACAATCAACCCAGAACCAACCAAACAAGGGTGGAAAGGCCTGTAAGGCAATTCACCCAGATAAACATGACTCCTGCTCAGGTTCTACCCCATCTCTTGAAGTTAAACCTTGCAAGTCTGAAAGAGGCCCCGAAGAATCCGAATACAACTTCTCCTTACTACCATTCGAACGCCAAGTGTGCTTATCATTCAGACAGCCCGGGGCACGACACCAAGCATTGTTGGGCCCTTAAGAATAAAATTCAGGATTTGATAGACGCTAAAGAAGTGGAATTCGACGTCCCTGAAAAGCCGAATGTGATCTCTGCTCCAATGCCAAGGCATGGCCACAATGCCCATGCTATTGAAGAAGATCTTTTTGTTGCTACTGTTGATGATTTGATGACTCCGCTACTGATAATCAAGTTGAATTTGCTGAAGGCTGGGATTTTCCCAGGTTGTGAAGAAGATTGTTGCCTTTGTTCATCCTTACCAACCGGCTGTCCATTGTTGAAGTTAGGAATCCAACGCCTAATGGATAACCAAGAAATCCTTTTTGAAAAGACTCCTGTTACACCGACTCCTGTCAATGATGTTTCAATAATAACCATATCCGCCAATCTTTCCAAGGTCTCCAAAAGACCTGTTAAGATTACATTTTCTCCGAAGACTGTACCTTTGAAGATAACCATGCCCGGGCCTGTCTCATACAAGTCCGACAAATCAATACCGTGGAACTATGGTGGAGAAATCTACTACCACGGTATTAAACAAATTGAATCAACTGAAGAGAGTTCTGATGAAGAGACTTTTGACATTGGAAACATTGCTGGAACGAGCAAAATCACCCGCAGTGGAATAATTTTCTCTCCAGAGATTGCCCCTCCAAAGGCAATCTTTAGACCCTCAGCTGCTCCTAAGGTTACCCCTGCACCGGTAAACATATCTGTGAGAACTCCAATTATTGAAGAAGTTGTAACTCTTGTGGTTGTCCCCTCTGCTGCTGATGATAGAGGGAAAGGGATCCAAGAAGAGCCTGTCAGGACGAGAGCTTAGTCGTTGGTCATCCCTGAAACCTCTCAAAAACAAATGGAAGAGATTTTGAAAATAATCAAGAAAAGCGATTATAATGTTGTGGAACAACTGGAGCAAACCCCCTCAAAAATCTCCATGTTGGCCATGCTGCTTTGTTCAGAGGCTCATGCTAAAGCTTTGATAATATTCTTGAAGACGGCCCACGTTCCAAAGGAAACCTCCACGGATCAGTTCCAGGAATGTGTAGCTAGCTTAACAGCTGACAATGGTCTAGGATTCTCCGATGCTGATTTAACTTCAAAAGGAAGAAAACATAATGATGCTTTGCATGTCTCAGTGGAATGAAGAGGGACAACCCTAGCACACGTTCTGGTAGACACTGGTTCGTCTTTAAATGTCTTGCCGAAGAAAGCCTTGGATAGACTGGATTGTGAAGGCAAAACCCTGAAACCCAACAATATCATTGTTAGAGCCTTCGATGGTTCTAAAAGGATGGTCCATGGGGAGGTGGACATCCCGATTAATGTAGGAGCTGAAACCTTCAACTCCACATTCTATGTGATGGACATCCGTCCTTCCTATTCTTGCTTGTTGGGGAGACTCTGGATTCACAATGCTGGAGCCGTCACTTCTACTCTGCATCAAATTCTCAAGTACCCAGTCCAGGGGAAAATCATAATTGTTCATGGCGAAGAGGATTACATGATAAGTCATCTAAATTCTTTCTGCTATGTAGAATTAGTTGGCGAATTCATAGAGACCCCTTTCCAGCACTTTGAAGAGGTTTCTCCTGAAGTAGCAGCGACCAAGACAGTGTCCCCTGTGCCTGCAGTTACAAGACTTGTGCCTCGGATGTCATCTCTCAAGGATGCTAAGGATGTGATTGAAGAAGGAGGAAGCACAATCTAGGGGAAGCTTCCCGACTTTCCTTTCAAATCAGACAAGTTCGGCCTAGGGTTTACTTCGGCTAGTCAGAAGGTTGTGCACCGCTCCCGCGCCGGAGGGATACCATTGAAGGTCACCCATCATGGAGTCAATGCTTTGGAGGATAGTGAGGAAGTGAGCAACTTGGAAGACTGGATTTTCCCTACTGTTGAAGGAGGACTGTGCAACTGGGAGGCAAAAGACTTTGTTCCAATTACTTTCATAAATCAGTAATTTATCTTTCAAACATTTCTGTTGGTTTGTAATAATTCTCAAACAATTCATACACTTTTAGCCTTGTGCCTTACCTAAGGCACATAGGTCCATTTGTAAGGGTTTGATTTTTGTTCTTCATATGCCATTTTAATTAATCATGGACGTTTTCACATATAAACTTTTGTGTTCATTGTCTTTCCTTTTACATTTTATTTGTTTAAAGGTGGATATCCCTTACACATACCCACACTCATAAATGCAGGTACCCTTCCATTCCGGATTCCATGGGTAACAATTTTGCTATGGCCTTCAGTGAGTCTGAAGATCTGGTCTCCCATGCCGAATACGAAGGTGAAGAAGACTGTGAGGTGCCAGGAGAGTTGGCCATACTTCTACAACAGGAAGAAAGGGCTATTCTACCTCATGAGGAGTTGTTAGAGACAATCAACTTGGGTACTGAGGAAGACAGAAAAGAAGTCAGAGTGGGTGCCAACCTAGAGCCAAGTGTCAAGGAGCGCTTAATTCAGCTTTTGAATGAATATGTTGAGATCTTCGCCTGGTCTTACGAAGATATGTCGGGACTTAATACATATATTGTGGTTCACCGTCTGCCCACAAGAGAGGACTGTGCACCAGTCAAACAAAAGGTCCGCCGCATGAGGCCCGACATGTCTGAAAAGATCAAAGCCGAAGTTATGAAGCAGTTCAATGTTGGATTTCTGAATGTTACTTCCTATCCATAATGGGCTGCTAACATTGTGCCCATGCCTAAGAAGGACGGAAAAGTGAGAATGTGCATGGATTACAGAGACTTAAACAGGGCCATCCCTAAAGATGACTTTCCACTTCTGCACATTGACATCTTGGTTGACAACACAGCTCAGCACAAGGTATTTTCTTTCATGGACGGATTTTCAAGTTACAACCAAATCAAAATGGCACCTGAAGACATGGAGAAAACTACTTTTGTTACACAGTGGGGTACGTTCTGCTACAAGGTGATGCCATTCGGGCTGAAGAATGCCGGGGCAACCTATCAACGCGCCATGGTAGATTTGTTTCATGATATGATACATCATGAGATAGAGGTTTACATAGACGACATGATAGCCTGATCACAGACGGAAGAAGAACACCTCGACCACTTGCAAAAGCTGTTTGTCAGGTTGAAGGGGTACAAGCTCAGACTGAACCCTAACAAGTTCACCTTCGGAGTCAGGTCCGATAAACTCTTGGTTTTCATTGTCAGCAACAAAGGCATCGAGGTTGATCCTTCCAAAGTCAAAGCTATACAAGAAATGCCTGCTCCTCGCACTGAGAAGGAGGTCAGAGGTTTCTTGGGACGCCTAAACTACATTGCAAGGTTCATTTCTCACCTAACATTTACCTGTGAGCCAATCTTCAAGCTATTGAAGAAAGATCAAGTAGTTAAATGGAATGATGACTGTCAAATTGCTTTCGATAAAATCAAGGAGTATTTTCTAGAACCTCCTATCTTAATGCCACCTGTCGAAGGAAGACCGCTAATCATGTATCTGACCATCCTAGAGAATTCAATGGGGTGAGTATTGGGCCAACATGACGAGTCTGGCCTAAAAGAGCATGCCATTTATTACCTTAGCAAAAATTTTATCGACTGTGAGACCCAATACTCACTATTGGAGAAAACTTGATGCGCTTTGGTATGGGATGCTCACCGACTAAGGTAGTATATGTTGACTCATACCACTTTGATGATATCTAAGATGGATCCAATTAAGTACATCTTTGAGAAGCCTGTTTTATCTGGAAGAATAGCTAGATAGCAGATGATCCTGACGGAATATGACATACAGTACACGACCCAAAAAGCTATAAAGGGAAGTGTGCTAGCTGACCATCTGGCTCATCAAGCTGTCGAAGATTACCAATCCATGAAGTTCGACTTCCCTGACGAGGACATCATGACTTTGGACAACATTGAAGACTTTAGACCATATGACGGACCTGAACAAGGATCCTGATGGACCCTGTACTTTGATGGTGCCTCTAATGCACTTGGAAACGGTATCGGCGTTGTACTCATTTCTCCAGAAGGTTGCCATACTCCTTTCACAGCCAGACTTTGCTTCAACTGTACCAACAACATGGCCGAGTATGAAGTTTGCATCTTTGGACTCAAGGCTGCCATAGACTTGGGAATCAAATCTTTGATTGTGTTTGGGGAGTCAGCTTTGGTCATCTGTCAGATCAAAGGAGAGTGGGATACTAAGCATCCAAACCTCATCCCTTACAAAGAACATGTCTTGACATTGTTACCACATTTCGAGCAGATTACCTTCGAGCACTTCCTGCGAGAAGAAAATCAGCTAGCAGATGCTCTAGCTACAATGTCATCCATGTTTAAACTTAACTGGGATAATGAGGCTCCCCAAATCACCATTGAACGTATGGACGAACCTGCACATTGTCACGAGATTAATACCGAAGTAGTGGACCGACTGTGGTTTCACGAAGTCAAAAGGTATCTCGAGGCTCAAGAATATCCTGAAGGAGCTTCAGTAAACGACAAAAAGTTCTTGAGGAGATTCTCTGCCAAGTTCTTCCTGAGCAATGGTATCATGTACAAGCGTAATCATGACTGCATTCTGCTCCATTGTATGGACAAGTTTTAAGCTAAACAGATCATGGTTGAACTGCACAATGGTACCTTTGGCACTCACTCTAGCGGGCATACGATGGCTAAGAAGATCCTACGGGCAGGCTATTACTGGTCTAACATGGAAGCTGACTGCCATCAACATTCCAGGACTTGTCACAAATGTCAAATCTACGCGGATAAGGTACATATACCTCCAGTTCCTCTCAATGTCTTAACAGCTCCTTGGCCATTCGCTATGTGGGGAATCGACATGATTGGGGAGATCAATCCTGCAGCATCCAATGGACACTGTTTCATCCTGGTGTCCATTGATTACTTCACCAAGTGGGTCGAAGCAGCTTCCTTCGCATCCGTTACAAAGAATGTTGTTGCCCGCTTCATCAAACAGAACCTCATTTGCTGGTACGGCATCCCCGAAAGGATAATTACTGACAATGGTACAAACCTTAACAACACTATGATCACCGCCCTGTGCAAGCAGTTCCAGATTCAACATCATAATTCATCTCCCTATCGGACAAAGATGATCGGTGCTGTCGAAGCTGCGAATAAAAATATCAAGAAGATCATAAAAAAGATGACAGTCACCTACAAGGATTGGCATGAGATGTTACTATTTTCTCTCCACGGGTACCGTACCATGGCACACACATCAACTGGGGCAACACCCTATTCTTTGGTATACGACTTGGAGGCTGTTTTACCTATCAAGGTTCAGATTCCCTCCTTGAGAATCATGAAATATGCTAGTTTGAGTGAAGACGATTGGATTCAAACCCGGCTTGATCAACTTAACTTGATTGACGAAAAGCGGCTTACTGTTGTTTGCCACGGTCAGACGTATCAAAAACAGATGAGCAAGGCTTTCAACAAGAAAGTCAGACGCCAAGTGTATCAAGTTGGAGATCTAGTGATCAAGCGCATCATCTTTCCACAAAGTGATCCCAGGGGAAAATGAACTCCTACCTATGAAGGACCATTTGTAATCAAGAACATCTTTTCTGGTAGGGCAATGATATTAACCACCATGGACGGCGACGACCTGCTGCACCCTGCGAATGCAGACATAGTCAAAAGATACTACGCGTAAATGACCCGCTAGGTTGACACACCTAGGAAAAAAAGGGCATCCCGGTGAATCGAAAACCCAAAAGGGCGGTTCAGGCAAAAATTAGGGATAAATAAAAAATAAATCTATACACCCGGCAAGTTGAAAACCCGAAAGGGCGACTTGGGAAAAAAAGGGTTTCCCGGTGGATCGAAAACCCGACAGGGCGGTCCAGGAAACATTTAGGGAACTAAAGCGTATGACTATGTCTCGTCGGATCACTTTAAGGACAATCTCTTCACAGACAAGCTTTGGTCTTCTGATCAACTCAATCATCTTCGGACGAGGCAACGAGTGGACAAGATATTCAGAGTTACGAAGGCTATAGCAGAATGGGAACCCTATGGAATTTTTACACATAGCCATCTTTCTTTGTATAAATTTTTCTCATTTTTATGACAATGTTCTCTTACTAGGATGTTTGACTCCTTTGTATAAAATACTTACACAAAGTTAATACAAATATACTTCAAAGTGCAGAAAACTATTTGTTTTTTTCCTTTTTACACTTGTGTTTTATTTGAAAACGTCCAAAGATTTATTAATAAGCATATGCATTTGAATATAATCACTGTTTACAAATAAACGAAATGGGAAAGAATAATTACTGACAGGTTGAAAGTATAGGAAAACGTCTTTAGGCTATTCCAAGAGAAATCCCCTACAATACATCACCTAGATCCCCAGCGGAGCTAAAACCTTGAAATACATATCCCCAGCGGAATTATAATTTCAAATCCTTAATTCCCATCAGAGTTAAAACTTCAAGCTCCCAATCCCCAGCGGAGTAAGAACATTGAACTACAGACCCTCAGCGGAGATGAAACCTTCTTCCCCAGTCAACTCAAGACTCTTAATCCCCAGCGGAAACCACCCAAATTCCCCAGCAAGTTGTCTTAAAAGTCTGAGAATCAACCAGATAACAGTTAACTTTCATCCCCAACCTAGGATAACTCCCCAGTAGATTGGCATACAACCCAAACTCCTGATCTCCCCCATCAGTATAGAATTTTCCCCCAGAGTCCTGAACTTAGTCTCCAGCAGGAAGCCTTCTTCCCCATAGAGTTTTCACTCCCCAACAGAATGAAGAGTCTCATTCTTGATTCCCCAGTGAAGTTGCCAGAGTCTTCATTACTCCCCAGCATGAATTTGTCAGAATTTTTAATCCCCTGCAGATCGAAGATTCTCATTCTTGATTCCCCAGCATGAAGTCCCCAAGGATTCAAATTCCCTAGGAGATTGAAGATTCTCATTCTTAGTTCCCCGCAGAAATCGTCAGAGTTTTCCCTATTCCCCAGCCGAGTAAGGATTCCCGTTATTTAACCCCCAGTGGAAGTCTTCAAAGTTCTCTGGATTTCCCGAGCAGATTCCTCAAGCAGTTTGACATTACTCTCACAATAGATTTTGTCAACCACTCCAACTTCAAGACATGAAGGATCCTCACATCCCCACAGAAGTTGTCAAATATTTTGAATCTCCAGCAGCGGTCATGGATTTATTTTCCCCGGCAGCAGACAAGGATTTCATTATCCCCAACTGTCAAGGATTTATTTTCCTCAGCAATACAGCAACTCAGCTTACATGCGCATACATTACATTCATATATCATAAACATTGATAAAACACATTTTATTGCATCATACATTTCATGCAACATAACTTCGTGTTTCAGCTAACATTTTACCCTTTTCAGGATAAGATTAACAATTATCTTTAGCAAATATTCAAAGATTTCAGATGTAGTACAGATACACTCCAGACACGGAAGTCATTTTGTTACTCATTCAGAATTCAAAGTCAAGATACAGTACGTATACGATCCAGACACGGATGCCATTCTGTCACTCATTCAGACTTCAACAATCATGATACAGATTAGATACGCTCCAGATACGGAAGCCATCCTATTTCTCATTCAGATTCAACCATCAACTTCAAGTTCAGATACACTCCATACACGGAAGTCATTATGTCACTTATTCAGATCCCAGTTACAGTTCAGATACACTTCAGACATGGAAGTCATTCTGCTACTCATACAGATCTCAACTTCAGATACAGTCCAGATATGCTCCATATATGGTTGCCATTTTGTCACTTATTCTGACTTTTTCCCCAGCCCAAAGATGCTCCAGACACGGATGTCATTTTGTCGCTTATTTAGAATTCAGATTCAGATACACTCTAGACACAGAAGTCATTTTGCTATTCATTCATAATCAAATACAGTTACAGCTCAGATACGTTCTAGACACGGACGCCATTCCATTGCTCATACAGTTTCAATCTCCAGATACAGTTTAGATACGTTCCAGACAACGGATACCATTCTGATACTCATTCTTTTGACTTACAACTTACAACTCAGCAGACATTCTTAGATGGTATCTTTAAGCACATCTCCAAAAAGATTCTGTCACATCTCCAAATGGCATCTTTAAGCCCATTCCCTCAACTACATTTTAACAAGTGCAAATTTACGGGCACTCTAGTGTCCAATCATCTTTTACCTTCGAGTCACGAACGACAAAACTCGCCAATCTAACTCTTTAGGTTCAAGAAGATTGAACAGGGGCAGCTGTTGTACCCCAAAATTTTCCCTCTCATTTTATCAAGATTCTCCTCACAAGACTTCTTGGACTCAAGACCAGATTAGGTTTTGCTCAGCTCAAGACATCTCCTTGCACTGATGACCTGAAATTAGGGTTTGAGTTTGCACAGGGATTTTTGGACTTTGAATGCCTCATGTGACTTTCATACTTCATGTTGAACCTCTAAGATTTCTCATACCAAGTTTCAAGCCTTGAATCAAATTTTTGACCAGTCAATTGGACAGTTGACCTAAAAATCAGTTGTATTGGGGAAAAAGTCAACCATGGCAAATTTACAGTCAAACCTCATAATTTTTTATCCACATCAACATTATGAGACTCATATGAACCATTTGATCAAGTTTGGACCACAACTCCTCAAGAAATTTGATCATATCATCAAAAGGGCAAAATGGTCAAAATTAGGGTTTTGATTGTAGAAGGGCAATTTCTGATTTTTTACCTAGCCAATGGCAAATTGGGTTGAAGCAAGGTTTCAAGGACTCAATGGAATCATCTTGACCTAATCACAAGGTTCAAAAGATCTCAAATGCATAGGATTGACAGATGAATTTTCCAGTCAACTGATCAAAAATCAACTGTACACTGAAAAGTCAAACTTTGACTTTTTGGTCAAAATCAAGTGCCAATGGTCATTTTTCATAAAAATGTGTCAAAACATGAAACTTGTTCACCAAGAAACCTAATTTTGAAAATTAGGGTTTATGTTTGGAAAATTTCATAACTTAGAATTTTTCTAAGTTATGAAAATTTCTTATTTTTCCCCAACTTTTCCCAACTTTTTCACCATGATGCATTTGGATTCAAAGAAAACTTCCAACATTAAAGTTGTATTCCTCCACAATATATACAACTTTGATTCACAAAGTTGTCCCAAAAGATGCTTGGATCTCAAGTTATGATTTTGTGAATAAGGGTCCAAAAACTTTTAACTTAGTGAAATTTTGCCCTAGTTTAGGCAGATTTTTGACCTAACTTCATGGCAAATTTTCACCTAGTTCCAAGAGAAACATCAAAATTCATTTAAAATATGGATTTTATAGCATGTTACAAGCTTTCCAAAATGTCCAAGAACTCTCCAAGATCATTTATGGTTAGGGAGAATCTAAGAAAAGAAAATGGCCATTTCTCACTTTTGTCCATGGCATTTTTCACATTGTTACAAGTTGCAAATTTGTCCTAAGCATGCTTGTACTTGTTTTACATGTCTTAATCATTTCCACACTCCTTCATTTAATGCAAATACATTGGACAATGGCTTTGTTCTGAGCTATGGAACTTTGCACATTGAATTAACCCATTTATGGCATAAAGGTAACAATACCATTTCCATAAAGCTTGCTTTTTTGCAACTTTGTATTCCTTAAGCATTGAACCTGATCTTTGGCTACAAACAAGATCCACAAACTTGAGGCAAAGTACACCAACTATGTTCAGGCCTTGAGCTAGCCTGTACATGCTTTGAGCTTTGTCAACTCACTTTTTCTTCAAAAACAAGCCAACTTGCAAAAGTGAACATAACTTGTGTATCTGATAAAAACCAAACCTTGTGATCATTTCAAACAGGTTCAACATATTGTAGCAAGCCAGAAACACGATTTTCCAAGCTCTCAAACACCCTATAACACAAAATAACAAGTTCTTGCCCAAACAGGGCATCATCTGCAGAACCATTTCCAAAACCAAATTGGCTCGTGCGTTTTGCTTGGAACCACTTCAAACACATTCCATACATCACACCTAAGTTGTCCAAGCCCTTGTCAAGCAACTGTAACCCCTGTTTCGTGCTTCACCATTTTCAATTTCTGAGTTTGCAGGCTGACTTCTACAAGGAGATTCAAGCCATTTCAAAGCAAGCTGAGCATTTGGAAAGGTTGAGGGGACTTCAAGCAAGCTCACACGACCTTCAGGCCTCACTCAAAGTTGCTACATTGCCATAGCCAAACTCAACTGAACAAGGTAATTTTCAAAGTTCTATCTCCTTATTTAGACATCCTTAGGCTTAGGTTTGTGAAGCAAAAATGTAGTCTTTAATGTGCTTGAGCTGTACATATGCATAGTTCTTATTTATATTAACTGAGCTAGGAGAATTTGGATGATGAACATGCTGAAAAATTTTAGGTCATAAATTAGGGGTGATAAAATTATCCTTGGTCTTTTAGAGTTAGGACATGTTTTTTATATCATTGGAATCGTGACTTAACATGCTACAAGTTTTATGTTGCGGGATTTCATTTTCATGCATGTATGCAAGAGTTACAGTTTGAAGCAGGGCGCGTGCATTTTTTTTGTCTGAAGGACAGGGATGAAGTGAAGTGGGCTTGGGCTTGCTGTTTCTGACTATTCACACAACCCTTTTACTTTTTGCACCCCCTTGGCCCATTTGTTATATTTTTCAATTTTTATTTCTTTTGTGATTTCTGACTTTAATATTTTTTATGAACATTAAAAAATCCCAAAAAAATATGTTTCTCATTTTTTTGCATTTTTATTTTATTTTTTTTATTATTTTTTTTTTGTCATAAAATTAATTATTAGGTTAATATACTTTATTTTCTTAAATAAAAACATGTAAATAATATATATATATTTATTATTTATACATTTAAAATAATATTTTCACACATATTTCATTTTTTAACATTTTGTATATATTATTTTTATTATTTCTTTGTACATAAATGAAATAAATAATAATAGAATATATATTTTCTTTTAAACCAAAAATTAGGGTTTTCACCCTTTCAAAAATCATCATTTTTATTTTCTTATTTTTAGGACATAAATAAACTTATTTTCTCATGCATAAAACAAATACAAAAATATTTTTTGCATATTTACAATTTATTCTATATTTAAATACTTGTTTATTTATTTATTATTGTATAAATTCAATTGGGTTGTAATAGTAAATTAGGGTTTTATTTTGTGCAAATACCCCCTATTCAAACTTGTACCCCCCTTCCCATAATATTGTTGTAATAGTCTAGATTTAATTTACGCATTTTTACTGCTTTTCTATGCCATGATTGTAAATTAGGGTTTTGTATGCAAAGACCAAAAATCAAACAAATAGCATGACTAAATACAAGACAAAAATGCATGAAAAATGACAATAGAATACACACAAGCACCCATAGGGTTTCATCCACTTTGTTGCCTTAAAAATGGCCATGGTATGCATGCTAGGTATCTTGCCAAAATCAATGCAAAAACTAAAGATCATAGTCCCTTGAAGATGCTATCAAAATGTTGCCTAAAAACAAAAGATCATAGTCCATAAAACTTGCTAAGATACTTGGCAATATTGTTATCATGGTCATACGATGACCCACGCCTGTCCCGTTTAACATCCAAAGATAAGGTTGTTTACCAAATGCAATGGTAAAACAACAATGTCAAAGGGTTAAAAATATGTAGGAAATACTTTTGAGTAGGTAGACAAGCTCCTAGTTACTTGATCAAATTTGCAAACCATCCTTGCTATTTTCAAAAACACACACACAATTACAAAACATTTCCCAACCAACTTTCAAACATTGAAACATTTTTCAAAAGACAAACATCTTTGTATACATTCTTCAAACAAGAATCATTACAAAGATTGCCAAAACGATGGCCTCTTTTCAAAATACTTTCAAAACCACACAAAGCACCATTTCAAACAATTGGTAAAGCAATGCAAGTGATCTAAACAAGTAACTAAGAGCCCATGGAAAACCATGGATGAAAAGGGTGCTAGAACCTTCGCTTTTCATAATCTACCCCCCGAACTCAAGAAAACATTTCAAAGGTCTTTCCTGTGCTTATTGACCTTTCCTTTGGATAAAATAAAAAGTCGATGGCGACTCTTGCTAAACCAAAACATTTTCAAACATAAACGCAAAACTTCAAGTCAGTTCTCCCACCGTATCACAGTAGGGCTGTGAGAAGGAACCTGGATGGTAAGGTTACTTAGATATGAAAGCCTGGGTAGTATGGCTATGAGAAGGAACCTGGATAGTAGAGTTACTTCGATATGAGAGCTTGGATAGTAGGGCTGTGAGAAGGAACCTGGATAGTAGGGCTGTGAGAAGGAACCTGGATAGTAGGGTTACTTCGATATGAAATCCTGGATAGTAGGGTTGTGAGAAGCAACCTAGATGGTAGGGTTACTTCGACATGAGAACCTGGATAGTAGGGCTGTGAGAAGGAACTTGGATAGTCGGGTTACTTCAATATAAAAGCCTGGATAATAGGGTTGTGAGAAGGAACCTGGATGGTAGGGTTACTTCGACATGAGTTTGGGTAAAACTGCAGAGGGAACCTGGGTGAGGTTGCTTTTGTCGCACCAATGATTACTCTGTTTAGCTTCGAGTGTTGATCATGGACTTGCTGGAAATTGTTGATAATAATTGTCTTTCCTAAAAGGAATACATGTTTAGTTATGATTGATGCATGAGATGCATTGTGATGAGGTTCTCAAAATAACTGAGAATATGTTATATTTAATGTATGCACATGTCATGATGTATGAACATGAAATGCTGACGTAATAATCTGAGTCCGGGAAAGTAAATCACTAACTGTTGTTGAGAGTATGAGAAATGGTATTCTTGACTGCTGTAAAAAACCATAGTTCCTCTATTTCTATTGGGGATGGTGACCAAAGATGACTATGCTGGGGGTTTGCCATCCATTCAGCTGGTGAATATTCTGCCAAAAGAGACCCTGTCTGAGGATAACTCTACGGGGAATACCTCTGTTTGAGAGGAGCTACTCTGGTGACAGATCATGCTGATTTAGAGAAATAAACTCAACTGGGGATGAATTTCTGTTGCTGGTGATGATGAATTCTGTTGGAGATTGAATTTCTGCTTGAGAGAAATAAACTCCGCTTGGGGAAAATTTACTGACTCGCTCGTGATTGTGAACCTCAGCTGGGGAGAGTTATGTCCTGTTTGGGAAAGCTAACATCACTGTCTTTGGATACTTTTTACTCTGTGGAGGGTGCATGTGCCACTACTCATGTTCTCAAGCTGGCTCTATCCCAATACCTGATGGGCAGAGTAACTGTAAGGTTTGGGCACTTCTTGTTTTCCCTGTTCCTGGAATTTCGAGTAATTGTCTTTGTTTCTCATGTAAATATTTATGAGCAACCATTATTTTCAAATGCATATATCAAAAATGAATCATTGGACGTTCTTGCAACACAAAACAGAAAAAGAAAAAACCAATTGAGATTTCTTGTGAAAATGAATTGTATTGATTTTGGAAGTTGGTCCGTAATAGGCGTTTTGTACAAGGAGGCTGACGTCCTAGTAAGAGAACGCTGCTGAAAGATATAACTTACAATTTTTGTAAAAGAAAGAAAAAACAGCTATGTGAAACGACCCCATTGGGTTCCAACTCTGCTATTTCCTTTATATCTTCAAGCGTCTCATCACTTCGCTTCTTGGTCGAAGTTGGATCAAATTGATTAGCGTCGTTCGAGCTTGATAGTCGATACCGAAGTCTGGTTGCGAGATGATCCCATGAGACATAGTGTTATGCTTCAATCCCTAATTTTTTCCACGACCGCCCTTCCGGGTTTTCAGTCCACCGGGATACCCTTTTTTGCCCAAGTCACCTTTTTCTGGTTTTCGACTTGCCGGGTGTACAATTTTTTCATTTTCATCCCTTACTTTTTCCTGAACCCTTTTGGTTCGCCAGGAAGCCCTTATTTTTGCCTAGGCCAGTCAACCTAGCGGGACTTTGATTATGCGTAGTATATTTTCATTATGTTTTCATTTACGGGGTGAGGAAGGTCTTCACCATCCATGGTGGTTAGGATCATAGCTCCTCCCGAGAAAATGTTCTTAACCACAAATGGCCCTCCGTATGTGGGGGTCCATTTTCCCCTAGGATCACCTTGCGGTAGTATGATGCGTTTGATCACTAGATCCCTGACTTGATACTCTTGACATCTAACTTTATTGTTAAAAGCCTTGATCATTCGCTTTTGATACGTCTGACCATGGCAGATAGCAGTAAGTCTATTTTCATCGATTAGATTCAAACCCGCATCCTTCATAATCCTGAGGGAGGGTATCTGGACTTCGATAGGTAGGACTTCCTCCATGCCATACACCAAAAAGTAAGGTGTTGCCCCTGTTGACGTCCGTGCTGAGGTACGGTACCCATGAAGGGAGAATGGTAACATCTCATGCCAATATTTGTATGTCACCATCATCTTCTGTATAATCTTTTTGATGTTCTTGTTAGCCTCTTCAACAGCCCCATTCATCTTTGGCCGGTAGGGAGAAGAATTATGGTGCTGTATCTCGAACTGTTTGCAGAGCTCGGTGATCATTGTGTTATTTAGATTTGTACCAATATCCATAATAAATCTCTCTGGGACACCATATCGACAGATCAGATTGTGTCAGATGAATTGCGCCACGACGTTCTTGGTTACTATAGCAAAGGAAGCTACCTCAACCCACTTTGTAAAGTAATCAATTGCTACCAGAATGAAACGATGCCCGTTAGATGCAGTAGGTTTGATCTCGCTGATCATATCGATGCCCCACATTGCAAAAGGCCAAGGAGCCGTCAAAACATTCAGGGGAACCGGAGGTACATGCACCTTATCAGAATAGACTTGGCACTTATGACAGGTACGGGAATGTCGATAAAAATCGGGTTCCATAGTGGACCAGTAATATCCTGCCCGTAGGATTTTCTTCGCCATGGTATGTCCACGGGAATAAGTTCCGAAGGTACCTTCATGTAAATCTGCCATGATCCTTTCTGCCTCGCTCTTGTCTACACACCGCAGTAAGGTTGAATCATGGTTACTCTTATAGATAATTCCATTACAGATGAAGAACTTCGCAGCGAACCTTCTCATAAACTTCTTATCATTAACAGATGCCCCCTCGGGGTATTCTTGAGCCTTAATATACCTCTTTACCTCGTGAAACTAGGGTTTATCTACTACCTCTTCAGTCTCAATATCACAGCAATGTGCGGGTTCATCCAACCTCTCATGGTAATCTGGGGAGCTTCATTATCCCACCTAACTTTGAACATAGAAGACATGGTAGCTAGCGCGTCCGCCAACTGGTTCTCTTCTCTTGGGAAATGTTCAAAGGTTATTTCCTCAAAGTGTGGGAGAAATGTCAGTACATACTCTTTGTAAGGAATAAGATTCGGGTGCTTCGTATCCCACTCGCCTTTGATATGACTTATTACCAGAGCGGAATCTCCGAATACACTCAATAACTTAATCCTCAGGTCAATGGCCGCTCGAAGACCCATGATACATGCTTCATACTCCGCCATATTGTTGGTGTAGTTAAAACATAATCAGGCAGTGAACAGAGTATGACAACCCTTAGGAGATATAATTACAGGGCAAATGCCATTACCCAATGCGTTCGAGGCTCCATCAAAATACATAGACCATCGGGATCCCTCCTCGGGTCCTTCATCCATTCCAGGTTCTTCACAGTCGGTTACCAACATGATATTCTCATCTGGGAACTCGAAATTCATGGACTGGTAGTCATCCACGGCATGATGCGCCAAATGATCCGCCAATACACTCCCCTTGATTGCTTTTTGGGTTTTTTATTGGATGTCGTACTCGGTTAAGATCATCCTCCATCTTGCTATCCTTCCGGAGAGAGCGGGCTTATCGAAAATATACTTGATCGGATCCATCTTTGATATCAACAAGGTAGTGTGAGTCAGCATATACTATCTCAGCAGCGAGCAGCCCATGCCAAAGCGTAGCAAGTTTTATCGAGCAATAAGTATCGGGTCTCACAGTCGGTAAACGTTTTGCTAAGGTAGTAAATGGCGTGCTCTTTTCGGCCAGACTCGTCATGCTGCCCCAGCACACACCCCATTGAATTGTCTAGCACTGTCAAGTATAATATCAAAGGTCTTCCTTCAACTGGAGGCATCAAAATTGGTGGTTCTTGAAGGTATTCCTTGATTCTTTCGAAAGAGGTCTAGCACTCATCATTCCACTTTACCACTTGATCTTTCTTCAATAGCTTGAAGATTGGCTCACAAGTAGCAGTCAGATGTGAAATGAACCTAGCAATGGAATTCAGGCGTCCCAAGAAACCTCTAACTTCCTTCTCTGTGCGGGGAGCCGGCATCTCTTGTATGGCTTTTACCTTTGCAGGGTCCACCTGAATACCTTTGTCACTAACAACAAAACCAAGAAGCTTACCAGACCTTACCCCGAACGTACACTTGTTTGGATTCAACCTCAGCTTGTACGTCTTTAACCTGCCAAACAGCTTCTGGAGATGATCAAGGTGCTCTTCCTCGGTCTGGGACCTGGCTATCATGTCATCAACATAAACCTCGATCTCATGGTGAATCATATCACGGAATAAAGCGACCATGGCGCACTGATAAGTTTCCCCAGCATTCTTCAACCCAAAAGGAATTACCTTGTAACAGAAGGTGCCCCACTGTGTAACAAAGGTTGTCTTCTCCATGTCCTCAGGAGCCATCTTTATCTGGTTGTAGCCAGAAAAGTCGTCCATGAAGGAGAAGATTTTGTGTTGCGCGGTGTTGTCGACTAGAACATCAATGTGAGGAAGTGGGAAGTTATCCTAGGGCTTGCCCTGTTCAGATCTTTGTAGTCCACACACATCCGTACCTTACCATCCTTCTTAGGTACCGGAACGATGTTGGAAACCCACTGCGGATAAGAAGTGGTAGCTAAGAATCCTGCATCGAACTATTTCATGACCTCTTCCTTGATTTTCTATGACATTTTAGGGCGCATACGGAGGACCTTCTGCTTTACCGGAGGGTAGTCTTCTTTGGTCGGCAGGCGATGTACCACAATATCAGTGTCCAAACTAGGCATGTCTTCATAGGACCAGGCGAAGATCTCAACATAGTCGTGTAGCATCTGTACCAACCTCTATTTGACACTAAGCTCCAGATTCACACCTATTTTAACCTCTTTCCTATCTTTCTATGTACCCAAATTCACTGACTCATTTGTTTCTTCATGAGGTTGTATGGCCCTTTCTTCCTGCTGTAATAGTCTAGCAAGTTCTCCAGGCACCTCCCAATCATCCTCACCTTCGTGCTCGGCTTGGTTGATCGGATTTTTGAAGTCATAACTGGCAGTAGATGAGTTGTTATCAATAGGATCCAGAGTGGATATGGATCTGCAGTATGATACGTGAGTATGTGTAAGAGCATAGCTATTTTGATAAAGTGAGAAACAGAAAAGAAAAACAAAGAGCGCAAAATTTGTATGCAAGAAATGTCCAATGCTTTATTAATGATATATGAAATGACAAATAATAGCCCTCACAAGCAAAGCCAAGGTGCCTCGGGTAAGGCACCGGGCCGTAAAGTTTCAACTTGTTTATTACAAATCTTAAAACAAATGAGTCAATTACTGCGGAATAAAAGAAACAGGTATGAAGTCCATGGCCGTCCAGTTATTCGGTCCACTGTCGGTTGTTGGGTAGATCCAGTTGTCTATGTCTGAATTCTCATCATCAGCATCTCCCGTGGCGGATACAACCTCAATAGCATTGATTCCCGAGCCATGCTTGGGCATGGGTACAGTTATAACGTAGGGCTTCTTCGGAGCGTCAAACTCAATCTCTTTGTCTTTGATCAGGTTCTGCACCTTATTTTTTAGGGCCCAACAGTCGTTTGTATCATGACCTGGACTTTCGGAGTGATAAGCGCAGCGGGAATTCGGGTTATAGCGGGGAGATGTGGTGTTGGGGTTCTTCGGGGCTTCCCTCAGAGTTACCAGATTGGTCTTCAACAATTGTAGAAAAATTTGAGACAGAGTCATATTGAGCCGGGTGAACTGCCTCTGTGGTATTTCCGCTCTTTGTTGATTGTTTCATTGTGGAGCAACTGCAGGTCTAGATATCATCACGGCACTTACTATTTGACGATGTTCAGCCCTGTTTTGGCCCCTCGGGCTATAGACCGCACTGACTTCCTTCTAACCAGTGAAAGGCTTCTTTGTTGAACTCGAGGATGCATCCTTCTGTATTTTACCACTCCGAATTCCAGCTTCTACTCTTTCTCCAGTTAAAATCAACTCGGTGAAACCAGATGACGAGTTGTCGATCAAGTGATTGAAAAATGGACCAGACAGCATCCCCAGAAACATATCAACCAACTCCCTATTAGACAAAGAGGGTTGAACTCTCCCAGCCAAGTCTCTCCATTTTTTAGCATAATCTTTAAAACCTTATCCTGCACCCATGTACATAATCTAGAGTTGAGTACGAGTGGGAGAAAGGTCGGCATTATACTGATACTGCTTGTAGAAAGCAGCAGCGAGATCTTCCCAGTTTCGGACACTGGCTCCCTCCAACTGGTAGAACCATTCAAGCTGACTCCCTGACAGACTATCTTGAAAGAAGTGCACTTACAAACTTCTACCAGCGGTGTGGGGTTGGATCTTCTTCACATAAGAGTGAAGATGGAGTTTTGGGCAAGACACTCCATCATACTTGGCAAAAACCGGAGCTTTGAACTTATGAGGGATAACCACCCCCGATACCAGTCCCAGTTCTCCGAAATCCAAACCAGGTATCTTCTAAACTTCCATAGCACTCAGACGGTCTTCTAGCTGCTTGTGTCTATCCTTAGCAGGAGGATATTGCTCATCATTGTAATCCCTATCGTTGTCAGAGACTGCAGGACTAGGGTCCTTTTCCCCCTCTTGGTTCTCCCCTTCCTTGGATGAAGAGGTCAGATCAGTTTGATGCTTTAACCTTTCTCCTAATCTTCTACCCATATTCAGAATACTAGTCTTCTTCTTATTCTTCTTCTCTTTCAGAATGAGGGCTTTCAAATCCTCTTGCCCCTTAGCCAGACTTATGAACATCTGTTGGAACTGGGTGTTCTGTGTCTAAAGATCTTTGATGGCTTGATCGGAAGATATTTCTGCTGAAATAAACAGCGAAAAAGATGAGAAACCTGTAGTGGTACCTGTAATGATGTGTATGATAATGGGATGCGAATGTAATGATTTCAAAGATTTCGGGAAATTTAAATTTGCAAACCAAAATAAACAAAACTTTATTAGCTTAAATTTGAAGGTTCAACATGCCTTTAAGGCGTTACAAAATAAGTAAATAAAATGAATCTAAAACTAGAGAAGAAAAATCAAAAGTCCCATGGACGCTTTCTCTTTGTGTTGATGCAATCATTGATCACTCTTTCTTCCTCGAGCTTCCTGGTGAGCTTTAAAACCTTCCTCTCTTGCTCATGGAACTGTTCCCTGTAAGTATCCCGCTCATTCTTCAGCTGAATCCAAGACCTTTGTAACTCCCCAAGATCAGTGGGCATGTAAGGATAGATAACCGTGTAAGGAATGCCTTCTTCAGTAGTGGGATCCACAATCACTGGTAACACGACCTCATACAACATCATAAGCTTCTGGGCACGAGCTCGGACCTATTGGAGGCAAGGATGCATGGGAAGGGAAGTCTTCGGTCCCAACTCTTTGGGGTCAGATCTGTTTACCATGCCCCAAGCTCGTACGAACCTCCTGCGATGCCCCTTAACATCATCCTCATAGTCGAACACGATGTCCTCGAGAAGTAACTCATGGGGACCATCCCTTCGAGCATGACCAAATTGTCGCAAAGCTAGACAAGGATTGTAAGTTATACCCCCTCTGATACTAAGTAATGGGACATTAGGGTACCCCCTACAGCGGTCAATAACAACAGTGTCTTCCATAGCTCGGGAACAACAAAGAATATCCATATGAGTGAGCGACATTATTCTGTGCGACCAACCCAAACCTTCTTCGTTCTTCAGTACAGACTTAGGGAGGTGAGAAATAAACCACATCGACAGCAACGGCATGCAGCACATAAGAGTCCCTCTTCTCCTCATGGTACGAGTATGGAGAGCATGCAAAATTTCTCCGAGCAAGGTAGGCACATGGTTGCGAGAAAGGAAAATCTTGACAGCATTCACATCTACGAAGGATTCCGAATTAGGGAAGAGAACTAAACCATAGATAAGAAGATCCAAGACATCCCCAAAAGCCTAAAAATCCAAATCATCCCAAAATAGTTGAGCCTGGTCTATCAGAAATTTGGCTAGAAAACCCTCGACTCTGCTTCGAGTTTCCCAATTGGATACAACATCGACCCGTTTCAAATGTAAAGCTGAGGCAATGACCTCTGACTTAGGAACGTCTTCCATACTTGTGAAGTGTACCTGTTCAAGAATGGATATGCCCAAAAGCTGAGAGAACTCTTCTAAGGTGGGTACCAACTGATAATCTGGAAAGGTGAAGCAGTGATGCTTGGGATCGAAGAACTGAAATAGTATGCTCATCATCTGTTCATCAAGGTTTGAAGTAACCAGGTTGAGGAGTTGACTGTGTCTCTTGATGAAATTAGACGTTTCAGACACTCTAGATGCTAGCTCTTTGAGTTGGGAAGGTGTCTACACAAAGTTGATTCGGATGGTATTTCTGCGCACGGAAGCCGTGATCTTCAAAACATAACAAAGATAAATTCCCTTGGTCTTTGAAACGGTTAGTGTAATGAAGCATGGATTCCATGTTATGATGCATGATGTCATGATAAACCATAGGTATAGCAAACACAAGTATTGCAAACACAGTCAAATCACACAAATCCCTTAGGTTTAAGGCTTGCATGAGGTCAAAGGTAATACCCTCTTGAAGTTAAGTTGGTTCAACCTATCCTAGAAAAGTAACCGGGTTCTAGAGGATCTCAATATCACTGACCATCCTCCATCAGTCACGGTTTCAGCTCACACAATCTTTTCTTGCGGCCGAAATTATTCTGAGAGTATGATCTCAATGAGTGTAGCATCGAGTATCAACCAGTTCTCAGCTCTACACTGAGGCCGGCTATCTCACTACTTTCTAATGGCCATGTTGGGCGATTAAAGGTTCTAAGGTCAGTTGATGCTTAACGACACCACGCAGCAACCCCGTATTCTCCTTGTTTCTCCACAAGGGATACCGGTACCAACCAAAGTGCCACACCAACGTAGCTACTACTTCAACCGTATCGGTCTACGTTGTACAGTTCCCTCACAGTCTATTGCTACTTACCTAAAAGGTACTCCCCAGATCCGGGTGTAGGATCTATAGTAATCCCAAACAAAACCCTCAAAAATAAAGCAAACAAACAATCCAGAGAAGCAATTTTTATGAATTAGATCCTAAGGTATACCCCACTTATATATCCCCAGCAGAGTCGCCAGTTCTGTAATACGGTGGCAGAACCGACTGTTTAATACTGGTTTGCGTTTTGCATTTTGTGTTTTGTGTTTGCAAAAAGTCGCGGAAAGCAAGAGTCTCCATCGACTTTTATTTCATCCAACCGGAAAGGAAAAAAGTACAAAAAAAAATCCTTTTTTGAGATATTGAGTACGGGGGGTAGATTATAGAAAGGGAAGGTGTTAGCACCCTTTCTATCCGTAGTTATCTACGGGCTCTTAGGTACTTGCTCATTTTTCAAATTGCTTGTGTGTGTGTTTGTGTTGAAAATGTTTTACTTCGTGATAACCCTTGTATCAGTCCTCAAGGATGTGACGAAGTTGTTTTTGAAAATTTGTTTTGAATGGTGTAAGTGTGAAAAGTTTTGGTTTGAGCAAGTACCTACTAGCATCTACCTACTTTAATAAAGATCGTTTCTATTCTTGCTTCCTTTAGACAGCGCTATCCTACTATTGAGAAATAGGTAGCACCGTCGTTAGAGTTTGTAAGGGTCAATTCGAAAGGGACGTACAATCACTAAAGCAATATTAGCACACCTTAGTAATAACCCTAGAGTCTTAAGATCATATTCGAGGAAAAATTTCTGAGGCAACATTCGAATGGGACATTTGATCTTTTTTAGACAGGAGGGCAACCACTAAGACACCCTATGCTTAATGAATGTTTACCGAAGGCAACCGAAGTGAGAGTATACCCTAAGAGTGATATGTGCAAGTGATTTATTTTCCGTTATTTATCTTTGCACATTTAGGGTTTTCTAACTGTATTAATTTGTCATGCATTCTTGTCATACAATCCTATTAGCATACATCTAAATAGTTAAATATTTGCAGGAATTAAAAATGTGAGAATATAAATCTAGCTATTACAAGGCATCGGCGAGGGGGATTAATTACATAGCCAAAAACCCGGGAATTTAACAGTAAGTAAAACCCTAAATTAAACTATTACAAACCATGAACAGTTACAAAAATATTGGCAAAATAATAATAAGCGTGCGGCGGATTAAATGCGAGAAGAAATTGAAACCTGAAAAATCTAATTTGACGAAAAAGTATTTTTGGATTTTTATTGAAGAAAATATTTAATTGCAAATTAATTAAACCTAATTTCTAATTGTTTTTAAATTATGAAAGAAATTAAAGTTACCGTAAATTAATTAAACTAATTAATAAAAAACATTTATTAAGAAAATAAATCTTGTTTGTGGTTTTTTTATTGGTTAATTTAATAAAATAATATTTTTTTTTATTTAAAAAAATAAAATAATTAAATAAAAATAGTAGAAATAACCAAATGGGCCTCCTGTCAGCAGATCTGGCTGGAGATGGATCCAGAGGATGATGATTCTCATAAGGTGTATATGCTGGATCTATTCTGGCTGATGGATCTAGAAGATGATGACCCTCAAAAGGTGTATGTGCATTGGATCTGGTTCTGACTGGTGGATCTAGAAGATGATGACCCTCAGAAGGAAGGTGCGCTGGATCTGGTTCTGGCTGATGGATCCAGAAGATGATGACCCTCAGAAGGTGTATGTGCTAGATCTGGTGAAAACAATGGAGAAAATGCCAAAAGCTTACGCCTGGGATCGAACCCAGGACATGAGTTTCTGATTTCCTTCCTCTGACCAACTGCACTGGATGTTAACTTGTTAATATAATAAAAACAAATAATATATTGGAAAACAAGTTAGTGGCTAGAATAACGTGCCAGAATTTAAACCAGTCATTTAGGTTGTGACACATTGTTGTCTTCTTCCTTGTTCTTCGTTTTAGGTTTCAAAACCTTTACCTACAGATGCAAGTCTGTTGCTAAAAACCTGTGTCATCCAACAATTAAGCACACGCAATATAAATTCAATTGGGGACCATGGACCAACTGGGTTTGAAACTTTGATCATCATGGTACCCCTTATCATGCCTAATTTTGCTTAAATCACGAAACCCCAAATTGGAGCACGAAACCCTAACAATGGCAAAAGCTTATTCCTGCACTGTAACTTAAATCAAACTATCCAGAAACATTGCAAACATGATGATGATCACAAATATGTAACTTAAACATGATAAACATGCAAGAATTACAGTAATAGAATTTGAATAATTTTACAAACTGTGAGAGTGATAGGGAATGATTCTGGATGTTCTGATGCCTGCAAATGATTGGGAATGCTTCCTCAGATGCCAAGGAATTGATTTCTGGCTTTGAAACTCCTTGAGGATGTCTCTAAGATGGATTTCGATCTCTCACTTTTTATCCAAAGTTTTAGTTTTTATTCTGGAAGTTTCACGCCTTCTAAACCCCCTTTTCTTTTGCTTCGTTCTTGTTCATTATATATCCCTCATTGAATTAGGGTTGTAAAACAGATTGAATCTTGAAGCTTTGATGAGATTTGATTTGATTTTCAATTTGTATGATATCCTTCCAAATTTGGCCTAATCATGCCAATCTCGTACCAATCAGCCTTGATATGATCTGATTCTGATATGCCAGCATAATGAGCTTATGATTCTGTCCAAAAATCCAATCAAAACAAATCTTTGCTATTATTTACCAATTATTTGATTTAATTCAATTTTTAATAAATAAAAATTCAAAATAAAACAAATAATGAAGAAAATAACATGTGAGCAAGCATTTGGGTCGTGGACCATGTTATAAGTGAGATGCAAGCATAAAAAGTTAGGCCTATTTAGCAAATAATGCAAATTTGATCACATTTGACTTTTGGCAATTTTGCAAAAATTGTCAACTTGGCCAATGCATAACTCTCTCAATTTTGACCCTAGAGATTTGTTCTTTGACTTTTTAGAAATCTTAGGATGTCCTATAAGCAACTCTTTTAGTCTCATCTCAATTGAGTCTTCCATGTTCATGTATGAAGCTTTTACCCAAAAGGTGTTTTTGTTGACTTTTCAAAATGACCTATAATGTCAAAATTCATATCTTTTTGTGAGTGCATATTCTGAACTTGGGAGATGAATATTAATTGTAGGTAATTTCATCTTATTCAAAATAAGCTTTGGATGGGTCATATCTAATGAAGTATGAGAAAGTTATGCTTGGTCAAAGTTGAGTTGACTTTTCCTACAAAACCCTAATTTGGCAGCTTTTGGGTTTTGATGAATTGTGAGCAATCCTTGAGGAATCATGATCAACCTTTGATCAAATGATGAATAATACTTCAAAATGAGGATGTTGACCAAAAGTCTTGAAGTTTGACTGTATGTGGGCCACAATTGACTTTTTCCCTAGCATAGTTGATTTTCAGGCATTTGAGCAATTGACTGAGCAAAACTCTTCTGCAAGGCTTGAAACTTGATATGGATGATCTTGAGAACATATTAGGACAATGTTTGGCACTTGAGTCCTTTGTGATTAACACTTCTTGATGAAAATAGAAACCCTAATTTGAGATAGGCTGCCTTAGGAGAGAGTTTGTCTTGTCAACTTTTGGACTTCCTTGAGCAATTTGGGGACCTCACTTGTCATGTGTTGGGAAATATGGGAGGGAAAATTTTAGGGTACAACACCTGCATTGAAACATTTCATTACATCAGCCTTTATTTTCTTTGACATATCAAGACGCATGCATCGAACCTTTTGTTTAATTGGAGAACAACCCTCTTTCATTGGCAGACGATGAACCACTATATCAGTATCGAGCCCTGGCATGTCTTCGTATGACCAAGCGAATACCTTAACATAATCGTGCAACATCTGAACCAATCTGCTCTTGACAATGTCTTCTAAATTGGCCCCAATCTTGACTTTTTTCTTATCTGCCTCAGTAACCAAAGTTTATCACTTCGACCGGTTCTTTGTGCGGTTGGACAACCTTTTCTTCTTGTATCAGGAATCTGGAGAGTTCTCTAGGTATCTCATAATATTCTTCACCTTCTTCTTCAGCGAGATAGATTGGATTTTCAAAGTCATAAACAGCAATAACATAATTGTTGTCAATGAGATCTGGAGTGGATACAGATCTGCAAATGTGTGTGTGTGTGTGAGTGTAAGGTCACATGGCTATTTGAAAATGCAGTAAAGTATAAAAAAGACAAGGAGCGCAAAATTCAAATGCAAAATCGTTTAATATTTTCATTAAATGAGCATATGATATATGAAATGACATCCCTTAACAAATGAACCATTGTGCCCCGGGCAAGGCACAAGGCTTAAAGTCATTGTTTTAAAAGAAATTATACAGACAAACTTCTTAAAGAAGTAAAAATAGGAAATAGCAATTACTCTTGGCTGAAGGAGATTGATACAAAGTCTTTGGCCTTCTAGTTGTTAAGTCCACCATCAACAATTAGGAATATCCATTCGTCCAAGTCACCATCACTATCAGTGTCTTCTGGAGCATTGACTTCATTGTTGCTAATACGGAGAGGTGGTCTTCAAGAACGAACACGATGAACCTCCTTTTGAGCCTTTAAAGTGAAACCCAATCTGAATTTGTTAGATTTGTAAGGGATATTAGGGAGTTGTCCCCAGATAGTGCAACCTTTGTCTTCTACAGCAGCCCTTGCATCCTTCAAGAAAGCCATTCTCGGTGTGTCCTTGGTAATCTTAGGAGTAACAAGAGTAGCTTTAGAAACAACAATTGTCGGAGGGATTACTTCAAATTTCTAGCAGGGGTTTCAATGAATTCACCGTCCATTTCAACATATTTGAAATAATTCAAATGGCTAACCATATATTCTTTCTCTCCGAAGACTGTAACAATCTTCCCTTTTACTGGGTACTTCAGCTTTTGATGCAATGTAGAGGTAATTGCACCTGCCCCATGGATTCATGGGCATCCAAGCAAGAAAGAATAGGCCGGGAAGATATCCATTACATAAAAAGTTGAATAGAAGACTTGAGATCCTACCTTGATCGGAAAATCGACCTCTCCGTGGACCATTCTTTTTGAACCATCAAAGGGTCTTACCACAATATCGTTGGGTTTCAGCACCAGAACATCATAATCTAGCCTATCCAAAGCACCCTTCGGTAAAACATTCAGGGAGGAACTTGTATTAACAAACACATGCGCCAAAGTAGTGCCTTTGCACTCAATAGAAATGTGTAGTTCCTTGTTATGATTCTTTCCTGTCGGAGTCAAATTTGCATCAGAAAAGCCTAAACCATTATCAGCAGTTAGGCTTGCCACACAATTCTCAAATTGATCATTAGTGGTCTCTTGTGGTACATGATCGTTCTTCAGAAATTTCAACAAAGCTTGGGCATGTGCTTCGGAGCATAACAAAAAGGACTGCATGGATATTTTTTAGGGTGTCTGCCCCCAATTTCTCAACTATTTTGTAGTCACTTTTATGAATGATATTTCGAATTTATTTCATCTCTTATCTAGATGGGTATTAAATTGTAACATCTTTTGAAGGTGCCTCCGTCCGAGTGGGTTCAGTCACTTTCTCTTTACCTCGAGTATCAGCAGTTGGCCCAACAACAAGAATATGAACAAGTGTTTTAGTAGTTGTTGGAGGAGAGATCTTCGGAGAGAAGATCCTTCATGTCCTAGTGACCTTACTAGTTCCCACAATGGTTGAAATTTCAAGATCTTCATTTTCATTACTCCATGGCTCTTGCTTGATACCATGATAATAAACATCTGCCCCATAGTTCTAGGGAACAGCTTTGTCAGAGGAATAAGGGACTGGCCCCGGTGTAGTGATGATCATAGGAGCCACTCTTGGCTCACCAAGAATCTTTATAGGGTCTCTAGAGGTGATCCTAATAGGAGTATTGGAAATGGTGATTATAGAAACATCTTCAAGTCTTAGCTCTTGGGATATACTTTCAGGAAAACTTTTCACGGACGAATTTTTCTCGAATAGGATTTCATGGCTATCAATCAGGAATTGAATACCTTTCTTTAGCTACATACAACCATTAGTTTGGGAAGCACAGTGGCAAAAAAATTCAAGGCAGTCTAGAAATAAACTGGCTCTTAACAGATTCTTCTTAACGGTCATTAAGGGAGTAGTCAAATCACTGATGGTAGAGACAAATGAGATATCCTCAATTGCATTGGTGCCTTTACCATGACTGGGCATGGGGGCATTAATCACATTAGGGGTTTGTGGAGGGTCAAACTCAATCACTTTGTTGTCAATCAAATCTTGGATCTTGTTCTTTAACGCCTAACAGTTGTTGGTGTCATGCCCTGGACTATTTGAGTGATAGACGCATTTCACGTTTGGATTATATTTGGGGGAGGAAGTATTGGGATTTGGATGAGGAACTTACAGTATTACCAAATCTTCCTTCAACAGATGTTGTAAAGCTTGAGACAATGGCATATTGATTCTAGTGAACTGCCTTCTCGGGGCATCCGGCCTTTGCTGATTGTTTTGTTGTTGTGGTCGTTGAACTGGAGTTGGGTTAGAAATCAATATTGCTCCTATCGATGGATGACGATCATTCTTGATACGGCTCCTTTGTCCATAAATAAAATTAGTTTCCTTCTTAATAATAAATGGTTTCTTTACAACAGTGGAGGTTTAGGCCATTGATATCTTCCCATTTTTTATTCCACTTTCAACTTGTTCGCAAGTCAAAATCACCTCAGTAAACCCTGACGAAGAACTCCCAATCAGAAAATTAAAGAATGGACCAGTCAAGGTGTCCATGAACATGTCCACCAATTCTCGGTCTGTCAAAGGGGGTTGCACCCTTCCATCCAGGTCTCTCCATTTTTGAGCATACTCCTTAAAGCCTTTGTTCGAGCCCATAGTCATACTTCGTAATTGCACGCGAGTTGGTGCAAGATCAGTATTGTATTGGTATTCTTTGTATAAGGCAACAGCCAAATCCTTACAAGTATGGATATTGGTTCCTTCAAGTTGATAGAACCATTCCAACTGTGTTCCAGATAGGCTCTCTTGAAAGAAATGAACCCATAACTTGCTATCAGTGGTGTGTGGTTGAATCTTGTGAACATATGACCTTAATGGAGTTTTGTACAAGAGACTCCATCATATTTGGCGAAGATATGGACCTTGAATTTATGGGGAATGACCACCCCAGGGACCAAACCTAAGTGTCCAAAGTCCAAACCAGGCACTATTTGGATCTCTACAGCCTTAAGTCGGTTTTCCAATTGTTTGTATTTGTCATCCGTCAGTGGGTACTGCTCATCAGAGTAGTCTTCTTCCTCAAAAATATGGTTATTTCCACCCCAAGCCATGGTGCTTCTAACATCCTCTTCTTGATTGTATTCTTATTTGAAGGAAACTTCTTCATCTTGAACCAGTCGGACAGGACCTTTGAACCTTCTACCCATGTTGAGGATAACAGTCCATTTCTTAGTCTTCTTTTTTGTCACGAGAAGCGCCATCATCTCTTATTGTCCTTTGGCTAAGTTCAGGAGAGTATCTTGGAATTGTGCATTTTGAGTTTGCATATCTTTGATGGTTTTCTCTAGATCCATCTTATACTGAAATAAACAGTAAATAGATGAGGAAAACTGTATCAGAAAACCTTCTTATGACATGATTCATGATATACGGATGCAATGTTTTCAAGGAACTCAAGAGATTTAAATTTGCTAGCCAAAAAGGAAAAAAACAGTAATTGCATTAATAAGTTCAAGGGTTACAATTTCCCCTTGGGCTTACAATAAAGAGATAACAAAATAAAAACTCCTAAAACCTAAGACTTAGGTCTCCCACGGACGATTCCTCTTTATGTTGATGTATGCATTCAGGCTTTACTCCTCGTGAAGTTGATTTGTGAGCTCCAACACTTTCTTCTCGCTTACATAGAATCGAGCTTCAAAGGTGTCTCATTCTCCCTTGAGTTGAATCCACAACTTCAGCAATCCTTCGACGTCAGTAGGCATGTGAGGATGGAGAATGGTATAAGGAATATCCCATTCGGCAATGGGCTCTATAATCACTGGTAGGATAGCTGGATACTACATCATGAGGTTTTAAGCGTGAGCTCGCACCCATTTGAGATAAGGCCCCAAAGGGATAGAATTCTTATGTCCCAAAGTCTTGCTATCAACCTTGTTTAACATGCCCCAAGCTCGTACAAATCTTTGACGATAACCTTGAACATCATTCTCATAGTCGAACATAATACCCTGGATAAGCTCTTCATGAGGACCATTTCTTTAAGCATAAACAAATTGTCGTAGAGCCAGAGAAGGGTTATAAGTAATGCCTCCCCTAATTCCAAGGAGTAGAACATTAGGGAATTCCCCACAGCGGTTAATAATAGTAACATCTTCCAGAGATTGGGAACACCAATAAATATCCGAGTGGGAGAGCGATATCATCCTTTGAGACCACCTCAAACCATGCTCATTCTTCAATACTGATCGTGGAAGGTGTGAAATAAAACACCTAGATAACAACAGTATGCAACACATAAGAACCTCTCTCCTCATCATAGTACGAGTATGAAGAGAATGTAGAATGTCTCCGAGCAAAGTAGGCAAAGGGTTACAAGAAAGGAAGATTTTGACAGCATTCACATCTATGAGTTGGTATGGATTAGGGAACGGTACCAAACCATGGATTAGAAGAGCCAAGACTTATTCAAAAGCTTGAAAATACAAATCCTCCCAAAATAGTCGAGCCTTCTCTAACAGAAATTTAGCTAGAAAACCCTTGACTCCACTCCTTGTTCCCAATTAGCTACAATGTCAGACGGCTTCAAATGCAAGGATGATGCAATCTCTTCAGGTTGTGGATCTTTCTCTAAATGGTGAAGGGCATTTGATCAAGAACGGGTACTCCCAATAGTTGAGAGAACTCTTCCATTATGGGCACCAATTGATAATCGGGAAAGGTGAAACAATGATGTACGGGGTCAAAGAACTGAAAGAACACACACATCATGTCTTCTTCAAAGCTTGAGGTAGCCATGCTGAGTAGTCGATCATATCTTTTGATGAAGAGGTAGCTTTCAGGAACCCTTGATGCTAACTCTTTGAGTTGATGAGGCACCCTTACAAAGTTGATTCAGATGGTATTTACGCGAGTAGAAGCCATATCCTACAAAACATAACAAAGATAAATCCCTAGGTCCTTGAAATGGTTAGTGAAAATGTTATGGCATGATGTCATACGCAACATTTGTAATCATACGTAAAACACCCAAGTCAGTTCTCCCACCATATCACTGAATTGGCGACTCTGTTGGGGATATTATAAACTAAAAGTGGGGTTACCTTAAGAGTTAGATCACCTTTATTTGCTTTATTTATTTTCCTTGTTTTCTTTACATTTATTGGTAATGCTTGGGTTTATTACTTGTAAAGATCCTATACTCGGATCTGGGGCACACTAGGTAAGTAGAAATAGATCGTGGGAACTGTATGGCATATACCGATATGGTTGAAGAGATGGCTACATTATTGTGACACATTTGTTGGTATCAGTGTCCCTTAAGTTAACTCAAGGAGAATACTGGGTTGCTGTGTGGTGTCATGAAGCACTAACTAACCATAGAACCTTAGTTGAACAACTTGGCCATTAGAAAGTAGTGAGATAACTGACTTTGGTGCAAGACTGAAGTTGGTTGATACTCGATACTACACTAATTGAGATCGGACTTTCGGGATATTTTGGCCGCAAGAACAGATTGTTTATGCTGAAATAATGCCTGATGGAGAAAGATTAATGATATTGAGATTCCTTAGAACCCGGTTACTTCTTTTAGGACAGGTTAAACCAACTAAAGCTTCAAGAGGGTACTTACTGATAAACCTCATGCAAGCCGAAACCTAAGGCCTTGTGTGCTTTATGTGTATAAGATTATTTGTTCATAACATCATAAACATCATAACATTATGACATAGCATTTTTACTAACCATTTCAAGGACCTAGGGATTTATCTTTGTCCTGTTTTGTAGGGTATGGCTTCCACTTGCAGAAATACCATCTGAATCAGCTTTGTAAAAGTGCCTCCTCAACTCCAAGAATTAGCATCAAGGGTTCCTGATAATTCTCCATTCACAAAAAGACATGGTTGACTTCTCAATCTGGTTACCTCAAGTTTAAAGAAGAAATTATGTATGTTCTCTTTCGATCCTTTGATCTTAAACATCATTGTTTCACCTTTCTCTATTATCAATTGGTGCCCACAATTGAAGAGTTCCATCAAATATTAGAAGTATCTATTCTTGATCAAGTGCCCTTCACCAGTTTAGAAAAGGATCCATAATCTGAGGAGATTGCATCATCCCTACACTTGAAAAGGTCTGATATTGTAGCCAATTGGGAAACAAGGAGTGGAGTCAAGGGTTTTCTAGTCAAGTTCATGTTAGAGAAGGATTGAATGTTTTGGGAGGATATGGATTTGCAAGCCTTTGAATAAGTCTTGGCTATTCTAATCTATGGGTTAATATTGTTCCCTAATCCATACCAACTCATAGATGTGAATGATGTCAATATTTTCCTTTCTCGTAACCCCGTGCCTACTTTACTCTGAGACATTTTGCATACTCTTCACACTCGCACCATGAGAAAGAAAGGGGATCTTATGTGTTGCATTCTGTTGCTGTCTAAGTGGTTTATTTTTCACCTTCCTCGGTCAGTACTAAAGAATGAACAAGGTCTGAATTGGTCTCAAAGAATGATGTCACTTTCTCATACAGATATTCATTGGTTCTCTCGATCTCAAGAGGACATTAATATCATTAACCGTTGTGGGAATTTCCCTAATACTCCACTCTTGGGAATTAGGGGAGGTATTACTTATAACCCTTCTTTGGCTCTACGAAAATTTGGCTACGCTCAAAGAGATGGTCCTCATGATGCACTTATCCAAGGTATTGTATTCGACTACTAGAACGATGTCCAAAGTTATCGTCAAAGGTTTGTACGAGCTTGGGGCATGGTAAATAAGGTTGATAGTAAGACTTTGGTACATAAGGACTTCATTCCTTTTGAGCCTTATCTCAAATGAGTGTGAGCTCGCACTCATAATCTCATGATGCCATATCCTACTATTCTACCAATAGTTGTGGAGCCTATTGCTGAAGGAGATGTTCCTTATACCATTCTCCATCCTAAAATGCCTACTGACCTCAAAGAATTGCAGGTATCGTGGATTCAACTCAAGGGGGAGCGAGATAACTTTGAAGCTCGATTCTATGCAAGCGAGAAGAAAGTGTTGGAGCTCACAAGGTAACTTCACGACGAGCAAATCCTGAATTCCTATATTGCACCATAGAGGAAACACCTGTGGGAGACTTAAGCGTTTTGTTTTAAGAGTCTTTTTTGTTGTCTCTTTGAGACCTTTTGCGCTTTTCATTGTAAGCCCAAGGGGCAGTTGTAACCTTTAAACTTATTAATATAATTGTTGTGTTTGTTTCCTTTTTGGCTAGAAAATTTAAATCTTTTGAGGTCCTTGAAAACATTGCATCTGCATAACATGCATCATATCATAAGCAGGTTTTTTGATACAATTATCCTCATCCTTTTACTGTTTATTCCAATATAAGATGGCTCTAGAGAAAACCTTCAAAGATTTGCAAACTCAACATGCACATTTCCAATAGACTATCCTCAATCTAGCTAAAGGTCAACAAGAAATGATGGCACTCCTTTCCACCAAGAAGAGGGTTATCATCCTCAACATGGGAAGAAGGTTAAAGGGGCATGCCCGACTGGATTAAATAGAAGAGGCTTCTTCTGAAGAAGAAGACAATCTAGAAAAGGAAGTTAGAAACACTAGAGTTGGGGTGGAAATAACCAGATAACTGAGGACAAAGACTATTCCGAAGAGCATTATTCACCGGAGGATGAGAAATACAAACAGCTTGAAGACCGACTCAAGGCTGTAGATATCCAAATAGTGCCTGGTTTAGACTTTGGAGACTTAGGCTTGGTCCCTGGGGTGGTCATTCCCCACAAATTCAAAGTTCCTGTCTTTGCCAAATACGATGGGGTCTCTTGTCCAAAGATGCATATGAGGTCTTATGTCTGCAAGATTCAACCACACACTGCCGATAGGAAGTTTTGGGTACACTTCTTCCAAGAAAGCTTATTTGGGACACAATTGGAGTGGTTTTATCAACTAGAAGGGACTAATATCAACACATTGGAGGATTTTGCTGGTGCCTTCTACCGAAAATACCAATACAATGTTGATCTTGCACCAATCCCCATTCAATTACAGAATATGACTATGGGCTTGAGCGAAGGCTTTGAGGAGTATGCTCAAAAATGGAGGGACCTGGCTGATAGATTACAACCCCTGTTGATTGATAGAGAATTAGTGGATATGTTTATGGGCACCTTGAATGGTTCATTATTTAATTTGTTGATTAAGAGTTCTTCTTCAGGGTTTACTGAATTAATCTTGACTGGTGAGCAAGTTGAAAGTGGAATCAAAATAGGAAAGATCCCCATGGCCTCAACCTCTACTACTGTAAAGAAACCATTTGTTGGTAAAAAAGAAACTAATGTTGTTTATGGACAAAGGAGCCGTATCAAGAATGATCCTCATCAGTCAGTACGGGTTGTATTGATTTCAAATCAAACCCTAGTTCAATGACCACAAGAATCAAACAATCAACAAAGGCCAGATGCTCCAAGGAGGAAATTTACTAGAATCAACATGCCACTGTCTCAAGCTCTACAACATCTGTTAAAAGCAGATTTGGTAACGCTGCGAGATCCTCCTCCAAATCCCAATACCACCTGTCCTAAATATAACCCAGATGTGAAATGTGCCTATCATTCAAATAGTCCCGGCCATGACACTAACAATTGTTAAGTGTTGAAGAACAAGATACAAGATTTGATTGATAACAAGGTGATCGAGTTTGACCCTCCAAAAACCCCTAATGTCATTACTGTTCCCATGACCAATCATGGTAAAGGTGTCAATGATATTGACGATGCCTCCTTTGTATCCACCATTTATGATTTGACTACTCCATTATTGAATGTTAAGAAGATTCTGCTGAGAGCCGGTTTATTTCTTGGCTGCCCTGAAAATTGTTGCCATTGTGCTTCCCAAACTAATGGTTGTATGTGGCTAAAGAAAGGTATTCAATGCATGATTGATAGCCATGAAATTATGTTCGAGAAAACTCTGTCCGTGAAAAGTTTACCTTAAGATGTTTCCATAATCACAATTTCCAATACTCCTATTAGGATCACCGTTAGAGGTCCTATAAGGATCCCTGCTGAGCCAAGAGTGACTCACCTGATTATCACTACATCTAGGCCAGTCCCCTAATTATCTGACAAAGTTGTGCCTTATAACTTTAGGGCAGAAGTTTATTATCATGGCGTCAAGCAAGATCCATGGATTAATGAAAATGAAGAACCTGAAATTACAAACATTGCCGGAACTAGTCAGGTCACTAGGACAGGAAAGATCTTCTCTCCGGAGATCTCTCCCCCAACAATTACTACAACACCTATTCGCATTCCTGCTACTAGACCAACTGTTAAAAACCAAGGTAAAGAGAAAGTAATTGAGCCTACCCTGATGGAGGCATCACCAAAAGAAGTGATGATTGAATACCCATCTATACAAGAGATCGAAGGAATTCTAAAGATCATCCAAAAAGTGACTACAAAATAGTGGAACAAATGGGGCAGATACCCTCAAAAATATCCATGATGTCCTTGTTGTTATGCTCTAAAGCACATGCCCAAGCTCTACTGAAATTCTTGAAGAATACCCATGTACCTCAAGAGACCACTACTGATCAATTTGAGAATTGTGTTGCAAGACTAACTTCTAATAATGCCTTAGGATTTTATGATGCAGATTTAACTATGGCAGGGAAGAATCACAACAAGGCTCTCCACATCTCTATTGAATGCAAATGCACCACTCTGGCACATGTGTTGGTAGATATTGGGTCCTCCCTCAATGTTTTACCTAAAGGTGCTTTGGATAGATTGGACTGTGAAGGGCTGGTTCTGAAACTCGGGGATATTGTGGTAAAATCCTTTGATGTTTCGAAAAGAATGGTCCATGGAGAGGTTGATCTCCCGATCAAGGTGGGATCTCAAGTTTTCAATTCAACCTTTTAGGTAATAGATATTCGCCTGGCCTACTCATGCTTGCTTGGACGCCTATGGATTCATGGGGAAGGTTACATCACCTCTACATTACATCTAATGCTGAAGTACCCAATGAAAGGGAAGGTTATCACTGTCTGTGAAGAGGAAGAATATATGGTTAGTCATTTGAATTCTTTCAAATATGTTGAAATAGATGGCGAATTCATTGAAACCCCATATCAAGCATTTGAGGTAATCCCTCCAATGGTTGTTGTTGTTACTCCTACTACTCCTGAAATCTCTAAAAGCACACCAAGAATGGCCTCTATGAAGGATGATAGGGCTGTTGTAGAAGATGGAGGTTGCACTATCTGGGGACAACTTCCTTACATCCCCTACAAATCCGACAAATTTGGGTTTGGTTTTACTTTAAAGGCTCAGAAAGAGGTTCGACTGTTCGTGCTGGAAAACCACTTCTTCGTGTTAGTAACAATGAAGTCAATGCTCTGGAGGACACTGATAGTGATGGTGACTTCGACGATTGGATATTCCCAACTACTGACGATAGACTCAACAACTGGAAGGCTAAAGACTTCATCTTAGTCTCCTTCAGCCAGGAGTAATTTCTATTTCCTGTTTTTATTGCTTTAAAGAATGTTGTATGTATAATTTCCTTCAAAATAATGACTTTAAACCATGTGCCTTGCCCGGGGCACAATGGTCCATTTGTTAAGGGTTTGTTATTTCATATATCATATGCTCATTTAATGAAAATATTGGAAGATTTTGCATTCAAATTTTTTTCTCTTTGTCTTTCTTTTATTTTACTACATTTTCAAAAATATCCTTGTGACCTTACATGCACACAAACATATTTTCAGATCCACATCCACTCCAGTCTCATTGACAACAATTCTGCTATTTCCATATATAACCTCGAGAATCCAATCTATCAAGCTGAAGACGAAGGTGAAGAAGATTGTGAGATATCTGGAGAACTCGCCAGACTCCTGAAACAAGAGGAAAAGGCCATCCAACCACACAAAGAACCGGTCGAAGTGATAAACTTGGTACTGAGAAAGATAAGAAAGAAGTCAAGATTGGTTCCAACTTGGAAGGCAGTGTTAAGAGAAGATTGGTTCACACGTTGCATGACTATGTTGAGGTATTCTCTTAGTCATATGAAGATATGTCGGGGCTTGATACTGATATCGTGGTTCATTGTCTACCAATGAAAGAGGGTTGTTCTCCGATCAAACAAAATCTTTGTCACATGTGTCCTGATATGTCTGAGAAGATCAAGGCTGAGGTGATGAAACAGTTTAATGAAGGATTCTTGGTAGTGACATCATATCCCCAACGGGTTGCAAATTTTGTTCTAGTGCCGAAGAAAGACGGTAAGGTTCGTATGTATGTAGACTAAAGGGATTCAAATAGGGCAAGCCCCAAAGACAAATTCCCACTACTGCATATTGATGTCTTTGTTGACAACACTGCTTAACACAAGGTTTTTTCCTTCATGGATGGCTTCTCAAGTTACAACCAAATCAAAATGGCGCCCGAAGACATGGAGAAGACTACTTTTGTCACACAGTGGGGAACCTTCTGTTATAAAGTTATGCCTTTTGGGCTTAAGAATGTAGGCGTAACTTATGAACAGGCTTTGGTGGCTTTACTTCATGACATGATCCATTATGAGATAGAAGTCTACGTGGATGACATGATAGCAAGATCCCAAACTAAGGAAGAGCACCTTAATCTTTTGCACAAGATGTTTGAGAGATTGAAGAAATACAAGATGAGGTTGAATCTAAGCAAATGCATCTTCGGGGTAAGGTCTGGAAAGCTCCTAGGCATCATCGTCAGTGGAAAAGGAATTAAAGTCGATCCTACCAAAGTCAAAGCTATCCAAGAAATGACAGCTCCTCGTACTAAGAAGGAGGTCATAGGTTTTCTAGGACAACTAAACTATATTTCCTGATTCATCTATCACGTGACTGCTACTTGTGAGCCACTTTTCAAGTTGTTAAAGAAAGATCAAGTAATCATATGGAACGAAGACTGTCAAATAGCTTTTGAAAAAATCAAGGAGTACTTGCAAGAACCACTAATTCTAATGCCACCAGTTGAAGGAAGACCTCTGATCATGTACTTAACTGTTTTAGATAATTCAATGGGGTGTGTGTTAGGGCAGCATGATGAGTCTGGTCAAAAAGAGCATGCAATTTACTACCTTATCAAAAAGTTTAACGACTATGAAATGAGATATTCACTGCTCGAGAGAACTTGTTGCGCTTTGGCATGGGATTCTCACCGACTAAAATAGTATATGTTGACTCATACAACTCTATTAATCTCTAAGATGGATCCCATCAAGTACATCTTCGCAAATCCAGCTCTCTCCAGAAGGATAGCCCGGTGACAAATGATCTTAACTGGATACGATAACCAGTACGCTACACAAAAAGCAATAAAAGGAAGTGTGTTGGCAGATCATTTGGAACATCAAGTTATGGATGACTACCAATCTATAAACTTTGAATTCCCAGGTGAGAATATAATTTTGACTACAGATTATGAAAAGCCTAGAACGTATGAGGGACCTGAACAAGGATCCCGATGGACTATGGTTTTTGATGGAGCTTCCAACAAACTGGGTAACAGAATTAGGGTTGTGATCATTTCCCCCAAAGGTTACCATATGCCTTTTACTGCCAGACTTTGCTTCGATTGTACCAACAATATGGCCAAATGTGAAGTGTCCATCTTGGGTCTTAAAGCTACTATTGACTTAAGAATCAAATTTTTAAGTGTATATGGAGACTCAGTTTTGGTCATCAGTCAAGCTAAAGGAAAGTGGGATACAAAATATCCAAATATTATCCCTTACAAAGAGCTTGTGCTAACCTTGATCCCGTACTTTGAAGAGGTTGCCTTTGAACACATCCCAAGGGAAGAAAATCAGTTGGAAGATGCTTTGGCTACCATGTCTTCTATGTTCAAGGTCAGATGGGACAACGAAGCTCCCAGAATTATTCTTGAAAGATTTGACGAACCAGCACACTGCTATGATATTGACATTGATGGTGTAGAGGAGAAGCCTTGGTTTCATGAAGTGAAAAGATATCTCGAAGCTCAAGAGTATCCTGAAGGGGCGTCAGTGAACGACAAGGAATTCCTGCGGAGGTTCTTAGCCAAGTTCTTTCTGAGCAATGGGATCTTATACAAGAGCAACCATGATTAAATTTTACTTCGTTGTATAGACAAGAAGGAAGAAGAGAAGATCATGGAGGATATGCATAAAGGTATCTTTGGTACTCATTCTAGCGGACATACTATGGCCAAGAAGATTATGAGAGTTGGTTACTATTGGTCGACCACCACTCGAGGACTTGTCATAAGTACCAGATTTATGTTAATAAGGTTCACATGCCTCTAATACCTTTGAATGTCATGACTTCCCCTTGGCCATTTGAAATGTGGGGAATCGATATGATTGGAGAAATCAAACCTACTGCCTCTAATGGACACTGCTTCATTCTTGTCGCCATTGACTACTTTACCAAGTGGGTTGAAGCAGCTTCATTTTCCTCAATTACCAAGATCGTTGTAGCCCAGTTTATCAAGCATAACCTCGTCTGTCAGTATGGTATCCCTGAGAGAATTATCACTGACAATGGTAACAATCTCAATAATGCTTAGATCACTGAACTATGTGCATAGTTCAAGATCAAACATCACAACTCTTCTCCATACAGACCTAAGAGGAATGGCACAGTGGAAGCTGCTAACAAGAATATAAAGAAGATTGTGAAAAAGATGGTGGTGACCTATAAATACTGGCATGAGATACTGCCATTTTCTCTTCATGGCTATCTGTAACACGGTGGGAGAACTGACTTGGGTGTTTTATGTTTGATCGCAATTGTTGCGGATAGCAAGACCGCCACCAACTTTTCTTTTATCCAATAAAGGAAAGGTTGAAAAGAACAGGAAAGACCTTTAGAGATGTTTTCTTGAGTTCGGGGGGTAGATTATGAAAAGGGATGGTGTTAGAACCCTTTTAATCCATAGTTACCTATGGGACGTTTTATCAATGTCGTTTAAGGACTAGATCATTTACCGAAGGCAACACTGAGGGTCATCGAGCGACTACGATCTTTTATCGAGGGTCTTTTGCTAAAATGCCCATATTCGAGGGACATGACTATTTTTCCGAGGAAAAAAGTGGGATTACCCTAGAGGTGCATGTGTGAATAGTGTGTTTGATTGCATGCATTTTGTCTTTGAATTTTAGGTTGTCTACTTGTTGGTTTTATCTTGCCATACATCCTAATTACTAACATTTGTGTAAAGCAATAAAAAGGTAGAAAATAAATATCCTACACTATTACAACCATATTGAATAGAAATAAAATGTAAAGACAAAAAAAATAAGGGAAGACAAGCTTTTTGATTCAGGAAGCAACACCCTTCGATTCTTCTCTTCCTGGTTTCCTTCAATTTGGCCTGGAAGTCAGCATGTGCAGGCAGCCTTTGATTCATCTTCCTGGCTGCTTCCTTCGATTGGGCCTGGCAGTCAGTGTGAATGGATCCTTTGATTACGTCATTTTCTTCTTCCTTCGAATGTCCTGGAAGTCAATGTATGGTGAAGCCTAAGGCCACACTCTTGGTCATGCTTGCAACTGTGAAGCAGCCAGGGGTGAAGCCTAAAGCTTCGATTTACACCTCCTTCATCCTGTTTTCTTTTGTTTGGGATTTAAATAGCAACATGGATTGAGGCCATGCTAGCATTGTCTCATGGCCAGGTTAGTTCTTAAAAGTGTTTGATAAACCAAGAAACAAAACCAAAAGGGGTAGCAATGAAAACAAACTAAAAGGGTGGAAACGAAAAGGAAAACAAATGTTATGTACGTGCTTCAAACAAAGAGTTTAAGGTCAGAGTGACTTACCTTGCTTGAAGCTGGGATGCGTGTGTTTGACATTGAGTGATTGGACTAGTTGCTCATGGATTCGAAGGAAAGAAACATGTGTGATGTTTCTTGGGCTGGATTCGAAGGTCAAAAGGAGTGGGTGAGGCTTGTTATTTCTGGATTCGAAGGAGAAGAATAGGTGTAGTGTTATTTCTACTGGATTTGAAAGAAAAACAAAGTGTGGGGTTGTTCCTGGATTCAAAAGGTAAAAGAAACAGGTGTGGTGTTTCTAGTGTTGGATTCGAAAGGGTCAGAAACAAAGGTATGGTCTTTTGAATCTGGATAAGATAATGTGTTAAGTGTTTGATATTTTTCACAAAATCAAAGTTTTTCCCAGCTACCAAAAGCCTCTAGATGTGTCGTCCAGCCACTTAGACGTGTTATGGAGCCTCTCATTTATAGGTGAAGTTGGCTGAGGTTTAGGAGGGAAAACAAAAGAATTTGAACAAAATGGGAAACTGTTTTTGTAGCTTTCGAGGGGCAGTATTCGTATACCAAATTGGTGCAAGAATAGGGGCAGTGTTGCAGGACTGCTTCTAGCAGTTTTGGAGCGTTGTGGCAAGTGTATCAGGCCTGAACTTGGAAGCAAACATCTTTGAATATTTCAAATCCTTTGATTCCAACCTTCAACCAGATCCCTCTTCAGGCAACAATATTTGTTTCCAATCAAAGTGTCCTTCGAATGGGGCAAATATATTTCCTTCGAATGGACTATGGGCATGTACTTCGAATGCGCCAGCTTGTGTATCCTTTGAAAAAGGAAACCCAGGTATGTCAATGCATGTCCTTCAAATGGGCCACCAAGGTGTGTGTCATGGTGTAGAAATTGTGTGTGATCGAAACAGACTGTTTCCAAAGGAAATATTGCCCGTTCGAAGCTAGCGTGAAAAATGGACAATGTTTTGTGGGCTCCATTGCCTTGTGAATTCTAGCCATGGGCAAGATTTTTCCTTGTACATACTGGCCTGAAGGGAATCCTGGATTTTGTGAATTGAAGGAAGCATGCAAAGGGGAAAATGGCTTCTGAATCGAAAGGAAGCTGCAGGAGGCCATTGCCTTGTGCCTTCTGGCCTGAAGAAGGTCTTTGCCTTGTGAATTGGGAGCAAGTGTAAAGAAGTCATTTGTCTTCTGAATCGAACGAGGCTAGTAGGAAGCCACTAATTTCTGAATCGAAGGACATCAACAGGAGGATTTTCCTCTTTGAATGAAGGAGGCTACATGAGGCTCTTTGCCTTGTGAATGCTGGCCTGGTGGGAGCCTCTTGCTTTGAAGCGTGCAAGAAGGAAGCTATTGTTCAATCGAAGGTTGTATGCAGCTAGCTATTAAAGCAAGCTTGGAGAGAATTATTTGTCCAATCAACACAAGCATGCAGGCATCAGATGTCCAATCGAGGCAGGCATGCAGGCCACCATTGCATTGTGAACCATGTGAGGTCAATGGTGCAATCGAAGGATGTTTGCAGGAGGCCATTGCCTTGTGCCTGCTGGCATGCAGGATGTCCTTACCTTGTGAATCAAAGGAAATTGTCTTCAAAGGAAAATAATTCCCAATCGAAACTTAGCATGAAGAGAGCATACAGAAGGCCACTGCCTCAATCGAAGCCTGGGATTTTAAGCTTGATCGAAAGAAACCAAATTCCCAATCGAAGCATAGGAATTAATCTAGTTCAAAATAAGTTAAATGCCAAATCGAAACATAGGAATCTATACAAACTTTCTCTTCTTTGATTTGATGCTTGAGAGCCCCAAAATGATCCAATTGTACTTGTGCAGCCTTAAATTTTGAGAATCCTTGTGAGAAATTCCTTGAGAAAAGAGAGGGAAAATTTTGGGGTACAACACTATCTTACTTCAGCACGAACATCAACTAGGGAAACCCCTTTATCTTTGGTCTATGTCATAGAAGTTGTCCTACCTGTGGAAGTTCAGATTCCTTCTCTAAGGATTATGAAAGAAGCAGACCTAGACGAAGACGAATGGATTTAGACATGGTTGGGTAAGCTAAATTAGATTAAGGAGAAGAGGTTGGTTGTTGTCTGTCATGGTCAGATGTACGAGAAGCGCATGATAAAAGCTTTCAACAAAAAGATCAAGCATCGGGTATATCAGGCTGGTGACTTGGTAATAAAGTGCATCATTCTACCACAAGGCAATCCCATAGGCAAATAGACTCCCACTTACAAAGGTCTATTTGTTGTCAAGAAATTATTCTCGGGTGGTGCTTTGATGCTAACCACTATGGATGGCGAAGCTTTCCCGCACCATGTGAAAGCGAACATAGTTAAAAAATACTACGCATAAAAATGACCCACTAGGTTGACATACCTAGGAAAAAATAAGGGCATCCTGGAAAACCAAAAGGGTTCGGGAAAAAATAAGGGATATATACAAAAGATTGTACACACGGAAAGTCGAAAACCTGAAAGGGCGACTTGGGCAAAAAAGGGTATCCTGGTGGACTGAAAACTTGAAAGGGCGGTCCAGGAAAAAATTAGGGATTAAAGCGTATGACTATGTCCTATGGGATCACTTACATCTAGCTTTATTACCAAGGTCAAAGTTCAAATGGTTCAATCAACTTCTTCTGATGGCAAAAGACGTGATGTTCAAAGACATATGGGCAATAGCAGAGTAAGAACTCAATGAGATCAATTTTCACATGGCTATATATATATATATATATATATATATATATATATATATATATATATATATATATATATATATATATATATATATATATATATATATATATATATATATATATATATATATATATATATATATATATATATATATATATATATATATATATATATATATATATATATTTTTGTTTTCACTTTATATTATTTCATTTCACGACGACTTCCTCTTACAAGGATTTTCGTCTCTTTATACAAACTCTCCTGTTTATAGGAAAATTATCAATACAAATATACTTTGAAGTCCAAACTTTTTTTATTTCTGTTTTGCTTGCACAAATGTCCAATGACTAAAATTAAATGAGCATATGCATATGAACTTTATTAACTGTTAACAAATAAATGCATAAGAACGGGAATAAACATTCCCTCAAAACTCTGGAAGTTGGGATGATACTCAAGTTGTCTGTAAATCCCCACAGAGTCCATTTCATAAGATGATCCCCAGTGAAGTAACTAGAGCCACTTCTATAATATTATCCCCACAGAATAGTCTTCTCAAATAAGGGTACATTCCCCACAATCTCCCCGGCAGATCACTCCAACAAATAAAGGAATAAAATTTCCTCGCTATTAAATCTCCCCCATAGAGTCTCAATCAGTACAATTTATGGAAACTCTCTCCCATCTGAGTTCGTTCCTCAAAAACTGAAGAAAGAGACCCTGTAGAGTTTATTCTCATCAGCAAATTCAATTTCCCCAAGAGATTTGGTTTCCTCAGCAGAGCACTTCTCCATCAACAAGGGTTTATTTCCCCAACAAAATACAAATTCCTCAACTAATCACTGACAAAATTATTCCCCCCAGATAAGTCGGAAGATTATTCACCTCTTTTATCCCCAATCAGGGTATATCATAATTAATTATCCCCAGACAAGTCGGAAGTTTAACCATCTCTTTTATCCCCAGTCAGGGTATATAAGAAATAAACTCCCCAGTAGAGCAACGATCGACCAAGGTTCCTAAAATCTACTCCCCAAACAAAAATCAATACATCCCCTGTTAAGTTCCCTCAAAGAAGTAAGAAGGAATCCCCAACGGAAGCATTCTATGCAAGATTGAAGATACACATACTCTTCATCCCCAGCAATAGTCAGGTTTTTATTTTCCCAAAAAAAGATGTTGCACGGTGTGATACGGTTGCAGAACCGACTGTTATACTGGTTTTCATTTTATATTCGCAAATGTCGCAGTAAACAAGAGTCGCCACCGACTTTTCTTTTATCCAACAAAGGAAGGGTGAAAAGAATAGAAAAATACCTTTTTCGATATTTTCTGAGTAAGGGGGGTAGATTATGGAAAGGGAAGGTGTTAACACCCTTTACATCTGTAGTTTTCTATGGGCTCTTAGGTACTTGCTCATTTTGAAAAATGCTTTCGTGTTTGTGTGAAAAAGTTTTTGTTTGAAAATGCCTTAGTGCGGCGATTCACTTTATGATAACCCTTGTATCAGTCCTAAGAGTGTGATAAAGCATTTTGAAAACTTTGTTTCTAAAGTGTTTGAAAGTGTGGTGTGTAAAAAGAATTGTTTTGAGCAAGCATCTAAGAACTTATCTACTTACTCGAAAAAAGTTTATCTTTTCCTCTTATCCTTTAGACAGTGTTATCCTACTATTATTGAGTAGGTAGCCCTAGTCGATGGATGTTTGAGGGACTATCGAAAGGGATGTACGGTCACTAAAGACAACTGGGCAAAAACTCTTATTAATTGTCCTAAAGCCCTAAGATTACTTTTTTAGCCGAGGAAACAGTCGAGAGGGTCATCGAGGGACTAGTGATCTCTTAGACTCAAGGAAAGCCACTAAGAATTCTCACGTTTCAAAAATTGTGACCGTAATTCAAAGGCAATCGAGTGAGGTTTACCCTAAGGGTGCAAGTGTGCAATGGTGTGTTTTTTCAGATATTCATCTTGCAATTCAGTGATCTACTGATTGATTGATTAATAATGCACGCCTAGTTTGCTAACAATTATATACAAGTATATACATAATATAAAAGCGAAAAAATAAAGGGTCTTATGCTATTATAGGGCTTTGGTGTAGATACATAAATAATTACTGAAAGTAAAGTGCGGAAATAAAACCCTAATTAAGCTATTACAAACCCGGGCACAGTTACATCAATAATGAAAAATAATCGTACGTTAAAAATAATTAAGCGCGAGAATTAAAAACTGGAGAAAAGATTCAAAACCCTAAAAAAAACCTAATTTGATCAGTGAAAATATTTTTGGGATTTTTATGAAAAAGATTTGAATTTAACCCAATTTTTCTAATTAATTTTAATTAATAAAGAATAAATTAAAGTTGTTGAAATTAATTTATTTACAAAAATTAATTTATTACAAAAAAAATAAGTTCTATTTTTGTGATTTTGATTTTATGATTTTTATGAAAAAAATTGATTTAAACATAATAACTAAACTAATTTAAACAAAATTAAAAATAATAAAGTTAAAAAGAGAAATAGAATAAGCCTGAGGGGGTAAGAGCCCCAACTGGGGTTGCAAGTTGAATTTTTGTCCAAAGCCCAGTCTTTTGTGGCCCATAGCAGATGTCAGATTCATTAGTGTTGTGCCAGGAGGGTCCACCATGAGGAGCTTCATTGGAAGCGTTTGATTTGGGCACAGATGATCCAAGGGTGATGGATCTGGACGCGTATGATGAGCGCGCTTGTGATAAAAGCATAGGATCTGCAAGGAAATGTTGAAAAAATATTATGTAGGAGGCAGGGATCGAACCCCTGACCTCCTACACGCGCGCTTTGAAAACCCTTCGCCTGTACCACTGAGCCAACGTTTCATTCGTTGAATAATATAAACATAATATATTACATTTAATAATGGTCAGTAGTGATAAATAAAAAGCATGCGCCATTCAAACTGGCCACTCATGTTTTGACACGCCTTCATCTTCTTCGTTGGACCGTCGTTTTAGGCGAGGGTTTTTACCTACAGACATGTGTTGTAGCTATAAACCTGCATATCTCAAATAATCACAATCACGCAATAAAAATTTAATCCAAGAATACAGATCAACTGGGTTTGTTCTTGTGAGTACAATGGTACTCATCTTTTGCCCTGATTTTGCCTGAAACGAAAAACCCTAAAAAGAACCTTGAAACCCTAACAATGGCATTCAGTCAAATATGCATCAAAAAACACAATTAATTATGCAAACATGTCCTAAATGATTATACAAACATGAATATATATTTAGAATTCATTTATCATGCGTGTATAGTCAAAACCAAATTCAAGAAAGTAGGCAAACAATGGTACTGGTATGGGGCATTTCTGGGTGTGTTGAAGCGTGGTAATGGTCCAGATAGCTCCCAAATACTGCCAGGATATGATAGCTAGTGTTGTACCCCAAAATTTTCCCTCCCATATTCCTCAAGATTTGTCAAGAATAATCTTCAAATTACTCATGTTTGCTCAAAGGATTGCATAGTCCAAATACCTCCTAAGCCAGCTGAAATTAGGGTTTTGGTTCTTTCAAAGAATTTGAGGTTTTCAATGGTTCAATCAAGTCTCATAGGCCTATATAAATCCTCAAGCACCTACATGCCAAGTTTCAAGACTCACATTGTCAATTTGCACAGTCAAAAGCTCAATTTGACCTACAGTCAACTGCAGGGACAAAATGGTCATTTTGCAGTCAAAAGTCAGAATTTTTGGTCAACATCTTATTTTGAGTCCACAATCATCATTTGATCAAGTCTTGATCATGATTCCACAAGGATAGCTCAAAAATCATCAAAGATGCAAAAGTTACTATTTTTGGACAGTACAAAAGTCAACTGTATCTTGACCAGGGCATAACTTTTTCATGGTTTATCAGAAAAATCCAATCCAATGCTCATTTTGAAGGGGATGATATTTCCTACAATCCATATTCACACTCCAAGTCCAATAAATGCTCTCATAAAAAGTTATCAATTTCTACATTATAGGTCAATTTCAAAAGTCAACAAAAGTGCACTTTAAGTCAAAGGACATAACTTGAGATTGGTAAATACAAATGACATGGGACCAAAGGCATTGGTTAGAGGACTTCAAGACCTTTCCAAAATGTCCAATAACATGTTCATATGATCAAAATTGAGCAAGATATGCATTGGAGAAGTTGGGAAATTTTTGTGAATTTGCAAAAGTCAACTTTGCTCAAAACACCTTCTTTTTGCTAATGGGCCTCAAATCTCTTCTTGAAACTTCATCCATGGCCTATGCACAACCCATCAAGCTTAATTGAATTATTTTCTTATTTTTTATTAATTAACTGGATTTTTAATTGATATTAATTCATTTAATTAATTTAAATTGTAGGAAAATACAAAGATTTGGGTTTTCAATCTTTTTGTGAAGCAAATATGGTCAAGATATGCTGGCAATTTCGTGTACAAATCAAAGATGCAAAAATCTCCAAAAATTGGCAACTTTATTCAATCATGAAAATGAAAAAAGATGTGATTTTCAATCAAATATTCAATCATCAATTCCATGGATTTTGGCTCAAGATTGTGACCTAATTCCATTCCTCTATATATGTACAAGCTAACCCTAATCCCATACACGTGAGAAAGCTGCAGAAAAAAGCCATAGCCATTCAAGAAAATTCAAGAAAAACTCAAAACTGATTTCTATATTCCAGGGCGATTTAAAGACTTTTTTTGATTCTAATCTATTGCAGGAGGTTCCCAGAACGTGTGGCAATCAAATTCACGTGCTAAAGCTCAAGAAATCACCCATTACAGAACCACGGTTTGAAGCTTTTTTTCAAAATCGTAAACATTGATTCATGCATATTTAACATATTTTTGTGATCGTTTTGTGTTGCTAGGGACTGTACCAAGCTAATGGTATAGTTTAATTGGATTAAAACGCCATAAATCAAAAGTTACCATGGACGATTTCTAGGGTTCATGAGCTGTGAATTTGGGGCTTTACAATACAGGCAAAATTAGAACTCCTAAGGCATATGGTTGAAATCGTGAGAATCAGACGAACATAAACCAACCCTCGCGAAACATTTATATCAACCACAGGGCTAGTCGCTATTTTTCGTCGCTACATATTGTGGGGGTTAAAAACCCCCGCTATCTAACCTTATTTTTGCAGGTTCAGCGAGGAAGATGATGATGTGTTGATACATCATTGGTTAGTTCAAATCAGCGCACGCGTTTTTGTGTTAACAACATATGAATTGATTTTTTATATATTATATTTGCTTATTATTATAATAACAAAAGCGTGCACATGGTGTAGTGGATGATGCGTTGGCTTGGAATCATTGAGACCTGGGTTCGAATCCCAGGTCCCCCAAAACTCTTGTTATTATTTTCTTGTGTGTGTTCACATGCAGCTTCCCAGATGATGTCCATCATGTACCTCAGATATCCACGCGCCAGATGTCCCTAGACTCAAATCCAGTGGTCATGATTGGAAGACCACCATGCTCCCTAGTCAATCAACGCATGGAGGATCTCAAAAAGTCAAAGAGGTTGCATCAAATGGGCTTCAAAATTCAAGAACTTACCTCCTAAATGGGCCAGCACCCCCCCCCCCCTTGGTTTATTCTTCTTTTAATTCTTTTTTCTTCTTTATTTAATTATTTTACTAATTATTATTATTATTATTATTATTTAACTAACTCACAAATTAATTATTTTCATAATAAACTCAGAAAAACTAAAAATAATATTTTTCTTAATTAAAATGAATTTCACTTTATTTTTGTAAATAAATATTAACAAATTAATTTAGTTTTTTAATTAGGTTAATTTCACTATTTTTTTGAAATAAATAAAATAAATTAGAATTAGGGTTTTTACTAACTTTTGATTATTTTTTATTTCCTTGAGACATTAAAAGATAAAAAATATTTCCTTTTGTTAATTAATTAATTAGGTTTAATCTAATTTAATTCGTAAATAATCAAATTTCTTTCTTTCTCAAAAAGGGTCAAAACCCTAAGGACTTCTCCGACTCAATTTTTATTCGCGCATATTTTTTTCTTTTTGATCATATTTATGTATTTGCTCCGAGGATGTAATATATTTAATTAGGACTTTTTATCGCTTTCATTTAATTTTCTGCAATTTACTTTTCAAGGGTTGTTTTTGGCGATGTAAATACCCGACGCCTTGTAATAGCGTAGATTTATTTTCCGCAACTATTAACTGTTAGATGTATGTTAATTAGGCTATGCATGACAAGACTTATATCTGAAATTAAAATTAAAACGTAGCTCACCATAACATGTGCAAAGATAAATTGAAACCTGACACACTCGCACATGCCACTCTTAGGGTACGCCTCACTTGGTTGCCTCGACGTGGTCATTGGGTATAGGGTGTTTTAGAGGTCGCCCTCTTGTCTAAAGATCAAAAAGTTGCTTCAGAACGGTTGCCTCGATAAAAAACAATCTAAGACACTAGGGTTACCGCTAAGGCGTCCTACTATTGCTTTGGTGACCACATGTCCCTATAATCGAATTGACCCGAAACTCCAACGGCGGTGCTACCTACTTCTCAATAGTGGGATAGTACCGTCTAAAGGACATTTACACAGCTTAATTTCTTTTGAGTAGGTAGAGGTTCTCAGGTACTTTCTCTTTCAAGACAAAAACCACTTTTCGCACTGACACTTTTCAAAACAAAAGTTTTCAAACAATACTTCATACACTCTTGAGGATAGATACAAGAGTTAAATTGAAGTTTTCAAACAAACTTTTCAAAACCCACAAACACAAGAAAAGCAAAACATTTTTGAAAACATAGTGAGCAAGTACCTAAGAGCCCGTGGATAACCACGGATAGAAAGGGTGCTAACACCTTCCCTTTCTATAATCTACCTCCCGAACCGAGAAACATCTCGAAAAGGAATTTTTCTGTGCTTTTGTCCGTTCCTTGTTGGAGAAAATAAAAGACGGCGGCGACTCTTGCTTACCGCAACATTTCGTGAACCAGCATTCCAAAATAGTCAGTTCTATTTCCACCGATCACAGAACTGGCGACTCTGCTGGGGAGTTAATAAGTGAGGTGTACCTTAGGATTAGATCACTTATGTTTTCAATTGTATGCCTTGAATGCTTTAATATTGTGGGCTCGTATCGGAGTTTTATAGATCCTAACCCGGATCTGGGGATACCCTTTAGAAGTAGCAACAAACTGTGAGGGAACTGTGCAGGGTATACCGACATGGTTAAAGCAGTTGCTACGTTGATGTGGCACTTTGGTGAGTACCGGTAACCCTTGAGTCAAATCAAGGAGAGTACGGGGCCGCCGCGTGGTGTCGTGAAGCATCAACTGACCTTAGAACCTTACTTGACCATCTTGGCCTCTTTAGGGGTAGTGAGATGACCGACTTTGGTGCAGTCCGAAGTTGGTAGATACTCGATACTACACTCATTGAGGGTTGTTTTCTTGGAATATTTTGGTCGCCAGTTAAGTGGCTAAATCAAAACAATGAACATAGAAAACAATCCAATGATATTGAGCTCCTTAGAACCCGGTTACTATTCATAGGACAGGTTTTGAGCAAACCAACTTCAAGAGGGTACTTACCTACAAACCCCATGTAAGCCTAAACCTAAGGACTTGTTTGCTTTGTGTGAATATGACTGTCTATATATACACTTGTTTACTTTTGCATCCATGTACATAACATCATACCATGACATCATAACATTGCATACATCCTGCATGAGGACTAGCCCATTTCAAGGATCTCAAGGGTTTGTGATGCAGGTCATGATGAACCAACTATCTAGCAAGGGGCAAAGGGGATTTATTTTCCTCTAGACAAGGTGGTTTAAAGATCAAAACATGAGTCAGGGGCTATGACCCACTCGATATGGTGAGCTTGACTCTTGAAGAAGGACTCTCAGCAACATGAAGTTCCTTCAATCAAGCTACCAGATTCCGATTCTAACAAATTTCTCTGTTTACCCCGTGAGATCCTTGAAAACATTGCATACATACATATCATAGCATAACAGGTCACCCTTTACAGGTTTCTCATGTTCTCGCTGTTTATTTCAGCAATGGCTTTCCAACAAGGCAACCAGGATCTCCATACTCAAGAGACTCAGTTCAGGGAGATCTTCCTAAACCTATCCAAGGGGCAGGAAGAGTTGAGAACACTCCTCATGGGGAATTTGGTCAAGAAAGGTCCTGAAGACAATAAGGACGAACGAATGAAACGTCTGCAAGCTGAGGTAGATGCAATGAGAACCCAGATGCTAGGGCAGATGGCTCTTATCCAAGGCTTAGTTCGGGAGCAAGAGGAGTTGAGAACCATGATCAACCAGCTTCATCAAGACAGATACAACAATATGAAGAAAATAGTCAAGGCTGAGGATCAAGTCATTAATCAACTTCTGAGAAGTCAAAAGTTTGGTTTGGTGAAGAATGGACCTCTCCGAGTTGCTACTACTTCACAGGTCCAACAACAACCTCGCCAAGAACAACGGGTTGATCAGAGCAAGCCAAACAAGCCCAAGAGGCAATTCACCAAGCTCAACGTGTCACTGTCTCAAGCTTTACAACGCCTGTTGAGATTGAATCTGGTGACGTTAAGGGACCCTCCTAAGAATCCCAATACAGCCTCCCTAAGGTATAACCCTGATGAAAGGTGTGCATACCACTCTGACAGTCCAGGACATGACACCAACGACTGTTGGACTCTGAAGAACAAGATCCAGGACCTGATTGATGAAGGAGCATTGGAATTCACCCAAGGTGGTCAGGCTGAGTTCTTCTACCATCCCTCCAAGGGTCACCATTTGAAGTGACAAGTCCTGAGACGAGAAGACTTTTTGTTCATTAGAATTTTCAATTTGTAATTTTCTTTTGATTGTTCAAACAATTATTGTCATGGCAAACTTTTTTATTTCATCAATGCATTGCATATGTCTGTTTTGAATCAATCCATTCGTATTCACTATATTCAAATTGCTTTCATTTTTGAGATGTTCAACTCTCAATTCTAAGCCTTTTGAGGGAGGATGACGAAAACGATACCACGATCTTTACAGTATGCTTTTGAACAGACCCTGCTGACGATGTACAGGCATTGTTTCAAATCCTAAACAGTGGAGTTATAAGGAAGATAATCCCTAGTCAACCCCTTTGATCCAAAGAAGTTGGAGTTTTTCTTTTCAAAAATTAAAACCCTTAATCATAACCTGGGGCAGGGTAGTTCTCTCAGTTGATCCAGATGCACAATGGACGACATCAAAGAAGTCCTTCCGAGACAAAAAGACAGTGATGGTTCCCTATAATCGTAAAGACAGGTAGTCATTATCTCTCAAAAAAAAAAGCCCAACAATTCAAAACCTATGAAGGAGACTTACAAAACTGGGGCATCCCGCTGACTGTAATCCTAAAAGAAACAGTTCAGGCAAAAAACAGGGATAATAAAATCAAAAAGAAAGAGGTCCTACAAACCCTCAACAAAAAGAAATGACTGCCTGTTCAAAATAAATTGTCAACATCCGAACCATCTCTGGTATATCAGAGCAAAGACTCAAACAAGGTCTAACGCACGATTAGCTGAGTTTAGGTTTGAAGAACATCATGAAGAACTGGTGGGTACAAATAAAATTTGAGCCTTTATCCTTTGTTTCTTAAACCGTGAACCAGGCCACGTTATAACCCTTAAAATTCCTAGCTGAAGCATGGGTTAGTTCAAAAGCATATTTTACAAAGGTATCCTGACTCCTGTAGGGCTTGCTGCAAAATCCTGAGTTGACATCACATTTTACAAAAATTCACTTGTTTTATTGAAAATTGGATTTGCAAAAACTTCAAGACAGACATAAGCTTTGCATTCTTAGAATAACATTGTTTGCACATGACTATTTGTTCAAACAGCAGAGAAATTCGCACGACGAATATCTAGTGAACAAAAAAACCTCCTAAATAAAAGGGTCACCTCAAGTGGAAAAACACTTCCAATCCAGGGGCACGACATGATCATTTTCCATCATCTGGGGCAGTCAAGTCAAGATTCAAGGAATCTCTCAAGATGCCAAATAGCCAGGGGAAAATCCCCGCCTGGGTCACTTGGGGCATTGGACATGAATTCCAGCAACGAGTCTTGCATGATCAGACATCTCCTGGTGGTATAGCAACACAATGCTACCGACAGTGACAAACTCCCTGCACTCTGAGAACGTGGACATAGTAAAAAAAAAATACTACGCATAATCAAAGACCCGCTAGGTCGACTGGCCTAGGCAAAAATAAGGGCTTCCCGGCGAACCAAAAGGGTTCGGGCAAAAATAAGGGATGAAAATGAAAAAAATCTGTACACCCGGCAAGTCGAAAACCTGAAAAGGCGGCTTGGGCAAAAAGGGGCATCCCGATGGACTGAAAACCCGAAAGGGCGGTCCAGGCAAAAATTAGGGATTAAAGCGTACGACTATGTCCCGTCATCTCGTCACTTGCCTACCAAAAGGAGATTTGTCAATCGACAGTTATCAAACACCTCATAGGCCTTCTTCTCCCACAGAAACTGGGGCAATAAGAATTGTCCGAACTGTACAAGCTGCTATGTCCTCCAGGTACAAGGTAGATTCAGCTGAAGAATGGGACCAAGATACCTTCACTCCCCGCAGAGTAAGACAAGGTTCAACAATACTCTCCCCAAGCAGAGTTGGTCTCCCATCCCTAAAAAGGCACAGTATCCCCAACAAGATTCAGCAATACTCTCCCCAAGCAGAGTTGGTCTACCATCAGTCCTGAAAAAGTTGGGTATCCCCAGAAGATCTTAATATTCCCTAGTAGAGTATACAGATATTCCTCAGCAAGCATCCCCGACAGTCTTAATATTCTTCAACAGAGTATAAGAATGCTCCCCGGCGGAATACAAGATACCCTCAGTGGAACCATTTCCCAGCACAGTCTGAAAAGCTTCCCCAACGGAGTTGAATTATCTTCCCTAGTAGGTTCTGGAAGCTTGTCCCCTGCAGAGTACAAATATCTCTCCAGCCATATTCAGAGGTTATCCCCCACCAGAGTCTAACTGGGTTATCCTCAGCAAGTTGCAACTGAAAGATTCTCCTCAGCGAAGTTCTTTCTATCCCCAGCAGAGTTCATCTTCTATCCCCAACAGAGCTTATCAACGGGGTCCCCAGCGGGGTTATCGTTAAAATCTCAGCAAAGCATCTCTTCCCATAGAGTAATTTCCCGCAGAGTAATCTCTTCATCAAGTTTATTCCCCCAACGGAGTCATCCTCTCCTGCAAGTTTAGCATCTTCGTTCATCATCCCCAGCGGAAACGAAGAACTCAACACTATTTTCCAGCAGCTCCGGGATTTATTTTCCCCAGCTAAAAACATCACATCTTCATACATTGTGACATGCATACGCATCATACAACACAAATCTCATTTATTCTTGAGAACATCTTGACATCATGCAGCTCATACATCATGACATTGCATACAGCTAATGTTTTGCCTTTTCAGGAAAAGGTCAATCAAAAGATGATTACCATCTACCTTTGCAGTTCCAGATCAACACCTGTAACAAGCCAGGAAAATTCTGTGGATGACTGATCGTGGGTTAATACCTGAAACCAGACAGGACAATTATCTACTTGATCATCATGAGGCAACCCTACACCGGTTCCTTCTCAATTCCAAGATGAAGTTTTACACGGACTCATCATCAGGAAACCCTACACCGGTTCCTTCTCATTTCCAAGGTGAATTTTTACACGGATTCATCATCAAAGTAACCCTACACAGGTTCCTCCTCCCTTCCAAGACGAATTTTTACACGGACTCGTCATCAGGCAACCCTACACAGGTTCCTTGTCTTCCCAAGATGAAGTTTTACACGGACTTATCATCAGGCGACCCTACACCGGTTCCTTCTCGTTCCAAGGTGCAGTTTCACACGAACTCATGATCAAGTAACCTTACCCCGGTTCATCCTGAAGTTTTACACGAACTTATCTCAAAGTAACCTTACCCCGGTTCATCTAGAAGTTTTACACGAACTTATCCCGAAGTAACCTTACCCCGGTTCATCCTGAAGTTTCACACGAACTTATCTCACAGTAACCTTACCCAGGTTCCCCCATAAGTTTTACACGGACTTATCACAAAGTAACCTTACTCAGGTTCCTCCAGAAGTTTTACACGGACTTATCACCTTACTCAGGTTCCTCCAGAGGTTTTACACAAACTTATCCCGAAGTAACCTTACCCCGGTTCCTCCTTACAATTTCCCGATGTAGTTTTATCCAAACTCCTTGCAAAGCAACCCTACACAGGTTCCTTCTTTCCAAAGATGCAGTTTTACACGGACTCGTCATCAAAGAAACCCCACACAGGTTCTCTCTTTCCAAAGATGCAGTTTTACACGGACTCGTCATCAAAGAAACCCCACACAGGTTCTCTCTTTCCAAAGACGTAGTTTTACACGGACTCGTCATCAAGAAACCCTACACAGGTTTCCTTCTCAATTCCAGATGCAGTTTCACACAGACTCGTCATCAAACAACCTTACACAAGTTTCTTTCCTTCCAAGACGCAGTTTCACACGGACTCGTCATCAGTCAACCCTACACCGGTTCCTTCTTTCATTCAGATGCAGTTTTACACGGACTCATCATCAGGAAACCCTACACAGGTTCCTTCTCTCAACCTACCAAGTTACAATTCAACAAACAATCTCCAGATGGCATCTATAAGACCATCCCCCGATAAGATTCTATCACATCTCCAGATGGCATCTATAAGCCCATCCTCCTATCCATCATCTCTCCAAATGGCATCTGTAAGCCCATTCCCGACATTACATTGCTGATACTACACCATGCGAGTGCAAATTTCTGGGCACTTTAGTGTTCAATCATCTTCCACCTTCGGATCACGAAAGGCCCGAAAGCCAATCTACATCCTCAGGTTTAAGAAGGTTGAACAGGGGCAACTGTTGTACCCCAAAATTTTCCCTCCCATATTCCTCAAGATTTGTCAAGAATAATCTTCAAATTACTCAAGTTTGCTCAAAGGATTGCACAGTCCAAATACCTCATAAGCCAGCTGAAATTAGGGTTTTGGTTCTTTCAAAGAATTTGAGGTTTTCAATGGTTTAATCAAGTCTCATAGGCCTATATACATCCTCAAGCACCTACATGCCAAGTTTCAAGACTCATAGTGTCAATTTGCATAGTCAAAAGCTCCATTTGACCTACAGTCAACTGTAGGGGCAAAATGGTCATTTTGCAGTCAAAAGTCAGAATTTTTGGTCAACATCTTATTTTGAGTCCACAATCATCATTTGATCAAGTCTTGGTCATGATTTCACAAGGATAGCTCAAAAATCATCAAAGATGCAAAAGTTACTATTTTTTTACAGTAGAAAAGTCAACTGTATCTTGACTAGGGCATAACTTTTTCATGGTTTATCAGAAAAATCCCATCCAATTCTCATTTTGAAGGGGATTATATTTCCTACAATCCATATTCACACTCCAAGTCCAATAAATGCTCTCATAAAAAGTTATCAATTTCTACATTATAGGTCAATTTCAAAAGTCAACAAAAGTGCACTTTAAGTCAAAGGACATAACTTGAGATTGGTAAATACAAATGACATGGGACCAAAGGCATTGGTTATAGGACTTCAAGACCTTTCCAAAATGTCCAATAAAATGTTCATATGATCAAAATTGAGCAATATATGTATTGGAGAAGTTGGAAAATTTTGTGAATTTGCAAAAGTCAACTTTGCTCAAAACACCTTCTTTTTGCTAATGGGCCTCAAATCTCTTCTTGAAACTTCATCCATGGCCTATGCACGACCCATCAAGCTTAATTGAATTATTTTCTTATTTTTTATTAATTAATTGGATTTTTAATTGATATTAATTCATTTAATTAATTTAAATTGTAGGAAAATACAAAGATTTGGTTTTTCAATCTTTTTGTGAAGCAAATATGGTCAAGATATGCTGGCAACTTCGTGTAAAAATCAAAGATGCAAAAATCTCCAAAAATTGGCAACTTTATTCAATCATGAAAATGCAAAAAGATGTGATTTTCAATCAAATATTCAATCATCAATTCCATGGATTTTGGCTCAAGATTGTGACCTAATTCCATTCCTCTATATATGTACAAGCTAACCCTAATCACATACACGTGAGAAAGCTGCAGAAAAAAGCCATAGCCATTCAAGAAAATTCAAGAAAAACTCAAAACTGATTTCTATATTCCAGGGCGATTTAAAGACTTTTTTTTATTCTAATCTATTGCAGGAGGTTCCCAGAACGTGTGGCAATCAAATTCACGTGCTAAAGCTCAAGAAATCACCCATTACAGAACCACGGTTTGAAGCTTTTTCTCAAAATCGTAAACATTGATTCATGCATATTTAACATATTTTTGTGATCGTTTTGTGTTGCTAGGGACTGTACCAAGCTAATGGTATAGTTTAATTGGATTAAAACGCCATAAATCAAAAGTTACCATGGACGATTTCTAGGGTTCATGAGCTGTGAATTTGGGGCTTTGCAATACAGGCAAAATTAGAACTCCTAAGGCATATGGTTGAAATCGTGAGAATCAGACGAACATAAACCAACCCTCGCGAAACATTTATATCAACCACAGGGCTAGTCGCTATTTTTCGTTGCTGCATATTGTGGGGGTTAAAAACCCCCGCTATCTAACATTGTTTTTGCAGGTTCAGCGAGGAAGATGATGATGTGTTGATACATCATTGGTTAGTTCAAATCAGCGCACGCGTTTTTGTGTTAACAGCATATGAATTGATTTTTTATATATTATATTTGCTTATTATTATAATAACAAAAGCGTGCACATGGTGTAGTGGATGATGCGTTGGCTTGGAATCATTGGGACCTGGGTTCGAATCCCAGGTACCCCAAAACTCTTGTTATTATTTTCTTGTGTGTGATCACATGCAGCTTCTCAGATGATGTCCACCATGTACCTCAGATATCCACGCGCCAGATGTCCCTAGACTCAAATCCAGTGGTTATGATTGGAAGACCACCATGCTCCCTAGTCAATCAACGCATGGAGGATCTCAAAAAGTCAAAGAGGTTGCAGCAAATGGACTTCAAAATTCCAGAACTTACCTCCTAAATGGGCCAGCATCCCCCCTTGGTTTATTCTTCTTTTAATTCTTTTTTCTTCTTTATTTAATTATTTTACTAATTATTATTATTATTATTATTTAATTAACTCACAAATTAATTATTTTCATAATAAACTCAGAAAAACTAAAAATAATATTTTTCTTAATTAAAATGAATTTCACTTTATTTTTGTAAATAAATATTAACAAATTAATTTAGTTTTTTAATTAGGTTAATTTCACTATTTTTTTGCAATAAATAAAATAAATTAGAATTAGGGTTTTTACTAACTTTTGATTATTTTTTATTTCCTTGAGACATTAAAATATAAAAAGTATTTCCTTTTGTTAATTAATTAATTAGGTTTAATCTAATTTAATTCGTAAATAATCAAATTTCTTTCTTTCTCAAAAAGGGTCAAAACCCTAAGGACTTCTCCGACTCAATTTTTATTCGCGCATATTTTTTTTTTCTTTTTGATCATATTTATGTATTTGCTCCGAGGATGTAATAGCTTTAATTAGGACTTTCTATCGCTTTCATTTAATTTTCCGCAATTTACTTTTCAAGGGTTGTTTTTGGCGATGTAAATACCCGACGCCTTGTAATAGCGTAGATTTATTTTCCGCAACTATTAACTGTTAGATGTATGTTAATTAGGCTATGCATGACAAGACTTATATCTGAAATTAAAATTAAAACGTAGCTCACCATAACATGTGCAAAGATAAATTGAAACCTGACACACTCGCACATGCCACTCTTAGGGTACGCCTCACTTGGTTGCCTCGATGTGGTCATTGGGTATAGGGTGTTTTAGAGGTCGCCCTCTTGTCTAAAGATCAAAAAGTTGCCTCAGAACGGTTGCCTCGATAAAAAACGATCTAAGACACTAGGGTTACCGCTAAGGCGTCCTACTATTGCTTTGGTGACCACATGTCCCTATAATCGAATTTACCCGAAAGTCCAACGACGGTGCTACCTACTTCTTAATAGTGGGATAGTACTGTCTAAAGGACATTTACACAGCTTAATTTCTTTTGAGTAGGTAGAGGTTCTCAGGTACTTGCTCTTTCAAGACAAAAACCACTTTTCGCACTAACACTTTTCAAAACAAAAGTTTTCAAACAATACTTCATACACTCTTGAGGACAGATACAAGAGTTAAATTGAAGTTTTCAAACAAACTTTTCAAAACCCACAAACACAAGAAAAGCAAAACATTTTTGAAAACATAGTGAGCAAGTACCTAAGAGCCCGTGGATAACCACGGATAGAAAGGGTGCTAACACCTTCCCTTTCTATAATCTAGCTCCCGAACCGAGAAACATCTCGAAAAGGAATTTTGCTGTGCTTTTGTCCTTTCCTTGTTGGAGAAAATAAAAGACGGTGGCGACTCTTGCTTACCGCGACATTTCACGAATCAACATTTCAAAACAGACAGTTCTATTTCCACCGATCACAGCTAGCCTTGAAAGTCCTTGAATCCCCTTGTTGACAAATATTCGATCACCACTTTCTTGTCAAAAATTTGAGTTTTTTCTCTCAATCCCACACGGCCAATCCTCCTTATGTGGTCTGGAAATGTTATGCATATATAGTAGAACGATTTAGGTTAACAAAACTGAATTAAATCTTGAAGATTGAGTGAGAAAATATTTTATTTGTGTCTTGTATTTTTTGTTTCTAAAATACGCCAAATCTTGCTATTTTTATTCCAATCACCATTTGCACGAAATGCTTGATTTTCCAACTAATTATAGACTCATCATGTGCTCATAAAATCAAATGTTGGATTTTATTTTATTATTCCACTACTTTATTTGATTTATTTTGATTTTAATGAATAGAAAATCAAAATAAAAATAAAAATAATGAAATAATACACGAGTAAGCTCAGGGGTTATGGGTCATGTTAAGAACAAGTTTCAATCATGAAAACATGGGCCCATTTGGAAAAAAATCAAGTTTGGTCATTATTTGCTTCATGCACTTTTCAAAAAGTGGTCAACTTTAGCAATGCATATCTCTCTCATTTTTAACCCTAAGAGGGTGTTCTTGGACTTCTTAGCAGGCTTAGGATGTACTCTAAATAACCTTTTTGGTTTCATCTCAATTGGATCTTCCATGTTCATGTAAGGAGTTTTGACCCAAAAGGTGTTTTTGTTGACTTTTTAAAAGGACCTATAATGTATGAACTTATATCTTTTGATTGAGGCATTTCTTGAACTTGAGGGATGAATAGGAGTTGTAGGGAATTGGATTCTATTCAAAATGAGCCTTGGTTGGAAAATTTCTGATAAAGTATGAGAAAGTTATGCTTGGTCAAAGTTTGGTTGACTTTTCCTATAGAAACCTTAATTTGCCATTTTTGACTTTTGATGAGTTAGGAGCATTTCTTGAGGAATCATGATCAACCCTTGATCAAATGATGGATATTACTTCAAAATGTTGATGTTGACCAAAATCTTGAAGGTTGACTGTATTTGGGTCACATTTGACTTTTGACCTAGTACAGTTGATTTCCAAGCATTTGAGCAGTTGACTAGGAAAACTTATTCTTCAAGGCATCAAATTTGGCATGGATGATATTGAGGACATATTAGGACAATGGAGAACATTTTGGATCCTTTGGACTCACATGTATTGCTTAGAAGGGAAACCCTAGTTTGAGGCTTATTGTCTTAGGAGGAGAATTTGTCTGGTCAATTCTTGGTCATCCTAGGGCAATTGAGGACCTCCAGAGGCATGTCTTGAGTGAAAATGGGAGGGAAAATTTTGGGGTACAACACACGGATTTACAAATACACTTCAACAACATTCCACATTAATTCATCATAACATATGCATATGAAACGCATATAGTACAATCTCATTTATTTTGAGAACGTCATTACGCAGTGCATCTCATACATCATGACATTGTATATAACTAACTCTTTACCTTTTTAGGAAAGACCAATCAACAGACGAATATCATCAACAATTCTAAAAAAATTCCAGATTAATTCCCGAAATAGGACGAGGCGACTATCTACATGACGTACACTAACTTTAGACATCTGCTGGTTCAGCTTAAATCGCCTAAAGATTTATTCTGATTCTTTTCCAGTAGACACTTTTTCTGGTTCAGATTTATTTCGATTCTGATCTGGTTAAAGGCAAATATAAGACATCTGTTGGTTCAGCTTAAATCGTCTAAAGATTTATTCTGATTCTTTTCTGATAGACACTTTTTCTGGTTCAGATTTATTCTGATTCTTATCCGGTTAAAGGCAAATATAAGACATTTGTTGGTTCAGCTTAAATCGCCTAAAGATTTATTCTGATTCTTTTTTAGTAAACCCTTTTTCTTGTTCAGATTTATTCTGATTCTTATCCGGTTAAAAGCAAATACAAGACATTTGCTGGTTCATCTTAAATCTCCTAAATATTTATTATGATTCTTTTCCGTAGACACTTTTTTCGGTTCAGATTTATTCTGATTCTTATCCGGTTAAAGGCAAATACAAAACATCTGCTGGTTCAACTTAAATCTCCTAAATATTTATTCTTATTCTTTTCCAGTAGATACTTTTTCTGGTTCATATTTATTTTGATTCTTATCCGGTTAAAGGAAAATACAAGACATCTGCTAGTTTAGTTTAAATCGCCTAAAGATTTATTCTGATTCTTTTCCAGTAGACACTTTTCTGGTTCAGATTTATTCTGATTCTTATCCAGTTAAATATAAAGACAAGATATCTGCTGGTTCAGTTTAAATTTTCCTAAATATTTATTCTGATTCTTTTCCGGTAGACACTTTTTCTGGTTCAGATTTATTCTGATTCTTTTCCGGTAGACACTTTTTCTGGTTCAGATTTATTTTCATTCTTTTCTGGTAGACACCTTTTCTAGTTCAGTTTAAGTCGCCTAAAGATTTATTTTGATTCTTACCCATTCAAAGACAAAAATTCAGACATCTGCTGGTTTAGTTTAAATCGACTCAAGATTTATTCTGATGCTTCTTCGAGTTGAAGTCAAGCTTAGACTTAGTCTAAATTCTATCAACAGTCGCCTTTGGATGGCATCTATAAGCCCATCTTCGACAACTCTCCATCATCTCTCCAAATGACATCTTTAAGCCCATTCCCAATAATCAACAAATTGTTCACTTCATACATAAATGAGTGTAACTTTCTGGGCACTTAAGTGTTCTATCATCTTCTACCTTCAAGTCACGAATGGCGAACATGCCAATCTAACTCTTCGGGTTTAAGAAGATTTAACAGGGCAGTTGATGTACCCCAAAATTTTCTCTCTCTTTTCTCAACACATTTCTCACAAAGGATCTCAAATGCTCAAGGACTCTCAAGACTTGATCAGACAAGCTCCCTACCTAAGCATTGAGCCTCCAAATTAGGGTTTTGACTTTCTCAAGGAAAATTGGACTTTTGATTCCTCAAATTACTTTCATGGTTCATTATAGACTTCCAAGAATTCTCATGCCAAGTTTCAAGTCTTGCATCTTAAAATGTCTCTGTCAATTGCTCAGATGACTTAAAATCAGTTGTATTGGATAAAAAGTCAATTATGGTCAAACTACAGTCAAACTTCAATATTTTTTACCAAAATCAACTATTTGAAGTCATATTCATCAATTTATTAAGGGTTGATCACAATTCCTCAAGACAAACATTCAAATCATCAAAGGGGCAAAATGGTCAAAATTCGGGTTTTGACTGAAAATGACTGATCATTGACTTTTGACCTAGTACATGACCTAATGGCTTGAAGCATGATATTAATGATTCAAACACAAAAACTTGACCTAATTTCATGTATCAAATCACTTCTCAAGATCATTGGATTGATAGTTGAAATTTGATCAACTGATGAAAAGTCAACTGATACACAAAAAAGTCAAACTTTGACTTTTTGGTCAACATTGAATTTCAAAGTTCAAGATTCATCGCGTTACTAAAAAATATCAAAATTGATCATCAAGAATCAAGAAAGTCAAGAAAAGTCCACAAAAAGTCAACACTTCCAAGACTTAGAAAAATTCTAAGTGTTTTAACCTTGATAATTTCAGTACAGCATGACAATATTTCACCAACATGCAAGATGATTCAAGGAAAACTTTCAACATGAAAGTTTTAGATATTGATGAAATCTACAACTTTGTATTAAAGGGTTGATGTCTAAAAAATTCTTAGATTTGAAGATATAAGCCCATGAAGTCATGACATTTTTAATAAAAACACTTAGTGATATTTTCAACTACTTTATGCAGATTTTTTACCTAACTTCTTGACCAATTTTCACCTAGCTCCAATTTGATTTTGTCAAAGTGGTCAACTTGAAGGTTGTAGAAAATGTTTCAAGCTTTCCAAAATGTCAAAGAACTTGAAGAGATCACACTTGAGCTAGGAGAATCGAAGAGAAGAAGTTGGGCATCCATTCTTGAATTACAAGTCATGATTTTGATGAACACATGATCCAATCTCACAACAATGCTACATAATCTTGCTTTGAAGGCCTCTTGACTTGCAAATATATCCATAATCAGATGTTTACATAACTAATTGAGTTAGGATCCAAGAGCTTGAGCCTTTGTCCAAGTGATCATGCCATTTAGGGAAGAAAGATCACACTTCCATTTTGGAAAAGTGACTTTAATCACCAAGTCAACTTGTCTTGAGCCTCTAACGTTTTTGTTCTGATCACACTTAACATGTACGCTCAGAAGTAACATGTTTAAAGCCTCTAGCCACTCTACAAGCCTCTTTACTATGCATTGAAACCATGTTTGTCAAGCTTGCTTCAAAATCAAGTTTCAATACCATAACATGTGATCTTTTGATTCTGATCCCTTTAAGCTTCCAAACCTTATGCCTATAAATAGAGAGGTTATTTGCAACCTAAACCGCAAATTCACAAGCCTGGAAACACCCTGAAACTCCCTCAAACTCAGAATTGCATCCAAACCTCCATAACTTTTCATTTCTGGCCAAAAACTTCAATCTCAAAATCCACTTGTGCATTCTCCCTCTAAATCATTCTCAAAGCTTCCATACATCAAATATAACTCGTCCTCATCCCTGTTTCATAGCTGTAACATCATCTTCCCAATTTTCCAAACTCAAAAATAGATCTCTGCATATTGACTTCTACAGGAAGTTTCAACCACTCTAAATCCATAGTAAGAGTTGCATTAGCTTCCTAATAGTCTATTGAAGTTATTCAGATCATCACAACACATCCAGGAGGGCTCAAACTCAAAACACGATTTCTAGTTTTGAGGTAAGTTTTCTCAAATTTGAACTTCTCATACAAGCATCATTAATGGTTACTTTATGAATAAAAAATGTAGACATCATAGCTCTAAAGCTAACCATGCCCTTAGTTTTCATTTATGTTGCCTGAGTGATGTGAATTTGGAGTTTGAACTTTCCTGAAAAAATTAGGTTTTCATTTGGTACCAGTAAAATTCTCATTCATCTATGATTTATATCTCATGAAATTTATATGGTTGAACTCGTGTTGAAAAATAGAGCAAGTTTCATGTTTACATTTTCTGATTTGGTTGAGAAATGAGGAAGTTACAAAATTCAAAAATGGTGATGAAGAAGCTGGCGCGAGGTTAGAGATGAAGTGCAATTAGGAATGGGTTTATTTTAAATTTAGTGCAAGTGGTATTACTACTGGATGTAACATCCACCCCAGTGGTAAAGAAACGCGCACTAAGTCACTTATCCATAGGGGCCTGGGTTCGAGCCCCAACGGCACCCATTTATTTATTTTATAATTTGTCATTTTTTATTCAATGCAAGCAGGTTGGGAGCGCCTATCATGTACCTTTCATCCACACCACATGATCATCATATGATCTCATCCCACGTACCACATGTGCAGTCCATGATGCACCTCAAGAAATCAGCAACACTGAATCATTTTTCTAATTACAAACAAAAACATCTTGGACCTAACTTTTTTTCTACATTTGACCCCCATTCTCATTTTTCAACCCCCAACCCTTTTATTTTATATTTTCATTTATTTATTTCATTAAAACTTAAAAATATTTAAAAAAATATTTTTCTAAAATAATTTATTTTAAATTCTTTTTTAAAATTAAATTCTATTAGTATCTTTTACATTGTAAAAACATTTTCCAAATTAATAACTCACATTCAAATTATTTTCTAAATAAATTACACTAGACTTAGGTTTTATTTTCTTCTTAAATTCAATTGACTTAGATTTCAGGTCTTGTTAAAAATTAATTAACTTCTATGTAATTAAATTAATTAATTCAACTAGGTTAATCCCTAAACAATTTCATCAAAAACCCTAAAAAGACAATTTTTATTTCTTCTTCATCTCTACATTTTGTGCCTAATTATTGTTGTAATTCATATTCAATGGTTTGTAATAGTAATTAGGGCTTTATTACTTTCCTCCCCAATTTGTAAATTTGTATTCTCCATTTCCAAAAGTATTGTAATAGCATAGGACATTTAAATTCCGCAATTTATCACTTTCCTTATTATTGCTAGTAATTAGGGTTTGTATGGCAAGATTTAAAATCAACATTAGACAAACCTAATTCAAGATAAAATAATTGAAAACAATACACTTTGCACACATACACCTCTAGGGTAACCCACACTTGTTTCCTCGGATAAAACAGTCGTGTCCCTCGAGTGTGAGATGTTTTAGCAAAGACCCTCGATTAAAATATCATAGTCCCTTGATGTCCCTTTGATGTTGCCTTCGGTAAATGATCTTAGTCCCTTACGAAAATTGCTAAAACATCTTACAATTTTCCTTCTATGACTGTACAACGACCCACGCCTGTCCCTCATATCCAATGATATGGCTCTCTACCAACTAATGGTAGACAAGCACTATCTAAAAGGAGGAGGAAAAGAACAAAGACTTTTTGAGTAGGTAGATTTCTCGTAATTTCTTGCTCACAAACAAAACCATTCACACCTCACACTTTCAAAACACTTTTCAAAACAAACATTTTGTATACATTCTCAACGATATGAGAATCATTACAAAATTGCTTTACAAAAACTTATTTCCAAACATTCCCTTTCAACAAATATTTTCAAAACCAACACTTTGTATACATTCTCAATGATACGAGAATCATTGCAAAGTTTGCCAAACAAAAGCGTTTTCAAAATATTTTTCAAAACCTAAACAAACACAAAGCATTTCAAAGTGAGCTAGAAATTAAGAGCCCGTAGATAACTACAGATGAAAAGGGTGCTAACACTGTCTCTTTTCATAACCTACCCCCCGAACTCAAGAAAATTCTTAAAAGGTCTTTCCTGTTCTTTTCACCCTTTCCTTCATTGGATAAAATAAAAGTAAGTGGTGACTCTTTCTACCCGTAACATTTGCGATCAAACACAAAACACGCAAGTCAGTTCTCCCACCATATCACAGGTACCGCTGGGGCTCGAACCCAGGTCCCTATATACAAATGACTTAGCATGCGCTTCTTTACCACTTGGGTGGCTGTTACATCCGGTGGTAAAACAAGTTTCAATAAATTTAAAATAAACTCATTCCTAAATATTTGAAATGACTTCATCTTTTTCCTTGCGCGCGCCAAGAACAACAACTCCATTGCTAAATTTGTAACTTCTTCATTTCTCAACCATTTTCAAAAATGTAAACATGAAAGTTGCTTGATTTTTCATCACGAATTCAACCATGTAAATAACTAAATCTATAAATCAAAGATGAGCATGAATTTTATTTGGTACCAAATTAAAACCTAATTTTTCTGAAAGTTCAACTTCAAAATTCTCCATGTACAATTAACATAAATGAAAACTAAAGGCATAGTTAGCTTCAGGGCAATGATGTCTACATTTTTCATTCAGAAAGTAACCATTAATGATGCTTGTATAAGAATTTCATAGTTGAGAAAAATTACCTCAAAACTGGAAATTGTGTTTGAAGTTTGAGCACTCCTGGAGGTGTTATGATGATCTGGATAGCTTCACTTAACTCTTAGAAAGCTATTGCAATGCTTACTATGGTTTGAGAGTGGCTGGATTCTTCTGGAGAAGTCAAGTTTCAGGTGGCTTTTTTTGGAAATGGAGGATGGTGCAAATGGGTTACAGTGATAGAACAAGGCCTTGGATAGGTTCTAAATGAGGTATGGAAGATTTGTGATGGATTTAGAGTGAAAACACACGAAGGGGTTAAGAGTTTGAAGTTCAAGGTCAGAATATGCACCGATGGAGGTTTTGAACGCCAATTTTGATTTCAGAGTGTTTAAGAGGGTTAGGAGGCTTGTAAAATTGTGTGTTAGCTTGAAAACAATTCCTCTGTTTATAGAGGAAAGGTTTTAGAGCTTGAAGTAACCATAAATCAAAGATCACATGTTATGGTTTTGAAACTTGATATTGAAGTAAGCTTGACATAATTTGTTGAAATGCATAGTACAAGGGTTTATAGGGTGGTTGATAGGTTATAGATGGTTGATTCTTGGCTTTGACATTGTGTATGTTTAGAATAAACAATTTCAAGGATCAAGGAGAGTGGACTTTATGATTAAAGTCACTCTTCCAAAATGGAAGTGTGAACTTTGATCCATTAATGGAATGATCACTTGGATAATGGCTCAAGCACTTGGATCATAGTTCAATAAATTGTGTAAACATATGATTATGGATATATTTTCAAGTCAATAGGCTTGCAAAGCAAGATTATGCAACATGCTTGAAGATTGGATCATAAGGTTCATCACAAAATGACATAAAATTCAAGTTTGTGATGCCATATTCATCTCTTCGAAACTTCTATCTCAAGCATGATCTCTTTAAGTTCTTGTACATTTTGGAAATCTTGAAACATTGTCTAAAACCTTCATGTTGACCACTTTGGCTAAATCAACTTGGAACTTGATGAAATATTGCCATGAAGTTGGGACAAAAATCTGACCAAACTTGTTGAAAATTTAACTAAGTGTTTTGATAAAAAGTCATGAATTCATGGGCCTATATATCTTAATCTAAGCATTTTTTGGACATCAACCCTCTAAGACAAAGTTGTAGAATTCACCAAGATCTATAACTTTCCTGTTGAAGGTTTTCCTTGAATCATCTTGCATCTTGGTGAAAATTGTCATGAAGTAGTGAATTTATCAAGGATAAAAACACTTAGACTTTGTTGAATTTTCTTGACTTTGTTGATTCTTGATGATCAAGTTTGATATTTTTGAATGTCTTGATGAATCTTGATCTTTGAAATTCAATGTTGACCAGAAAGTCAAAGTTTGACTTTTGTTTGTCAGTTGACTTTTCATCAGTTGATCCAAATTTCAATTGTCAATCACTTGATCTTTGAGGATGTTTTAAGCCATAAAATTAGGCCAAGATATTGTTTATGATTCCTTAATATCATGCTTCAAGTAAATGGGTAATTTACTAGGTCAAAAGTCAATGATCAATCATTCTCAGTCAAAACCCTAATTTTGACAATTTTGCCCCTTTGATGATTTGAATGCTTTTCTTGAGGAATTGTGATCAACCCTTGATAAATTGATGAATATGACTTCAAAATGTTGAAGTTGGCCAAAAATCATGAATTTTGACTGTATATTGACCACAGTTGACTTTTTATCCAATACAACTGATTTTTAGTCATTTGAGCAATTGACTGAACAAATTTGTGATGCAAGACTTGAAACTTGGCATGAGTATTCTTTGAGGTCTATGATGAACCATGAAAGTCATTTGAGGCATTAGAAGTCCAATTTTCTTTGTGAAAACCAAAACCCTAGTTTATGGTCTCAGTGCTTAGGAGGTGAGCTTGTTTGGTCAACTCTTTGAGAATCCTTGAGCATTTGAGATCTTTTTGTGAGAAATGCTTGAAGAAAGGGAGGGAAAATTTTGGGGTAAAATCTTATGGAAATCCAGAAAGTTCCTGGAGGAAATCCAGAAAGTGTCTGGATTGGATTTTGGAGAACTAGGTCTGATCCCGAGGGTGGTCATCCCTCACAAGTTCAAGGTCCCCGTCTTTGCTAAATTTGATGGGGTCACTTGTCTAAAACTTCATATAAGGTCGTATGTTCAAAAAATCCAACCCCATATTGCTGACAGGAAATTATGGGTCCATTTCTTTCAAGAAAGCTTGTTCGACACTCAACTTGAATGGTTTTATCAGTTGAAAGGAACCAACATTCACACGTGGGAAGACTTGACTGCTGCATTTTACAAGAAGTATCAATATAATGCTGACCTTGCACCGACTCGGGTAAAATTGCAAAACATGTCCATGGTCTTGAATGAAGGGTTCAAGGAGTATGCACAAAAATGGAGGGATTTAGCTGGAAGGGTGCAACCTCCCTTGTTTGACCTGGAATTAGTTGATATGTTCATGGGCACCCTAACAGGCCCATTCTTTAATCTGCTCACTGGGAGTTCTTCAGCTGGATTTACTGAGTTGATACTGACAGGAGAAAGATTTGAAGTGGAATTAAGAGTGGGAAGATTTTGATGGCTACGTCTTCTAATGTTGTGAAGAAGCCATTCAGTGGTAAAAAAGAAGCCAATAATGTGTATAGCCAGAAGGGTCATAGTAAAAATGACCTCCATCAGTCTGTGGGAGCGGTGTTGATCTCTAATCTGGTGCCTGTTCAACAACAACAACAACAGGGAAACCGATGGAGGTTAGACGCTCCGGTAAGGTAGTTTACCAAGATCAGCATGCCTTTATCCCAGGAATTGTAACATTTGTTAAAAGTTGAACTCATTTCACAGCGGGATCCTCCTCAGAATCCCAACACATCCTCTTCTAAGTACAATCTGAATGCGAAGTGTGTCTGTCATTCTAATAGTCCTGGGCACGATACCAACAACTACTGGGCCTTGAAAAAACTTTCAGGACATGATTTGAGTTTTGCCCTACAGACACCCTGAATGGTATTACTGCACCTATGTCGAAGCATGACAAAGGCATAAGTATCATTGAAGATGTTTTGTATGTTACCAATGTAGGTGATATGGCCACTCCTCTCTCAACAATAAAAAAGAATTTGTTACAAGTTGTTTTATTTCCGGGCTATGTTAAATAATTTTATTGTTGTGCAGTCCAACCCAATGGATGTAGGTTACCGAAGGAAGGAGTTCAACGCCTGATGGATGAACATATAATCTTGATTGAGAAAGTTTTATATGCTGAAAATTTGTGTCAAGATTTGTATGTAGTATTTGGTACTCCTGTCAGGATCACTTCCAAAGGTCCTGTAAGGATTACCGCCAATCTGAAATCTACTCCTTTGATTATCACCACACCTGGACCCATCCCATATTCTTCGGATAAAGCTATTTCGTGGAACTATGGATCCGACATCTACTACCATGGTGTCAAACAAGGATTGTCTAATGAAGATGCTGAAGATGTTGATCCCAATATTTACAATATTGCGAGGACCAGCAAAGTTACTATAAGCGGAAGGATTTTCTCCCCAGAAATATCTTCGAACAATGCTGCTACACATGTTCGATTTACCGTTACCAAGTCAGCTGCCGAGGCTCGGGGTAAAGAGCCAATGATAGAGCCTACCCAGAAGAAGCCACCTAATGAAACCACAGTCAAGGACACCTCTGGACAAGAGTTGGAAGAGGTTTTGAAGATCATTCGTAAAAGAGACTATAAAATTATTGAACAGTTGGGGAAAACCCTGTCCAAAATGTTCATGTTATCTTTACTGTTGTGTTTTGAAGCCCATGCACAGGCTTTAGTAAAATTCTTGAAGATTGCTCATGTACCGCAAGATATTTCGGCTGATCAATTTGGAAGTTATATGTCTAGCTTAACAACTTATAATGTATTAGGCTTCTCCGATGTTGACCTAACTCCGGAGGGGAGAAATCATCATAGGGCCCTGTATGTCTCCATTGAATGCAGGGGCACTATGTTGGCTCATGTGTTAGTTGATATTGGCTCTTCTCTGAATGTTCTACTAAAAGGCGCTCTTGATAGACTGGACTGTGAAGGGGTTGTGCTAAAACCCAGTGACATTATAGTTCGAGCCTTCGACGGGTCAAAGAATGGTGCATGGAGAAGTGGGTATTCCTATCAAAGTGGGTTCATAGATATTTGAATCCACCTTCTATGTAATGAACACATGGGCATATTATTCTTTTCTATTGGGACGCCCCTGGATCCATGGGGCAGGTGTTGTTACCTCCACCTTGCACCAGAAATTAAAGTATCCTATAAAAGGAAAGATTGTTAATGTCTGCAGAGAAGAAGAGTACATGGTTAGTCACCTGAATTTCTGGTATATGGAGATGGACGGGGAATTCATCGATACTCCCTGTCAAACTTTTGAAATGATTTCTCCTGCTATTATTAAAGATATTTCTGTCATTCCAAAGACCACCAGGATTCCGTACAAGATGGCTTCCTTAAAAGATGCCAAGGCTACTATAGAAGAAGGTGGTTGTACTATTTAGGGTCAGCTTCCTGATATCCCTTATAAATATTACAAGTTTGGTTTGGGATTTACTGCAGAGGGTCAAAGGGGTATTCGCTGCGCTCATGCTGGAAGACCTATGTTCCGTATTAGCAACAACGGAGTCAACGCTATAGAAGACGCTGACAATGATTGTGACTTCGACAGCTGGATATTCCCTACCATTGGTAATGGACTCGATAATTGGAAAGAAGAAGACATTATCCCTATCTCCTTCAGTCAGGAGTAATAGCTACATTCTTGTCTTATTGCTTTTAAAAGATTTTAGTTATGTAATAAACAATGACTTTAAACCTTGTGTCTTACCCAGGGTACAATGGTTCATTTGTTAAGGGTTCATAATTCATAAACATTGTTCATTTAATAAAAACATTAGAAGTTTTGCCTTCAAGTTTTGTGCTCCCTATTTTTCTTTTACTTATTGCATTTTCAAAATAGCTATGTGTTCTTACACACACCCACACGCTACATTGCAGATCCCCGTCCACTCTGGATCTCGTTGATAATGATTATGCTATTGTTGCTTATGACTTTGAAAATCCGATCCACAAAGTCGAGGACGAAGGTGAGGAAGATTGTGAAATACTTGAAGAACTTGCCATACTCTTAATACAAAAAGAAAGGGTTATCTAACCACATGAAGATCCAGTCTAAGTGGTAAAATTGGGTTCTGAAATAGACAGGAAAGAAGTCAGGATAGGCGCCAATTTAGAGAGAAGTATCAAGAATAGGTTAATCCATATGTTGCGTGAATATGTTGAGATATTTTCTTGGTCATACGAAGACATGCCAGGGATTGATACCGATATTGTGGTTCACCGTCTACCAATGAAAGAGGGCTTATCTCCAATTAAGCAGAAGGTTCATCGCATGCGTCCCAAGATGTCTGAAAAGGTCAAGGCTGAGGTTATGAAACAATTCAACACAGGTTTCTTAGCAGTGACATCATATCCTCAATGGGTTTCTAATGATGTTCTGGTGCCAAAGAAAGATGGCAAGGTTTGTATGTGTGTAGATTACAGGGATCTGAATAGGGTAAGCCCCAAAGATGACTTCCCACTGCCACATATTGATGTTTTGGTCGACAACACCGCTTAGTACAAGGTATTCTCCTTCATGGATGGTTTCTCAGGATATAATTAGATCAATATGGCACTTGAAGACATGGAAAATACTACTTTTGTTACACAGTGGGGCACTTTCTGCTACAAGGTTATGCCTTTTCGGTTGAATAATTTTGGCGCAACTTATCAGTGTGCCATGGTAGCCTTGTTCCATGATATGATTCATCACGAGATAGAGGTCTATGTCAAAGATATGATAGCTATATCACAGACCGAAGAAGAGCATTTTATCATCTGCATAAATTGTTTGAAAGACTGAAGAATTACAAGTTAAGGCTAAATCCCAATAAGTGCACTTTTAGGGTGAGAGCCGGTAAACTCCTGGATTTCGTTGTCAACGGTAAAGGTATTGAAGTTGATCCTACAAAAGTTGAAGTTATTCAAGAAATGTTGGCTCCCTGTACTGAGAAGGAAGTCAGGGTTTCTTAGAATGACTGAATTACATCGTCCGATTCATTTCTCATTTGACTGCTACTTGTGAACCAATCTTCAAGCTGCTGAAGAAAGATCAAGTAGTAAAGTGGAACAACGACTGTCAAATAGCTTTTGACAAAATTAAGGAGTACCTATAAGAACCTCCAATTTTGATTCCACCAGTTGAAGGAAGACCCCTAATCATGTACCTAACAGTGCTAGAGAATTTAATGGGGTGTGTATTGGGCCAACATGACGAGTCTGGTCGAAAAGAGCATGCAATATACTACCTTAGAAAAAATTTACCGACTGTGAAACAAGGTATTCGCTGCTCGATAAAACTTGTTGTGCTTTGGTATGGGATACTCGCCGACTAAGGTAGTATATGTTGACTCATACCACTTTGTTGATTTCTAAAATGGATCTAATCAAGTACATATTCGAGAAGCCATCTCTCTCTGAAAGAATAGCCCGATGGCGAATGGTCTTAACAGAATATGACATTCAATACACCACTCAAAAAGTAATCAAAGGAAGTGTAATGGAAGATCATTTGGCACATCAAGCTGTAGACGACTATCAGTATATGAATTTCAAATTCCCGGACGAGAATATTATGCTGGTTATAGATTGAGAAGAACCTGGACCGTATAAAGGACCTGAGCCAGGATCTCGATGGTATATGGTTTTCGATGAAGCTTCTAACACACTGGGCAACATAATTGGTGTCCTAATTATCTCTCCTCAGGGTTTCAATATGCCCTTCACTGCTAGACTTTGCTTTGACTGCACTAACAGTATGGCTGAGTATGAAGCATACATCATGGGTAATAAAGCGGCTATTGAACTGAGAATCAAGTTCTTGAGTGTATATGGGGATTCGGCCCAGGTAATCAGTCAGGTTAAGGGACAATAGGATACAAAGCACCCGAATCTTATCCCTTACCGAGAACGTGTGCTAACTTTAATTCTGTATTTCAAAGAAATTACTTTTGAGCACATCCCACGAGAAGAGAATCAGTTGGCAGACGCATTAGCTACAATATAATCCATGTTCAAGGTTAGATGGGATAATGAAGCTCCTAGAGTTACTATTGAAAGACTAGATGAACCAGCACACTACTACAGAGTCGACACTGACGGAGTAGGAGAAAAACTTTGGTCTCATGAAGTGAGAAGGTACCTTGAAGCTCAAGAATACCCTGAAGGGGTATCGATCAATGACAATAAATTCTTACGGAGGTTCTCGGCTAAGTTCTTATTGAGCAATGAAATTTTCTACAAGCGCAATCATGATTCGACTCTGCTTCGTTGTATGGACAAGAAGGAAGTAGAGGAAGTTATGCAAGATATGCACGAAGGTATCTTTGGTACTCACTCCAGTGGGAATACTATGGCTAAAAATATTTTGAGGACAGGTTACTATTGGTCGACTATGGAAACCGGCTATCCACCACTTGAGAACTTGTCATAAGTGCCAGATCTACGCTGATAAAGTTCATGTTCCTATGGTTCCTCTGAATGTCTTGACTGCTCCTTGGCCATTCGCAATGTGGTGCATTTATATGATTGTAGAGATTAAACCTACTTCCTCTAACGTACATCGCTTCATCCTTGTCGCCATTGATTACTTTATAAAGTAGGTGGAAGTAGCCATGTTCTCCTATGTTACCAAGAATGTGGTCGCCCGGTTCATCAAATATAACCCTACCTATCGGTATGGCATCCCTGAGATAATTATCGCAGACAATGGAACTAATCTCAACAACATTATGATCACGAAACTTTGCATGCAGTTCAAAATCAAGCACCACAACTCTTCTCTGTATCGACTGAAGATGAATGGTGCGGTGGAAGCCGCCAACAAGAAAATTAATAAAATCATACAGAAGATGGTTGTGACCTACAAATACTGGCACGGGATGTTACCGTTTTCTCTTCATGGATATCGCACTTTGGCACGAACATCAACTGGGGCAACCTCATTCTCTCTGGTTTATGGTATGAAGTCGTCCTACCTGTCGAAGTTCAGATTCCTTCTTTGAGAATTATGAAAGATGCAGACTTATACGAAGATGAGTGGATTCAGACCATACTAGACCAGTTGAATCTTATTAACGAGAAGAGCCTTGCGGTTGTCTATCATGGTTAGATATATCAGAAGCGTATGATCAAGGCATTCAATAATAAAATCAAGCAACAGGTATATCAGGCTAGTGGCTTGGTAATTAAGCGCATCATTCTACCGCAAGATGATCCCAGGGGAAAATGGACTCCCACCTACGAAAGGCCATTTGTAGTCAAGAAGATATTTTTTGGCGGTGCTATGATACTGACCACCATGGACGGAGAATATTTTTGCACCCCGTGAATGCAGACATAGTCAAAAGATACTATGCATGAAAACGAACTGCTAGGTTGACTGGCCTAGTCAAAAATAAGAGCATCCCAGCGAACTAAAAGGGTTTGGGAAAAAACTAGGGATACATATAAAATATTGTACACCCGACAAGTCTAAAACCTGAAAAGGCGGCTTGGGCAAGAAAGGGTTTCCCGATGGACTGAAAACCTGAAAGGGTAGCCCAGGAAAAAGTTAGGGATTAAAGCGTATGACTATGTCCCGTTTGAACACTTACAACAAGATTTATTACCAACGTCAAGTTCAAATGGTACAGGTTGGTTCAATCAACTTCTTTCAACAGCAAGGGATGAGATACTTGAAGACATATAGGCAGTAGTGAAGCTACCGTCAAAAAACATAGAGCCGCCACCGAACTTTATTTATCCTGAAGGAAATGGAAATATCGAGAAAACCACAAGAAGATGGATAAGATGGTCTTGCGACCAAGAGAAAAGGTAACAGAGTCGATTATACGAGGGGAAGATATTAGCACCCCTCACATCCGTTGTACCCAACGGGATCCATTTTGTTTGTTTGCTTCTTAGGGTGTGTTTATCTATAACTGTACTTTCTAAGGGGAAAGAAATGTTTTTTTATTAGTGCGTTCGTGAGAGTATCGCAACCCTTTTCCTACGTATCCAGTGAAAGAATCAGAACACTGTAGTTCCTCTAGAAAATGTTTGATTTGTTGGTGTTTTATAGTGGGAGATGTTAACGCACGCATTCTAGCTATATGCACGGTCAATATCGCGGTAGAATGGAGATAACATGCCCTTTTGGGGATTTTTGATTGGTGGAGTATTTTGCGAGTTTTAAAATGAATTCGAGTAATAATTAATGTTTTTGTATTTTTTTAATTTGTGGATGAGAACTTTTAATTACCAAAGAAGAAAAGTTTTAAGAGGGAAACTAGAAAAACCCTAATGTTGTCATGTACAAAGATGGACCTATTATTGAATGCTTGCAAGGGAAATTTCTAACCTAATTAGTCATCATGCATAGGTTGATTCTGAAGTCTAATTCAACACAAAATAGTCAAAATGAACTTAATCGCTTCATGGGATCGCTTAACGGAACATGTTATTGATAATTAATCAAGCAATCAGACAAAACAAAAATAACATAAATACGAAGCTAATATTTTCTTTTTTGTGATTTTTTAGGTAAAGAAAATATCGAAAGAAAATTAAAAACTAATTCTAAAAGTATAAAGTTTTGGTGGTTTTATGTTATAACTTAATTAAGAAAATAATGATCATTTTTGTTTTTGTATCAAATAAATAAAAGATAAGTTTAAGAAGTAAAAAGGAAATAAAATACGAAAATTGATCTTGGGGGTGCTACATGAAAAATAGTGGTACAGCCAGCACTTTCGGAATGGGCTGAAGGATAAAACAATTTTTGTAAGGCGCAGATATTATATAAATAAAGGTTATAAAATAAAACTACAATATATATATATATATATATATATATATATATATATATATATATATATATATATATATATATATATATATATATATATATATATATATATATATATATATATATATATATATATATATATATATATATATATATATATATATATATATATATATATATATATATATATATATATATATATATATATATATATATATATATATATATATATATATATATATATATATATATATATATATATAAAACGTGTTGGGTCGGACCGGGTCAGGGAGGTCCGGACCCAGCGGCCTCTTGAGAAACACATGGGTTGGAAATCCTAAACGTATCAGCGAACGCCTCTTTCTAACACCTCCCATGTTCCAAAATTCCAATCGACTGATCCTCTCTCCATGTTCCTCCCTTTTACTTCCTATATTCTAATCATGATTTTCTCGTTATCTTCCTATGTTCTGTTTATGACCTTCTTCTCTTCGTGAAATCAAACAACAACAAACTATATTTTTAAATTCCCGATTAGAACAACAACAACTTTTGGATTCATAATCTCACTCAGATTCTTCATGCTAATTTCTATCTCTCTTCTCACACTCTCAACTCTCCCTTTTTCAAACACATTCTGAAATCCAAATGCAATCCTTAAGAGCCATGTAATTTCCATTTCCAGTTCTCGATCCCATCTGATCCTCCAGCCTTCGTAACTTCTAGGGTTTATGGTTCGAGATTGCTCTTCGAAGAGGGTTATGCATTTGGGGTTCTGAGGTGGTTCACGCTTATCATTGGAATCACATTTGGGACCTTCTTAGATCGACTCAAGTTGGAGCTTCATTCCAATCTGTGTTTCGGTTTAAATCTCTTAGTGACAAAACCTAGGTTTTTTTAACTTTGAATAAAGGATAAACAAAAGCATATTTGGGCATCCGACTGAGGGGTATGCACCAATACTTTAAGCATAATATTACTGTAAAGAGATTTTGAAGAAAAGAATGGAGGAAAAGTAGTTTTGAACTTACCAACAAGGCGGTGATTTTCCTCGGTCTAGGTCACGAAGGAGATGAAGATAATGTAGACAGAAACCCAGAGATGAAGATTTAATATCCAAGTAAGTGCTTCTGACTTTTCTTTGCGTATGATATCATCCTTTACCTTAATTTTTCTTTGAATTTGTGTTAAGGCAGTGATAATGATGTTGTTGAGCACCTCTGGGTAGATTAAAGTATCAGTATAGGGATATGTTCCAGGTTGTGAGAAAGGTTGTGGAATGATGGCTTTTGAAGGTATTATGTTAATGTATGTGTTGTGATGAGAATATGTTGTGATATTTTCTGCCTGTTTCCTATATTGTTTTGGAGAGTGATTTTGGAAAGTGAAAACAATGGTCTGGTTAAGGAATGAAATCAGATTGAGGGATAAGTTCTGTATAAAGGTTATGTATGAAAGTTATTCAATGAGAAGGGACATTTGGTTTTGAAGATATATATTTGCAGTGTGTTTTTTTCTTCTCTTGCCTTCTCCTTTTGGTCAATGAAACATTGGCTCTTTATCTTGAGATCAGGGTGGAAATTAGGGGGAAATTGGTGAAGTTTAAACAATCTTGGTATGCTAACTTTGTGCTTTAGGATGCAGGTTTTATTTTTTGTCATTTTTGGTGAAAAACTTGGATTAATATGTTTGGCTTGTTTGTGTTGACAGCAGATGGAGATGAGGTAAGTCTTGACAGCAATGTGCAGGGCTGACTTTTGACATGTTGTGAATTGTTTTAATAGTTTTTTTGGACTGGTTTTGGTGGTTCATAATAGGGCTAGATATCAACTAGTGCAGGGCTTTGTGTAAGTCCCTTTGGACTGTTTTGGTTAGGTGATATCGTTTTAAACCTATTCTTTCCCTCTTTGTCTATCTGTGATGTAAAGTTATTTTGCTTTCTAAAATTTCTGAAGAGTTTGCATTTTAGGAAAATGATGATGCATAGGGTTTTGTGAGCTATTGCTAGCTTGCTGTTTTTATGAACTGCTGCTGTTTTTTGTTAGTTTTGGGTTGTTGTTTTGCTTTGTGTTGATGTTTTCCCGTTTGGTTATGGCCTGCTGCAATTATTTGGAAGTTTTGTAGTTGTTGTTCTGTTGGACAGTTTTGCTTAATTATGGCTTTCTTCATTATTTGGCTTGATGCATTATATTGCATCTGTTTGTTGTTGTTTTTTTGCTGTCATTTGGCAGTTTGGGTTGCTGTTTTTTTTATTTTCTATTTGTGGCTTTGCTGTTGGATTTTAGTTGTTATTTGCTGCTTTGCTCTTTTAGTTCGCCTGTTGCAGCTGCTGTTTAGCAGTGTTACTGCTTTGCTTGCTGCTGCTAGCTATTTGGCTTGGTTTAGGGCTGTTGTAACTGTTTTATATTTGTTGCATTACTTGCAGGCGCCATTTGGCTGTTTGGCCGTTTTTGACTTTGTTTTTGGCAGTTTTGTGCTTTGCTTTTGCAGTAAAAATGTTTGCAAATTTATTTTCCTTTTGTGAACCAAAAAACCCCAAACTTTTTGTGATTTGCAAAATAGGAGAATATAACCCATGATTGAAAACAAACCCTTTTAATTTCTGATTCCAAATACAAACCCTAATGATGAAGTGAAAATTCTCTTTTAACAATTAGTTCTTGCTTAGAATTTTATTCACATATTGATGTTTGCTAATTTTTCCCTCTTTCTTGTTTCGTGAGTAAGTGAGAATTGGATGGCAAAAGCATGGTTGAAAGGTGAAGAAAAAGTCATGGCAAGGAGTGAGGACGAGTTTCTTAAAGATGAAGCAAAGAAACTTGAAGAACCAATATTTCTTTCTTTTTTGTAAACAAACATTTGTGACTTGTGTAAAACAAATTTGTAACTTGCTTTGTAAATTGTCCACAAAAAATTTAATGAAATAGGAAACTTGAATGATATTTCTTTTAACTCATGAATGATGAACTTGTTGTATGGAAGTTAGACAACTCTTGAATCTTGTTTGAAATTGGAAATTCCCTACTTGAATGATTTGAATGATACACCTGGCTTTTGTAACTTGAACTTCAAGAAATTACAAATGACCTTTGTAACTTTTATTTCGAGTAAACCATGTGCCTTGTCTTCCAATCCTCAATCTTCATATCGTGTCCAAATCAAACTTGCACTCTCAATAAGAACCTTAACCTTGATATCCAAACTATAAGTAAATTGTAATTGAAGCAACAAAAACATGCCTTGATTATCATACGAGTTCGTAACATCATCTCTTATTTATGGCTCAAACACTTGCAACATTAGTCAAAAACCCTTGCCATAATTTTGAAATATTTAACAAGCTCAAATATGATGATGCACACTGATGAAGAAAGATCTCGAAGTGTTGAAGATAATCGAAACCCTAATCCAGGACTTTGAAGAATATTCCTATGACCTGATGAAGAAGGAAACCCATGATACCTCAGCACTTCATTCCATAATCCACTGCTCAATGACCAAATGAAACTGCCCTTAACCTGATGAAGAAACTTCAAACCAAAAATTAAACATAAGGATGGCAAAACCCTAATGCTTTAAACCAAAGTGCCTGATTTTGTGAGATGCATGATATGCAAAAGACTTAGTGAAAATGATGCAAATGGGATGCAAATTCCAAGCCATACAAAAGTAAAAGGTAGGGCAAATTTGGGGTACGACAAGTAGCAGAGTTGGAACCCAACGAGATTATTTCCACATACCTATATGTTTTGTTTTCACTCTGTACTCTTTTTATTTCACGACAATTTCCTCTTATTAGAATTTATGTCTCGCTGTATAAAATCTTTTGTTTATGGGCGAACTATCAATAGAAATATGAATTTCAAAATTCAAACTTCCTATTTTACTTTTTCTGTTTTGTTTGTAAAAATGTCCAATGACTAAAATTGAGTGAACATATGCATATGAATATGATTAACTGTTAACAAATATATGCATAAAAACAGGAATAATCAGTTACTCAAGACTCTAGGAGTTGGGATAATGTTCAAGTCGTCATGTATCCCCATAGAGAGACCCTCACAGGATTATCCCCACATAGTAGTCTTAACAAGATCATCTTCAACAAAGATATATCCCCCGCAAAATGGGATGCACTAATCATACTCACCAGCAAATCACCCCAGTAGATAAAGGAATATGATCTTTTTCCTGACAATATCGCCCACCTACTGAGTCCCAATCAGTACAGTTTATGGTTATTCTCTTCCCAACTGAGTTTATTCCTCCAAAACTGTAAAAACCCATGCATATTTCTTTTCTCCCGCATAGCTCATTTCCTTTGCAAGGGTGTTTCCTCAGTAGAATATTTTTCTGTCAACAGGGTTTTTTTTCCCCAACAGGGTTTATTTCCCCAATAGATTATAGTCTCCCCAGCTTGACTATGTTTCTACCACAAATTACGGGCAAGATTCCCACCTCCAGCAAAGGATAGTTCGGGTTGCTATGCCTAGAGAGTTTTATAATGAATCTGAAACTGGACTAGGTATCGTTCAACCTTACTCTCTCAAACGAGTCGGCATCCAGCCCATCTCTTTTATCCCCAAGAAGGGTATTTAAGAACTAAATTCCCCAGTAGAGCGGTGAACGACCAATGTTCTTGGACTCTTCTCCCAAAATAGAAATCAACATTCTCCAATAGAGTTTCCTCAAGCAGAAAGCAGGAATCCCCATCAAGATCAAAGATACATATATTCTTCATCCCCAACAACAGTCAAGGATTTATTTTCCCAGTAAAAAATGTTGCACGGGGTTACAAATACGCTTCAACAACATTTCACATTCATACATCTTTTACAAACATCATAGCATATGCACACGAAACACATATAGCACAGTCTCATTTACTTTGAGAACATCATTGGAAGATGCATTTCATACATCATAACATTGCATATAGCTAACTCTTTACCTTTTTAGGTAAGATCAACCAAACAGACAGACATCATCAACTACCTACATGACTAGACAATCTTCTCAAAGGCTACATCTGATAAATGTCTACTTAAGCAATTTCCTTAGAGGGTCATTCTAAAAGGGGCAATTTTCTAGATGAAGTCGGGCGTAGACATCTTCTAGCACACCATTCAGACGGAATCAAGCGTAGATTCCTTCTAAAGCTCCTTCAGAAAAGTCGAGTGTAAACTCTTTGCAACAACTTTTCTAGTTGAAGTCTGGCGTAGACATCTTCTAGTATATCATTCAGATGAAGTCGAGCATATATTCCTTCTGATACTCTTTTGGAAAAGTCGGGCATAGACTCCTTCCAACATCTTCTTCCAATTGAAGTCGGGCATAGACATCCTCTGGCTCAGATAAAATCAAGTGTGGATTTATTCTGATACTCCTTTAGAAAAGTCTGGCGTAGACTATTTCCAACACCTTTTTTAGATAAAGTTAGGCATAGACATCTTCTAGTACATCATTCAGACGAAATCAAGCATAGATTCCTTCTGAAGCTCCTTTGGAAAATTCGGGCGTAGACTCCTCATAATACTTTCCCTGTTGAAGTCGGGCATAGACATCTTCTGGTTCAGATTAAATCGAGCATAGATTTATTCTAATTATCCTTTTGGAATAAGTCAGGCGTAGACTAACTCCAAATACATCTTCTAAGACAAAGTTGGACGTAGACTTAGTCTAATTTCTATCAACGATTACTTTGGATGGCATCTATAAGCCCACGTCCGATGAATCTCAATCACCTCTCCAAATGGCATCTTTAAGCCTATTCCAAGTATAATCAACCAACAGTGTCACTTGGTGCATATACGAGTGAAAATTTCTAAGCACTTAAGTGTTCAATCATCTTTTACCTTCAAGTCATGAATGGCAGACATGCCAATCTAACTCTTCAGGTTTAAGAGGATTGAACAGGGGTAGCTATTGTACTCCAAAATTTGCCCTCCTATTTTCTTCAAGACATTCTTCCAGGGTTCTCTCGGGCTCAAGGGTGCTCAAGAATTGATCAGACAAATTCTCCTCCTAAGCAATGGGTCCATAACTAGGGTTTTGTGTTTTTAAAGGAATTTTGGTTTGAAAAGGTCTCAAGTGGTTTCCATGGTTCTCCATATGTCTGCAATAATGTTCATGTCAAGTTTCAAGCCTTGCATCACAAGTTTGCTCAGTCAATGGCTCGGATGATTGAAAATTAATTGTATTAAGTAAAAAGTCAATTGTGGTTAATATACAGTCAAACTTCAAGATTTTTAGTGAACATCAGCATTTTGAAGAGATACTCATCATTTGATCAAAGTTTGATCGTGATTCCTCAAGGAAAGCCCTCAAATCATCAAAAGTTAAAAGTTGCCAAGTTAGGGTTTCCTTAGGAGAAGTCAACTGAACTTTGACCAAGCCTAACTTTCACATGATTAATCAACTTTTCCCCAACCAAAGCCCATTTTTAAGGAAAGTCAATTCTCTACAACTTTAAATATGTATTTCAAGTCCAAAAAGTGCTTTATTTGAAAGATATGAGCCAATACATTACAAGTCATTTCAAAAGTCAACAAAAGGACACTTTTTGTCAAGGCAACTTACATCAAGATAAAGTCTCCAAATGCAAAAATAATAAAAAACGAAATTGTAGAGGACATCTTGAGATTTCCAAAAAGTCCAAGATAAACTTTAAATAATGAAAAGTGAGAGAGTTATGCCTAGTGCAAGTTGGTAAATTTTGAGAAAATGCATAAAACGCAAAGTGATCAAACTTGAATCTTTGAACCAATGGGCCTAATTTTTTAGGTCTAAATATGTTTATGACATATTAAAGGACCTCTAAGTCCATTTATATATGGACATGATTTTATATTTCATTTTATTTCTATTTTTACTCAAATATTTTCAAAAGAAATCAAGTGAAATATCAAATAAATGGATCAATGCTTAAGTGGACTTCATTTGGATCATTCAAGGGGCCAAAATTCGTGACAAACAGCTAGCAAAAATCGTGTGAACCAAGAAGGAAAGTAATCTCTATCTTTGGAAAGTTTTGAAGCATATTTGGTACACTTGATTACACATGATATGGTACCATATTTGTTACCCTAATTTGATCTCATATATATGAACAACAACTCAGACCAAATGAGGACACACAGATGCTGCCCCAAGAACCACCTCCAAAATCTCTGAAAATTTCAAAGCTAGGGAAACCTGAAACCCTTGTGTCCATCCGTTCTCAAGCAGTTTCAAGTATTGGTTCGTCTCCCTGAACATCCCAGGAGTTGATCCCAACCATCACTCAAGCCAAAGCACAGCCGGAATAAGCCACTCGATCTCACTGGTCTTGGTAAAATTCTCAAAATCGAATCTTTCAATTTACGCCTTGTTAACTAATTTCATTTGTTCATGTATGTTTGTATGCATCAGTAAAGCAGACCTAACGTATAACATGTGAGCTTTAGTGCAGGAACAAGTTTGTGCCATTACTAGGGAAACGCAAACTGAAATATTTGAATCGCTGCATATATATGTTTTTAGATCAAGAGAACCCCACTAATGGATTTGCAGTGTTCGATTTAGTAGGATAGAGTACCTTTGGCTTTTCAAATTTGACATTTTTTTAGGTTTGGTATTTTGGACGACCGGAGAACACGATCGTAGTTTAACTCCGACGTCCCTGAGTTTTGTTTGACTCTGGCAGGGCTGGCATGGCACTAAGAAGCATCATGAATGGCTGATCCAAATAACAGGGGCCCACCTGTTTTGACTTTGTTTTGAAATTAAATTTTTAAATTTTTTATTATATATTTAATTATTTGTGTTTATATGAAAGGAAGTAATGGCCGCCCTAGCGGTAAGGGTGTTAGTGTACCAGGACATGGGTTCGATCCCTGTCTCTGGTATGTTATTTTTCTCATATTGCTTGTTTATAGATCCAGCGTGCCAAGCCTTCGCAAGTCTGCCATGCACTGTTACATCAACACCATCAGATCCGGATCCAGGGAATTAAATCTCACACCCACGTTAGACCCCCAAGGAGGCGTTGTACTGGATCACACGCAAGCAATTGGGTTGTTTGTGTTGGGCCTAGTGATTTCAGATTTCTCACCCCCCAGAATTACTTTTAGGCCCATTTCCTTTTTTGTTTTAATATTTATTTTGTTTTAGATAATTAACTTTTTTTTTCTAAATAATTAATTAAATCAATTTAATCTTTTTTAATTAAAATAAAATTAACTTAACCTTTTTTTAATTTAATTGAAAAAATTTAACTTAGTCTCTTTATGTTTTATTCATCAAATATTTGCAAATAAACATAACTTAGGTTTTAATTCCTTTTTTCTCAATAATAAACAAAAAATCAATTAATCATTAGGATATATCGTCAATTACATTTCCATTAAATAATATCTTTATTTCTTCTTACAACCTTCGCGCGTTTCTGTTATTATTTTGCATTAGAAATTTTTTATTATTATGTAACTGCTAAAAGTTGTAATAGTTAATTAGGGTTTACTATTTTCCCCCCATTATTATGGTTTATAACCCCCATCTCTGAAGCATTTTAATAGCATAGGTTTTATTTCTCGCACTTTATCGCTTTTCATTATAGTTATATTACTTTGTTAGTAACTAGGATTGTATGGCAAGATTAAAACAAAATGTTAGAAAACCTAATCAAAGACAAATTAACTTAAAACAAATCACTTTTCACACACGCACCTCTACAGTAACCTTACGTGTTGCCTTCGGATAAAGCTGTCATGTCCTGCGAACGTGAGACGCTTTAGCAAAGACCCTTGGTTAAAAGATCGTAGTCCCTCGATGACCCTTTGATGCTGCCTCGGTAAATGATCTTAGTCCCTTACGATAAGTTGCTAAAGCGCCCTACATGTTGCCTTTATGCCTGTATGATGACCCACGCATGTCCCTCACACATCCAACGACAGGGCTTCCTACTAACTAATGGTAGGATAGCACTATCTAAGGAGGAGGAAAATAACACGGAATACTTTTGAGTAGGTAGATAGCTCGTAGTTGCTTGCTCACGAAACAAAAACATTTCACATAAAACACTTATTTTCTGAAATATTTTCAAAACAAAAATTTTGTATGCGTTCTCAACGATACGAGAATCATTACAAAGTTTACCGAACTTAGGCATTTTCAAAATATTTTCAAAATTACACATTCACAAAGCATTTTTAAAAGTTAGCTAGTAATTAAGAGACCGTAGATAAATACGGATGAAAAGGATGATAATACCTTCCCTTTTCATAACCTACCCCCTTACTCAGAAAAATTCTCAAAGGTCTTTCCTGTTCTTTTCACTCTTTCCTTTATTAGATAAAAGAAAAGTCGGTGGTGATTCTTGTTATCCGTAATATTTGGATAAAATGCAAAACCAAAAGTCAGTTCTCCCACCGTATTACAACATGATGGTTGGTAATGTCCTTCAGATTAAAAAATACTGGTGTGACATACCAGATATCAATGAATTTAATATTCCATGATTTCATTGAAACCTTTATGCATGTCTATATTATGACATTATCATCAAATCCTCATCCAAAGATGGTCATTTAGACCACCTCCAAAAATCCTTTGTAAGGATGAGAAAGTACGGGTTAAAGATGAATTCATTAAAACGTGCCTTTTGGGTTGATGCAGGTGACTTCCTAGGTTTTGTAGTCCATAAGAAGGGGATATAGATAAATTAGAACAAGACAAAAGATATATTAGAGACAAAGCTTCCCTCAACTAAGAAACAAATTCAGCCATTACTAGGAAAATTCATTTTCCTTAGGAGGTTCATTTCAAACCTAAGTGGCAAAACTAAGGCTTTATTTCCGTTATTACGTTTAAAGAACGACGAAGAGGGATTTAAGTGGGAATCAGTGCACCAAGCAGATTTCGATGAGATATAATCTTACTTGACAAATCCTCTGATTATGTTACCTCCCATAAAAGGAAATCAATATAGTTGTATATTTCGGCATCTGAGTCAACAATTGGCAGCATGTTGGCCCAAGAGGATGCTAAGGGTGTCGAAAGAGTCGTTTGTCATCTTAGTGTTAGTTGGGATTTTTGATAAGCCTCAAATTATAGAATAGCAAAGGGGAAGGTGAGGAAACATGTAGTGAAGATTTGGTGATGTTCAAGAGCATGATCAATATATGTACTGATAACTTTTTAACTTGAAGGTGGTTGACTAAGATGTTGAAATCTATCCTGGAAAAAGAGTTATGGACTTAGTAATTTTTCCAAGCAACAAGTGAAGACATTTCCACCAAGGCAGTTGAATTGTACAACCTAGTTAAATAACCACTTTTTGTCCTTGTCTGTATTGAAGAGACACGTGGAAGCGGTTTTTTGAAGCAAAATACATGCAACAAAGAACATGGAATTCATGGGAGAAAAGTCTGCCTTTAGCAGTTATTTAGATTTCAGTATAAATAGTAGTTATAATTATAGAATTAAGGGTGTCAAATTTACTATCAAACTCAAAAAACTCAAAGTACCAAGCGAAAAGAGAAATACGTTCCAAGAGTGCAATGTACGTTTGATCACCAATTTACATTTATGCAAAGCTTTACTTTTGAATGTACATTCCTTTCCTATTCTTTTCATTGTCAAACTCTTTACTTTTCCAGTCAAGTTTAACTTTAATTTGTTTTAGTTTCATAACGTCATTTCGTCACTATCAAAATCAATCATACATTATTACCTGCACATTATTTGGAAAACTTCAAGCACATTGTTCTAAGACTCTCTAGTCGGTCTTGTAAGTAACATTTAATAAGAGACTACAGATGTTTACCAAATTTCAAGGTAAAAAAATTGGCACGCCTAGTGGGACTTTGTGGCTAAATTTTAAAATAAATTGTTATAATCATCGTGTTTTTTCTATATGTGGTTTTGTTTTGCGTGACACACTACCAATGTTTGTTTATCATGAAATTGAGAAGTGGGAAACAATTTTCTGAAATTTCATGTTCTAACACAGACACTAATACTTCTAACCCATCACAAAATAATGCTCAAAATATAGATGTCATACCAGTTAGTAAAACAACTCAAAATGCAACATTTTTGTCCCCTGTTAGGACATCGACCGTCGTTGGCTCGATAACAACTATTTTTTCAATGCTAGTGCAAGGGGTGATACCCCCACCACAGTCAAGAGGTTCACCTTTTAACCCTTTGAGGGCACTTTTTCAATTAGGTTTGATGCCGCCTCCGGGATATTATCAATATGGCATGCCAGAGTCGATCTGGATGGCCTTTAGTCGAACATATCGACATATGTTGATAATACAATAGTTAATGGACCATCTTTTAACCATCACAATGCATCTGTTGCAACCTTAAATAATAGTGGTCGACCATGAGGAATAAGTTATATCCCCAAACAACACCTTCACTGAATATGACTTTTGTGATGGCTATGAGGAAACAAATGGACGAAAGTAATCTTGAGTTGGTGAATAATATTTCCTAAAATATGGGTACTATATTTAACCCCATGACCACCAATACTAACCAAAGTTATGAACTGGGGCTAACCAGATGAGTTTAATTATCAATTTCTCCAACGCTCTTCCAGTGCAAGTTCGACCAACTCCTTAAGTATCGAACATGAAGCCAGCCCAAACACTAGATAATGGGGTAGCTCTAGTAAATCAGGGACAATCTATGGGATTTCGACCATAAGAACCCACTCCTGGTAGGGAGGATGAATAATACATAGGTCAATATAGCCCTAGGCCAGTGATAGTGCAGAGAAGCCAGGATGTTGGCCATGTTTTAATAAATGTCCAACATAATAACCTTGGGGGCATAAAAATATTGCCAATGTGGTGAAACAGATTTTGGCCCAGAATGGCCTTAATGTTGGCCTTCACAGGCCCAATATTATTTCTCCCTTATCTAAACATGTTCGAATAACTGAATTACCTAATGGATGGAAAGTCCCTAAGTTCACCAAGTTTATTGGTGATTCAAATGAATTTGTTATCGAACATATTGTCGTGTTTCAAACCGAGGCTGGCGACATTTCCAAAAATGAGTTTATAAATAGTATTTTCCTAGTTCGTTAACCAAGAATGCATTTACTTGATTTAAAATGCTGCCTCCTAACTCCATACAAACATGGAGCCAATTGGAGAGATTATTCCATGAACAGTTTTACCTGGGCCAGTTAAAGATAAGTTTGAAAGAATTGGCTAGTGTCAAGCATAAGATGCTGGAATAAATTCCCAAGTACTTGAGCCTGAATTGGTCAAAATGGACGTTGGAGGCCTAGATTATTTCATTAGGAAGAAGTTAGATACTCAGTGTCTTAAGGATATGGCAAAACTGGCTAATAAGGATCGGCAGGTCGAACATTTGAAAGCCGAAAAAGCCATAACATCTAAGTATAATAAAAAAGATAATGTTGTGTGTGTTGATATAGAAGAATATATCTCAGACATGGTCGATGACTATGTCGAAGAGGGTGAGGTCAATGTGGCAGAACTAAAGTCGGGTCCTCCCTATGTATGCAAACTGTTGAAACCTTCGAACGGGGAAATTCTGTCGAACCTAAGAATGACAAAATCGTCACGAATACTTATACTTTTTTTATCACAAAATATGATGAAATATTTGATTTACTGGTTGTTGATGGGCATATTATTGTGCCCACGTGCCTAAAAAATCCCCCATTAGAACAAAAGAAAAAGAGAGGTATTTGCAAATACCATAATTTCTTAGATCATAAGGATTCTCAATGTATACTTTTCAGGGATCTGGTACAGAAAGAATTGAAACAAAGAAGGCTTCAATTTAGCGAGAAGCAAAAAGCCTTTATGCAAGTTGATGTTGACCCTCTTCATTTGGCAAAGCCAATTTTGTGGAACCTTTTGAAACAATGATGATGGAGGCTACGGATGGCCTCAAAATGGATGTTGAAACAGGAAATTACAATGAAGACTTGTCAAAGAAAACTATTGTTGACATGATAAAATTTTATTTTTCCTCAAGCTAAAGAAGACTTGGTGGACTTTCTGAACCGATGCAAGTTAAGCAATTCAAGGACTATGTTATATCCTAGATGTATTATAGTGTATGGTGAGAAAAATGCCAAAGAGTTTGAAGGTACTAAGGCTACAAACCTTAGGAGAGGTCGACATGATGAAAATACCTCTAGGTTTATGTTCGACAAATGAGGATTCCTTCACAGGAATCAACAGTTTCAAGGGAAAATTAAGCCTCATTATCAGTAAACGTATCATCCCCCAGTTAGTGCTCCTAAGGATAAGTAGGTGCGATCGGTTAACCAAAAGGGGCCAAATTAAAAGAAATGGAGGGTAATCAAAATAGGGACAAGTTCTTCTAAGTAGGATCGCTCTAATATGCCAAAGAAACGTTCTTATGGGCCTCACGTCTACAAAGGAAAAAACCCAATGACAAGGACCTAATGAAGACGTTTTCAAAGGAACAAGAAGGATGCAAGAGAAGCCTCACAATCCAATGTTCAAAAATAACCAGTTACTGAAAAAGAAAGAAGTGGCCAAGAAGCCAGTTAAAGATAAGTTAACCTCAAACACAGCTGATGACTTCCCGACAAGTGTACCAATAATGTTGAAGTAATAAAAAGATCGAATCCATAGGGACTGCTATTTAACAAGACAATAATCGTGCAATGTTTGGAAAATAGTACATGGGAGGTTTTTGGAGTTTTAATGCAAAAAATAATAAAAGTTTTTTTAAGAATGATACGAAAGCGGTTAGGTTTTGTTAAAGAATCGACTAGTTCACTATTATTGATATTTGATATATTGCGTAATTGATATTGTTGCTAAAATTCCACGGCGGGTTATCAATACCTTTATACCCAATCGCTTGGCGTATAGCTCACTAATCTCTACTCGGAGCTTCCTATCCCTAGTCCACCAGCGTAAGCAATATTAGCCATTGCAAAAGAACATTAATCCCTAAGTTGATGTCTCTTATTCCTATTCAACCGGCATAAGCATATCAATTGCCCTAGGTCCAACGTATAGGCTAATGTTTAGTATTCCTTATGCGCATAAAATCAGATTAAAAGAGCATCTCACATAAAAAGCATTACGAACAAGGTACAATTGAATAAAATAATAACATCAATAAATTATGCAATATCAAATCAAACATGTGTTCCAACAGTACTAAAAAAGGTTCATCAAAACAAAACCTAACCTGTGGAAATTAGCTACTCATAATTAAAATTACAATACCAATAAAATATAAGAGGCTTGCATACAAGATCCCTTGAAGAACTAGCCTCAAATGCCTCTAAATGTGCTCCAAATATGCCTTTCGATGTTATAAATTGTCACTTGCAATGTAAAATCGTAGAACCCTTAAAATAGTGCCAAAACCCCCTTTAAAGCGTCAAGAAAGTATCAGAATGCGTCTGAAAGTGCCCAGAAAAAGGGCCTATCACGCACACGATAACCTGCATCACGTACGTTATGCAACTTATCCAAGCCCATCGCGCACGCGATGGTGGCGTGATTTTTCAAGTGGATGACACGCTTTTGGTCATTTTTCAGCTAAAATTTCTCCAAGTCTTTATTTCTTCATACTTAGTCTTTTTTGCTTCATTCTTTGGATATTCTTCATCAAATTAAGTGATCTTTGGCTATTTTTTCTCTGTTTATTCGACATAATATATGCAATGACAGAGTGTCATCACAACCCCAAACTTAATATGTTACTTGTCCACAAGTAACTCGCCTGCAACTAAAAGTTCCAAACAGAGACACAAAATACAACATCAGCCATTGAACATCACCATAATAATTTTTACCTGATCATCATTTTAGCTTCTAACTGCAATATGGCAAGGAAACCTCCTCAAATTTTAACAAGTACTTGACCTCTCTCTCATCTCACTATAATCCTCTGAATTGACAAGATGATCTCTCAATCAACATGCAAAACTGCTTATACTGAGTTTGATCATGTTAACAAAATCCATCATAATAATCAAAACACACACACTCGCTTTAAGGGCTTTTTCGAATGTAGTGTGGCTTATCATAACTAAATATATGTAAGGACCGAGTGTCAACACAACCCCATACTTAATTTTTTTTTTGTCCTCAAGAAAGTTTCATGTAACTGAAAATTCCAAATAGAAAAACAAAAATACAATAGCAACAACTGAACATCACCATAATTATTTTTTACTTGATCACCATTCAAGCTTCTAACTTTAATCCAGAAAAATCAGGAAACCTCCTCAACTTATAGCAAGTACTTAACTTGTCTCTCATCTCACTATAATTTGTTTAATTGACAGGGTGATCACTCAATCAACATGAAAAACTGCTTATATGGAGTTTGATCACGTTATAATAAAATTCATCACAGTAATCAAAACACACACACTTTGAGAACCTTTTCTAATGTAATGTGTCTTAGGTTTAGGTAGGATATTTTTGGGAAATTAGGTTTAAACATTTTAAGTTAGGTTCCTAGTTCTCCTATCATTATCATACTAACTATTTTTCTTCTAACTACTACTAAAAATTTATGCATTTTTGTGCTCTATGTCATTTTCATTCTTTTTCTCTTTTTTTTTTTAATAAGTTATTTTAACTTCTTGATTTTTCTCACTATTTTTTAAATTTTTGAAAATTATCTCTAGTACCCCAAACTTAAACTTTGCTCACTTCCAAGAGTAACCCCAAACTTGTTCTTTTGCTTATGATAGTAAAACTAAAACAATTTTACCTAAATCTAAAGAGAGAGTTGAAAGAATTGATATTTCGAGTCAATTGGCTAACAATTATGGCTATGTCACCGAAACAAAAGTCTGGGCTCAAAGTGGTTAAAAAGGATGTTTAATAATATACGGGTTGGATTAAAAGGCTTGGAGTTTAAACAAGAAATTGTCTCAGTATATGTAAATCATACTATATAAATAGAATCGTAAATAGTTCGAACTTGATAAAACAGTAAAGCATGGATACCTCAAAGAATAAATTGGTGAACAATGGAAGTATTTGGCTCAAACCTTACTAGATGAGGTATCTGGAGATTGAGTACAAGCTTGTTGATTTTGTTTCCATCTTTCTCTTTCTCTTAGTATGCCACCTTCCAGGTGATCAGTCTCTATCTAATGGTGCTTTTGGATTATTTGTTTAATGCTAGAGTTGTACTTATTTGTAAATCCGAAAGAAATAGAATAAGCAAACTTGTTCATTAATTTCCAGCAACAAAAAATAATACACTGATAAAAAGGACTTATAAGTAGTAATTTATGTACGACATGCTAGACAAAAGCTAAATAAAAAATTGCGGAAATTAAAATTCGCTTCATCTTCTTTGTCATCTGTTACCAAATCTGAAAAATTCTTGCATGTCGCTCATTGAGTTGTAAAAGTTTCTATTTTTTATTTCCCATTCTACTCGCATATGTTCTCTTCTTCTTGCTTGTGCATTATCTTAATCCCAGAAATAATTTTCCATGTCTTCTGTAATTTCAAACCGACTTCTTAAATCTTTTGCAGGAGTGTTATTTGTTGTTGATTGTATAAGTCTTCAAATATTGATGCAAAATGTGGTGGTTTGGCACATAAGGTGATTGAAATTTCATTGGCCCAACTTGTTATCCCGTTGCATATGCTTCCATTCTTTTTTCGAATTTACTAGTTTGTTGAGTTTCTATATGTGTTACTTCCTAAATATCTGGATGATTTCCCTCAGCAATGTCCCCTGCTTGATTATTTTCTTATTTTGGTTGGGGGTCTATTGCTCTCTTCTTTTGTTGAAACCTTTTCATTGTTGTAGCACTAATTGGATCCATAGGGCTTAACATTTTGTCATCAGGCTGAGTCGGCACTCCAGCTAACTTGCATAATTCATTAATAACACAAAAATGTCCCCGAGCTTTGTTTGTGGAGTTATACATGTATTTAATATTTTCAGCAATTAAATAACCCACGTTAATTGGCTCCCAACTCAAAAGAGATAACATGCCCAATCACCTCTTTAAAATGAGTTATGATTAATCGGAAGCTGCTTCTAGGGTCTGCACAAAAAAAGATGTTCATTCTCTAGGCACGGGGCAAAATCTGTAGTTCTAAGTCGTAGTCTAAGAAAATGCCATATTTCCAATTCAGCCCCAAGTTTAAAGAAACATGTTGAGCATTTTTTGTCCTATTTGATCGTTAATCTAATGATGTTCGTCTCTATAAGTTATAAGAGTACATACCTCAGGGTGTTGTAGATGGAGAAGAGGTTTTATTTCGGCATGAGAAAAGTAAACTGTTTACCTCGCACATATGATGTATAAGAAACATCGCTTAGAAAAGCGACATTGTATAAAACTCCAAGCTAATGGTCTTGTTTGTTTCTTCAATTAAATTGTTAAACCATTCCCATTGTATTTGTTGTAGCAACTCTATTATTTCCGAAAATCCTTCTAAATGTGTACAATAAAATGATCTCTCTCTCTCTCTCTCTCTCTCTCTCTCTCTCTCTCTCTCTCTCGTACAACATGGTAATCTAGCAACTTGAGATATTTCTTTGCATTGGCCTTAGCATGGAACTTCAGATTGCAAAAAGCTGGAACATATGGAGTAATAAGCGTGTTTGAATTTTACCCATTTTGCACTCTTTTTCTCTTAGGAGCCATCTGAAAGATATTCACACACAAACTAGAATTTTTAAGAGAATATGCCAAAATTTATGAGTGGGAGAAGAATTTTTGTGAGTAATATGAGTGAAAAGATGAGATTATAGATAACTAGGATTGCTACTACCTTTTATATGCAAGTAAGGGATCCATCACGTGTGTGATGGTAATGGAATTTTGAGCCCAACTGTCATCTCTCTGACAACTAGAATAAAGTAACAATTAGTCAACTCAAATGTATCAAAAGATACACGAGTACGTACAAAAATAGAAACCCCCTTGAAGAATCCTAAAACCCTAATACTAATAAAAATAGGCTTTTTCTTATGTTTTACAAAGTTCTTGATGAATGTAGGTTTAGGTGATTTCTTTAAATACTCCTCAGTGATCGATGGGCCTTGAATCTGCACCCAGATATTCCTTGTTGCATAAGCTGAGGGCTGCACCAATTTGTGCAGAAAGATCTCCTTAAATCTTGGAACAAAACACAAGGTTTCATAAATTGTCTCAAAGCCCATTTTTGGCAACCTCTGTACAGCTGGAGATAAATTAAATGTTCCATATTAAATATTCTTAACCTCCAAAAATTAGTGAGATAAATCAAAAAGGAATCTCACAAAATAAATTTAAATCTTGTTAAGAATAACCACAACCTATATTGATGTTCTGGTACTGGATGTCACAACATCTGTTAGAACATTTTCCTTCAAATGAACCTGACCAGCATGTTAGAACATCTTCCATAACATCATGCTGCAAACCATGTTTTAGCAAAATTGTTGCCAATCTTAAAACCATGGTATTATCAATCTCCCCCTTTGGAAAATTTTAGATAAAACAACCAAAGGCCAATTAAACTGCAGAGAGGAATAAAACCATAAAGGAATAAGACCACAAAAAATAAACTGCATCATAAAAATATACATCAGAGTTACATCAGCTACAAAAACAGACATATTCAACACTCCCCATATCACACATAATAAGTTCTCCCCCTCAAGGAAAAACCCACACCAATTTGCATCTCCAATTTTTTTATGGATACATCATGGTTCTTACTCATGGTTTTATATTGTTTGGTTACCTGTTCAAAGCTATTATGAGTTTCTTGAATGAACTTTTGCAGGGTCTCTTCCAGAGGAGACAATTTCCTCTAAGCTGGAGCTTGTTGAGTATTCTGGTTTATAGCTAGTGTTTGACTATTTATCCACTTAATGTTTGGGTGATCTTTCCAACCTAGATTGCATATGTTATAATATGGATTATTCTTATGAAAATTTTCAAACTGGGCTTCTTCGATAGAGCCCTCAGTGGTGCACATTTTGTTTGCATGTCCTTCTCTGTAGAAATCACACTTTAGTGTTTGTACCTGACTCACATTAGATTGATTCATGATGCTTTCAACTAATAGTTCAATTTGAGCTAATAAAGCAGTATGGACATCTAAATTTATTATACCTTTTGTTGTACTTGTAGCTTCAATATTAGCATATCTTTCACTTTTGGAGCGGTATTCATTCAAACACTTTTTTTCAATCAAATCCCTTACTTGAGGTTCGGTCATTATTCTGATTGTGCCTTCCACTGAAGCATCTACATCTGTGTTTGAATCTTGAGACCTTTTATAAAACTTTGTATTTGATTCATGTTGTTCAAGTTATGATTTGAGCACCTGCATGATAACAATTTAAATCTTTCCCATGAATCATAAAGAGATTTTATCTCTTGTTGCTCAAAATTCATGATTTCGGTTTTCCTTTCAGTGAACTGCATGGTGGCGAAGAATATTTCAAAGAACTTATCCTATAGCTCTTTCCATGTTCCAATGGTACCATTAGGAAGACACAATAACCAATCATTTTCCCATCCTATCAACGAGAACACAAACAACTTCAACTTTATCTGATCTTCAGTGGCTTTAGCTGGTTGGCACATGGAGGTTGTTTCATGGAAGCAAGCAAGACGCTCCCACGGATCCCAAATTGCATTCCCTTCAAAAGGATTGTCTCGTAAACCTGAAAGAACAAAAAAAATTATATCAAAGTTAGCAGGGTCAGTGGGTATAAAACCTCTAGAGATATGCCTTGTGTCGGCCCTCCTGCAGTAGTCCCCTATATTTTGGGGTAGTGGTACGTCTACCATTGTGATTTCCTCATCTAATTCACTATATGAAGAAACACTAGAATTCTCTACTTTTATCTCTTGTGCTAGAGTAGTTTCTCTAGCAGCTTTTTGGTTTGCTCGTGTTGTCCTCTCAATTTCTAGATCAAGTGGTATCAACTTTGATCTTGAACTGCACATGCACAAATAAAATACCTTAGTAGTAGTGCATAACAGAAAATAAAAATTAAACCAAGAAAACAAAAACAAGAATTAAAATTAAATAAGAATGTTACACAAGTGTTCCCTTGTTGAAATTATCAACAGTCCCCGACAACAGAGCCAAAAACTTGATGACTTCTTCGTAAGTGTACTAATAATGTCGAAGTAATAAAAAAATGAATTCACAGGTGTAGTGTTTAGAAAATAGTAAGGGGGGGGGGGGGGGGGGGGGGTTCGAGTTTTAATGTGAAAAATAGTAAAAGTTCTTCTGACAATGATATGAAAGTGGTTAGGTTTTATTATTGAAACTCTGGCTGTCAGATCTCGGATGTTCTAAGAGATATTGAGACACGGGATTCGACTTCACACACAACAATAAGATATATAGGAAAAATAAACTGTGTTGAAAGTAAATAACACAAGATATGTTTACCCAAATCAGAAAAACCTTCCTACTCTGGGGGATACCAAGCCAGGGACAAAATTAATTAGATGGTATCAATTTGTAGACCTCACAGCAAACATCCCAGTTTACATTCTACGCACTTAATCACTATCCTTTGCTTAACTTATACCTAAGACAAACCTAGGTATGAAGCCCGCCTCAAATCCCTCTTCAATTAAACTCACCAATTGGAACAACTCTAAACACAAGTAGAGAACAAAATCGAAAGTCACTCTTCCAAGACACACAAAACTCAATGCTTAAAATCTTATGAGAATTGACACGTAAATACTAAATGTTTCACAGCTTGTGAGTATCTGACACACAAATGTTCTATGCTTAAAATCTTAAGAACATCTGACACAGAACTTAAAACCCACAATAAGGATTCTAAAAACCCTAACAAAAATACATAGATAAGTTCCACCTAATACTAGGTATACACAAGTCTAATTATAACATTATGTTGGATTGGGTTGGGCTTCAAATCTGCAGCAATGAGGCTGCACAAAGCCTGCACAATTTTCTCCAAGATAACAGGTCTTCAATCATTAGTTTCCTAAAATGTATCCACTTTAAGAAACTATGCAATCTTTGAAAACCAACATAAAAAAATTCTGATTTGTCAATCTTGGATGCCACATTAGCTAACTGAATATTCCCCAAATATTAAGTTACTTAATAAATCATCTAAAACATAACTAACAGTTGCTGTAAACGCGATGTCTTATCTACAGGTTGAGACATCTTCTTCGACATGTTTAAAATAGCAAGTTGGGACTTCTTTGTTTAATATGTTGCTGCCAAGTTGATTTTACTAAAATATATGCCAATCACAATTTCAGAGAAATAATAATCTCCCCCTTTGGCACATTTTGGCTAAAACAACCAAATAACCCTTGCACACAAAACGCCAAAATATGTTTGAAAATAAATTAAACACACACATCAGAGGCACAACAACAGAAAAGAAACAAGCAAGGTTAGCAGCATAAAATAGGTTAGTAGCACAAAACCAAAACAAAGTTAGAAGATCTACTAATACAGCTGCACACAAAATAGAGAATCTAAGTTCTTAACACCGTGATGTTAAGACATCACATATGATATCTCCTCAGAGCCTTCAGTCCAGAACAGAGCAGGGACTCCCCCTCAAAACCTATTTAGTAAAGAGAATAAGAAATTCTCCCCCTCAAAAGTACCCTCAATAGTACTTGTTCTAGTACTCTCAGTAGCATACTACTCCCCCTTTTTAGCCATAATATGACAAAGGTTAAGTAGACAATATTAGCAAGCAAAAATTTTAAGCACCTAAGAATTAAGTAGTAGGGTGCACAAAATTAAAAATATCCTAGGCATTTAGCCCTTACAAAATCATACACTAAAATAAACAAGACCATAAGACAGATCCAAACAAAATCACATGACCAACTGTCATGTATCAGAGTGTTCTTCAGCTTTGACAAAACGTGTCTCAAGTGCAGCACCATCCTTAGCATCTTTATTAACAGATGCAGCACCAATAGTAATTGTTATAACTCATCATAGATACAGATCCCAAGTCTCCTCCCCAAGTTCTCAAACTTCATTGTATCAAGAGCTTTTGTAAAGATATCATCAATTTGATTTTTAATACTCACTTGCTCAAGATTTATGACTTGGTCCTCCAAAAGTTATTTGATAAAGTGATGCCTGATGTCAATGTGCTTGGTCCTACTGTGTTGAATAGGATTTTTGGAAATGTTGATAGAACTTAAATTGTCACAAAATAATGTCATAACATCTTGTGTGACATTATACTCAGACATCATTTTCTTCATCCATACCAGTTGAGAGCAGTTGCTTCCTGCTACTATGTATTCAGCTTCAGCAGTAGAGAGAGAAACATAATTTTGTTTCTTACTGAACCAATAAATCAAATTTCCTATAAAGAGACATCCACCAAAGGTGCTCTTTCTATCATCTGCACTTCCATACTAATCAGCATCACAGAATCCCACAAGAATGAAACTTGAATCATGAGAATACATCATTCCATAATTGCCAGTGCCATTGACATACTTCAAAATCCTTTTCACTTGATTGATATTACTCACCTTAGGTTCTGCTTGATATCTAGCACAAACTCCAATTGCAAAGGTTATATCTGGTATGCTTGCAGTGAGATATAGAAGACTTCTAATCATGCTTCTATACAAACTCTGATCAACACTCACCCCATTTGCAACTTTAGATAGCTTTACATAAGTAGGAGCAGGATTTCTCTTATGTTTGGCCTTCTCCATTCCAAACTTCTTCACAATATTCATGGCATACTTACTTTGACAAAGAAAAATGGAATCTTCTATATGCTTAACATGTAAACCAAGAAAGTGTGTCAGTTCACCTACCAAACTCATCTCAAACTCAGATTGCATCTAGTCAATAAAATGGTGAACCATTTCATCTAAATTTACCCCAAAGACAATATCATCTACATAAATCTGAGCTATCATAAGCTCTTCATCCCTTTCTTGGACAAAGAGAGTCTTGTCAATTCCACCCTTTGTGTATCCATGATTGACAAGAAATTCAGCCAACCTTTCATACCAAGCCCTTGGAGCTTGTTTTAAACCATATAAAGCCTTCTTTAGTCTGAACACATGATTTAGGAAAGATGGATCAACAAATCCTTTTGGTTGTTCAACATAAACCACTGCATTCAGGTACCCATTTAGAAAGGCACTCTTGACATCCATCTGATACAGTTTGAACTTTAAGTGACAAGCCACTCGAAGTAACAGTCTGATAGACTCCAAGCAAGCCAAAAGAGAAAAAATTTCATCAAAGTCTACTCCTTCAATATAAGTAAACCCTTGAGAAACCAACTTGGATTTATTTTTGATGACATCTCCTTATTCATCTGTCTTATTCTTATACACCCATTTTGTACCAATAACATTCGTTCCTTCAGGTCTTGGTACCAAATCCCAGACTTCATTTCTCTTGAATTGACCAAGCTCATCTTGCATAGCATTAATCCATAACTCATCAGTCATGGCTTCCTTCAAATTTTTAGGCTCAATCTTTGACATAAAACAAACATTTGATACAGCTTCCCTTGATTTGGTTACTCTTCCTTGTCTATGATTTCCTATTATCAGCTCCATAGGGTGATCCTTTTGAATTTTGAGAGAGGGTCCCTTGTCAGTTACCTGAGTTTCTTCAGCTTCAGAGTCGACACTTGAGCCAGCAGCATCTAGGATGGGTGTTGTAACATTTTCTTCAGGAACCATATCTTCAGTTGGAATAATTGTCTCAACTTCTTCTGGGACATCATCTTCTATAGTTGATTCATCAATAATCACATTTGAAGACTCTATAATCACCTTGGTTCTAGATTTGAAAACTCTATATGCTTTTTTGTTAGTAGAGTATCTCAAAAAAAAATACTTCATCACTTTTAACATCCAACTTCCTTTTTGGATCTCGGTCAGCCAGAATGTAACACTTACTCCCAAAGACATGGAAGTATTTAACAGTTGGCTTTCTTCCTCTCCATAATTCATAAAGAGTAACTAAGGTTCAAGTTCTAATTGTCACCCTATTGTGAATATAGCAAGTAATGTTCATGGCTTCAGCCCAAAAGTAAAGGGGCAATTTCTTGGCATCAAGCATAACTCTAGCACACTCTTGAATAGTTATGTTCTTTCGTTCAACCAAACCATTTTGTTGAGGAGTGATGGGTGAAGAAAACGCATGACTAATTCCTTCAAAAGCACAAAATTCCTCAAACTTGTTGTTCTCAAATTCTTTCTCATGGTCACTTCTGATTCTGACAACACCACAGTCTTTTTCTCTTTGAATTTTGTGACATAACTGTTTGAACACTTCAAACATTCAAACTTATCTTTGATGAAATTCACCCAATTGAATCTTGAGTAATCATCAACAACAACATAGGAATACCTTTTTCCTCCAAGACTTTCAACCTGCATAGGTCCCATCAAGTCCATGTGAATTAGATTTAGAACTCTTGTGGTAGCAAGATGTTGGATCTTCCTATGGGACATCTTTGTCTGCTTCCCAATTTGACATTCACCATAAATTATCCCTTCATCAATCTTTATCTTAGAAATATCTCTAATAGCTTCCTTTGACAGGATCTTCTTCATACCCTTGAGATGTAGATGACCAAGCTTTGGATGCCATATGTTTACTTCATCATCTTTTGACATTAAGCATGTTGAGATACATTCTGGAGAACTCCATAGGTAGCAATTGTCTTTTGACCTGGTTCTCTTCATAACCACTACATTCTTATCATTTGTAATCAAGCATTCAGATTGAGTAAAGTTCACTTTAAGACCTTGATCAGAGAGTTGATTGATACTTATCAGATTTGTTGTTATCCCTTTCACAAACAACACATTATCGAGACTAGGCTGTCCAACATGATCAACCTTTCCCATGCCTTTGATTTCACTCTTTGATCCATCTCCAAAAGTGACATAGCTCGTGGCACGTGGTTTAATTTCCACAAGGAATTTCTTCATGCCATGTGTCTGGAACAACCACTATCAAAATACCAATCTTCTCTAGTTGAGGCTTTGAACAAAGTGTAAGCTATAATTCCATATGAATCATGACGGGGAGTTCTTATTGACATGACTTCAGTATTAACATTTTTTCGTCTGTAGGGAGTCCTATAGACATCTAGTTTCTAGCAGGAGGACTTCAAATGACCAAGAAATCCATAATGGTGATATCTCCATGGATGATACATAGGACTAGAGTATCTTCCCTGATGTCTTGACTGATGTTGGTACATGTGCCTTGACATCTTCTATTCTTGTTTCATTCTTTGGGGGACAAACTCCATAACTTGCTTTTGGTTCTTCTCAGCTTGGTTCTCGGTTTGAAGGATCTCATTCAACATAGCAATGACATTGTTTAGTAATCTCACGAATTTGGTCATATTGTCAAACTTTAATTTTTGCAATATTACCTCCACTCTAAGATTTGTAATGATAGATAGGTGCTCTTCTTTCTCATCCTCTAATTGAGCAATACGTATCTTTTGTATCAGTATCCAGTTCACTAACCGTGAGTTCCCCAATATATGATTCTTTACCAGATTCATAGGATTTTGTATCAGACCCACAAATTCTAGTCAAGGCAGTCACCTGCTTGGCTGAATCTTCTTCATTATAACTTTCAGATTCTCCATATGACCATGACACAGACAATTCCTTCCCTTGCTTCTTGACATAGGTGGAACATTCAGTTCTTATGTACCCATATCCCTCACATTCATAACACTTGACACATTTCCCTTGATTTTTCTTCTCCTCAAATTTTGACTTCCTTCCTAGGTCCTGGTTTTTGTTGATGTCAGATAACATGTTCTTAACATTCAACCTGGACTTCCTTAACACCCGGTTAAACTGTCTCCCCAGTAGCACAAGATCATCAGACACTCCTTCTAATTTTACACTTCCTCTACTTTGTGAGTCATCACTGCTAGAAACAAATGATATACTCTTCTTCTTTTCAGACCTTTCATTGATGGCAAATTCAAAGGTCTTAAGATAACTTATCAATTCATCAATACTCATAGTGCTTATATCATGAGATTATTCAATGGAAATCACCTTCATTTCAAACCTCTTTGGAAGAGATCTGAGCATCTTCCTGATCAGTTTATTCTCTGAAATCTTCTCTATCAGATCCTCTGAGTCGTTAGCAATGTCTAGCACAATCATGTGGAAGTATTGAATACTTTCATCCTCCTTCATCTTCATGTTTTCAAATTTTGTAGAGAGAAGTTGAAGTTTTGCCATTTTCACCTTAGGATTTCCTTCATGCACTTTCTTTAGGGTTTCCCAAGCAACCTTACCATGATTGCAATTCTTGATCATTTTGAACACGTTATTATCAACCCCATTGAATATTGCGTTCAGTGCTTTAGAGTTCCCATGAGATGAAGCCTCATCATCATCACTCCAATCTTCTTCAGGCTTCAACACATCATTATCTTTACCATATTCTCCCTTAGCTTTAGGAAGATCCCATCCTTTGATAACATTTTTCCAGGCCTTGTTGCCCAAGGACTTTATGTATGTTTCCATATGAAGTTTCCAATTGTCATAGTTGGTACCATCCAGAATAGGTATTTTCACCGTGATCCCATCATCCTTGTCCATTACACCAGAAAGTAACTTCCCTGAATCTCACCTAGAGTCATAGAAGGATACTTGTTTTGATACCAATTGAAATTCTGGCAGTCAGATCCCAGATGTACTAAGAGATGTCGAGTTATTTACTCAATGCTTAAAAGCTTAAGAACATTTGACACAGAATTTACAACCCGCAATAAGGATTCTAAAATCCCTAACAAAAAAACACACGTAAGTTCCACCTAATACTAGGTATACACCAGTCTATTTATAATATTATTCTGGACTGGGTTGGGCTTCAAAATCACAACAATGAGGTTACATAAAGTCTGCACATTTTTCTCCAAGATAATAGGTCTTCAATCATTAGTTTCCTAAAATGTCTCCGTTTTTAGAAACTATGCAATCTTCGAAAACCAACATAAAAATATTCTGATTTATCAATCTTGGATGCCACATAAGCTAACTGAATATTCCCCAAATATTCAGTAACTTAATAAATCAGCTGAAACATAACTAACAGTTATTGCAGACGCGATGTTCTATCTCCAGGTTGGGACATCTTCTTTGACATGTTGAAAAGAGCGAGTTGGAATTTCTTTGTTCAACATGTTATTGCCAAGTTGATTTTACCAAATTGTATGCTAATAACAATTTCAGAGAAATAACAATTATAGAATCCCCTAATTCTCTATTGTTGATGTTCGATGTATTGCATAATTGATATTGGCAAAAAGCCAATAAATTGGCATAAGACGTTAAGTCAAGTGATTTGGGCATGTCAAAACTCTCCCAAAGATTTGAACAACTCTACGCCATTTTGATTGACTTATGGACAAGATGCAGTACTCCCTTTGGAGATTCATTTGTAGTCCGTCAGAATCCAAAGGCACTATGAAATTCCCACTGAGTATTACTGGAGAATTGTCTTTGATGAGTTGGTTGATTCAGATGAAGAGAGATTACCTGCTTTGGATGTTTTAATTCAACAAGAGGAGAGAGTTCCAAAGCATACAATAAAAGGTTAAGTTAAAAATTTATGTACTAAGGGGTTTAGTTTGAAGGTTATTCTTCCTATGAATAAGAAGGATCGAACCTTAGGAAAATGGTCCCCAAACTAGGATTGACCTTTTAGAATATTACAAGAATTTACTAATAATGCTTATGAGGTCAAAGAATTGACCCCTCAGGGTTGAACCATGCGAATCAATGGTAAATATTTAAAAATATATAGACTTGTGTTACATGAAATAAAGATTAATGAAGAATAGAATGTGTGCTCCAGAAACGAAAAGGCTAATTATTTCAGCATGAGTGTCAAAATGCCATGAAATGCATATTTTAGATTACAAAACAATTGTCTGAAAAAACTTAAAGAGAAAACAAATAGTCAATACAATAGTGCAAATTATAAAAATAAAAATAAGCCTTGTTCTTGTTATATCGGCCCTTGGAAGCATTGAGTCGACGAACAGCTAATAAGAGGGCAGAGGTGAAACTTTCAAGTTTTGCATCCAGGTCCTTAACCTTTTCAAAGTGTTGGACTTTGATTATAACTTCAACATCCAATTCTTATCGACTAGTAGTGTGTATCTCAGCTTGACGACCTTCAGTTTTTTTCACTTTGGCTTGCAACTCTTTGATATATTGCTCCTACTTCAAGATGTATTCATTCCAAGAGTCAAATTCGTTTTCTTCTTGTTGAAAGGCCTTTTCTAGCTCCTTGATTTTTATCCTGGATTTGTTGGCCCAATCCCAATCCTACGATTGAATTTGTTGTTCAGGTTGCATCTTGATTAATGCACCATTCTTCATGGCAATGACAATAATGATCTGGTCAAGAAAAGGTGTAAATTCCACCATAAAGCTAAGGACATTAGAAGGATAAGTAAGAAGATCAAACATTTTCAGTAAGCATTTAAGCCCATAGCAATGTTAGACGATAGGACGTATCTAGAAGGGGTTGAATAGATACCGTAATTTTTAAAATCAGTTTTTAAGAAAAAACTTGAAGCGCATTGAAAGCTACCCAGATACACTCGTCTAAAAATGATCCTCTATTGAAAAGACCGGATATGTGAAAAATCGAATGGAATGAATCAATGAGAATTATTAACACTTAGCTCAATTATAATTGATCACTTATACTCTTTAACTATTATCAATTACTTCCAATGAAATGTTGAGAAGAAAATACACAAATTTGCACTTTTGGACTTTTATCGAACACTTGGTGTGCTTAATTATACCAAGTCTAATCTACCTTAATTTGTAGTGTTGAAATCAATTATAGAAATCAAAGTGATTACTATAGTTTTTAGTAATAGTTCTACTGAACTGCAAATCAAGATAGTTGGAACCACGGGAGCAGATTTTCATATTATTGCAAATAAAGAGTAAAGGGCGAGAAAGAAAAACGACACGCGATTTGTTAAGGCAGTTCCCCCTGTCGTCCTCGCGTGGGGTACGTCTGCCCCTAATTCTAGAATTTAGAATTAGGATAGTTGCAATTATGATTGCAAAGTTTATACAAGAGATAGAAAATAGTCACCAAAATCCAAACCCAATATGTTGAATTAAAAACTAAGCTCCCATCTTCCCTTGATTCGATTTGAATCAAGTATGTCACCAATATTTGATAAACCTCCGGTTGTAGCTACCTTGTTGAGAACCCAAAATGTTTCTCAAACCCTCTGCTCGGCTGATTTGAATGCAAGATGATGACCCCAATTATTCCTTCAAAATCCTCCGATTGAAGCTACCTTGTTGAGCGAACCCACAGTTCCTCAATCCCTTAAGCACAACTAAATTTGGTGAAGCAAAGAATTGTCAAAAATTCCCAAATACCAATGATCTTGGAGGACAAAACCCTCAGATTTTATTCAAGAAAAACACATAATTACTCAACCCGAACAAGATCTCAATCTTCTACTTCGAACGTTGTCAACACATGCTCCGCACCTTGATCGACAAAAATTATTATGTGTAGTTGTTAATGGATGAGTGAGAGGTTGAAGATGATGAGTACCTTGTGTATCTATTTCACGTTTCTTGTTAAAACCAAATGAAATAACCAAACAAGTATATATATATATATATATATATGTGTGTGTGTGTGTGTGTGTGTGTGTGTGTGTGTGTGTGTGTGTTATCTAAGGTCAAGACCCAAACTAACAGACTGAAAAGCAGTTTTTACGAGCAAGCGGTCGACCTATGCAAGAGGGGACTCAACCTGAGCATTTCTGTAAGTGCCATATGACAGTGTATACAAGCCATGTGTCGACCTATGCAAAAGAGGTGACTCAACCTGGGCATTCCCGAAGGTTCCATATGATAGTGTTCATGATCCATGTGTCGACCTATGCAGAAGGATGACTCGACCTGAGCATTCCGAAGATGCCACATGACATAGTGAAAGATCCATGTGTCGACCGCTCAAGGGGTATGCAATGATGCATAGTTCCTAAACATTGCTTCCAGGATGAGTCAACCACATAATCAACGTGAGCAAACCCGAGACTTCTCAAAGAAGAAACTTTTAATCATGCGTCAACCTGAGCTTTCTTTGAGACGACTCATAGAATATAAATTTTCAAAAATACCAATTTTTGAAGACTTATCATGCTACTTTGTCCACCATATCATCTAGCAACATTTCCAACATAGTTTTGACATCATTGAAATCTTGCCCTCACATACTCCCCCTTTTTGATGATAGCAAAACTTGTCCTTAGCATCATGTATCTGGAATGTTAATCTTAGAGATTTCTCCCCCTATATATATTCACCCTTTCATTTCAAATTGGTTTTCATATCATCTATTCTTGACTTCGACATGCTTCTCCCCCTTTGACAATATCAAAAAGAGTCAAAGCAATATGTTAAAGTAACAATAATCAATATAAGCAAGGTTAGATCATTATCTACTTTGGCAATCAATAAATCTAACAAAAAATCACATAAACAGATGTTAGAGAAGGAAATAGAAAATAAATAGACACCAATCATATAGTATGTGTGATACGGTGGGAGAACTGACTTGAGGGTTTTGCGTTTTATCGTAAATGTTGTGGTTAGCAAGAGTCGCCACCGACTTTTCTTTTATCCAAAAATGAAAGGTGAAAAAGCACAGGAAAGACCTTTGAGATGTTTTCTTGAGTTCGAGGGGTAGATTATGAAAAGGGAAGGTATTAACAGCCTTTTCATCCATGGTTTTCCATGGGCTCTTAGTTACTTGCTAGATCACTTGCTTTTTTTGTTTGAAAATGTGTTTGGTGTGGTTTTGAAAGTATTTTGTAAGAGAGGCCATTCGTTTAGGAAATCATTGTAATGATGCTCGTTCGTAAGAATGTATACAAAGATGTTTGTCTTTTTTGAAAATGTTTTCAATGTTTGTAAAATGTTTGGAAATGTGTGTGTTTGTTTTGAAAATAGCAAGGATGGTTGTTTGAAAATAGAGCAAGTAACTAGAAGTAATATACCTACTCAAATGTCTCTCTTGTTCATTTTCTATTCCTTTTACATTGTTGTCTTACCATTGCTTTGGTAAGCAACCCTATCTTTGGATGTAAACGGGACGGGCGTGGGTCATCGTATAACCATGATTAGCAATATTGCAAAGTATCTTAGCATTTTAAGGGACCAAGATCATTTTGTAAGGCAACTTAGAATAGCGTCATCGAGGGACTATGATCTTAAATTTGTTTGTTTTGCCAAGATACTTCGCATGCGTAATATGGCTATTTTTGTATAAGGCAACCAAGTGGAGAAACCCTAAGGATGCTTGTGTGCAAGTGTATTATTTTCATGCTTTGATTTTGTCTTGGATTAGGGTTTTCTATTTGCTTTGTTTTGATCTTACCATACAAACCCTAATTACTAACATGGCATGTAAAGCGGTAAATTGCATAATGTAAAAATTACTAAGCTATTACAACAATTTAAGGGATGGGGGAATACAAATTTGAATGGGGATTTGCAAGAATGTAAATCTAAATAAGATATTACAACCAAATCGAATTTATACGAATATTGGAATAAACAAATACAATATTTAAATATGCAATATTATGTACATGCAAGAAAAAGATTTGTGTTTTGTTTTTTTGTGTGAAAAGGAATTTTAACCTAATCCTAAAAATATATATATAAAAAGAAATTATATCTTGAAAAAAAGGGTTAACCCTAATTTTTAGTTTGAAAGAAAATAAGGTTCTTATGTATTATTTTTGTGTATTCTTTTGTATTAAAAATATTAAATAATATTTTATGAAAATATTTAGTTTTTATATATGCCAAAAATAAATATTTACAAGTATGGAATGAAAAGAAAATAAAACAAATTAAACTAAACCTATTTTATTTATGTTTACAAGTTTATTCAAGAAAAGTAATTAATATATAGTTTAATAAAAATATTTTTTAATGTGAAAATAAAATAAAATAAACAAAATACAAAATTATCATATTTTATATTTTTCATGATTTTATATATTTAAGAAAATATTTAATAAAACAAAAAAAAATAAAAGAAAATAAAACAAATAAATAAAAGTATGGGCCAGGCGTGTTGTAAGGAGACAGGGAGTAATATGTTAGCAAAACAACTAAAGCCCAAGGAAACAAGCCCAATCTGCAAAACAGCAAAAAATGGAAATGGAAAAATGTGAAAAAACAAAAGGTGGCGCCAAGGTTCGAACCCATGACCTAGGCCTTACCAGTGCGCTACCTTGCCACTGGGGTGGCTATACATCCATTGATTTATGTGAAACAAAAACAGCATAACACAAACAAAGCCCTTGCTCTGTACTTCATCTTCTTCCTCAAGCTGGCCAGAAGCTCTGTAACTTTCTCATCTTTCAATAAAAATGGAAACTGATAACATGAATGTTGTAGCATTTTGTCTCACGATTCTAACCATGTAAATCATGTAAGCTAATAATCAAAGATCAAAACAAATTTAAAAAGCCCTAAGTTTAAACCTAATTTTTACAGGAATTTGAACTTCAAAATTCTCCCAACTCAGGCGAAATAAATACAAGATATGTGTATATATATATATATATATATATATATATATATATATATATATATATATATATATATATATATATATATATATATATATATATATATATATATATATATATATATATATATATATATATATATATATATATATATATATATATATATATATATATATATATATATATATATATATATATATATATATATATATATATATATATATATATATATATATATATATATATATATATATATATATATATATATATATATATATATATATATATATATATATATATATTTCTTTCAGTTGAAATTGTGAATGGAGTTTGAGTGAGTTTTATGAAGGCTTGATGATTGCTTAAGCTTGCTTGAACCTCCCTGAGTGTGTTCCAATCCTTGCCTTGCTTTGGAAGTGCCTGGAACTCTCTCTCTATCCAAGTCAACCTGCAAGCTTTGAAAACAAAAATGGAAAATGATGGAGAAGGAGTTACAGTGCAAGGATGATGGTCTGGATCACTTTGATATCAAGTAGGTAAAGTGTTCTGAGTGTTAAAACTTGAAACACACGAGCCAAATGATGGATTGCTATGCTTATGCAAAAACTGCAAATTTGGACTTTTTTTGGTGATATGGAGTGTTTGAATGTTTCAGGCCTCTAGCAATCGTGTTTCGAGTTGTAATGTGTTTGTATATTAGTATGTAAAAGGTTTCAAGTCAGCTCTCCAACAAATTTGTGAGTTCTAGCCTTTTGGCACACTTTCTTGCTTTTGAAGCAAAGTGAAGAGACAAGTCTTCACATGCTTGGACCGGCCTGCTTGGGGTTGGTATAAGCTTTTTACAATTTGCTTTAGGCATGTAAGACTTGTGTGTGCAGAGAAGACAATTCCAATGCTCAAGAATTGGAAAGTTGCAAAAGTGAAGTTTTTTCAAAATGGCAATGGCCACTTTATGCCATTTATGGAATTACAACTTGGACAAAGGCTCTTGAGCTTGAATTAAAGATTTTTCAACTGAGTAAGCATTACATTATGAAGTGAGAAACAAGTTAGGGACCTGTAAAGTATGAATTAGACATCATAGGTTCAAATTTGAATTTTGTTCTTCATGAAATGGCTTGAATTCAAAGTGAGAAATTGCCAACTTCATATCTTCGATTATCCCTACTCAAATATGATCTTGAGGAGTTCTTTGACATTTTGGAAATCTTGAAATGTTCTCTATAACTCATCTTTGAAATGAATTTCAATATTCCTATTGGAACTAGGTGAAAAATTGCCATGAAGTTGGGTCCAAAACCTGCCTAAATTAGGGCAAATTTTCACTAAGTTATTTTAGTTCATGGGCATGTATTCATAAAATTATATCTTGAGATCCAAGCATTTTTAGGGAAAAGTGTGTGAAGAAAAGTTGTAGATTTCATGGAGGTATACAACTTTCATGTTGGGAACTTTCCTTGAATCATCTTGTATCATGGTGAAAAAATGGCTTAAAGTTGAGAAAAAATAAGAAATTTTCTATACTTAGAAAAATTTCTAAGTTAAGAAAATTTCCAATTTTAAAACCTAATCTTCAATACTTGATTTATTGATAAAAAAGTTTCACATTTTGACATGTTTTGATGAATTATGATCCTTGGCACTTGATTTTAACCAAAAAGTCAAAGTTTGACTTTTCAGTATACAGTTGACTTTTGATCAGTTGACTGCAAATTTTATCTATCTATCCAATGAAATTGAAATGTTTTGAACCATGTAATTAGGTCAAGATGATAAAAATGAACCCTTGAAATCATGATTCAAATAAATTGGTCATTTTCTAGGTCAAAAATCAGAAATTGCCCTTCCTCAGTCAAAACCCTAATTTTGACCATTTTGCCCTTTTGAGGATTTGATCAAACTTCTTAAGGAATTGTAATCCAAACTTGATAAAATGATACATATGAGTCTAAAGTGTTGATGTTAATCGAAAATTATGAAGTTTGACTATAAATTGGCCATGGTTGACTTTTTCCCCAATACAGCTGATTGTTTAGGTCAATTGTCCAATTGACTGATCAAAAATGCGGTTCAAGGCTTGAAACTTGTCATGAGTAATCTTAGGGGTTCATAATGATGTTTGAAAGTCATATGAAACATTGATAGTCCAATAATCCTTGTGCAAACTCAAACCCTAATTTTGGGTCAATAGTGTAAGATGAGATGTCTTGAGCTGACCAAGCCCTAATCCAGTCTTGAGTCAAAGAGATCTTGTGAGAAAAGTCTTGATAAATGAGAGGGAAAATTTTAGGGTACAACAGCTTCCCATGTTCAATCTTCTTAAACCTGAGGAGTTAGATTGGCGAGCTTTTCCATTCGTGACTCGAAGGTGAAAGATGATTGGACACTAGAGTGCCCATAAATTTGCACTCGACAATGTGAATTTGAGGGAATGGGCTTAAAGATTCCATTTGGAGAAGTGATAGAATCTTGTTGGAGATGGGATTAAAGATGCCATTTGGAGAAGTGATAGAATCTTGTTCGAGATGGGCTTGTAGATATCATCCAAATATGTTTGTTGAATTGTAAGTTGTAAGTCGAAAGAATAAGTATCAGAATGGTGTCCGTGTCTGGAGCATATCCGTACTGTATGTTAGAACAAAGTTTGAATCTACTACCCTAAGTTTAAGTTTTGATGATAACAAAATGAAAGGATATATTAATTATGTGATTCATGTAAGAACTATTTGCTACCTAAAATATTACCTTCTGTTTTGCAGAAACTCTGATAGGTATCAGCAAAAGTACATCTTAATCAGCATCAGAATAGTGGTTATCAACGTCAGCATCAGAAGATGCTATATCAGAATACCAGAATCAAAATAAAAATTCACACGTATGCTGAAGCTTGATGAACAGAACTGCGCTCAACACTCTGATAAAGACAACAACAGTTCATCAGCACTTACTTAAGCAGAGTCAGAATGAGCCAAAGCGAGAACACGCTTTAAGTAGCAACGGTACTGTGCATTCAAAGCGAATTATTACCAACAGCATCATTCCAGACAAGATCTGCTCAATAAGGAAAGTTTGTTATTGGCATTGAATCAAGAATATTGCTCCAACGTTTAACAAATTCAGTGCTATATAAACAACACAATGAAGATTGAATTGGCTAATGCTCTACAACTATTTCCACGCGTAAAAAGTTATTCTACATCTTCTCATTCTCAGTTTGCTAAAAAGCTCCATAATCCCTTACTCAATTATATTTTAGCAATCTAGTTTCATAAGCTTAAGTTGTGTAATATCACAGTTGTGATAAACTGTTTTTTATAGAAAACACTCACACACCTAGATTTCCATTCTGTGTAAGAAAGTGATTCCTTGACAAACCGGGTTGTGGTTTGCATCAAGAAGGCTTTAGCAGTTGTTAAAGCAGATTGTAATATTCAGTTGAATATAGTGGATTAAGACCTCGTTGGAGAGAGGCGAAATCACCTTGACGGGTGGACTGGAGTAGTTTGAGATCAAACGAACCAGGATAAAAATATTGTGTTCATTGAAATTGATTTTCAGTTTTACAATTCAACCCCCCTTCTTGTGTTTTTCACTTCTTCAATTGGCATCAGAGCGCCTGGTTCTGAGCTAAAACACTTAACCGTGTCAGTACAAGATCCAGCGTCAGAAAAACACAATGGCAGGAAATTATTCTCACACCAGCAATGACAACCATGAGGACAGAGACAGATTCAGCGGCAAACCTCTAGTATTTGATGGAGAAAACTTTGATTACTGGAAAGACAGAATTGAAAGCTTCTTTCTGGCACATGATGCTGATCTGTGGGACATGGTGACAGATGGATACACGCACCCTGTGAATGCAAGCGGTCAGAAGATTGATAGGAAAACAATGTCTGACCAACAAAAGCGTGACTTCAAGAATCACCACAAGGCCAGAACCATCCTTCTCAGCGCCATCTCGTATGCTGAATATGAAAAGATCTCCAACAGAGACACAGCAAAGAACATGTTTGACTCACTCAGAATGACGCATGAGGGCAACGTTCAGGTCAAAGAAACTAAAGCTCTGGCGCTCATTCAGAAGTATGAGGCGTTCAAAATGGAAGAAAGTGAATCCATTGAAACAATGTTCTCAAGATTCAAGATTCTGGTAGATGGTCTCAAGGTTCTGGACAAAGGTTACTCTACTGCTGATCACGTCAAGAAAACCATCAGAAGCTTACCCAAGCAGTGGAGGCCAATGGTTACAGCTCTGAAGCTAGCAAAAGATCTCAACAAAATTTCTCTGGAGGAACTTATCAGCTCCCTCAGAAGTCATGAGATAGAGCTAGAAGATGATGAACCCCAGAAGCAAGGTAAGCCTTTAGCATTAAAATCTAACAAAAAATCTGAGTCTAAAGTTTTGCAGGCAGTTCAAGAAACATCTGATGGATCCTCATCAGAAGAAGACGAACTCTCCCTCCTCTCCAGAAGAGTGAATCAACTGTGGAAGCAGAGGCAAAGGAAGTTCAGGAATCCCAGAAGATCTGATCAGAACGAGTCTTCTTCCAGATACAGAAGGACAGATTCCTCCTCTGGATACAGAAGATCTGAAGGCTCCTCAGGAAGCAGAAAGCCAAACACCAAGGACGTCATCTGCTATGAGTGCAATAAGCAAGGACACTACAAGAGTGACTGCCCAAAGCTTCAGAGGGAAAAGCCCAAAAAGAAGTTTGGAAGAGAAAAGAAGAAAAGTCTCATGGCTACATGGGATGACTCTGACTCGTCTGAAGCTAACTCAGAATCAGATGATGAGAGAGCAAACATAGCTCTCATGGCCAACATTTCAGAAGATAGTGAAGCTTCTGAATCAGACTCAGAATCAGATACTGAAGAGGTATTTCCTGACTTTGCTGTTAATTTTACCAAGGCTGAACTTGCTGAAAGCCTTAATGAAATTATGGAAAGGTATCAGCAGATTAGAGTTAAATTCAGAGACCTGAAAAGGAATCTTGAATCTGACTCTAATTAGACTGAGAGTCTTAAATTGAAGAATTCTAAGCTGAGAATTAAAATTTCAAAATTAGAAAATACTTTACAAAACTCTCAGAAGGAACCAATTTCTGAAACTCCCAGCAACGCTGATGAGATCATCAAGGAGTATGATCACAGTTTCCAGAAGTTCCTTGCTAAAAGCATAGATAGAAGCAAAATGGCTTCAATGATCTATGGAGTTAGCAGAAACGGCGGGAAGGGAATAGGATACCAAGGTAAGGTTCCTACACCAAAGAATGTCATGGATTTAACCATTAAACACACTCCTCTGAATTCACATTTTGTGTATGGTCACACACATGATATTAAATACACTAGCAGTAAGTACTCTGAAACCAAAATTCAACCAGAGTTTTGGTAAATCTAACAAATCAGGACCCAAGAAAATCTGGGTACCTAAGGATAAAATAATACATGTTGCAGATATCTTTAGCAGCAAATCAGAAACACCAGTCATGGTACCTGGACTCTGGCTGCTCGCGACACATGACGGGAAGAAGGCATATGTTCCAAAGCCTGGAACTTAAGCCTGGAGGCCACGTTGGCTTTGGAGGCAATCAGAGGGGAAAGATCATTGGCTCTGGAACTGTAGGTAATGGAAATCTTCCCTCTATTAATAATGTTCTGCTAGTAGATGGATTAATGCATAATCTGTTATCCATAAGTCAATTAAGTGATAACGGTTATGATATAATCTTTAATCAAAAATCATGTAAAGCTGTTAGTCAGAAAGATGGGACTATCCTGTTTAATGGAAAGAGGAAAAACAACATTTACAAAATCAAACTTTCTGAACTGAAAAGTCAGAATGTAAAGTGCCTTCTGTCTGTTAACAACGAGCAGTGGATCTGGCACAGAAGATTGGGGCATGTTAGTATGAGAAAAATATCTCAGATTAACAAACTCAATCTGGTCAGAGGACTTCCTAATTTGAAGTTCAATTCAGATGCTCTGTGTGAAGCATGTCAGAAAGGCAAGTTTGCAAAACCTTCTTTTAAATCTAAAAATGTTGTTTCTACCTCTAAGCCATTAGAACTTCTGCACATTGACTTATTTGGACCAGTTAAAACTGCTTCAGTCAGTGGCAAGAAATATGGGTTAGTAATTGTAGATGACTATAGCAGATGGACATGGGTAAAGTTCTTAAGACACAAGGACGAGTCACACTCTGTGTTTGTTACCTTCTGTAACCAAGTTCAGAATGAAAAGGATCTTAGAATCGTTAAAGTCATAAGTGATCATGGTGGAGAGTTTGAAAACAAAGATTTTGAGTCATTCTTTAATGACAGAGGCATTCTGCATGATTTCTCTTGTCCTAGAACTCCCTAACAAAATGGAGTTGTAGAACGAAAGAACAGAACATTGCAAGAAATGGCCAGAACCATGATCAATGAGACAAACGTTGCTAAGATCTTCTGGGCAGAGGCAATAAACACAGCGTGCTACATTCAGAATAGAATCTCAATAAGACCTATTCTGAAAAAGACTCCATATGAATTGTGGAAGAACAGAAAGCCCAACATTTCATATTTTCATCCATTTGGATGTACTTGTTTTATGTTAAATACAAAGAATTATTTGAACAAGTTTGACTCTAAAGCACAGAAGTGTATTATGTTAGGATACTCTGAACGCTCAAGAGGGTACAGTGTATACAATACATAAACACAGATTGTGGAAGAATCAATCAGTGTTTGTTTTGATGATAAGCTTGACTCTGAAAATTCAAAGCAGAATGAAGTTTTTGCAGGTATGGAAATTGAATTTACAGGTTCTGAAGACAAGTCATCAGAAGCTCTCAACACAGACACTCCTTCAACGTCTGAAAGGAGCACTGCTAGCAATCCTACAACAGCTGCTGATCAACCTCAGAAGAGATTACCCAGAAGCAGCTTGGATCACCCAGAAGAGACTATCTTAGGAAGAAAGGAAGATCCAATCAGAACAAGAGCAAGCTTCAGAAACTCTGAAGAAACCCTCATGGGACTTGTGTCTCTGATTGAACCTTCCTCTATTGATGAAGCACTTCTGGATAATGACTGGATTCTGGCAATGCAAGAAGAGCTGAATCAATTCACCAGAAATGACGTATGGGATCTTGTTCCCAGACCAAAAGAATTCAACGACATTGGAACAAGATGGGTGTTCAGAAACAAGCTAAATGAACAAGGTGAAGTCATCAGAAACAAAGCACGACTGGTTGCACAAGGTTATAGTCAGCAAGAGGGGATAGACTATACAGAAACCCTTGCCCCAGTCGCCAGGTTAGAATCTATCAGGCTTTTAATTTCATTTGCTGTTAATAGAGGCATCACTCTGTATCAGATGGATGTCAAGAGTGCATTCCTAAATGGTTACATAGAAGAAGAGGTTTATGTGCACCAACCCCATGGTTTTGAAAATACAAAACATCCAGAACATGTTTTCAAACTAAAGAAATCACTATATGGTCTGAAACAAGCTCCCAGAGCTTGGTATGAAAGACTAAGTAACTTTCTGTTTGAAAATGAATTCACCAGAGGGAAGGTGGACACTACTTTATTTTGTAAATCAGTTAAGAATGACATCTTAGTCTGTCAAATTTATGTTGATGATATTATTTTTGGTTCTATTAATCCTTCTCTTGGAAGAAAATTTGCTAAGTGTATGCAGGCAGAATTTGAGATGAGCCTCATGGGGGAACTGAAATTCTTTCTAGGAATTCAGATCAATCAAACTCCAGAGGGAACTTACATTCATCAGAGCAAATACATCAGAGATCTTCTGAAGAAATTTGACCTCTCAGAATGTAAGCCATCAAAGATTCCAATGCATCCCACGTGCATTCTGGAAAGAGAAGAGGTAAGCAAAAAGGTAGAACAGAAAGTCTACAGAGGTATGATTGGTTCTCTCCTTTATCTGACAGCTTCAAGACCTGATATATTATTCAGTGTATGTATTTGTGCTAGATTCCAATCAGATCCTAGAGAATCTCACTTAACAGTTGTTAAGCGAATTTTCAAGTATCTGAAAGGTACTACTAATCTGGGTTTATTTTATAGAAAATCTAGTGATTACAGTTTAGTAGGCTACTGTGATGCTGACTTTGCTGGAGACAGAGTAGAGCGTAAAAGTACTTCTGGAAGCTTCCAGTTTCTGGGAGAAAATATGATCTCTTGGTCCAGCAAAAGGCAATCCACAATTGCGCTATCAACAGCAGAAGCTGAGTACATAGCAGCAGCAGGATGTAGCACACAAATGCTCTGGATGAAAAGTCAGCTTGAAGACTTCCATATTTTTGAGAGTAACATCCCTATACTCTGTGACAATACTTCTGCTATTTGCTTAAGCAAGAATCCCATTTTACATTCTAGAGCTAAGCATATAGAAATAAAACATCACTTCATTAGGGACTATATTCAGAAAGGAATTTTGAACTTAAAATTTATAGATACAGACCATCAATGGGCTGATATCTTCACTAAACCCTTTTCTGAAGATAGATTCAATTTCATTCTGAAACATCTCAGCATGAAAATCTGCCCAGAGTGAAAATGTTTTAATTCCATATATTTATCTTCAGAATGTATTTGTTTTACTGTGAACTTCTGATCAATCTCTTTTCAGAAAGATAGAACATGCAGATTGTATCAGATGCTAGTCTTAAAGATCTGAGCGTTTCAGCTCAAGGATAGACGTGCTGATCACTAAATCAAACAAGTGTCATCCAATCATCAGCAAATCTCTGAAGCAGAATGCGTGCATGCTTCTGAGAAGGCAAAACGCTGATTGGGTGCATTGAGACACATGTCTGGTAACCGTTTCAAGTATCTTTCTCAAATCCCCCAAAATCAGCAAGCATTAAATGACAGTAATCATGTTTTTTAAAACGTAATCATGACTTTATTTCTCTTTCTTGAAAACGTTTACTCTTTCAAAATATTCTGAAGCCTATTTAAGCACGTTAACTTCTCACATTAATCTTTTACAGTTTCTCATTATCTCTCAAATATTTTCTGCATTTTCTCTGTGTTCATCTCTTTCAAATTTAAACCCTTTTTCTCAGTTTCTCAGAAAAACCCTAAGTGTGAACATGGCAACCTCCAGCAGTGCTTCTGCAGGTTCTCAGAAGAAAGCATCCTCTGAACAGTACCAAGTTCCATTCAGAACACTCCTTACACCAGTGAAGAATCTTGAAGTGTTGTCTGAACTGATTATTGATTTTGGCAGTCTGAAAGAGAATGGTTTTGACTTGACAGAAGAAATTAGGGCACAGAAATGGGAAAGGTATTTTGACAGGTTGGTTGGACCAACATTCCCAATGTTAGTCAAGGAGTTTTGGATTCATGCAACTGCTTCAACGCATCAAGTCACCTCCTACATAATGGGGAAGAAGATTGTGATCACTGAGGATCACATAGCAAAGTTGATTGGTTACAGTGGCGGTGGCGTCCGCTGTATTGATATGGATGAAAGATGCTCTGACGTGGGTGTCATAGCAGAAAGGATTTTCACCCATGGGGTGCCCAGCAGCAAGATCAGAGATCTGAAGGATCACCACAGAGTTTGGGCGAAGATAATTCTGGGGTGTTTTAATCATAGGAAGCCAACCAGTTCCCCTGATTACATAAATATAGATCAGCAGTTTCTGATCTATTTTATCAATCAGAAGGTAAAAATCAACTTGGCTCATCTTCTGTTTAATCACCTCAGAACAAGCGTGAAGGAAACCAGGGAAGAAGAAAGAACAAAGAGGGATTGGATACCCTTTGGAAGGTTAATATCAGATATTCTGACTGAGAATAGGCTGATAGAGCACCTGATAGAAGCTCAAGAGTTAAGCACCATTGAACCAACGGTTGGGAAGCCTCTGAACGCGAAGAATCTGAAGAAAATGAAGTTAATAGAGAATATCAGAAAGGAACCCAAAGTTACTCCTATTGCTGACATCACCAGCAGAAGAGTCCCACTGAGTGACTTTCCTTTATTTTCTGAGATAGAATCTAAACCAGTGGTGGTTCTCAGATACTTGGACGCATGCAAGGCAAATGGTACAGATCCCAAGCTGAATATCAAAGATCTGCACCAACCTCAACCAGAAGTTACACTGAAGAAGACAAAGAAAAGGAGGGCCCCTTCAGAAGGAACATCCCAGCAGACACCCAAGAAAAGAGGTCATTTATCTGCTGCTTCTGTTTTAAATTCTTCTGCTATTCCAACATCAATTCCCACTCCAGCTTCTCATGCAATCCCAATCCCCATCCCAACAATAGATGAAACCGAACCAGAAGATGACCCTTCTGAGGCACTACAACTCAGAAGACCCCGCACCAAACATCCCAAACCAACAATTTCAACAACATCAACACTTGACAAAGTCCTGTCTGACATTGATCAACGTGCTTCTGATAACCTTCCCAACAATCCAAACATTGAACCAGATATTGCCACATCTCCTCAACCAGAACAACCTCTCTCACCCATTCCAGAAGAACCACATATTCCTGATCAACCAGAAATTCCTCCTCCTTCTCCACAACCAGCATTTCCTTCTCCCTCTCCTCAACCAAAAATTCATCCACCATCACCTCAACCTGAGTTTCATCATTCTGAAACTCCATCTCCTCCACCTTCTGAACCTCATTCACCTCAATCCTCTGAGCCACAACCTCTGGCAATCCAGCTGCCATGTGGAACAACAGTAACAATGGCCCAGCTGCCATCCTCGCCAGAATCTACCCCACCAAATACTCCCAAAACCCCAAACAGTCCAATCATTATTTCTGATTCTCCCACTCCATCTCCCAAACAAACAGCTCCCAAGCAAACCACAGAAGACCCCAGCAGGACCTTCATAGATTTAACTATCCTTCACCGTCTTGTTGATCTGAAAAATAAAATAGCCATTCCAAAACCAAAACAGCCAGATGTTGGCTCTGGCATTATGAATTTTGAAACAGGTTTGTAGTAGTGGATCGCTTCTCTGAAGCAAGTCTGTCCTGGAATGATTGATCCAGCTGCCTCTGACCAGCTATGGTCACAATTCAGAATTTGGGTACGTGCTGAAGCTCTAAAATTGCAAGACATCAATTATGAGCAAGCACAGCAGAATTTCAGCAAGCTTCTGAATGAAGTAGGAAGTCAGCTGCTGAAAGAAGACGTGCTCCTTCTGGATAGTGAGCCATGGTCTAAGAAGCGTCCAGCGCCTATAGTGCAGCCAGAAGAAGATCAGACTATTCAAGTTGAAGCCAGTCAAGCTGAAGATGTTGCAGAAAGCTCTCAGAAGCTCCCTGCTTCTGATGTTTCTCAAGCTGCCTTGGACAGGCAGACTCTGGAAGAGCTGAAGCTGAATGATATCCGTCTGCAGCAAAGGATGGATGAAAATTACCAGAAGATGAAAGAAATGATGGATGTGCAGGATAGCAAGATAGACACAGTAGTCAGCATGGTGCACAAGCAGAATGAGACTGCTGATCAGATTAAAGCAATGTTGGAGACTCTATTCACACGCCTTCCTCCCCAACCTTAGATTTTCATTCATGCCATTTTCATGTTTTCTTTTCATATCTTCTGTACTATTTTGTCTGGCTCTGACTATTCTAATATGACAAGTTTTTCTGATCTAAATGTTTTAGCACATCACTTACACTTTTTGATTGCTGACAAAAAGGGGGAGAACAAGAATGATATTTTTTCAATAACGGATTACTAAGACAGAAAATCTCAAACATTCTAACTCTGATATACTTGAATATGTTTTCTGTTTTTGCTTAAGTCTACAGGTACAAGAATGCTCTCTGATATTCTGAAGACTAAAGCTCTGATACTCTGACCCAAAGCAAAACTCTGATATTCTGATCTGAAGCTCTGCTCTGATATTCTGATCTAAAGCTTCTGATAGTCAAAGCTCTGATATTCTGATGTTCAAAGAAAGGCAATAAAGATCTGATCCTAAAGAACTCTTAGAATTAAAAAGGGAAGTTATAAATTCAGGGGGAGTATCTTCGATCTCAACTCTGATATCTCTTTATCCCTTATCTTTGATAATTTCTTACTCTGATACATCTTATCAAATAGTTATCTCTGATATCTCTTCACGTTATTTTCAATTAAAAATATCTAGTTTTTGTCATCATCAAAAAGGGGGAGATTGTTAGAACAAAGTTTGAATCTACTACCCTAAGTTTAAGTTTTGATGATAACAAAATGAAAGGATATATTAATTATGTGATTCATGTAAGAACTATTTTCTACCTAAAATATTACCTTCTGTTTTGCAGAAACTCTGATAGGTATCAGCAAAAGTACATCTTAATCAGCATCAAAATAGTGGTTATCAACGTCAGCATCAGAAGATGCTATATCAGAATACCAGAATCAAAAGAACAATTCACACGTATGCTGAAGCTTGATGAACAGAACTGCGCTCAACACTCTGATAAAGACAACAATAGTTCACCAGCACTTAAGTAGAGTCAGAATGAGCCAAAGCCAGAACACGCTTTAAGTAGCAACGGTATTGTGCATTCAAAGCGAATTATTACCAACGGCATCATTCCAGACAAGATCTGCTCAATAAGGAAAGTTTGTTATTGGCATTGAATCAAGAATATTGCTCCAACGTTCAACAAATTCAGTGCTATATAAACAACACAATGAAGATTGAATTGGCTAATGCTCTACAACTATTTCCACGCCTAAAAAGCTATTCTACGTCTTCTCATTCTCAGTTTGCTAAAAAGCTCCATAATCCCTTACTCAATTATATTTTAGCAATCTAGTTTCATAAGCTTAAGTTGTGTAATATCACAGTTGTGATAAACTGTTTTTTGTAGAAAACACTCACACACCTAGATTTCTATTCTGTGTAAGAAAGTGATTCCTTGACAAACCGGGTTGTGGTTTGCATCAAGAAGGCTTTAGCAGTTGTTAAAGAAGATTGTAATATTCAGTTGAATATAGTGGATTAAGACCTCGTTGGAGAGAGGTGAAATCACCTTGACGGGTGGACTGGAGTAGTTTGAGATCAAACGAACCAGAATAAAAATATTGTGTTCATTGCAATTGATTTTCAGTTTTACAATTCAACCCCCCTTCTTGTGTTTTTCACTTCTTCACTGTATTTGAAGTCTGAATTTGAATGAGTATCAGAATGGCATCCGTGTCTGGAGCGTATCTGTACTGTATTGTATCTGAAAGGTTGTATCTAAATGAGTATCAAAATGGCATCCGTGTCTGGAGCGTATCCAAACTGTATCTGATCTTGAAATCTTGATGAGTATCAGAATGGCATTTATGTCTAGAGCGTATCTGAACTGTATCTGAACTTGAAATATGAATGAGTAACAGCATGGCATCCGTGTCCGGAGTGTATCCGTACTATATCTAAACTTGAAATCTGAATGAGTATCAGAATGGTATCCGGGTCTGGAGTGTATCTGCATTGTATCTGAAAGTTGAATCTGAATGAGTAACAGAATGGTATATGGGTCTAGAGCATATCTGCATTGTATTCTGATTGCATATTGTTAATGGTATTTGTTTAATCTTATCCTGAAAAGGGTAAAATGTTAGCTGAAACACAAAGTTAGTTGCATGAAATGTATGATGCAATGTATCTGCTTTACCAATGTTTATGATATATGGATGTAATGTATGCGCATGTAAGCTGATTTGTTGTATTGTGTTTGATTGAGGAAAATAAATCCTTGAGTGCTGTTGAGGATAAGTTGAATTTTCATGTCTTGAAGTTGAAGTACTTACGAACTCTTGTTGAGGGAAGTAAATTTCGTTGCGAGGACAATGCCATGTACTGCTTGTAAGATCTGATTTGGGGAATCTTGAGAAATTTGACGATTTCTACTGGGGATTAATAGTTTGAAATTTGTTTCGCCGGGGATTTAAACGACGTACTGTGGGGATTACTTATGGAACAACCTAGAGACGTTTTCCTGTCCTTTCAACTTATCAGTACTTGTCTTTCTCATTTTGTCTATTTGTAAATAGTAATTATGTTCAAATGCATATGTTCATCAATGAATCTTGGACGTTTTTTGCAAACAAAACACAATCGTAAAGAAAAGACAAATAGTTTTTGTACTTTCAAAGAGATGTTTTTGTATTGACTTTGAATAAGTATTTTGTACAAAGGGGATAAACATTCTAGTAAGAGAATAGTGCCATAAAATTAATAAAAATTGATACAAAGAAGGATAGATATGTGTAATAATCCCATAGGGTTCCCATTCTGATATAGCCTTCGTATCTCTGAGCTTCTTGTCTATTTGTTGCTTCGTCCGAAGATGATTGAATTGATCAGGAATTTCGAGTTTGTCCGTGGAAATCAAAGGTTGCCCATAAAGTGATCTGACGGGATATAGTCATACGCTTTAATTCCCTAACTTTTTCCTGGACCGCCATTTCAGGTTTTCAATCCACCGGGAAACCCTTTTTTCCCAAGTCGCCCTTTCGGGTTTTCAACTTGCCGGGTGTACAGATTTTTTTTTATTTTATCCCTAATTTTTTCCCGAACCTTTTTGGTTCACCGGGTTCCCCTTGTTTTTCCTAGGTGTGTCAACCTAGCGGGTCTCTTATGCGTAGTATCTTTTGACTATGTCCGCGTTCACAGGGTGTGGCAGGTCGTCACCATCCATGGTGGTCAAGATCATTGCCCCACCGAAGAATATGTTCTTGATTACAAATGGTCCTTCATAGGTAGGAGTCTATTTGCCCCTGGGATCACTCTGTGTCAAGATGATACGTTTGATCACCAGATCCCCAACTTGATATACTTGGCGCCTGACTTTCTTATTGAAGGCTTTGATCATCCGTTTTTAATACATTTGACCATGGCAAACAACAGTAAGTCTCTTTTCATCAATTAAGTTCAGTTGATCAAGTCGAGTCCGGATCCAATCGTCTTCACTCAAACCTGCATCTTTCATTATCCTCGGAGAGGGGATTTGGACCTCAATAGGCAAGACATCCTCCGTGCCATATACCAAAGAATAGGTTGTTGCCCCAGTTGATGTGCGAGTCTTGGTATGCTACCCGTGGAGAGAAAAGGGTAGCATCCCATACCAGTCCTTGTATGTGACTGTCATCTTTTGTATGATCTTTTTAATGTTTTTATTTGCAGCTTCGACAGCCCCGTTCATCTTTGGCCGATAGGGGGAAGAATTGTGATGCTGAATCTTGAATTGCTCGCACAAAGCGGTGATCATAGTGTTGTTAAGATTTGTACCATTTTCAGTGATGATCCTCTCCGGGATACCGTACCGGCAAATGAGATTTTGCTTGATGAAGCGGGAAACAACATTCTTGGTAATGGAAGCAAAGGAAGCTGCTTCGACCCACTTGGTAAAATAATCAATGGCCACTAGGATGAAACGGTGTCCATTGGATGTTGTTGGCTTGATCTCTCCAATCATATAAATTCCCCACAAAGCGAAGGGCCAAGGAGCCGTCAGGACATTCCGAGAAACCAAAGGTACGTGCACCTTGTCAGCATAAATTTGACATTTATGACAGGTCCAAGAGTGTTGATAGAAATCTACTTCCATGGTAGACCAATAATAGCCTGCCCGTAGGATTTTCTTCACCATCGTATGCCCGCTGGAGTGAGTGCCAAAAGTACCTTCATGTAATTCAGCCATGATCTTTTCAGCTCCAACCTTATTCATGCACCGAAGCAAAATGGAGTCATGATTGCGTTTGTATAGGATGTCATTACTCAGGAAGAACTTAGAAGAAAATCTCCTTAAGAACTTCTTATCATTGATTGAAGCTCCTTCTAGATATTCTTGAGCCTCGAGATACCTCTTGACTTCATGAAACCAAGGCTGGTCCACTACCTCTTCAGTATTAATCTCGTGACAGTGTGTTGGTTCTTCCATTCATTCAATGGTGATCTGGGGAGCCTCGTTAACCCAATTAAGTTTAAACATAGATGACACTGTGGCTAGAGCGTCTGCTAGCTGATTTTCTTCTCGCGGGAAATGCTCAAAGGTAATCTTCTCAAAATGTGGTAGCAATATCAAAATATGTTCTTTGTAAGGGATAAGATTTGGGTGTTTAGTGTCCCATTCCCATTTGATCTGACTGATGACCAAAGTTGAATCTCTAAATACATCTAAGGATTTGATTCCCAAGTCTAAGGCAGCTTTGAGACCAAAGATGCATGCTTCGTACTCCGCTATGTTGTTTGTACAGTTAAAGCAAAGTCTGGCAGTAAAGGGAGTATGACACCCTTCTGGAGATATGAGTACAGCGCCGATACCATTACCAAGTGCATTGGATGCCCCATCAAAGAACATGGTCCCTCGAGATCCTTGTTCAGGTCCGTCATATGGTCTGATTTCTTCACAGTTGTCTAATGTCATGATGTCTTTATCCGGGAATTCAAACTTCATGGATTGATAATCTTCTATAGCTTGGTGAACGAGATGGTCAGCTAGCACACTACCCTTTATAGCTTTTTGGGTAGTGTACTGTATGTCATATTATGTTAGGACCATCTTCTATCTAGATATCCTCTCAGACAGAGCAGGCTTTTCGAAGATGTATTTTATCGGATACATCTTAGATATCAACAAGGTAGTATGAGTCAGCATATATTATCTTAGCCGGCGAGCAGCCCATGCCAGAGCGCAGCAAGTTTTCTCGAGCAGTGAATATCTGGTTTCACAGTCGGTAATCTTTTTGCTCATGTAGTAAATAGCGTGCTTGTGATCGGTGGATCTGGAATTGACTGTTTAACGCTGGTTCGCGAAATGTCGCGGAAGCAAGAGTCGCCACCGTCTTTTATTTTCTCCAAATGGAAAGGACAAAAGCACAGAAAAATTCCTTATAGAGATTGCTCTCGGCTCGGGAGGTAGATTTATAGAAAGGGAAGGTGTTAGCACCCTTTCTATCCATGGTTATCCATGGGCTCTTAGATACTTGCTCATTTGTGTTTTCAAAAATGGTTTGTTTGCTTTTCAACTGTGGGTTTTTTAAAAAGTTTCTTTGAAAATTCCAGTTCGACTCTTGTATCGGTCCTCAAGAGTGTTTGAAAAATTGTTTTGAAAGCTTTTTAAAAGTGTCGGTGTGAAAAGAGTTTTTGATTTGTTTTGAATAGAGCAAGTATCTAGAGTCATCTACCTACCCTAAGGAATTCGTCTGTGTAAATGTCCTTTAAGGTAATGCCATCCCACCATTGAGAGGTAGGTAGCATCACCGTTGGAGATGTTCGGGTCAATTCGAAGGTTCGGGACATGGTGATCACCAGAGCAATAGGAAGATACCTTAGAAGCTACCCTCATGCCAGGTTCCAGGATCATGAGGACTTACTAAAACATCCTCTACTCGACGATCACCTTTCGAGGGGCAAGGCAACAGTGAGGCGTACCCTAGGGGTGGTGTGTGAATTGTGTGTCATGTTTATTTATTTTTGTCTTATTCATGTCATGGGTGATCTACGCGTTATTTTTATTTTGACATTCATTCTTGCATGCAAATTTATTAACAGTTAAAAAAGTGCGAGAATTAAAATTCCTATGCTATTACAAAGGCGCGGGTCTACATCGCCAAATTAAATCCAGGACCCGATTTGACATAAAATAAAGATGCGAGAAAGATAAATGTTTAATTTACACGACTTCGGGAGAATTACATAAATATTATAAGAAAGGAAATAAAATGTGCAAAACGAACTAATAATCGAAAGCGAGGGCGTTGACCCTCTTTAATGAAATTAAATTATGATTAACAAATTAATTAAATTAAAATAAAAAGAAAAGATTTTTTGAGGTTTTTTGTATTTATGGACTTTTATGAGAGAATTAAATGAAATTAAAAAAAATTAATTAATTAACCCTAATTCTAACTATTTTTATTTATTAAGAAATATGTTAAAGTTGCACATAAAATTAACCTAATTAATTAATTCAATTTTTATTTACAAAAATAAATAATTAATTATTATAATGGTAAATGAAAAGAAAAAGATAAAAAGTGATTAAAACCCTAATTCTACAAAAAAATTTAGTTTGTTAGAAAATATTAAAATTAATCCTAGAATTTAAAACTAAATTAATTGATACAATTTATTTACAAAGATATTAAAATAAAATATATTTTTGTTTTTTTGTCTTTTTTGGTTTTTATATTATCTTTATATTTTATGAAAATAAATTAGTTTAAAGAATTACATTAAAACTAATTAAAACAAATAAAATAGAAAAATATGAAAAAGAATGAAAAGCAAACCAATGGGGGGTTCTGTCCCCAAACTGGAGGTGTGATCCAGCAATTAAGCCCAAGGAACCTGGCCCTTTTTTGACTTCTCAGTATTCACGTGTGTGGGCGTTGACTGGGACATTCTATAGCCCTTGATTCTGGACCATTGGATTGAGATCAGTAGGCGTGTGGCACGTTTGGATGATGAGTGTATGGTAGGCCTTTGAGGGAAAACTGCATGAGATTATGCTGAAACAAAATATATGAAGAGAGTGTGGGGGGACCTGGGAATCGAACCCAGGTCCCAGTGGTTATAGGACAACGCACCAACCATCTGCACCATTTGCTTTCTTTGTAACATTAGTGGATAATAAACAATATATATAATAAAACATGCTAGTGGCAATTAACTCAAAAACGCGCTAAAGTTTGAATGGACCACTCAGAAGCCTACACACATTGTCTTCCCCACCTGTTCTTCGTTTTGGCCTGAAAAACAAGCTAGTTAGCGGGGGTTTTAAACCCCCACTAAGTACTGCATACAAAAATAGCGATTAGGAATTAACAAAATATAAAAACAGCGCGATGGGTGTTTTGAACTCCTTGGAACGTCACGATTTTAATGGTGCAAGCCTCGTGTTCTGATTTTACCCTATGCCAGAATCCCCAATTCAAGGTTTCTGAAAACCTAGAAAGCTTCAATGGTGGATTCCCCAATTTTGCACGAAAACTTAATTAAAATATATGGTTAGCTTTAGAATCAACACATTAGTATAAATCAACAATAAAAATGCATGGATATGGCGTGTAGATTTGAATACGATTGAGGAAAAATCCAGGTACAGGGTAACTGCGTTCTACCGTTTCTTTGCGTTAGAAGCAGTGATTTTGATCCAGGAAGCTTCCTTGATGTCTCAGGAAGGCAATGGAATAGTTCTTTTGCCTTGAAACGCTTTGGAATCACGTTTTCAGTTTTGGAATTTTTCACAAAAAGTGCAATGTTCTTCTTCAGCTTTGGGCGCAGCTTTAGGTCTCTTGCACTAGGTTTTGATCACACTTATATGAGGATGGATTAGGGTTGAGTTTTCAATCAAAAGATATTTGCATTGATGAGAACAATATTTGATTTTCATGCATAATTTCTTCAAATCTTTTTCACATGTTTTTGATACCAATCATGTCCAAATCACCTTGATTCTTTCCATATCAGATAATGCACGAAATCTTGAAGTTATTCCATGCATAAAAAGATTTGAAAAGCTTGCTTTGGTATTTTTCACATATTTTATTTTATTAAATGAATTAATAGTAATTAAAAATTCAAATAAATGAATAAAAATGATGAGTAAATTCCCTTTGGGCCAAATGGTCCTGCATATGCTTTGGATGATGAATCTTGGAAGAAAATGTGGCCCATTAGCAATTTTAAGGCATTTGAAGCAAAGTTGACTTTTCAAAATATCCAAAAATTTCCCAACTTCCACATGGAATATCTTGCTCAATTTTTAAGCTTTGATCATGTTCTGTGACATTTTGGAAAGGTCTTGAAGTCCTCTAACCAATGCCTTTGGTCCCATGTCATTTTGATTTACCAATCTCAAGTTATGGCCTTTGACTTAAAGTCTCTTTTTGTTGACTTTTGAAAATGACCTATAATGTTGAAATTGATAACTTTGTGTGAGAGCATTTCTTGGACTTGAAGTGTGAAGAGGAGTTGTAGGAAATGTCTTTCTCTTAAAAATGAGATTTGGATGGAATTTTTATGATAAACCATGTGGAAGTTATGCCTTGGTCAAGTTACAGTTGACTTTTTCAACTGTCCAAATATGGAAACTTTTGCATCTTGAGACTTTTTGAGCCATGCTTTGAAAATCATGATCAAGAATTGATCAAATGATGTTTGTGGCTTCAAAATGAGCTGTTGACCAAAAATTTGAACTTTTGACTGTCAAATGACCATTTTGCCCTTGCAGTTGACTGTAGAGCAATTAGGGTTTTTGACTGTGCAATTTTGTGCTGTAAGTATTGAAACTTGGCATGAGGATACTTGACCATGTTTATAAGCATGTGGGACTTGATTGGACCCTTGGAAACTTCATTTTCTTTGTCAGAACCAAAACCCTAGTTTTTGACTGTTTATGAGGCCCTTGAACTGTGCAACCCTTGGGGAGATTTTGAAGCATGCTCTTTGCAATTCTTGAAGAATATGGGAGGGCAAATTTTGGGGTACAACAGATGCCCCTGTTCAATATTCTTAGACCTGAGGATGCAGATTGGCTGACGTGCCTTTCGTAATCCGAAGGTGGAAGATGATTGAACACTAGAGTGCCCAGAAATTTGCGCTCACATAGTAGTGTGATGATGGGAATGGGCTTATAGATGCCATTTGGAGATTGATGGATAGGATGATGGGCTTATAGATGCCATGCTAAGAGATGATGGATAGGTGGATGGGCTTATAGATGCCATCTGGGTGTCGATCGTGTAAGAGATTTCTTAGCGAGAACTTGCGTACTTGTAAAAGAAAATGATTACCTGACCTGTTGCAGGAGCTGGTCTTCAAACTCTTTGTGTAGATGTGTCCTGACTGGTTACAGGAATCGAATCTGGAGCTTTAAACGGCGATGAATGAACCATGGATGGTTACTATCTCAACAGGAACAGTGAGAGAACCTTGGACGATTACTACCTCAACAGGAACGCTGAGAGAATTTGGGGACGATTACTACCTCAACAGGAACGCTGAGAGAATCTGGAGACGATTACTACCTCAACAGGAACGCTGAGAGAATCTGGAGACGATTACTACCTCAACAGGAACGCTGAGAGAATCTGGGGACGATTACTACCTCAACAGTAACGCTGAGAGAATCTGGAGACGATTACTACCTCAACAGTAACGCTGAGAGAATCTGGAGACGATTACTACCTCAACAATAACGCTGAGAGAATCTTGGATATCTTCTACTGAGTCTTCGCCAGGAAAATCTGTTAGGGATCGATTTAACTGGACTAGAGAAGGCCTTTGACTAGATAAGAAACAGGAAAATCTTAGGGTCGATTTAACTGAACCGGTCTAAGTCTTGAAATCTTCAACTGGATAAGAAACAGGGAGATCTTAGGGTCGATCTGACTGAACCAGAGAAGGCCTTTGATTGGATAAGAAACAGAAAAATCTTAGGGTCGATTTAACTGAACCGGTCTAGGTCTTGGAATGTCTTCAACTGGATAAGAATCAGGGAGATCTTAGGGTCGATCTGACTGAACCAGAGAAGGCCTTTGACTGGATAAGAAACAGAAAAATCTTAGGGTCGATTTAACTGAACCGGTCTAGGTCTTGAAATCTTCAACTAGATAAGAAACAGGGAGATCTTAGGGTCGATCTGACTGAACCAGAGAAGGCCTTTGACTGGATAAGAAACAGAAAAATCTTAGGGTCGATTTAACTGAACCGGTCTAGGTCTGGAAATGTCTTCAACTGGATAAGAAACAGGGAGATCTTAGGGTCGATCTGACTGAACCAGAGAAGGCCTTTGACTGGATAAGAAACAGAAAAATCTTAGAGTCGATTTAACTGAACCGGTCTAGGTCTTGAAATATTCAACTGGATAAGAAACAGGGAGATCTTAGGGTCGATCTGACTGAACCAGAGAAGGCCTTGAAGTATAGTTGAGAATTTAACTTGATCTTTCCTGAAAGGTAAAGGTCAGTCATATGCAGTGCATGATATGGGTCAAGCAATGATGTTCTCAACATAAATGAGATTTGTAAGATATGATGCGTATATGCATGCTATAATGTATGGAAATGTGATGTTTATGAATGTATCTTTCTGTCTTAGTAAAATAAATCCTTGACGGGTGTCGGGAAGTCACTCCTGGGCTGATGTTGGAAAATAGATTTTTGCTTCCGCTGGCGATGATAGTTGCAAGAATACCGGTAGGAGAAGATGACTCCATTGGGGATAATCTTGGCGAATGGATTACTCTGCGGGGAGAAAAGTTACTCTAGCAATCTTGCTGGGAAACAATACTCTATGGGGGAGGTACTTTGCTGAAATGTTGATGGTAACTCGCTGGGGGATGCCATTATCGTGTTGGAAGTGTTAGTAGACTTCGCTGGGGATAAGAAGACTTCGCCGAGGACGATCTTTCCGTGGCTTTTGGCTGAGGATAACCCAGTTATATCCTGGTAAGGAAATAACTCTTTGAATAAAGTCGGGAGACGCGTTCGTGCTCTGCGGGGATAAGCTTCCAGAATCTACTGGGGATAAGCTTACTGCTTGGGGAGATGGATTCCAACTTTCCTGGGGAAACTGGATTGGACTCTCCTGGGGAAATTTTGAGATGTATTGGAAGTAATTCCACTGAATGTTTGATATACCGCCGGGGAACAATCTTTAGGCCAAGACTGTCGGGGATGCTTTTTAAGAATGTCTGTATGTTGTGCTGGGGAATGTTGAGATTTGCTGGAGATACCCAACTTCCTTAAGGCTGATATTATAGCTTGGGGAGAGTGCACTGACTTGCTGGCTCACTCTCTAGGGAAGTGAGATATGTTGGTTATGTTCTTCAGCCGAACCTACCTAGATACCTTGGAGGATAGAACAATTAGATTGCTTAGACAACTCTTTATTGCCCCTGTTTCTAATGTTACCTGTAATTGGTCCTTTGTTTCGTATGCAAATATTCATGAGTTAGCAAATTATTGTCAAAGCATATATCACAAATTGAACCTTGGACGTTCTTCGCAAAACAAAACAGAAAAGGAAAAACAATTGGCAATTTTAACTGAAAAGTGATTTTTGTATTGATTTTTTTGAATTTGCCTGTAAATAGGCGTTTATGTACAAGAGGCTGACGTCCTAGTAAGAGAACGCCGCTGAAAAAAAGAGTTTATACAAATTTGTACAAGATAAAATAAAACAGCTGTGTGAAATGAATGATCCCACTGGGTTTCAACTCTGCTATTGCCTTTATATCTCCGAGCGTCTCACCACTTGATGACCTTAGTTGAAGATGAAGCTGACTGATCGATGCCGTCTGAACTTGATGTAGATACCGGATTCTGGATGCAGAGTGATCCAATGAGACATAGTATTACGCTTTATCCCTAACTTTTGCCTGGACCGCCCTTTCGGGTTTTCAGTCCACCGGGATACCCATTTTTGCCCAAGCCGCCTTTTCAGGTTTTCGACTTGCCGGGTGTACAGATTTTTCATTTCATCCCTTCATTTTGCCCGAACCCTTTTGGTTCGCTGGGAAGCCCTAGTTTTTGCCTAGGCATGTCAGCCTAGTGGGTCTTTTTCATGCGTAGTATCTTTTTACTATGTCTGCATTGGCGGGGTGAGGAAGGTCGTCACCATCCATGTTGGTTAAAATCATGGCTCCTCCTGAGAACACATGTTTAACCACAAATGGTCCTTCGTACGTAGGGGTCCATTTGCCCCTTGGATCACTCTGAGGAAGGATGATTCGCTTGATTACCAGATCCCCAACTTGATATTCTTGTGGTCTGACCTTTTTGTTAAATGCCCTGATCATCCGTTTTTGGTACGTCTGACCATGACAAATAGCAGCAAGTCTCTTTTCGTCAATTAAGTTTAGCTGATCAAGTCGTGTCTGGATCCAATCATCTTCGTTCAGATATGCATCCTTCATTATCCGGAGAGAGGGTATTTGCACTTCGATCGGTAAGACTGCTTCCATACCGTAGACCAAGGAGAAAGGAGTTGCCCCGGTTGACGTCCTGGCTGAGGTACGGTACCCATGTAGAGCGAACGGTAACATCTCGTGCCAATCTTTATAAGTCACTGTCATCTTCTGCACAATTTTCTTAATGTTCTTATTTGCTGCTTCTACAGCCCCATTCATCTTCGGTCTGTAAGGAGAAGAGTTGTGGTGCTGTATCTTAAACTGCTCACAGAGCTCAGTGATCATCTTGTTATTGAGATTGGTACCGTTGTCTGTAATGATCCTTTCTGGGACGCCGTATCGACAGATCAGGTTATGCCGAATGAACCGTGCCACAACAGTCTTGGTTACCGTAGCATAGGATGCTGCTTCAACCCACTTCGTAAAGTAATCAATCGCTACCAGGATGAAGCGGTGCCCGTTGGATGCCGTTGGTTTAATCTCACCAATCATATCTATGCCCCACATTGCAAACGGCCAGGGCGCAGTTAGAACATTTAGAGGAACTGGAGGAACATGCACCTTGTCTGCATATATCTGGCATTTATGGCATGTCCGAGAATGTTGGTAGCAGTTAGCTTCCATGGTGAACCAGAAATACCCTGCCCGAAGGATTTTCTTCGCCATAGTGTGTCCACTGGAGTGTGTACCAAAGGTCCCTTCATGTAACTCTTCCATGATCCTTTCTGCTTCTGTCTTATCCACACAACGCAATAAGGTCGAATCATGGTTTCGCTTGTACAAGATGCCGTTGCTAAGGAAGAACTTCGCTGCGAACCTTCTCAGGAACTTTTTATCATTGACAGAGGCACCTTCAGGATATTCCTGAGCTTCCAAGTATCTCTTCACCTTATGGTACCAAGGCTTCTCAGTTACCAACTCAGTCTCGAGATCACAACAGTATGCCGGTTCGTCCAGTTTCCAGATGATGATCCGGGGAGCCTCATTATCCCATTTGACTTTGAACATGGAAGACATCGTAGCTAACGCGTCCGCCAGCTGATTCTCCTCTCTTGGGAAATGTTCAAAGGTTATCTTTGTGAAGTGGGGGATCAAGGTCAACACACATTCTCTGTAAGGAATAAGATTCGGATGTTTCGTATCCCACTCTCCTTTGATCTGATTGATCACGAGAGCGGAATCTCCGAAGACACTCAGAAACTTGATCCTTAGGTCGATCGCAGCTTGAAGACCCATGATGCACGCCTCATACTCCGCCATGTTGTTGGTGCAGTTGAAACATAGCCGGGCAGTGAGTGGAGTATGAGTGCCTTGAGGGGATATGATCACAGCGCCAATGCCGTTACCCAAAGCGTTGGAGGCTCCGTCAAAGTGCATAGACCATCGGGATCCTTCCTCAGGTCCTTCATCCGGTCCAGGTACTTCACAATCAGTCACAATCATGATGCTCTCGTCTGGAAACTCGAAGTTCATTGACTGATAGTCGTCTACTGCCTGATGTGCCAAGTGGTCTGCCAATACACTTCCTTTGATGGCTTTCTGGGTTGTACATTGAATGTCGTATTCTGTCAAGATCATTTGCCATCTTGCTATTCTCCCAGACAGAGCAGGCTTTTCAAATATGTACTTTATAGGATCCATCTTTGAGATCAACAAGGTGGTATGAGTCAGCATATACTGTCTCAGCCGGCGAGCAGCCCATACCAAAGCGCAGCAAGTTTTCTCAAGCAGTGAGTATCGGGTCTCACAGTCGGTAAACTTTTTGCTAAGGTAATAAATGGCATGCTCTTTTCGGCCAGACTCGTCATGCTGCCCCAGCTCGCACCCCATTGAGTTGTCAAGTACTGTCAGGTATAGCATCAGAGGTCTCCCCTCAACCGATGGCATAAGAATGTGTGGTTCTTGGAGATACTCCTTGATTCTGTCAAAAGCAGCCTGACATTCATCATTCCAACATACTACCCGATCTTTCTTCAGCAGCTTAAATATTGGCTCACAGGTAGCAGTCAGGTGTGAGATGAACCGAGCAATGTAATTCAGGCGTCCTAAAAAGCCTCTGACCTCCTTCTCTGTCTTAGGAACGGGCATCTCTTGAATAGCTTTAACCTTGGCAGGGTCCACTTGAATACCTTTATCACTTACCACGAAGCCTAGTAACTTCCCAGATCTCACCCCGAAGGTGCACTTGTTCGGGTTCAACCTCAGCTTGTACAATTCCAACCGGTCAAATAGTTTCTGCAGATGATCTAGGTGCTCTTCCTCCGTCTGGGACCTTGCAATCATGTCGTCAACATACACTTCTATCTCATGATGGATCATGTCATGAAATAAAGCAACCATGGCACATTGGTAGGTTGCCCCAGCGTTCTTCAGTCCAAAAGGCATGACCTTGTAGCAGAAGGTGCCCCACTGAGTAACAAAGGTAGTCTTTTCCATATCTTCAGGTGCCATCTTGATCTGATTATAACCTGAAAAGCCATCCATGAAAGAAAACACCTTATGCTGAGCAGTATTGTCAACGAGGACATCAATGTGAGGTAAGGGGAAGTCATCTTTGGGGCTGGCCCTGTTCAGATCCCTGTAGTCGACACACATTCTGACCTTACCGTCCTTCTTTGGTACCGGCACCACATTAGCAACCCACTGAGGGTAAGAAGTCACTGCAAGGAAACCGGCATCAAACTGTTTCAGAACCTCGGCTTTGATCTTCTCAGACATCTCTGGACGCATACGGCAGACCTTTTGCTTAACCGGAGGGCAGTCTTCCTTGGTAGGCAAGTGATGGACCACAATATCAGTATCCAACCCGGGCATGTCTTCGTAGGACCAGGCAAATATCTCCATGTAATCATGTAGCATCTGAGTCAACCGTTGCTTCACGCTGAGCTCTAGGTTGGCACCAATCTTAACTTCCTTTCTGTCTGCCTCAGTACCCAGATTTATTGTTTCCATTGGCTCTTCATGTGGTTGAATTGCCCTCTCTTCCTAGAGTAACAGTCTTGCAAGCTCACCAGGCACTTCGCAATCATCTTCACCTTCGTCTTCGGCTAAGTTGATCGGATTTTCGAAGTCATAACTGGCAGTAGCAGAGTCGTTACCAGTGAGATCCAGAGTGGATTGAAACCTGTATGAGTGAGTGTGTGTAAATACAGCTGTTTTGCAATATATAAAGAAAGGAAAGAAAGAAAAGGAGCATAAGTTTTGAAATGCGAGAAAACGTCCAAGATCTTTATTCATGATATATGAAATGACAATTTATATGCCCTCACAAATGAAGCCAACAGTGCCTCGGGTAAGACACCGGGCCATAGAGTTTTAATTGTTTATTACAAATAACAAAACAAAAGAATTCATTACTCAGTAACAAGAGAAACAAGTAGGTTGTCCTTTGCAATCCAATTGCTAGGTTCACTGTCGGTTGCCGGGTAAATCCAGTTGTCAAATTCAGCTTCATCCACTTCATCATCCTCCCCAATAGCATTCACTCCATGAGCAGGCAGGGGAGATGTCACTACATTAGGCTTCTCAGATGCCTCAAACTGTACCTCCTTCGCATCAATAAGGTCCTGCAGCTTATTCCTTAAGGCCCAACAGTCATCAGTGGAATGCCCCAGGCTATCGGAGTGATAAGCACAGCGGGCATTTGGATTGTATTTCGGAGAGGCAGTATTCACAACTTTTGGGGCCTCTCTGATAGTCACTAGGTTGGTGGACAGCAACTGCGGCAAGATTTGTGATAGAGTCATACTCAAACGAGTGAACTCTCTCCTGGGTCTTTCAGCCCTTTGAGGATTGGTTTGCCGAGGAGCGGCAGCAGGCTTAGCAATCATTACCGCGTTGACAGATTGGCGGCGCTCAGGCTTCTCTTGTCTTCTAGACCCATATACAGCACTAGCCTCCTTCTTAAAGGGCTTCTTCTCAGAACTCGCAGATGCACCCTTCTGAATTTTACCAGACTTCATCCCAGCCTCTATTCTCTCCCCAGTCAGAATAAGATCAGTAAACCTTGCAGATGAGTTACCAATGAGATGGTTGAAAAATGGCCCAGATAGGGTCCCCAGGAACATGTCTACCAACTCCCGGTCAGTCAACGGAGGCTGCACCCTGCCAGCCAGATCCCTCCACTTCTGTGCGTACTCTTTAAAACCTTCGCTTGAACCTAGCGACATACCCTGGAGTTGGGTACGTGTAGGGGCAAGGTCGGCATTATATTGATACTGCTTATAAAAAGCCGTAGCCAACTCCTCCCAGTTACTAACCTTGGTCCCATCCAGCTGATAGAACCATTCGAGATGAGTCCCTGAAAGACTCTCCTGGAAGAAGTGGATCCACAAATTCTTGTCCACTGAGTACGGCTGAATCTTCCGCACGTAGGATCTGAGATGTATCTTGGGACAAGACGCCCCGTCATACTTGGTAAAAGATAGTGCTTTGAACTTGTGAGGAATGATCACACCAGTAGACAAACCCAAGTCTCCGAAATCCAGCCCAGGCACTTGTTGGATCTCCATAGCATTCAGTCTGTCTTCCAACTGCTTATACCGGTCTTCAGCCGGAGGATACTGTTCCTCATCAAAATCGGTCTCGTTGTCGGAGACTACCGGACTAGGACCTTTTCCCCCTTGGGGACTACCCTTGCCTATAGAAGAACCAGCCTCTTCATTCTGCAGAGTGTTGCCAAACCTTTGGCCCGAGTTGAAAAAAACAGTTCTCTTCTTCTTCTTCTTCTCCTTCTTCAGGAGCAGAGCCTTCAGCTCTTCTTGGCCCTGAGCCAAACCCATGATTAGTTACTGAAATTGCGCGTTCTGCACCTAAAGAGCCTTGATGGACATCTCGGTTGATGATGAGTCAGGATTCATGATGCTGAAATAAACAGCGAAGAACTGTAAGCAACCTGAAAAGAAGAAAACCTGCTATGCACATGATGAATGATATGTGTTTATGCAATGCATTCAAGGGTTTGAAAGTTCAAATTTGTTGTAGACAAAAAAGGAACACACGTTATCATTAAGGAAATAATTGTTCATTACATCAAAGCCTCATGGGCACATATTACAAAGCAAATCAATCCCAAAAGACACTACGCATCCTCTTTGGAGCTATGTAGGTGTTGAGATTCCTCTCCTCGTGCAATAGGCGGGTGAGCTCCAAGACCTTCTTTTCACTAGCATGTAGACTGGTCTCAAGAGAATTCTGTTCTTCCTTAAGCTGGATCCAGCTCTTCTGCATCTCTTCCCAGGATGTGGGCATATCAGGATGCTGAATGGTGTAGGACACTTCTCCTTCCAAGACTGGCTCTTTGATCACAGGGAGCATATGAGGATAAGGCATCACTAACTTCTGGGAGCGGGCGCGTACCCACTTGAGATAAGGTTCCAACGGGATGGAGTTCCTGTGCCCCAGTGTCTTACTGTCTATCCTACTTGGCATCCTCAAAGCTCTGATAAATCTCTGCCGAAGTCCTTGTGCATCGTTGTCGAAGTCAAAAACTATGTCAGGAATTAACATGTCATGAGGGCCATCCCTCCGAGCATAACCAAACTGTCTCCAAGCCAGGCATGGGTTGTAAGTAATACCTCCTCTGATTCCAAGTAAAGGAACATTAGGGTACTCCCCGCAACGATCAATGATAGTGACATCCTCTCTGGACCGAGGGCACCAATGTATATCTGCATGTGTAAGAGTCATCAACCGTTGTGACCATCTCAAACCCCGCTCGTTCTTCAGAACTGATTGTGGAAGGTGCGAAATAAACCACCTTCCCAAGAGAGTAGTGCAACACATAAGGACACCTCTTTTCCTCATGTTTCGAGTGTAACATGAGTGAAGGATGTCCCCCAGCAACGTAGGTATAGGATTCCTAGACATGAAGATCTGGACAGCACTGATATCTATAAGCTGATCTGGGTTAGGGAACAACACCAAACCATAGACAAGGAGGGCCACAACTTCTTCAAAAGCTTGCAAGTCAAGGGAGTTCCAACATTCATGGGCCTTCTCAAACAGAAACCTGGCTAAGAACCCTTTGATACCACTTCTAACTTCCCAATGTCCCTTGAGGTCAGATGATTGTAGGTGTAAGGCTTTAGCGATCTCTTCAAGCTTAGGTTCCTTTTCCGTACCGTTGTAGGGTAGTTGATCAAGGATAGGGATCTTCAGGAGCCGGGAGAACTCCTCCAATGTAGGTACCAGCTGATAATCCAAGAAGGTGAAACAGTGATGCAGAGGGTCAAAGAACTGGAACAGGACCTTTATCATATCTTCCTCAATGTTGGTATTGACCAAGCTGATGAGTCTTCCATGTCTTTCACTAAATGAAGAGCTCTCGGGAATCCTGGATATAAGCTCCTTAAGCTGAGGAGGGATCCTTACAAGGCTGATTTGAATTGTCTTTCTGCGAACAGTTTCCATGTCCTACAAAACAAAAACAAAGATGAAGATTCGAACCCCTGAAATGGTTAGTCAATGCATATGATGTTGGATGATGTCATGATGCTATGATTAAACACACCACAGATGTTTACAAAGACAAACATGTAAGGAACACAAGTCACACAAGACAAGCCCTTAGGGTTTATGCCAGCATGGGGTCTGGGTATTACCCTCTTGAAGTTGGTGGGCTCAACCTGTCCTATTAGAAGTAATCGGGTTCTAAGGGTCCCAATATCATTGGATTGCTTTCATTGTTCATCGTTTCGATTTAGCCACTGAACTGGCGACCGAAATATTCCAGGAAAGCAACCCTCAATTGAGTGTAGTATCGAGTATCAACCAACCTTGGACTGCACCAAAGTCAGTTATCTCACTACCCTAAAGAGGCCAAGATAGTTCAATTAAGGTTCCTAAGGTCTGTTGATGCTTCATGACACAACGCGGAGGCCCCGTACTCTCCTTGACTGAACTCAAGGGTTACCGGTACACACCAAAGTGCCACATCAACATAGCAGACTGCTTCAACCATGTCGGTATACCCCGCACAGTTCCCTCACGGCCTTGTTGCTACTTTCTAAGAAGGTATCCCCAGATCCGGGTTAGGATCTATAGAACTCCCAATACAGGCCCACAATTTAAAGCAAACAATTCAGACAATTGAAAACACAAGTGATCTTAGTCCTAAGGTCAACTCACTTTAAAATATTCCCCAGCAGAGTCGCCAGTTCTGTGATCGGTGGATCTGGAACTGACTGTTTAACGCTGGTTCGCGAAATGTCGCGGAAGCAAGAGTCGCCACCGTCTTTTATTTTCTCCAAATGGAAAGGACAAAAGCACAGAAAAATTCCTTATAGAGATTGCTCTCGGTTCGGGAGGTAGATTTATAGAAAGGGAAGGTGTTAGCACCCTTTCTATCCATGGTTATCCATGGGCTCTTAGATACTTGCTCATTTGTGTTTTCAAAAATGGTTTGTTTGCTTTTCAACTGTGGGTTTTTTAAAAAGTTTCTTTGAAAATTCCAGTTCGACTCTTGTATCGGTCCTCAAGAGTGTTTGAAAAATTGTTTTGAAAGCTTTTTGAAAGTGTCGGTGTGAAAAGAGTTTTTGATTTGTTTTGAATAGAGCAAGTATCTAGAGTCGTCTACCTACCCTAAGGAATTCGTCTGTGTAAATGTCCTTTAAGGTAATGCCATCCCACCATTGATAGGTAGGTAGCATCACCGTTGGAGATGTTCGGGTCAATTCGAAGGTTCGGGACATGGTGATCACCAGAGCAATAGGAAGATACCTTAGAAGCTACCTTCATGCCAGGTTCCTGGATCATGAGGACTTACTAAAACATCCTCTACTCGACGATCACCTTTCGAGGGGCAAGGAAACAGTGAGGCGTACCCTAGGGGTGGTGTGTGAATTGTGTGTCATGTTCATTTATTTTTGTCTTATTCATGTCATGGGTGATCTACGCGTTATTTTTATTTTGACATTCATTCTTGCATGCAAATTTATTAACAGTTAAAAAAGTGCGAGAATTAAAATTCCTATGCTATTACAAAGGCGCGGGTCTACATCGCCAAATTAAATCCAGGACCCGATTTGACATAAAATAAAGATGCGAGAAAGATAAATGTTTAATTTACACGGCTTCGGGAGAATTACATAAATATTATAAGAAAGGAAATAAAATGTGCAAAACGAACTAATAATCGAAAGCGAGGGCGTTGGACCCTCTTTAATGAAATTAAATTATGATTAACAAATTAATTAAATTAAAATTAAAATAAAAGATTTTTTGAGGTTTTTTGTATTTATGGACTTTTATGAGAGAATTAAATGAAATTAAAAAAAATTAATTAATTAACCCTAATTCTAACTATTTTTATTTATTAAGAAATATGTTAAAGTTGCACATAAAATTAACCTAATTAATTAATTCAATTTTTATTTACAAAAATAAATAATTAATTATTATAATGGTAAAAGAAAAGAAAAAGATAAAAAGTGATTAAAACCCTAATTCTACAAATTTCTTTAGTTTGTTAGAAAATATTAAAATTAATCCTAGAATTTAAAACTAAATTAATTGATACAATTTATTTACAAAGATATTAAAATAAAATATATTTTTGTTTTTTTGTCTTTTTTGGTTTTTATAATATTTTTATATTTTATGAAAATAAATTAGTTTAAAGAATTACATTAAAACTAATTAAAACAAATAAAATAGAAAAATATGAAAAAGAATGAAAAGCAAACCAATGGGGGGTTCTGTCCCCAAACTGGAGGTGTGATCCAGAAATTAAGCCCAAGGAACCTGGCCCTTTTTTGACTTCTCAGTATTCACGTGTGTGGGCGTTGACTGGGACATTCTATAGCCCTTGATTCTGGACCATTGGATTGAGATCAGTAGGCGTGTGGCACGTTTGGATGATGAGTGTATGGTAGGCCTTTGAGGGAAAACTGCATGAGATTATGCTGAAACAAAATATATGAAGAGAGTGTGGGGGGACCTGGGAATCGAACCCAGGTCCCAGTGGTTATAGGACAACGCACCAACCATCTGCACCATTTGCTTTCTTTGTAACATTAGTGGATAATAAACAATATATATAATAAAACATGCTAGTGGCAATTAACTCAAAAACGCGCTAAAGTTTGAATGGACCACTCAGAAGCCTACACGCATTGTCTTCCCCACCTGTTCTTTGTTTTGGCCTGAAAAACAAGCTAGTTAGCGGGGGTTTTAAACCCCCACTAAGTACTGCATACAAAAATAGCGATTAGGAATTAACAAAATATAAAAACAGCGCGATGGGTGTTTTGAACTCCTTGGAACGTCACGATTTTAATGGTGCAAGCCTCGTGTTCTGATTTTACCCTATGCCAGAATCCCCAATTCAAGGTTTCTAAAAACATAGAAAGCTTCAATGGTGGATTCCCCAATTTTGCACGAAAACTTAATTAAAATATATGGTTAGCTTTAGAATCAACACATTAGTATAAATCAACAATAAAAATGCATGGATATGTCGTGTAGATTTGAATACGATTGAGGAAAAATCCAGGTACAGGGTAACTGCGTTCTACCATTTCTTTGCGTTAGAAGCAGTGATTTTGATCCAGGAAGCTTCCTTGATGTCTCAGGAAGGCAATGGAATAGTTCTTTTGCCTTGAAACGCTTTGGAATCACGTTTTCAGTTTTGGAATTTTTCACAAAAAGTGCAATGTTCTTCTTCAGCTTTGGGCGCAGCTTCAGGTCTCTTGCACTAGGTTTTGATCACACTTATATGAGGATGGATTAGGGTTGAGTTTTCAATCAAAAGATCTTTGCATTGATGAGAACAATATTTGATTTTCATGCATAATTTCTTCAAATCTTTTTCACATGTTTTTGATACCAATCATGTCCAAATCACCTTGATTCTTTCCATATCAGATAATGCACGAAATCTTGAAGTTATTCCATGCATAAAAAGATTTGAAAAGCTTGCTTTGGTATTTTTCACATATTTTATTTTATTAAATGAATTAATAGTAATTAAAAATTCAAATAAATGAATAAAAATGATGAGTAAATTCCCTTTGGGCCAAATGGTCCTGCATATGCTTTGGATGATGAATCTTGAAAGAAAATGTGGCCCATTAGCAATTTTAAGGCATTTGAAGCAAAGTTGACTTTTCAAAATATCCAAAAATTTCCCAACTTCCACATGGAATATCTTGCTCAATTTTTAAGCTTTGATCATGTTCTTGGACATTTTGGAAAGGTCTTGAAGTCCTCTAACCAATTCCTTTGGTCCCATGTCATTTTGATTTACCAATCTCAAGTTATGGCCTTTGACTTAAAGTCTCTTTTTGTTGACTTTTGAAAATGACCTATAATGTTGAAATTGATAACTTTTTGTGAGAGCGTTTCTTGGACTTGAAGTGTGAAGAGGAGTTGTAGGAAATGTCTTTCTCTTCAAAATGAGCTTTGGATGGAATTTTTATGATAAACCATGTGGAAGTTATGCCTTGGTCAAGTTACAGTTGACTTTTTCAACTGTCCAAATATGGAAACTTTTGCATCTTGAGACTTTTTGAGCCATGCTTTGAAAATCATGATCAAGAATTGATCAAATGATGTTTGTGGCTTCAAAATGAGCTGTTGACCAAAAATTTGAACTTTTGACTGTCAAATGACCATTTTGCCCCTGCAGTTGACTGTAGAGCAATTAGGGTTTTTGACTGTGCAATTTTGTGTTGTAAGTCTTGAAACTTGGCATGAGGATACTTGACCATGTTTATAAGCATGTGGGACTTGATTGGACCCTTGGAAACTTCATTTTCTTTGTCAGAACCAAAACCCTAGTTTTTGACTGTTTAGGAGGCCCTTGAACTGTGCAACCCTTGGGGAGATTTTGAAGCATGCTCTTTGCAATTCTTGAAGAATATGGGAGGGCAAATTTTGGGGTACAACATGCTCTTTTCGTCCAGGCTCGCCATGCTTCCCCAATACACACCCCATTGAGTTCTCTAAAGTCAGATACATGATCAGTGGCCTTCCCTCAACTGGTGGCATCAAAACAGGAGACTCTTGTAAGTACTCTTTAATCTTGTCAAAAGCAATCTGGCATTCATCATTCTATCTGACTACTTGATCTTTCTTCAATAGTTTGAAGATTGGCTCACAAGTAGCTGTTAGGTGAGAAATGAATCTAGCAATATAGTTCAGGCGTCCCAAGAATCCTCTGACTTCCTTCTTAGTACGAGGAGCAGGCATTTCTTGTATTGCTTTAACCTTGGCAGGATCGACTTTAATACCTTTATTACTGACGACAAAACCTAAAAGTTTACCAGATCATACTCCGAATGTGCACTTGTTTGGATTCAACCTTAGTTTATACTTCTTCAACCTCTCAAACAACTTTTGGAAGTGATCAAGGTGCTCTTCCTCTGTTTGTGATAGGGCTATCATGTCATCTACGTAGACCTCTATTTCATGATGTATCATGTCGTGAAATAAGGCTACCATGGCGCGTTGATAGGTTGCCCCAGCATTCTTCAGTCCAAATGGCATCACTTTGTAGCAGAATGTGCCCCACTATGTGACAAATTTAGTTTTCTCCATGTCCTCAGGTGCCATTTTGATTTGGTTGTAACCTGAGAATCCGTCCATGAAGGAAAACACTTTGTGTGGGCCGTATTGTGAACCAGGATATCTATGTGGGGAAGTGGAAAATCATCTTTAGGGCTTGCCCTATTCAAATCTCTATAGTCCATGCACATTCGTACTTTATCGTCCTTTTTAGGCACGGGAACAATGTTGGCAACCTATTGGGGATAGGAAGTGACAGCCAAGAATCCGGCATTGAATTGTTTCATGACTTCCGCTTTGATCTTCTCTGACATGTCAGGTCTCATGCGGTAGACTTTTTGTTTTACTGGTGGACAGTCTTCTCTTGTTGGCAGTCGATGAACCACGATGTCTGCATTAAGTCCCAGCATGTCTTCATATGACCAGGCAATGATCTCAACATAATCATGCAACAGCTGAATCAGACGCTCCTTGACACTGGCCTCTAGATTGGCACCCAACTTGATTTCTTTTTTATCCTCCTCGGTACCCAAGTTGATTGTATCCACCGGTTCCTCATCAGGCTGAATAGGTCTTTCCTCTTGTTGTAGTAGTCTGGCCAGTTCCCCTGGTACTTCACAATCTTCCTCACCTTCGTCTTCGGCTTGGTAGATTAGATCCTCAGAGTCACAAAATGCCATAGCAGTACCGTTACCCATGGGATCCGGAATGGAGGGGTACCTGCATTTGTGAGTGTGGGTGTGTGTAAGGGTATAGCCATCTTTAAAAATAAAATTTAAAAGAAAAACAATGAGCATAAAAAGTTTGTATGTGAAAAACGTCCATGATTCATTGAATGTCATATGAAGATGAAATAAAAACCCTTACAAATGGACCATTGTTCCTCGGGCAAGACACAAGGTTTTAAATGTGCGATTTTTTTGTGAATATTATAAGTCCAACAGAAATGTAAAAGATAAATTACTGGGGGATGAAAGTTATTGGGACAAAGTCTCTAGTTTCCCAATTGCGAAGTCCTCCGTTGATAGTAGGAAAGATCCAATCCTTCAAGCTGCAATCCTCTTCACCATCTTTCACTGCATTGACCTCTCGGTTGCTAATCTTCAAGGGTGGCCCTCCCGCACGGGAACGGCGCACAACCTTCTGAGCACTCGAAGTAAACCCTAAGCCAAACTTGTCAGATTTATACGGAATGTCCGGAAGTTTCCCTCAGATGGTGCATCCACCCTCCTCTACTATTGCCTTGGCATCCTTCATAGATGACATCCAGAGTGGAGGTCTTGTAATCTTGGGGATCTGGGATACCGTCTTGGTTACTGTTACCTCTTGAGAGACTTCTTCGAAATGTTGAAAAGGAGTTTCAATGAACTCGTCGTCCAATTCCACATACCAGAAGGAATTGAGGTGGCTAATCATATACTCTTCCTCTTCGTGGACTGTGATAATCTTTCCATGGACCGGATATTTCAACATCTGGTGCAGTGTAGAGGTGACAGCACCGGCATTATGGATCCACGGTTGTCCTAGCAGACAGGAGTAAGAGGGGCGAATGTCCATTACGTAGAAGGTTGAGTTGAAAGTTTGAGTCCCAACTTTTATGGGGATGTCCACCTCCCTGTGGACTAACCTCTTTGAACCATCAAATGCCCTTACAACTATATTACTGGGTTTTAACGTTAATCCTTCGCAATCTAGTCTGTCAAGAGCTTTCTTTAGTAAAACATTCAAAGATGAGCCAGTGTCCACCAAGACGTGGGCCAGAGTTATTCCTCTACATTCCACAGAGACATGTAATGCCTCGTTATGCTTTCTTCCCCTTGATGTCAGATCAGCATCCGAGAAGCCTAGGCCATTATCCGCCGTTAAACTGGCCACACAATCTTGAAATTGGTCAGCAGATGTCTCTTGAGGCACATGGGCTGTCTTCAGAAACTTCACCAGGGATTTCGCATGTGCCTCGGAGCACAGTAACAATGACAGCATGGAAATTTTGGAGGGAGTTTGCCCCAACTATTCAACTACGTCGTAGTCGCTCTTCTTTATTATTCTCAAGATCTCCTCCATTTCCTTCTTGGAGGCTTCGGGGATAGTCAGCGGTTGAGCCTTCGTCTGGACAGGCTCTTCTTGAATACTTTTTCCTCGAGTTTCAGCAGTAGAAGTGTTGGTAGGGATAACAGCAGGGGTTGTGTCGTCTTTGTTAATAGGAGCACTTACAGATATGGTTATTGGTATGGAGGTAACCTTTGGAACAGCCACGGGTCCAAAAACTGCCTTTGGAGGGGCAATTTCTGGAGAGAAGATTCTACCGCTATGGGTAATCTTACTGGTTCTGACAATATTGCTAATGTCGGAGTCTTCTTCTTCGGAGCTCATCCCTTCGGTGGCCATCCCATCTTGTTTGATACCATGGTAGTAGATGTCTCCACCGTAATTCCACGACACTGTTTTATCTGATTCATACAGGATCGGCCCAGGCATTGTGATTATAAGAGGAGTAGTTTTTGGAACCGATGTAATCCTAACGGGTCTTTTGGGGACCCTGGAAGAATTGGCGGAGATGGTTATGATTGAAACGTCTTCAACAAGAACAGGTGAAACAGGAGTACTTTCAAACAGAATCTCTTGGTTGTCTATCAAGCGTTGAATTCATGTCTACAACAAAGGGCAAACAGTTTGTGAGGATAAGCAAAGATGGCAGTCTTCATTACAACCCGGGAATACACCGGCTTTTAACAAGTTTATCTTAATGATTGGGAGCAGAGTCACAAGTTCATCAACTGTGGTAACAAACAAATATTCTTCTATTGCATTGGTGTTGTGACCATGCCTAGGCATAAGAGCAGAAATGACGTTTGGCTTCTCAGGTGCATCAACCTCAATCTCTTTTGCATCTATAAGATCTTGAATTTTGTTTTTCAGGTCCCAACAGTTGTTAGTGTCATGACCCATACTTTCGGAATGATATGAGCATCTGGTATTTGGGTGATAATGAGGGGACGCTGTGCTGGGGTTCTTTGGAGCTTCTTTTAAAGTTACCAAATTGGATTTCAGAAGGTGCGATAAAACCTAGGCTAGATTCATATTAATTATGGTGAATTGTCGGACTGGCCTTTCCACCTTTGGTTGATTACTTCTTGACTGATCAGATGTAGGCTTTGGGAACATAACAGCTCCTACCATTTGTCGGCGTTCATCTCTCCCTTGGTTCCATTATGGATAAACAGCAGATACTTCCTTCTTCCCAGTGAAAGGCTTTCTCACAGCTATAGAGGCAGATGAATCCTTCTGAATCTTTCCACTTTTTATGCCAACTTCCACCCTCTCTCCGGTTAGTATTAACTCAGTAAATCCTGCAGATGAGCTTCCAATCAGATGGTTGAAGAAAGGGCCTGATAGAGTGCCTAAGAACATATCCACCAACTCCCTTTCAGACAGAGGGGGTTGTACTCTCCCAGCTAGATCTCTCCATTTCTACGCGTAATCTTTGAAACCCTCATTTGAAGCCACAACCATACTCTGATGTTGAGTACGGGTAGGCGCCAAATCTGCATTATACTGGTATTTCTTATAGAAAGTTGCGGAAAGATCTTCCCAATTGTGGATGTCGGCCCTTTCCAATTGGTAAAACCAATCGAGTTGTGTTCCGGATAAGCTATCTTGGAAAAAATGCACCCACAGGTCTTTATCGGAGGAGTGCGGCTGGATCTTTCTCATATATGATCGGAGGTGCATATTAGGACATGACACCCTATAATATTTTGCAAACAACAGTACTTTGAACTTCGGTGGGATCACAATTCCTGATACTAGTCCCAATTATTCAAAGTCTAGACCTAGAACCTTTTTTATTTCCATAGCGCTCAAACTCTCTTCAAGATGTCTGTACTTATCATTTGCTGGAGGATAATGTTCCTCGGAGTAGTCTTCCTCTTCTTCCTCCCCTTCAGATTTTGACAGAACCACTGTTTCTTTTCCTTTCCCTTCTCCTTCCCCGGAAGTGGTTGCAAAATTCAAGGTTCTTCTTGTCTGTCCCTGAAACCTTCTCCCCATGTTCAAAACCCTGGTGGCCTTCTTTGTTTTCTTCTTTCTTTCTTCAGCTAACAGAGTCTTCAACTCTTCTTGCCCCTTGGCTAGGGTCATGAGCAACTGTTGAAACTACGTGTTTTAAACTTGAAGATCTTTGACTATCTGTTCGAGATCCATCTTACTGAAATAAACATTAGAGAGATGAGGAAACTCGTTGCAAAAGACCTGTTTATGTTATGATGAATGATATGTGCATATGTAATGTTTTCAAGGATTTTAAAAGATTCAAGTTCGTTTTAGACAAAAAGAAACACACATTATATTAATAAGATAGAGTTTGAGTACATCAATGACCCTTGGGCAAAATAATAGAAAACCCTAAGATAAAAAAGTAGTGCGCATCCTCTTTGGTGCTATGTAGGCATTTAGAGTCTGCTCCTTATGAAGTAGCCTAGTGAGTTCCAAAACCTTCTTCTCGCTTGCGTAGAATTGGGATTCGAAAGTATCTCGCTCTCCTTGGAGCTATATCCAACCGCTTTGTAGGTATTCAAGAGATATGGGCATGTCAGGATGTAGGATAGTGTATGGAACTTCTCCTTCCTTAACAGGCTCAATGATCACCGGAAGGATAAGGCATCATAAGACTTTGAGCACGGGTTCGTACCCACTTGAGGTAAGGCTCAAGAGGGATGGAATTCTAGTGTCCCAAATTCTTTCTATCCACCTTGTTTAGCATCCTCCAAGCTCGGATGAATCTCTGGCAAAGACCTTGATCGTCGTTGTCGTAGTCGAATACCAAGCCTTGAATCAACATCTCGTGCGGGCCATCCCTTCGGGCATAACCAAATTATCTTAGAGATAAGCATGGGTTGTAGGTGATGCCTCCCCTAATTCCATGTAGAGGGACATTAGGGAATTCCCCACAACGGTCAACAATGATAACATTCTCTTTGGATCGAGAGCACCAATGAATATCTGAATGTTTGAGCGTCATTAACCTTTGTGACCACCTTAATCCTTGCTCATTTTTTAAGACTGATTGGGGAAGATGAGAAATAAACCATCTTTCCAGGAGAGGAGTGCAACACATAAGTACACCTCTTTTCCTCATTGTACGAGTGTGAAAAGAGTGTAGGATATCCCCTAGCAATGTAGGCACCGTATTGCGCGACATGAAGATTTTGACGGCACTCACATTTATGAGTTGGTCGGGATTGGGGAACAAGACCATCCCATAGATAAGAAGAGCCACAATTTCCTCAAAAGCTTGCAAGTCTAAGGAATTCCAACAACTTTGGGCTTTCTCAAACAGAAACTTTGCTAAGAAGCCTTTGACACCACTTCTAGTTTCCCAATGAGTTGTGACTTCAGATGAGTGCAAGTGCAGAGCTTGAGCAATCTCTTCTGGATTTGGGTCTCTTTCCATACCGTTGAAAGGTAGTTGATTGATAATGGGAATCCTCAAGAGTTGAGAGAATTCTTCCAAAGTAGGCACAAGCTGATAGTCGGGAAATGTGAAGCAATGGTGCAAAGGATCAAAGAACTGGAAGAGCACCTTCATCATATCCTCATTTGTGTTGGAGGTGACCAAGTTGAGTAGACGACCATGCCTCTCGGTGAATGGATAATTCTCATGGATCCTTGAAGCTAGCTCCTTGAGTTGTGGAGGAATTCTTACAAGGTTGACTTGGATAGTTTTCCTGCAAAGTGAATCCATATCCTACAAAACAAGAACAAAGATGAATCTCCAAAATCCTTGAAATGGTTAGTGAATGCATATAATGTTCATGATGTCCATGATGTTATGTACAAGTATGTATATACAAGCAAAACAAACAAGTTCTTAGTTTAGGCTTGCATGGGGTTTTATAGGTAAGTACCCTCTTGAAGTTTAGTTGGCTTAAACCTGTCCTAGTAATAGTAACCGGGTTCTACGGAGCTCAATATCACCGGATTGTTTCCTTGGTCATTGTTTCAGCTCAAGCCTCTTTAATGGCGACCAAAATATCCCAAGAAACCAACCCTTAATGAGTGTAGTATCGAGTATCTACAACCTTCGGACTACACCAAATCCGGTCATCTCACTACATCCTAAAGGCCAACTTGGTCAGGTTAAAGGGTTCTAGAAGTTCATTAGTGCTTCATGACATCACTCAGCGGCCCCGTATTCTCTTTGATTGACTCAAAGGCTACCGGTACCCACAAATATGTCACACTAACATAGTTATTGCTTAGACCATGTCGGTATACCCCACACAGTTTCCACAACATATTGCTATTTACCTATAATGTATCCCAAATCTGGGTAGAGGATTCAAACCCAAACAAAGAACCATAATGTATAGCAAACAAGTTAAATAAAGTAAGCAAATAAATGTGATCTAGCCCTAAGGTAACCCCACTTTTATAATTTTCCCTAGCAGAGTCGCCGGTTCTGTGATACGGTGGGAGAACTGACTTGAGGGTTTTGCGTTTTATCGCAAATGTTGCGGTTAGCAAGAGTCGCCACCGACTTTTCTTTTACCCAAAAAGGAAAGGTGAAAAAGCACAGGAAAGACCTTTGACATGTTTTCTTGAGTTCGGGGGGTAGATTATAAAAAGCGAAGGTATTAGCATCCTTTTCATCCATGGTTTTCCATGGGCTCTTAGTTACTTGCTAGATCACTTGCTTTTGTTGTTTGAAAATGTGTTTGGTGTGGTTTTGAAAGTATTTTGTAAAATAGGCCATTTGTTTAGGCAATCTTTGTAATGATTCTCGTTCGTAAGAATGTATACAAAGATGTTTGTCTTTTTTGAAAATGTTTTCAATGTTTGCAAAATGTTTGGAAATGTGTGTGTTTGTCTTAAAAATAGCAAGGATAGTTGTTTGAAAATAGAGCAAGTAACTAGAAGTAATCTACCTACTCAAATGTCTCTCTTGTTCATTTTCTATTCCTTTGACATTGTTGTCTTGCCATTTCTTTAGTAAGCAACCCTATCTTTGGATGTAAACGGAACGAGTGTGGGTCATCGTATAACCATAATTAGCAATATTGCAAAGTATCTTAGCATTTTGAGGGACCAAGATCATTTTGTAAGGCAACTTAGAATAGCGTCATCGAGGGACTATGATCTTATATTTGTTTGTTTTGCCAAGATACTTCGCATGCGTAATATGGCTATTTTTGTATAAGGCAACCAAGTGGAGAAACCCTAAGGATGCTTGTATGCAAGTGTATTATTTTCATGCTTTGATTTTTTCTTGGATTAGGGTTTTCTATTTGCTTTGTTTTGATCTTACCATACAAACCCTAATTACTAACATGGCATGTAAAGCGGTAAATTGCGTAATGTAAAAATTACTAAGCTATTACAACAATTTATGGGAGGGGGGAATACAAATTTGAATGGGGATTTGCAAGAATGTAAATCTAAATAAGCTATTACAACCAAATCGAATTTATACGAATATTGGAATAAACAAATACAATATTTAAATATGCAATATTATGTACATGCAAGAAAAAGATTTTTGTTTTGTTTTTTTGTGTGAAAAGGAATTTTAACCTAATCCTAAAAAATATATATAAAAAAAGAAATTATATCTTGAAAAAAAGGGTTAACCCTAATTTTTAGTTTGAAAGAAAATAAGGTTCTTATGTATTATTTTTGTGTATTCTTTTGTATTAAAAATATTAAATAATATTTTATGAAAATATTTAGTTTTTATATATGCCAAAAATAAATATTTACAAGTATGGAATGAAAAGAAAATAAAAAAAATTAAACTAAACCTATTTTATTGATGTTTACAAGTTTATTCAGGAAAAATAATTAATATATAGTTTAATAAAAATATTTTTTTAATGTGAAAATAAAATAAAATAAACAAAATGCAAAATTATCATATTTTATATTTTTCATGATTTTATATATTTAAGAAAATATTTAATAAAACAAAAAAAAAATAAAACAAATAAATAAAAGTATGGGCCAGGGGTGCTGTAAGGAGACAGTGAGTAATATGTTAGCAAAACAACTAAAGCCCGAGGAAACAAGCCCAATCTGCAAAACAGCAAAAAAATGGAAATGGAAAAATGTGAAAAAAACAAAAGGTAGGGACAAGGTTCGAACCCATGACCTGGGCCTTATCAGCATGCTACCTTGCCACTGGGGTGGCTGTACATCCGTTAATTTATGTGAAACAAAAACAACAAAACACAAACAAAGCCCTTGCCCTGTACTTCATCTTCTTCCTCAAGCTGGCCAGAAGCTCTGTAACTTTCTCATCTCTCAATAAAAATGGAAACTGATAATATGAATGTTGTAGCATGTTATCTCACGATTCTAACCATGTAAATCATGTAAGCTAACAATCAAAGATCAAAACCAATTTTAAAAGCCCTAAATTTAAATCTAATTTTTACAGGAATTTAAACTTCAAAATTCTTCCAACTCAGGCCAAATAAATGCAAGCTATATATATATATATATATATATATATATATATATATATATATATATATATATATATATATATATATATATATATATATATATATATATATATATATATATATATATATATATATATATATATATATATATATATATATATATATATATATATATATATATATATATATATATATATATATATATATATATATATATATATATATATATATATATATATATATATGTGTGTACAACTTCGTAGCAATGAGATCTACATTGTTTATTCACAAATTGTGGCCAATGGATGCCTGTATGAAGAGATAGAAGGTGGGATTTTTACCTCTTTCATGTGAAATCGTGAATGGAGTTTGAGTGAGTTTTATGAAGGCCTGATGATTGCTTGAGCTTGCTTGAACCTCCCTGAGTGTGTTCCAATCCTTGCCTTGCTTTGGAAGTGCCTAGAACTCTCTATCTAAGTCAACCTGTAAGCTTTGAAAACAAAAATGGCAGATGATGGAGAAGGAGTTACAGTGCAAGGATGATGTTCTGATGGTTAAAACTTGAAACGCACGAGTCAAATAATGGATTGTTATGCTTATGCAAAAACTGCAAATTTGGACAGTTTTTTGGTGATATGGAGTGTTTGAATGTTTCAGGCCTCTAGCAATCGTGTTTCTAGTTGTAATGTGTTTGTATATTAGTATGGAAAAGGTTTCAAGTCAGCTCTCCAACAGATTTGTGAGTTCTAGCCTTTTGGCACACTTTCTTGCTTTTGAAGCAAAGTGAAGAGACAAGTCTTCACATGCTTGTACCGGCCTACTTGGGGTTGGTATAAGCTTTGTACAATTTGCTTTAGGCCTGTAAGACTTGTGTGTGCAGAGAAGACAGGTCCAATGCTCAAGAATTGGAAAGTTGCAAAAGTGAAGCTTTTTCAAAATGGCAATGACAACTTTATGCCATTTATGGAATTACAACTTGGACAAAGGCTCTTGAGCTTGAATTAAAGCTTTGTCAAATGAGTAAGCATTAAATTATAAAGTAAGAAACAAGCTAGGGACCTGTAAAGCATGAATTAGACAGCATAGGTTCAAATTTGAATTTTGTTCTTCAAGAAATGGCTTGAATTCAAAGTGAGAAATTGCCAACTTCATCTCTTCGATTCTCCCTACTCAAAAATGATCCTTAGGAGTTCATAGACATTTTGGAAATCTTGCAATGTGTTTTATAACTCATCTTTGAAATTCATTTCAAGATTTCTATTGGAACTAGGTGAAAAATTGCCATGAAGTTGGGTCCAAAATCTGCCTAAATTAGGGCAAAATTTCACTAAGTTATTTTAGTTCATGGGCATGTATTCATAAAATAATATCTTGAGATCCAAGAATTTTTAGGGAAAAGTGTGTGAAGCAAAGTTGTAGATTTCATGGAGGTCTGCAACTTTCATGTTGGGAACATTCCTTTAATCATCTTGTATCATGGTGAAAAAATGGCTTAAATTTGAGAAAAAATAAGAAATTTTCTATACTTAGAAAAATTTCTAAGTTAAGAAAATTTCCAATTTTAAAACCTAATCTTCAATCCTTGATTTCTTGATGAACAAGTTTCACATTTTGATATTTTTTGATGAATTATGATCCTTGGCACTTGATTTTGACCAAAAAGTCAAAGTTTGACTTTTCAGTATACAGTTGACTTTTGATTAGTTGACTGCAAATTTCATCTGTCTATCCAAAGAAATTGAAATGTTTTGAACCATGTAATTAGGTCAAGATAATACAAATTAATCCTTGAAATCATGCTTCAAATCAATTGGTCATTTGCTAGGTCAAAAATCAGAAATTGCCCTTCCTCAATCAAAACCCTAATTTTGACCATTTTGCCCTTTTGAGGATTTGATCAAACTTCTTGAGGAATTGTAATCCAAACTTGATCAAATGATACATATGAGTCTAATATGTTGATGTTGATCAAAAATTATTAAGTTTGACTGTAAATTGGCCATGGTTGACTTTTTCCTCAATACAGTTGATTTTTTAGGTCAAATGTCCAATTGATTAATCAAAAATGTGGTTCAAGGCTTGAAACTTGTCATGAGTAATCTTAGGGGTTCATAATGATGTTTGAAAGTCATATGAAGCATTGATAGTCCAAGAATCCTTGTGCAAACTCAAACCATAATTTTGGGTCAACAGTGTAAGATGAGATGTCTTGAGCTGACCAAGCCCTAATCCAGTCTTGAGTCAAAGAGATCTTGTGAGAAAAGTCTTGATAAATGAGAGGGAAAATTTTTGGGTACAACCATATGGTTACAAGCTGGTGTTCAAAGAAAGACAAACACAAATTAAGTCATAATGAAAAATAATTAAACAACGAATACTAGCTAAAATTCATGATATTTTTCAATTTTGAACATATTCATGAATTTTAAGACACAATAAAACATAAATAACCACCTAAGAATAGATCACACATCACAAAGATTGAAAAGCACTTATCACAAGGAATTAAGAATTTTCAAGTTTACCAAATTGAGTTATCAAGAATAGAGTTAGATTTAGAATGATATTACCTATATAATGCGGGATGATATTTTACCCTCACAAGTAACTTGATACAAGAGTGTAGATAATTCATGAGAGTACAAGATAAATGAGAACATTGAAACTAATGTAGTTTTAATCTATCCGAAATATCGAGAACACCAAGTTCCCTTCGGATGTGGAAGAAAGACTCGGTCGCAAGAGGTTTTATGAAAATATCTGCAAGTTCATTTATGCTATCAACATGCTCAAATACGACGTCACCTTTTTCTACATGATCCCTAAGGAAGTGATGCCTAATCTCAATATGTTTGGTGCGTGAATGTAAAACCGGGTTTTTGGTTAGGTTTATAGCACTATTGTTGTCACAAAATATCAGAATATGATCGAGTTTAACATCAAAATCAAGTAATTGTTGTTTTAGCCACAAACTTTGGGCACAACAATCATCGGCTGCGACCTATTAAACCTTGGCAGTTGACAAAGTAACGGAAACTTATTTCTTTCTATGCCAACTTACTAAGGAATTTGAAAAGAAATTACATGTACCACTAGTACTTTCATCGCATTCAACATTCAGATCTTTAAGTATACTTTCCGAAGATACACCTACACCATCAAATATAATACTTTTTCCGACCGATCTCGAACAAGATTCATCAAAAGATACATGCACGGATTCCTCAACAATTTGTAACATTTTATTAAATACTCTATAAGCTTTACTAGATTGAGAGTATCCGAGAAAGATACCTTCATCTGCTTTTGAATCAAACTTACCAATATTTTCCTTTCCATTGTTCAACACAAAACATTTACATCCAAAAACATGAAGGTGTGAAATATTAGGCTTTCTTCCTTTTAGTAGTTCATACAGAGTTTTGTTTAGAATTGGACGGATTAGGATCCTATTCAAAACATAACAAGTCGTACTTATGGCATTGGCCCAAAAGTACTTAGGAAGGACATGCTCATTGGTCATAGTTCTTCCGAGTTCTTCTAAAACACGGTTTTTGTATTCCACTACTCCATTTTGTTGTGGAGTACGTGATGCAGAAAAATTATGATCAATGCCATGTTTTTCACAAAACTCTTCAAAGAGGTGGTTTTCAAATTCACCCCCGTGATCTCTTCGGATTGTAACAATTTTAGTGTTTAACTTGTTTTGGAACATCTTAGCAAATTTTTTAAACACAGAAAAAGTGTCACTTTTACTGGCTAAGAAAATTATCCAAAACAATCTAGAGAAAGCATCTACTATAACAAAACCATAATAATTACCTTTGTCTTTGATACTCTCTATCAAGGATGCCTTGAGAGTTTCCAACTGCTTTTTAGATTTGGAAACATTATGCTCAAGATATTTGAAAATATTTTTATTTGGAAACACTTATTATTGAGTGTTTATTATCATAAAAACTCTTACAAGGGTTGTAGAATCAAACTATGTTCTAACAAGCACCAAGCGAGCCGTGCCCCTCTAGCGTCGCTAAACGAGCGTCATGCGAGTAATCCTGGCAGAAACTCATAGAGGCCATAACTTGAGTTTTAGGACTCCGTTTGACGTGTCGCTCAAAGCGTTGTGAAGCTAACACCCAAATCTTTAGTATGATAGACTTATAGGAGTTATTTGATGTATTATTCTTGTAACTATATGTTGATAAAGTTGAATCATTATAGGTTGATATGCTATGATATTCTATTTGTTTTAATGACGAACTTGATGTTGCTACGAAGTTTTTGTGAATTTCTATGAGGTTGCTATGATGTAATTGATGTTGTTTGTGATGATATGCATAGTTAATGTGTATACTTGCTATGTGATGATGATGCACTTGACTAGTCGTGGTTGACCTTTATGTGACGTTTGTGCATCATGCATTCATAGCATTATTTGGACGATGGTCCGCTACCTTTGGATGGTGGTCCGCTTGTGACGAGCCTCAATCCTATTGTGTGAATTGAGTGCATTTATCATGTGCTCTGGTTCCAAGATGGAATCGAACCTATGGCTGGGATGTTTGGTGGGTAATGAACTAGATGTTTATAAGATATTGGTACAACATGCATCGAGTCAGTATTGCGCATTAACATCCTATGTGACATTGCATGATTTTGTTAATGAATTTTAATGTGATGATAATTGGGAACTATGTGAATATATGATGACTCTGGTGATGAAAGGTGTCTAAGTGATATTATGATGTATCTGTGAGCATGAAGTATTCATGAATAGTATGTTTTTCCATATGTTGATGTTGTTATAACTACTCGTCCTTTCCTTATATCTTTTATAATCAAATATGATTACTCATCCTTTCTGTTTAAATGTTACCTCCATGTAGGTAATGCGCAGGTGACCAGGAGTAGTTTGTAGAAGCATCAATGATAGCTTCAGAGTTTTTTATTGAGTTTGTTTTATTAGAGGTGTTTTGCTCTGATATGTAACATCGGGTTGGGAACACTCTGTTTTCTGAATGTTATGCTTTGTTTTGATGTAGACATACTTTATGTCAGTGTGTATTGTTCAATCTGGTTTTAATAATTGATGAGGCCAATTTTATGAATTTTGAGAAGTTAATGATGATATATGACGATGAATTTCCGCTGTGATGTTTTTAAATGAAGTGTTGAAATTATAACTAGATGTATGTTTTTAATTGACATAACCTTATGGAGCATGATTGTTATTATGATGCTTTCTATGAAGTGTGACACCCTTGAGTGGTGATGTTAAATGAGTTATTCTTAATTTATTCATGAGTTAATTATGGATTTTAGAAGGGTGTTACAAAGCTCGCCACCTTCACTTCTATCTACATCGCCAGACGGTTCTTCTTCCTTCACTTTTCCAATTCCTTTAATTATTACTAATTTCTTGTTTTTAATTTTAATTTTCCTTTATTAGGTTGTGGCAGGACACACATAATCGTGTTTATCTCATCAATGAGCTCGATAGGTCACTGGTCATGTCAGTAACTCTAATCAATTCAATTGATTTTTCTACTACAATTTCATTTACTATTTTATCAATTCTCATTTCTATTAATCATTTACGCATGACCCATTGCTGTTGATTTATTTCCAAGGATCTTTCCAAGGCTTTATATCAAAAAGAGCTTTCTTAACTTCCTTATTAAAAATTAGAACATCCATCTTCTGAATGTCATTCATGTCCAGGATCAGGTATGATATCTAAGTTTGCCTCCAAGTATTCAAGGAGTCACATTGCAAAAACAACTTTCTGTAATAATCATTAACCATAATTTTCAAATTTTTAGCCAATGCCCCTGCTCATCTTTCAGCGTGATAATTTCATTTTTACTTCTTTTAGTTACCGTTTTCAGGTGATAATACTTAGTATTTTGATCTTCATCTGCCAACCACTTAGCCCTCGATCTTTGGAACCACATGAGTTTCTCTTTCTTTAGTATACATTTTAACTCTTCATGCAACTTCAACTCTATCCTTTTCATTCCTCTCACATTGTCCCGAAGTTGGATTCTTCATTTAACTCCATTGAGCTTGGCCATAATCTCTTTTTTTATCTATGGATTTGGTTTTAAGTGCTACACTTCTAATCTTGAGTACCATCTTCTATCTTCTTTAAGTTCATAACTAAATTATCTTCAGGTCTCCATAATTTTTTGATTCTTTCGCTATAGTTCTAATTTACTAACCAGGCACTTTCAAATCTAAAGTGTTTTTGCACTCTAGAGAAGTTATTACAACTAGGAGAGATCATGATTTGATGATGGTCAGAAAACTCAACTCTTGTAAGGACCTTCACATTGGCTTCCGTAAATTGAAACCTCTAAGCTTCATTACCAATAGCTATATCCATTCGTTCATATACATGTTTTCCTCCCCATAATCTTTGCCCTTGCCAAGTGTATTTTGGACCTCTTGCACGAAGGTCAAGTATCTACACTCCTCTAAATTTTCTCTGAATATCTTACACTTATAGTTGAATATATACAACCCTCCCCCTGGCTTCCGTAAATTGAATCCTCCAAGTTCATTACCAATAGTTCTATCCATTCGTTCATATACACGTTGTCCTCCCCATAATATTTGTGCTTACCAAGTGTATTTGGTACCTCTTACACCAAGGTCAAGTATCTACACTCTTCTAAATTTTCTCTGAATATCTTACACTTACAGTTGAATATATTCAACCCTCCCCCATGGCTTCCGTAAATTGAAACCTCCAAGATTCATTACCAATATCTCTATCCATTCATTCATATACACGTTGTCCTCCCCATAATTTTTGTCCTTGCCAAGTCTATTTGGGACCTCTTGCACCAAGGTCAAGTATCTACACTCTAAATTTTCTCTGAATATCTTACACTTAAAATTGAATATATTCAACCCTCCCCCTTGGCTTCCGTAAATTGAAACCTCTAATCTTCATTACCAATAGCTATATCCATTCGTTCATATGCATGTTGTCCTCCTCATAATATTTGTCCTTGCCAAGTGTATTTGGGACCTCTTGCACCAAGGTCAAGTATCTACACTCCTCTAAATTTTCTCTGATTATCTTACACTTACAGTTGAATATATTCAACCCTCCCCCCTAGCTTCCGTAAATTGAAACCTTCAAGCTTCATTACCAATAGCTCTATCCATTCGTTCAAATACACGTTGTCCTCCATATAATATTTGTCCTTGCCAAGTGTATTTGGGACCTCTTCCACCAAGGTCAAGTACCTACACTCCTCTAAATTTTCTCTGAATATCTTACACTTACAATTGAATATGTTCAACCCTCCCCCCATTTTTCACGCTAGCATACGCAATATCATTAAAATATCCAACTAATAATCAAGGAATTGCCACATTAATATCTAGATTATTCAAACACTCCCACATTCTCCTTCTATTAACTTCATTAGGACTAGCATAAATGGTAGTAAATATCCATTATGCTATTTTAATATTGTGATACGGTGGGAGAACTGACTTGAGGTTTTGCGTTTGTGTTTGCAAATGTTGCGGTTTATCAAGATTCGCCACCGGCTTTTCTTTTATCCAATAAGGAAAGGTGAAAAAGCACGGGAATGACCTTTAGACATGTTTTCTTAAGTTCGGGGGGGGGGGGGGGGGGGGGGGGGGGGGGTAGATTATGAAAAGGGAAGGTATTAGAACCCTTTTCATCCATGGTTTTCCATGGGCTCTTAGTTGCTTACTAGATCACTTTCTTTTGTTTGAAGATATGCTTTGTGTGGTTTTTGAAAGTATTTTGAAAAGGCGTCATCGTTTAGGAAAACTTTTGTAATGATTCTCGTTCGTAAGAATGTATACAAAAGTGTTGAGCTTTTGAAAATATTTCTTGTTTGGAAAGTGTTTTGAAAGTGTTTTGAAAGTGCATGTGATTGTTTTTGAAAATAGCAAGGATGTTTGTTTTGAAATTGAGCAAGTAACTAGGAGCAATTTACCTATTCAAAAGGTCTTAGGTGTTCTTTTTCCTCCTCCTTTAGACGTTGTTATCTTATCACTATTTTGGTAAGAAGCCCCATCGTTGGATGTGAAGGGTCGGGCATGGGTCATCGTATAACCATGATAGCAATGTTGTGAGATGATTTAGCATTTTTCTCTAGGGACTAAGATCATTTCGAAAGGCAACTTTGATTGCGTCATCGAGGGACCATGATCTGGTATTTTTGTTTATGCTAAGACATCTCGCATGCATAACATGGCCATTTTTGTAAGGAAGCCGGTGGAATCACCCTAGGGGTGTTAGTGTGCAAGTGTATTTGATTGCATGCATAACTTTTTCTTGAATTAGGGTTTTCTAACATTGGTTTTAGTCTTGCCATACACACCCTAATTACTAACAATATATGAAGGCAATAAAAGTGCAGAAATGTAAAGTCCTATGCTATTATAATATTTAGGGGGATGGGGTGTACAAATTTCAAATGGGGATTGCAAATTAAATCCTAAGTTATTATTACAACCACATTGAAATGGATAAGAATGTACAGGAAAAAATGTGAAATGAACTTATTTTAGAAAAGGGATAAGTTTTTGTTTAAGAAAATATTTTTGATCTTTTTGTTTTAAGAAATATAAATGTGTGAATATGAAATATTTTTGGTGTTTTTTGGTTAATGATAAAATAAAGTGATGGTAAAAAAATAAGGAGAAGTAAGACAGAATCAGCACAAATGCTAAAAAGAAGAGGTCAGAAGCTCTGACTCTGGCATGCTGCACAAACAGAAACACGTTAGTAAAAATATGGAAGCTCAGAAGTTCTGGATCTTCTGAGAATTCAGAAGTTCTGATGCAACTGACAGAACTTTGCCTTTCTCCTCCATGCTAGTCAGAACATCTGCAACTTATTCATTTTTTAACAGAACATAAATTGCACATATAATGGTTATGACAAGTTTCATAATGTTTTAGAAACAAGAGATATCAGAAACATAAATCAGAAGTAAACATGAATTCGCTAATCCTCATTTTGAGTCCTAATTTCTTTATGAAACTCTGAACTAGAATTCTCTCTACTTAGGCAGGCTGATGCATGAAATATCATAATATGTACATCATCAGAATCAGAATATCTACATTATGTTAAATATACAAAATTTGACAATGCCTAAATAATATGGTAAGAGTCAGCAGAAACTTACCTTGCAGCTGGAAAATACTCTGGGAGCTGGAATCTGGTTCTAGCCACTTGTGGTGTTCTGAACAGCTTCCTCACGTTTTCAGCAGGTTGGAAACTTTCAACTTCGGTGGTAAATGATTAGAAAATTTTGGAACAACCAAGGGACAAAGTTTTGACTTTTTGAGGTGGATATTGGTGGAGAATGTGTTACTATTTAATTACAGAATTTTGGATGGCTTTTGAATGTATATTAGGAACTGTATGGATGGTTTTGGTCAAGAAACAACTTGAGGAAAAATGGAGTTTTAATGCAAGAATCAAATGCTAAGGTTTTATATTTTTTGTGTTTGTAATCCTTTTGGCCTCTTGGAATTTTTGTAGGGGTTCAAGGCTTTTCTTTCTCAAATTCTACACCTTTTTCTCAAATTTTTCCGACCTCTTTTCAATGGCCAAAGGTGTTCTATTTATAGGCAAATGTTTTGCAGTTTAGAGAGTTCAAGTGGCACCAACATCATACGCTAGATGCTGACTTACTCTTGAAGTAAGCTTAAACAAGTGTGGTTCAATGCACCAAGTAGGATGGTTAACAGCGCCTAAGCTAGATTTGTCAGCATGAATTAAGGAAAAGTAGAAACAGCGCATGGGCCTAGCATACTTTTGCACAACAGTTTGTCTTCCCAAGATAGTAGGGGTACACGTGGGGGAAATCCTTTGCATAACAACTCACAAGTGGTTGTGAGTATTAAATGATGATGAGATTTATCAAATCAGAAATCCTGCCATGTGAAACTTTGCATCCTTTCTTAACTCTGGATTAAAAGTTCTGATTCAACGTAGCATCCAATCTTCTGATCCTTTTATCTTCTGGCTCCAGCATGTTCTGAGGGAGCTCTCAGACTTTCCAGGAAGCTTTCAGCATGCTTCTTAACCTTCTTTGAATTACCCTGGCAAACTCTGACTGAAGCTTTTGTGAAGACTTGCCCAGAAGTTCTCACCAAACTCTGCCTTGAGAATGTCCAGAATTTGCTGAATGTTATGGTGATAATCTTGTCAGAAGTTCTGAAATTGTCATAATTCTAAAACACTTATAAAAATTCCAAGTATTTAGAAATTTGACTTTTCCAAAGTAAAATTTGACTTTTGAATTTCTTGACGAAACAAACTTCATGTTCTAACATGTCTTGATGAAATATGATCTTTGAGATTTGATTTTGATCCAAAAGTCAAAGTTAGACTTCTTAGTGTGCAAATGACCATTTTCCCCTTGTGAATGAATTGCTTGGAAAAATTGATAATTCAAGGCCTGGAAACTTGATAGAAGCAAACCTGGGATCCAGGGTGATCCCTTGTGAAATGAGAGGGCAAATTTTGGGGTACAACAGCTTCCCCTGTTCAAACTTCTTGAACCTGAAGAGTTAGATTGGCGGATCCGCCATTCGTGACTTGAAGGTGAAAGATGATTGAATATTAAAGTGCCCAGAAATTTGCACTCGAAGATGGATGGTGAATGGGCTTATAGATGCCATTTGGAGAAATGTTGGTAAACGCTGGAAGAAGTATCAGCATAAATCTTCTTGTTGATTTATACTAAAACTTGATGTTCTACCTGTGAGAAAAGGGTTAGTAAAATGCAGATACTTGCATGATGTTCACCAGATGTGGTATCATGCCAAATGCATATGGTATGTACATGCTATGATGTATGAATATGAGGTATATGTTTTTGTCCGAGAAAATAAATCCCTGACTACTGCTGATGAAATTCTGGGAGATTGAATCCTGATTGCCTGTTGGAGATGAAGATTATGCATATCTTAAAATTTTGTTGAAAGGATGCTTTTGCTGGGGAAGGTCGCTCCAATGTCAGCTGTTATCTGGTCGGATCCAGGCTTCATAGTTGCCGAGGATGAAGTAGTCGACTGCTATCTGGTCAGGTCCAGGCTTCACAACCACTTACTGGAGGATGAGATGAATTAACTATTATCTGGTCGGATCCCAGGCTTTACAGGAAATTCCTTGAAATTGAATAGTTATCTGGTCGGGTCCAGGATTCATGATCCTTTGGGAAAGCTGCACTATTATCTGGTCGAGTCCAAGCTTCATAGTGTCTTTTTGGGGATCATAGTTAATTGTTATCTGGTCGGGCTCCAGGTTTCACAATAAACTGTTTGAAAATTGTTATCTGGTCGGATCCAGGCTTTGCAGATTTCTGAGGTCGATGCGGTCAATTGTTATCTGGTCGGGTCCAGGTTTCACAATAAACTGCTTGAAAATTGTTATCTGGTCGGGTCCAGGCTTTGCATATTTCTGAGGTTGACGCAGTCAATTGTTATCCAGTCGGGTCCAGGTTTCACAATAAACTACTTGAAAACTATTATCTGGTCGGGTCCAGGCTTTGCAGATTTCTGAGGTCGAAGCGCTCAGTTGTTATCTGGTTGGGTCCAGGTTTCACAATAAATTTCTTGGGGATTTAGTTGTTATCTGGTTGGTTTCCAGGTTTCACAATGAATCTTCGAGGATGATTGTTATCTGGTCGGATCCAGGTTTCACAATAACTTTCCTGAAAATATGGAAATGAAAACTGATATTTGGTCGGGTCCAGGTTTCTCAGCAATCTGTTGGGGATATGGAGGCAACTCTACTGGGGAAAAGAAGTTAAACCTTGACCAAGTTGAGTTCGAGTTCTTCTAAATATTTGAAGAGTTACGCTATTATCTGGTCGGGTCCAGGCTTCATAGCATCTTGGAATTGAGATTGACTGTTATCCGGTCAGATCCAAGTTTCAGATACTCAAACTGTTATCTGGTCGAGTCCAGGTTTCAGTAATTGAAGAAGTCATACTGTTATCTGGTCGGGTCCAGGTTTTAGTAATAACTTAAAAATTGTGCTAATATCTGGTCGGATCCAGGCTTCATACCATCTTGAAATTAAGATCAGTTGTTATCTGGTCGGGTCCAGGCTTCAGATACTCAAACTATCATCTGGTCGGGTCTAGGCTTCAGCAATAACTTGAAAATTATGCTAATGTCTGGTCGGATCCAGGCTCCATAGCATCTCTCAGAAATAATGAAGGCTTTGCTAACGGCTTTACTGGGGATTAGGGGTTGTGGCCCTGTGACTTGCAGTAATTTGAAAAGGGAAATTCAAACTGGAGAGTATAGACTCAGTCGGGTAAGGTAGACTTATCTTGGGGAGGATACACGCAACTGGGGATGATAGACTCCGTTTGGAGATAAAATCCTTGGTTGGGGATGATATGCTCAGTTGGGGATAATAGGTTCAGTTAGGGAACTTCGTAGTGTCTTGATTGTTGTAATTTGAACTCGGCTGGGGAAATAACTCTGTTAGGGAAATAAACCCTGTTGAGGAAGTGAATTTCCTTTAGGAAGAGATCCCTGAGGCTTTAACTTGTAAAAATTGACTTAGCTGGGGAGAAAGCGACCAAGAGGTCGAGACTTTGGTCAGGGATTATCCTATGCAAAGAGACTTTGTGGGAAACTCCGTTGGGGAAAGGTTTATTGCCGCCGTCCTTGTGGGGATAATGATGATGAGATAACTCTGTGGGGGCTATTTCATATACATTGAAGAGATGCTTATCGATGCTTAGCAGGACACATGTGCCAAATAGTTTTAATTATGTTCATATGCATATGTTCATTCAATTTTAGTCATTGGAAAAATTTGCATTCAAAACAAAAACAGAAATTTTGCACTTCAAAGGGTATTTGTATTGATATTTTGCCCCTGAATAGGCGTTTTTGTACAGAGAGACGGAGATCCTTGTAAGAGGAAATCTTTGAAAGGAAAACAAGAATGAGAATGAAAAACAAATAGCCACGTGAAATGATCTCATCGCCTTCCAACTCTATTATTCCCCCAATGTCTTCGAACGTCCCTTGTCGTTGATCGAAGTTGATTGGATTGATCTTGGACCATTTGAACTTAGACCTTGGTGATAGAATTGACTGTGAATTTTATGGGACATATTCGTACGCTTTTAATCCTTTATTTTTTTCCTGGACCGCCCTTTCGGGTTGTCGGTCCACCAGGATACCCTTTTTTGCCCAAGTCGCCCTTTCGGGGTTTCAACTTGCCGGGTGTACCATCTTTTGCATATATCCCTAATTTTTCCCCAAACCTTTTGGTTTGCCAGGATGCCCTTATTTTGCCTAGGTGTGTCAACCTAGCGGGTTTCTTATGCGTAGTATTTTTTAATATGTCCACGTTTATGGGATATGGGAAATCCTGGCCATCCATGGTAGTCAGCATCATGGCACCGCTAGAGAAAACTCTCTTGACAACAAATGGCCCTTCATAGGTGGAAGTCCATTTGACTCTGGGGACGCCTTGTGGTAAAATGATGCGTTTTATCACCAAATCACCAACTTGATATACTCGAGGTTTGACCTTCTTGTTGAAAGCCTTGATCATTCGTCTTTGATACGTCTGACCATGGCAAACAGAAGCTAATCATTTTTCGTCAATCAAGTTTAGTTGATCCAATCTCGTTTGAATCCACTCATCTTCTCCTAGGCCTACCTCAGTCATAATCCTCAGCGAGGGAATTTGAACTTCCACTGGCAAAACAGCTTCCATGCCATAGACTAGAGAAAAGGGAGTTGCCCTAGTTGATGTTCTAGCTGAAGTACGGTAGCCATGTAGAGCAAACGGCAACATCTCATGCCAATCTTTATAGGTTACTACCATTTTTTGCATAATTTTCTTGATATTTTTGTTGGCCACTTCGACTGCACCGTTCATTTTTGGTCTATACGGAGAATAATTGTGATGCTTGATCCTAAACTGAGTGCACAGCTCCCTGATCATAGAATTGTTGAGGTTAGTCCCATTGTCGGTGATGATCCTTTCGGGGATACCATAACGGCAGATGAGGTTGTGTCTGATGAATCTGTCTACCACATTCTTGGTGACTGAAGCAAACGAGGTGGCTTCGACCCATTTGGTAAAATAGTCGATAGCGACCAGAATAAAGCGATGTCCGTTGGAAGCTGTAGGCTTGAACTCTCCAATCATGTCAATACCCCACATTGAAAATGACCAGCGGTCATGACATTCAGAGGGACAGGAGGCACATGGACCTTGTCAACATAGATTTGGCATTTGTGACAAGTTCTTGAATGTTGATGATAATCAGTCTCCATCGTTGACCAATAGTAACCAGCTCTTAAGATTTTCTTAGCCATCGTATGTCCACTTGAGTGAGTACCGAAAAGACCATCGTGCATGTCTTCCATAATCTCCTCTGCCTCCTTCTTATCCACACATCGGAGTAGAGTTGAATCATGGTTGCGCTTGTACAATATCCCGTTACTTAGGAAGAATTTGGCTGCAAACCTTTGCAAGACCTTTCTGTCATTGATAGATGCTCCTTCTGGATATTCTTGAGCCTTAAGGTATCTTATCACCTCATGGTACCATGGCTTTTCTGCATTGGTGTCAAGCTCAAAGAAATGTGCAGGTTCATCGAATCTTTCAATTGTTATCCTAGGGGCTTCGTTATCCCATCTGACCTTGAACATTGAAGACATGGTTGCCAAAGCGTCAGCCAATTGGTTTTCTTCCCCAGGGAAGTGCTCAAAAGTGATTTCTTCGAAGTGAGAAATCAGGGATAGCACAAGTTCCTTGTAAGGGATAAGATTAGGGTGTTTAGTGTCCCAATCTCCTTTTACTTGGCTGATCACTAGGGCAGAGTCCCCAAACACATTCAAATGCTTGATCCTTAAGTCAATAGCAGCTTTTAGACCTAAGATGCATGCTTAGTACTCGGCCATGTTGTTTGTGCAATCAAAACATAGTCTGGCAGTGAAAAGAGTGTGGCAACCTTCAGGAGAGATGATCACAGCACCAATTCCTTTACCTAAGGCGTTGGAATCCCCATCGAATACCATAGTCCATCGGGATCCTGGTTCAGGTCCGTCATACGGTCCAAGTTTCGCACAGTCGGTTACCAGCATGATGTTCTCATCAAGGAAGTCAAAGTTCATTGACTGATAATCATCTACAGCTTGGTGGGCCAAATGATCCGCTAGTACACTTCCTTTGATGGATTTTTTTGTTGTGTATTGGATGTCGTACTCGGTCAAGATCATTTTCCATCTGGCTATCCGTCCGGAGAGGGCAGGTTTCTCGAAGATGTACTTGATTGGGTCCATTTTAGAAATCAACAGAGTGGTATGAGTCAACATATACTGTCTCAACCGGCGAGCAGCCCATTCCAGAGCGCAGCAAGTTTTCTCGAGCAGTGGATATCTGGTTTCACAGTCAGTAAACTTTTTACTCATGTAATAAATAGCATGCTCTTTTCGGCCAGACTCGTCATGTTGGCCCAAAACGCACCCCATAGAATTCTCTAGTACTATCAATTACATGATCAAGGGTCTTCCTTCAACTGGAGGCATGAGAATAGGAGGTTCTTATAGGTATTCTTTGATTTTGTCAAAGGCAATCTAGCATTCATCGTTCCACCTGACTACTTGATCTTTCTTCAAGAGTTTGAAGAGTGGCTCACAAATAGATGTTATCTGTGATATGAAACGGGCAATGTAATTGAGACAACCCAAGAATCCTCTGACTTCTTTTTCATAATAGGGGATTGGCATTTCTTGGATGGCCTTTACCTTGGCAGGATCAACTTTAATGCCTTTACTACTGACAACAAAACCTAGAAGCTTTCCAGAGCGTACTCCAAATGTGCACTTGTTAGGGTTTAACCTTAATTTGTACTTCTTCAGTCTCTCGAATAATTTGTGCAGGTGATCGAGATGTTCTTCTTCAGTTTGTGACCTGGAAATCATATCATCCACATATACCTCTATCTCATGATGAATCATGTCATGAAATAAAGCAAACATAGCCCTCTGATATGTTTCCCCTGCATTCTTTAACCCGAACGGCATGACCTTGTAGCAGAAGGTGCCCTAATGCGTAACGAAAGTAGTCTTTTCCATATCTTCGGGAGCCATCCTTATTTGGTTATAGCCTGAGAAGCCATCCATGAATGAGAAGACCTTATGCTGAGAAGTATTATCAACCAAGACGTAAATGTATGGTAGAGGGAAGTCATCCTTGGGGATTGCCCTATTCAGATCCCTATAGTCTACGCACATGTGAACTTTCCCGTCTTTCTTTGGCACTGGCACTATATTGGCCACCCACTGAGGATAGGATGTCACAGCTAGGAACCCTACATCAAACTGTTTCATTACTTCAACTTTGATCTTTTCAGACATATCAGGCCTCATGCGGCGAACTTTTTGTTTAACAGGAGGGCAGTCTTCTTTAGTTGGCATGCGATGAACCACGATGTCGGTATCCAACCCAGGCATATCTTCATAAGACCAAGCAAATATTTCCACATAATCACGTAACATCTAGATTAACCGTCTCTTCACACTGCTTTCCATATTAGCGCCAATCCTGATTTCCTTCTTATCTAACTCAATACCCAAGTTGATAACCTAAACTGACTCTTCATGTGGTTGAATAGCTTTTTCTTCTTGTAATAGAAGTATGGCTAGTTCTCCTGGTATGTCACAATATCCCTCACCTTCGTCTTCGGCTTGGTTGATAGGATATTCAAAGTCATAGTTGGAAATAGTAGAGTCATTGGTAATAGGATCCAGAGTGGATGTAGACCTGCAAGAGTGTGTGTGTGTGTGTGCATGTAAGATACATGGCTATTTTTGGAAATGTATTTAAAAGAAAGGAAAGACAATGAACACAGATATTTGAATGCGAAAGAGTCCAATGTACTGAATGATCATATGATTAGATGAATATAAATAAAACCCTTGACAAATGGACCAAAGTCCCCCGGGTTAGGCACATGGCTTAAAAGTCATTATCAAAATATTACAGACAACAAGTTCTTGAATTGACGAAAAAGTAATAACAAGTAGATTACTCCTCAATGAAGGATATGGGTACAAAGTCCTTTGTATGCCAATTCTTCAGCTCCGTTGTTGTTGGGTACACCCACTCCTCAAATGCAGTTCCTTCTTCAGAATCACTCACGGCATTGACTTTGTGGCTTCCAATGCGAAGAGGTGGCTTTCCAGCACGAGCACGCCTCATTTCCTTCTGAGCTTTGACGGTGAAGCCCAAACCAAATTTGTATGCTTTAAAAGGGATATCGAGGAGTTTCCCCCAAGTATCACAGTTTCCTTCTTCCATTGCCGCACGGGCATCCTTGACTAAAACCATTTTTGGCGTGTCCTTAACAGCTTTAGACTCATCAGAAGAACACTTAGTAGCAGCAACCATAGGTGGCACAACCTCAAAGGGTTGACACGGGGTTTCAGTGAATTCTCCTTCCATCTCTACTACTTGAAAGAGTTAAGGTGGCTTACCATAAACTCTTCTTCCCCGCAGACGGTGACTATTTTGCCTTTGACTGGGTATTTGAGTTTCTGATGGAGGGTTGAGGTCACTGCCCAGCCTTATGAATCCATGGGTGACCTAACAGACAAGAATAGGCCGGACAAATATCCATAATATAGAAGGTGGAGTTGAAGGTTTGGGAACCCACTTTGATTGGAAGATATACTTCCCCATGAACAGTCCTCTTTGATCCATCAAACGCCCTTACGATGATATCACTTGGTTTCAAGATCAAATTTTCACAGTCGAGATGGTCTAATTCCCCCTTGGGTAATACATGCAGAGAAGAGCCAGTGTCAACTAGCACATGTGCTAAGGTAGTCCCTTTGCACTCGATAGAAACATGTAAAGCTTTATTATGATTATTCCCGAGAAATGTTAAGTTTTCATCTGAAAACCCCAAGCCATTATCAGTTGTCAGGATAGCCACGCAATTCTCAAATTGGCATGTTGTTGTCTCATGGGGGACATGAGCCTTTTTCAGAAACTTGATTAATGTCTGAGCATGGGCATCAGAAAAAGCAGTAATGATAACATTGAAATCTTAGAGGGGGTTTTCCCCAATTGTTCTACAATTTTGAAGTCGCTTTTCTTGATGATCTTCAAAATCCCGTCCATTTCACGGGCGCAGGGTTCTTCATTAGCTACATCTTTGGAAGGTACCTCAATCACATCAGGCTCAACAACCTTCCCCTTCCCTCTGGTATCGGTGTTTGGCTTGGCAGCAGTAATGCGGATGGGTGTTCTTGTAACTACTGGAGGTGAGATATTGGGTGAGAATATTCTCCCAGTTCTAGTTACCTTGCTTGAGCCATCTATGTTTCCAATATCGTCATCTTTTCCCTCTTCAATCCAGGTATCTTGTTTAATCCCATGATAGAACACTTTAGCACCATAATTCCATGGTACCGCTTTATTTGAAGAGTAGGGAATTGGTTCAGGATTGGTAATTATTAAGGGAGCAACAGTGGGTTCATTTGAAATCTTAATAGGACCTTTGGAGGTGATCCTAATAGGTTGGTTGGAGATGGTAATAATGGAGAGGTCTTCGCATTTGTTAACCAAACTCTTGGCAGGCGGAGTCTTTTCAAAAAGAATTTTGTGGCTATCCATCAGGCGTTGTATACCTTTCATCAGCCTTTCACAACTGTTGTATTGTTTCGTATAGCAAACACAGTCTTTTTTACAACCAGGGAAAATCCTAGCTTTCAACAGATTGTTCTTGATTATATTCAGCGGAGTAGTCAATTCTTCAATAGAGGCAATGAAAATTGTATCTTCGACAGCATTAACCCCTTTGTCATGCTTAGGCATTGGAGCGGTAATTACATTCGGCATTGGAGGAGGATCAAATTCAATGGTCTTGTTGTCAATTAAATCCTGGATCTTGTTTTTCAAGGCCCAACACTGATCAGTCTCGTGCCCGTGGCTGTTTGAGTGGTAAGCGCACTTTGCATTCGGATTATATTTTGGTGACGAGGTGTCAGGGTCGGCGGGAGGATCGTGCAATGTCACTAAATTAGCCTTGAGCAGATGTTGAAGGGCTTGAGATAGTGACATGCCTAACCTCGTAAACTGTCTTCTTGGAGCTTCAAAGCGTTGATGATTTGTAAATGGTCTTGGAGTAGGAGTTTGATTGGATATTCGAACAGCATTGACAGACAGATGATTATTCTTCTTGGCATGGGCCCTTGCCCCATACGTAGCATTAACTTATTTCTTTGCAACAAAAGGTTTCTTGACAGGATTGGGAGTGGAGGTAGACGCCACAGAGATCTTCCCACTTTTAATGCCACTTTCAACTCTTTCACCGGTTAAGATTAATTCGGTGAAACCAAAAGAAGAGCAGCCAACTAACAGATTAAAGAAAGGGCCAGATAATGTGCCCATGAACATGTCGATGTGCTCCCTATCAGTCAGTGGAGGCTGGACCCTACTAGCAAGGTCTCTCCACTTTTGCGCATACTCTTTAAATCCTTCATTCTTCCCCATGGTCATATCTTGCAATTGAACCCTTGTCGGTGCCAAGTCGGTGTTGTACTGATATTGATGGTAGAAGGCAGTAGCTAGACCCTCCAAAGTATTGATGCGAGAGCCATCCAACTAATAAAACCATTAAAGTTGTGTTCCAGCCAGACTCTCTTGGAAAAAGTGAACCCATAGCTTTTTATCGGCAGTGTGCGGATGTATCTTGCGCACATAAGAATTCAAATGGAGCTTTGGACAAGAGACTCCATCGTATTTTGCAAAGGTTGGTATTTTGAATTTGTGGGGAATGACTACCCCAGAGAATAAGCCCAAATCGTCAAAATCTAAACCGGGGAAGGCTTGGATTTCAATAGCTTTCAACCTGTCTTCTAACTGCTTATATTTGATATCAGCGGGTGGATATTGTTCGTTAAAATAATCATCATCAGATTCTTGATCATTGGCATACTCAGCCTGAGTACCTTGACCTCGCCAACCTGGTTCTCATCCTCTTTAGATGAGTCTTCTCCTACTGGAATTTGACGGATTGTCTTCTTGAACCTTCTACCCGTGTTGAGTAGAGCTTTCTTCTTTGGCTTCTTCTTAACAGCCAACAAAGCCATCATATCTTGTTGCCCCTTGGCCAGGGCGAGTAAAGCTTCCTGAAACTGAGAATTCTGGGCTTGGAGTTCCGTCACAGTTTTCTCTAGATCCATCTTGCTGAAATAAACAGTGGAGAGATAAGGAAACTTGTTATGCGACAACATGTCATGTTATGATGCATGGAATATGTATATGCAAATGATTTCAAGGATTAATGAAATTTAAATTTGTCTAGACAAAATAATGAACAAACATTAACTTTCATTAGTAAAAATACTGAATGCATCCTCTTTGGTGCGAGATAAGGGTTCACATTCTGCTCTTCTTATAGTTGTTTCGTAAGCTCGAAGACCCTCTTCTCACTAGCATAGAAATGAGCCTCGAAAGTATCTCGTTCTTCCTTCAGCTGGATCCAACCCTTTTGTAAATCTTCAAGAGACGTAGGCATGTCGGGATGGAGGATAGTGTAGGAAACATCTCCTTCGTCCACAGGCTCCATGATGACTGGTAAAATGGAAGGATAAGGTATCACAAGTGTCTGAGCGTGATCCCGTACCCACCTGAGGTAAGGCTCAAGAGGGATATAGTTTTTGTGTCCCAAAGTCCTATTGTCCGCCTTTTTTACCATTCTCCAAGCTCATGTAAACCTCTGGCGGTAATCTTGGTCTTCTTTGTCATAGTCGAACACCAGACCTCGAATGAGCATCTCATGAGGGCAGTCTCTTCGGGCATACCCAAACTGTCGAAGAACTAAACAAGGATTATAGGTGATACCTACCCTAATACCAAGCAAAGGGACATTAGGGAATTCCCCACAGCGGTTAATGATAGAGACGTCTTCCAAGGATCTTGAACACCAACGGATGTCAGAATGGGTGAGGGACATTATCCTTTGAGACCATGTTAGTCTTTTCTCGTTCTTCAGTACTGATTGAGGTAGATGTGAGACAAACCATTTGGCGAGTAAGGTAATACAACACAAGAGAGTACCTATTTTCTTCATGGTGCGGGTATGAAGCCAATTCAAGATGTCTCCCAATAAGGTAGGTACGGGATTGCTAGAGAGAAAGACTTTGATGGCATTAAAATCTATGAATTGGTCCGAGTTGGGGAACAGAACCAAACCATAAATGAGGAGAGCTATGACGTCTTCAAAAGCTTGGAAATCCATATCATCCCAGAATGAATGAGCCTTCTCCAATAGAAACTTGGCTATGAAACCTTTGACCCCACTTCTTGTCTCCCAATTGGCTATGACGTCAGCTCTTTTCAGATGCAAAGCTTCGGCGATGACTTCAGGCTTTGGAATCCCTTCTAGGCTGGTGAACGGTATCTGATCAAGCACGGGCACCCCTAAGAGTAGAGAGAACTCTTCCAGTGTAGGTACCAACTGATAGTCCGGGAAAGTGAAACAATGATATACGGGATCAAAGAATTGGAACGGTACACACATCATCTCTTCTTGGAAGTTAGATGTAGCCAAACTGAGGAGTCGACCATATTTCTTAGTAAAAGGAGAATTCCTGGGCACTCTTGAGGATAACTCTTGAAGCTGAGGGTGTGCTTTTATAAAGTTGATTCGGATGGTGTTTCTTCGGCCGGAATTCATGATCTACAAAATAAAAACAAAGATAAATTTCTAAATCCTTGAAATGGTTAGTGAGTATGTGTATGATGCTTTATGATGTTTATAATGTTATGTACAAAGCAATTATATACACACAAAGCAAACAAATCCCTATGTTTTAGGCTTGCATGAGGTCTTATAGGCAAGTACCCTCTTGAAGTTTAGTTGGCTCAACCTGTCCTAGTAATAGTGATCGGGTTCTAAAGGATCTCAATATCACCGACTTTCTTTTAGGCGTTGTCTCAGCATAATCAATCTTTTCTTGCGGTCGAGATATCCCAAAAGTCCAACCTCAATGAGTATAGTATCGAGTATCAACCAATTTTCAGCTCTATGCCAAAACCGGTTATCTCACTACGTCCTAATGGCCAAATTTGTTCAATTAGGGTTCTAAGGTCAGTTAGTGCTTCATGACGCCACTCAGCGGCCCCGTATTCTCCTCGATTCACCACGAGGTATACTGGTACCCACAAATGCGTCACACTAACGTAGCCATTACTTCAACCATATTGGTCTATGCCGTACAGTTTCCATAATCTATTGTTACTTACCTAAAAAGGTGTCCCTGATCCGGGTGGAGGATCAAAGCAAGCCCAAATAGAGAACCATAATATAAAGCATACAAATCAAAAAAAGAAAGCAAGTAAATGTGATCTAACCCTAAGGTAACCCCACTTTTTATAAACATCCCCAGCAGAGTCGCCAGTTCTGTGATACGGTGGGAGAACTGACTTGAGGTTTTGCGTTTGTGTTTGCAAATGTTGCGATTTAGCAAGAGTCGCTACCGACTTTTCTTTTATCCAATAAGGAAAGGAGAAAAAGCACAGGAAAGACCTTTAGAGATATTTTCTTGAGTTCGGGGGGTAGATTATGAAAAAGGAAGGTATTAGCACCCTTTTCATCCATGGTTTTCCATGGGCTCTTAGTTGCTTGCTAGATCACTTGCTTTTGTTTGAAGATATGCTTTGTGTGGTTTTTGAAAGTATTTTGAAAAGGCGTCATCGTTTAGGAAAACTTTTGTAATGATTCTCGTTCGTAAGAATGTATACAAAAGTGTTGAGCTTTTGAAAATATTTCTTGTTTGGAAAGTGTTTTGAAAGCGTTTTGAAAGTATTTTGGAAGTGCATGTGATTGTTATTGAAAATATCAAGGATGTTTGTTTTGAAATTGAGCAAGTAACTAGGAGAAATCTACCTATTCAAAAGGTCTTAGGTGTTCTTTTTCCTCCTCCTTTAGACGTTGCTATCTTACCATTGTTTTGGTAAGAAGCCCCGTCGTTGGATGTGAAGGGACGGGCATGGGTCATCGTATAACCACAATAGCAATGTTGTGAGATGATTTAGCATTTTTCTCTAGGGACTAAGATCATTTCGAAAGGCAACTTTGATAGCGTCATCGTGGGATCATGATCTTGTATTTTTGTTTATGCTAAGACATCTTGCATGCATAACATGGCCATTTTTGTAAGGCAACAAGTGGAATCACCCTAGGGGTGCTAGTGTGCAAGTGTATTTGATTGCATGCATAATTTTGTCTTGAATTAGGGTTTTCTAACATTAGTTTTATTCTTGCCATACACACTCTAATTACTAACAATATACGAAGGTAATAAAAGTGCAGAAATGTAAAGTCCTACGCTATTACAATATTTAGGGGGATGGGGTGTACAAATTTCAAATGGGGATTGCAAATTAAATCCTAAGTTACTATTACAACCACATTGAAATGGATAATAATGTACAGGAAAAAATGTGAAATGAACTTGTTTTAGAAAAGGGATAAATTTTTGTTTAAGAAAATATTTTTGATCTTTTTGTTTTAAGAAATAAAAATATGTGAATATGAAATATTTTTGGTGTTTTTTGGTTAATGATAAAATAAAGTGATGGTAAAAAAAATAAGGAGAAGAAAGACAGAATCAGCGCAAACGCTGAAAAGAATAGGTCAGAAGCTCTGACTCTGGCATGCTGCAAAAACAGAAACACGTTAGTAAAAATATGGAAGTTCAGAAGTTCTAGATCTTCTGAGAATTCAGAAGTTTTCAGAAGTTCTGATGCAACTGACAGAACTTTGCCTCTCTCCTCCATGCTAGTCAGAACATCTGCAACTTATTCATTATTTAACAGAACATAAGTTGCACATATATCAGTTATGACAAGTTTCATAATGTTTTAGAAACAAGAGATATCAGAAACATAAATCAGAAGTAAACATGAATTCGCTAATACTCATTCTGAGTCCTAATTTCTTTATGAAACTCTGAACTGGAATTCTCTCTACTTAGGCAGGATGATGCATGAAATCTTAGAATATGTACATCATCAGAATCATAATATCTACATTATGTTAAATATGAAAATTTTGACAATGCGTAAATAATATGGTGAGAGTCAGCTGAAACTTACCTTGCAGCTGGAAAATACTCTGGGAGCTGGAATCTGGTTCTGGCCACTTGTGGTGTTCTGAACAGCTTCCTCACGTTTTCAGCAGGTTGGAAACTTTCAACTTGGGTGGTAAATGATTAGAAAATTCTGGAACAACCAAGGGACAAAGTTCTGACTTTTTGAGGTGGATATTGGTGGAGAATGTGTTACTGTTTGATTACAGAATTTTGGAAGGCTTTTGAATGTATATTAGGAACTGTATGGGTGGTTTTGGTCAAGAAACAACTTGAGGAAAAATGAAGTTTTAACGCAAGAATCAAATGCTAAGGTTTTATATTTTTTGTGTTTGTAATCCTTTTGGCCTCTTGGAATTTTTGCAGGGGTTCAAGGCTTTTCTTTCTCAAATTCTACACCTCTTTCTCAGATTTTTACGACCTCTTTTCAATGGCCAAAGGTGTTCTATTTATAGGCAAAGGTTTTGCAGTTTGGAGAGGTCAAGTGGCACCAACATCATACGCTAGATGCTGACTTACTCTTGAAGTAAGCTTAAACAAGTATGGTTCAGTGCACCAAGTAGGATGGTTAACAACGCCTAAGTTGGATTTGTCAGCATGAACTAAGGAAATGTAGAAACAGCGCATGGGCCTAGCATACTTTTGCACAACATTTTGTCTTCCCAGGACAGTAGGGGTGCACGTGGGAGAAATCCTTTGTATAACAACTCACAAGTGGTTGTGAGCATTAAATGATGATGAAATTTATCAAATCAGAAATCCTGCCATGTGAAACTTTGCATCCTTGCTTAACTCTAGATTAGAAGTTCTGCTTCAACGTAGCATCCAATCTTCTGATCCTTTTATCTTCTGGCTCCAGCATGTTCTGAGGGAGCTCTCAGACTTTCCAGGAAGCTTGCAGCATGCTTCTTAACCTTCTTTGAATTACCCTGGCAAACTCTGGCTGAAGCTTTTGTGAAAACTTTCCCATAAGTTCTGACCAAACTCAGCCTTGAGAGTGTCTAGAATTTGCTGAGTGTTATGGTGATAATCTGGTCAGAATTCTGAAATTGTCATAATTCTTAAACACTTAGAAAAATTTCAAGTATTTAGAAATTTGACTTTTCCAAAGTAAAATTTGACTTTTGAATTTCTTGACGAAACAAACTTCATGTTCTAACATGTCTTGATGAAATATGATCTTTGAGATTTGATTTTGATCCAAAAGTCAAAGTTAGACTTCTCAGTGTGCAAATGACCATTTTTCCCTTGTGAATGACTTGTTTGGAAAAATTGATACTTAAAGGCCTGGAAACTTGATAGAAGCAAACCTGGGATCCAGGGTGATCCCTTGTGAAATGAGAGGGCAAATTTTGAGGTACAACAATGGTTAAATATGTTTTTGATCCTCCTAAATGTCTCATATTTAACTTTTAGTCCCTTCAAAAATTTCTTTCAAAAAATGATACTCCTAAAAATTTTAATTTTAACTTGTGGTCCCTCTTGCAATTTAGCGACAGTTTTTACAACTTAGCGACAAAATTAACAACGGTTTTAACGATGATTTTTTATTTAGCGACTAAATTAGCGACAATTTTGGCATGAGGGACCAAAAGTAAAATTAAAATTTTTAAGAGAACCATTCTTTGAAGGAAATTTTTAGAGGGACTAAAAGTAAATATGAGATATTTAGGAGGATCAAAAACATTTTTAACCCTTAGTTTTAAGGTGAATGTATTGATCATTTTTTTCACCAAGTTGAACGTCCATGGAATCAGTTTTCGAGGCTACCATTATGCCCCCCGAGAAATCTTGGTTCTCCATCGAAATAACACCATCAAAATCCAACCTCCTAATAGGGTTATTAAGTTTGAATGGATCGCAATAAATCTCCATAACCACAAACATTCATAGTTTGTACATATCAATGTATTGTTTACTATATCTGAAAAGGCCTTGCTAGCTGCACCCCTACAATTCCAAACCAAAATTCCATTGTCATTCATCATCATAAATACTATGTCAAGGGTAAAACTTCTCAAGTCAAGCTTCTAACTGATGTCTCTTGAACTAAATAGTCCTCCATTACACTATCTTGCATGCTTCCTTTGTTTTTAACAAACTCATTTTCCAATGAATTAAAAACATTGACTCTTTCACTGTGACTACTAGTTTGTCTGATATCCGGTGGTATGTTTTGATTACTTATACTTTTATCACAATCACCATCGTGATGATATGTCTTGTTCATATCCAAATTTATCTTATCATAATCTTCCATATTGAATCTAATATGAATAATCTCTTTTTGAAAGTTACCTTGAATGTCTTTGCACAGTGTTACGATGCTTCCTCCCTCCAAAAAATTCCTCACATGTTCATTTTCATAGAGCCCTTCTAATTTCTTTTTTATTGGTTCATTTAATTTTTCTTTAAATACTCGTGTGGAACATGTTTCAAGTTTATTTGCTTTACTTACTCTCTTTTTATTCACCAAGTTCTTTGGGCCACATACCATATTTTTCCTACTTTATTGTTTCCTTTTTCATGCCCAATTAGAAATTTTTTAGCACCAACTACATTTTTCACAAAGAATAGCTCAGCAATATCCCTATTATTACTCATTATAGTATCACCATTAAATTCTAAGTTTGTCTAGATTCGTTACCCTTGTCTGCCACAAATTCCTTTGCATTAAAATTCTCATCCCTTATGTTCATAATTATATCATTCATGTCCTAAACTTCATTTCCTGTAGCAATTTTATTAGCTACCTCATTACTCAAAGACGCAAAACGAGATCAAGACATAATTGCACCCTCATTAATGTTTGTCGTCTGCTTGCCTTTCCAGAGCTCCGATCCTTTCCTCACTCTTCTCTGCTTTTAGACAACTTGCCAAGGACCCTCTTTTATTTCTCTTCTGTCATTATTATTTTTCGTCATACATCGCTCAACCAGAGGATTTTTCAAAAATCCTTGATCATTCACTGATTTCTTATCTTTAAAAGACATTTGAAAACCTTTTTTATAATGCCCAAATCTTCTACAAGTTAAACACAATAGATGAAGTCCCTCATATTCTATCTTATACATACTCTTTTTGATGGAGAGCATGGCCAATAGAGGTTTGGATAGATTAACTTCAACATAAATTCTTACATATCTTCCTCTTTCATGTTGTTGTGTATTCTTATCCACCTTGATAGCTCGCCCAACTTCAATCTTTTACTATGACTAATGAAATGATATAACTCTTTTGTTGTAATCAGTTTTAAATTGAGAGTCGTCACCCTTAATTTTTATCTTTGAGAAGGGAATATAAATGATAACCCTAATTTAGTCATATATTCTAAGTTGTTGGACTCGGTCTTAGACGAAGGGAAGGTGTTAGGCATCCCTCATCTACCTTATTCACAAGGATACTAGGGTTTATAAACGCAATCTTTAAGAAATAGGGTTTTAATTTTTATTAGGGGAACTCGCCACGATTTTAGTCGCATGCCTACGTATCCTCTTATGAGGAATTAGAGTCTCAATTGTAGTTCGTAGTTTGTTGGTGTTTTTTATGGATTACAAAGATGTTTTGAGTTTCCCTTGTACTAAGTCTAGGTGTGTGAATAGCAGAGTTGTCAAACAAAGTTCGCAGTTGATTTAAAAGCATCATCATAATCCTTTTTCGAAATTGTTTTAGAATTAATTAAACTATTAAAAAAAGGAAGAGTTTAGTGTTGGTTAAGTATTTTTTAAACATACTCATATATAAAAAAAATAATGCATGGCAAAAATAATTTTAATGCAATAAAAAAATAATTATGAGTTAATAGAAAAAATATTTGAATTTTATAATAATAGTAAAATACTATTAGAATTTATAAATACATTAAATTATAAAAATAATAAATTTAATATAAAAAATAAATAAAATATAAAAATAAAATAATTTAAAAAACGTTGGGGGTTGTATTTTGTGTTGAGCTAGTAAAACGGGGGGGGGGGGGGGGGGGGGGTACGGGAAGTAGGGCCCTGAATTCAGATACTGAATTTAGGCCCAAACACGTGAGAGGGTGAATATTTGTTTTGGTCAGTAAAAGTGGGGGATTTGGTCAGCAAGGGCCCAAGTCCAGATGTTAGACTTTGCTCAATAGCGCTAGGGGGTATAATTTTATAGCGTAGTAGTAAAATAAAATAAAAACAGGGGTGGCGTGATTAGTAATGGGCTAAGCCTAGGGTTTGACAAACATTTGGGAGTCCGTTTGGAATTCATGTGGGCAAGTGCACAGTGTTACAATGGGTGTGTGAATCAGGAGCATTTGATGATGATCTAAAGGTTATGGTGAGAAGCACTTGGTAAGGTTTTTGGGTGCGCATACACAGAATCAGGGAGGGTTATAAAAACCATTTACTGCTCTGAGAGCCCATTTTTTCTTTATCTTCCTCTCTCTACAACGACACAACAAAACTCTTTGTAAAAACCTAGAGAGAGGCTCTGACCTCTCTCTAAAACTCAGGCGGCCAGAAACCGCCTTGGCTGTGTCGTCCTCCTTGAACCACCAAAACCACCCCTTTTCCCAGTTTTCCAGTTGACACTCAATTGGAAACTTTAAACATTCAAAGACCAACTCAGTGGATCTTCATCTGGGTTCATAGAACCCTAAGAATCCTAAGGGTTCTTGATGAACCCTTACTATCCAAAAACCCATAACACCTTTGATCGGTGGATTTAGAACTGACTGTTTAACGCTGGTTTGCGAAATGTCGCGGAAGCAAGAGTCACCACCGTCTTTTATTTTCTCCAACATGGACAGGACAAAAGCACAGCAAAATTCCTTATGAGATAGTTTCTCGGTTCGGGAGGTAGATTTATAGAAAGGGAAGGTGTTAGCACCCTTTCTATCCATGGTTATCCATGGGCTCTTAGATAGTTGCTCATTGTGTTTTCAAAAGTGTTTGCTTTTCAAAGTGTGAGTGGTTTTGAAAAAGTTTCGTTTAAAGTTTTCTGAATAACTCTTGTATTTATCCTCAAGAGTGTTTGAAAAATTGTTTTGAAAGCTTTTTGAAAGTGTCAGTGTGAAAAGAGTTTTGATTTGTTTTTGAGAGAGCAAGTATCTAGGAGTCATCTACCTACCCTAAGGAATTAAGCTGTGTAGAAGTCCTTAAGGTAGTGCTATCCCACCATTGAGAGGTAGGTAGCACAACCGTTGGAGGTGTTTGGGTCAATTCGAGTGTAGGGACAGTGTGGTCACCAAAGCAACGGCAGGACACCTTAGAAGCTACCCTTATATCCTTGATCCTTTTTTTATTCCGAGGCAACCGTTTCGAGGCAACTTGTTTCGAGGCAACCAGATCATGGACATAAGGACTTACTAAGACGTCTCATACTTGACGACCACGTTTCGAAGGCAACAGGTGAGGCATACCCTAAGAGTGGTGTGTGAATTTGTGTGTTATTTTCATGTCAATATTTATCTTTAATCAGGGCATTGTGAGCTACGCTTGTTTTTAATTAGCCATACATTCTTTCATGCAATTAGAATCCAAGAGTGCGGAAATTTAAATGCGGAAAGATAAATCCTACGCTATTACAAGGCGCGGGTCTATACATCGCCAAAATACAAAGACCCGTTTGATAAAATGTGGAAAGTAAAAAGACCTAATTACTATTACAAGCCTTGAGCAGTTACATAATATTCAAAAGAAAGTAATGCACGAAATGAAATTAGAATTGGACGTCCGAGGGTTTTGACCCTTTTGAGAAATTAAATGAAATTAAAAGGTTAATTAATTATTTAATTAAGAAAAGAAATTGTTTTTATGTTTTTTGTATTTATGAAAATAAAGAATTTACAAGGAAACCCTATTTCTAGATTATTTTTAATTATTTAGGAAAATATTCAAGTTAATCTAATTTACACTAATTAGTTAATTTACATATTTATTTACAAAAATAATAATTAATAATAATAATAAATAATGAGGAAAATTTTAATTAAGAAAAGATAAAAATGTCAAAACCTAATTCTATGTATTTTATTTATTAAGAAAAGATTAAAGTTAAAACCTAAATTAATTGTTAGAGTTTATTTACAAAAATATTTTAATAGTGAAATTAACAAGAATTAAATATTAAACATTTTTTGGTTTCTGATTTTTATTATGGAAAAATATTTTGGATGAATTAAATAAAATAATTAAAACAATTTAAAAAGAATTGAAAAGAAAAGAGAAGAAAATTAAAAAGAAATAGAATACAAACATAGGGGGTATCTGGCCCAGACTGGAGGTATGATTTGATAAATTTGGCCCATTGAATCAAAGCCCTGTTTGACCTTTCAGGATAGAGTGCACGTTCATTGACTGGTGTGCATCATGGAGTTCCTTCTAAGGCCCTTGGATTAATCACCATGCCATCTGGCAAGCCAATGCATGTGGACATACGGTGGGACGTTGAGAGTAAGCTGCACGTGAATATGTTGAGACAAAAATTAAGAATTAAGTGGGGGGACCTGGGAATCGAACCCAGGTCCCAACGCTGGAAGGACACGTTGCCAGCCAACTGAGCTATTGCGTTTCTTTGTTAACATAATGGAGAGTAATTATTATAAAGAAAAAACAAGCGTTAGTGGTATGAACAACAAATTCACGCGCCAAATTTGAATGCTTCTATCATGTGATGACACGCTAGCTTCTTCTTCATCTTTGTACCTGCAATATAAACAAATAGCGGGGGTTTTAAACCCCCACAAACTGCAACCTGTAAAAATAGCGAATAGAACATGCCTCAATATAAAAAGGGCGCGATTGCTTCATTGGATTTGTCTTGTTGTCACGAACGTGTTCATACAGGTTTGGTGGTCTAATTTTACCATATGAGGAAAGCCCCAATTTTGAAGTTCTGAAACCCTAGGTTTCATCAATGGTGGGTTTGGCTACAGGCAGTGTTAGTCCAATTAAACATTACCAATCGCTTTAGAATGATGTTAGTAACATAAATCAACAATTAAAACACATGAATGATGCGTGAAAATTAAAAATCGATTATGGACATATTCATGAAAAGGGTGATTATGTTCTACCGATTCTTGGAGTATGGGGACTTGTTCTTGATTGCAATCGACTTCTAGAAATGTCAGGAACGTATTAGAATGCTTTTTATACTTTGAAACGTGCTCTAACTATGAAATCAGTTTCACAATTTCTTTGGAATTTTGGCAACTTGGTTCTCTCCTTTTGAGCAGCTTTTTGTGTATCTTTTAATAGGGTTTCACTATGCCTTTGTATCTGAACGTGATTAGGTCAAAAAAAACAAGCCCAAGGTCCATGAATTGATGATTTGAAGATTTGATTTTCAACATATCAATTTCAATCTTTTTCCATTAAAACTCTTGCCAATCATGGAAAATCTTCCCTTTTTGAATGTGAAACGACTTGCCACCTTGCCCTAGTTTGATTTGCTGCACAAAAAAGATTTAAAAAGCATGATTTGATATTTTCTCATAATTAAATCTAATTAAATGAATTAATAAGAATCAAAATTCAATTAATTAATTAAAAATAAGAAAATAAATCCCTTTGAGCTCAATGGGTCTTGCATATGCTTTGGGTAATGATTCAAGGAATAATTTGAGGCCCATTAGCATTTTTGAAGTGTTTTAGGCAAAGTTGACTTTTCAAAATTCCCTAAAAATCTTCCCAACTTCTCCAATGCATATCTTGCTCAATTTTGAAGCTATGAACATGTTTTTTGACATTTTGGAAAGGTCTTGAAGTCCTCTAACCAATTTCTTTGGTCCCATGTCATTTTGATTTACCAATCTCAAGTTATGGTCTTTGACTTAAAGTGCCTTTTTGTTGACTTTTGAAAATGACCTATAATGTTGAAATTGATAACTGTTTGTGAGAGCATTTCTTGGACTTGGAGTGTGAAGATGAGTTGTAGGAAATGTCATCCTCTTCAAAATGAGATTTGGATGGAATTTTTCTGATAAACCATGAAGAAGTTATACCTTGGTCAATTTGCAGCTGACTTTTCACCTGTCCAAAAATAGAAACTTTTGCATCTTGAGACCTTTTGAGCCATGCCTTGAGAATCATGATCAAGAATTGATCAAATGATGTTTGTGGCTTCAAAATAAGATGTTGACCAAAAATTTTGACTTTTGACTGTCAAATGACCATTTTGCCCCTGCAGTTGACTGTGAAGCAATTAGGGTTTTTGACTGTGCAATTTGATGTTGTGAGTCTTGAAACTTGACATATGGATACTTGACAATGTATGTAGGTACGTGGGACTTGATTGGACCCTTGTAAACCTTGATTTCTTTGCAAGAACCAAAACCCTAATTTTGACTGTGTTAGGAGGCAATTGGACTATGCAACCCTTGAGAGATTTTGAATCATCTGGAGATTGATCTTGGAAAATCTTGAAGAATATGGGAGGGCAAATTTTGGGGTACAACAGTTTCCCCTGTTCAATCTTCTTAGACCTGAGGATGTAGATTGGCTGGCGTGCCTTTCGTGATCCGAAGGTGGAAGATGATTGAACACTAGAGTGCCTAGAAATTTGCACTCACATAGTAGAGTATCAGCAGTGTGATGTAGGGAATGGGCTTATAGATGCCATTTGGAGACTGATGGAAAGGAGGATGGGCTTATAGATGCCATCTGGAGCTGTTGGTATGTGGATGGGCTTATAGATGCCATCTAGGTATCGATCGCGTAAGAGATTCCTTGGCGAGAACTTGCGTACCTGAGAAAGAAAATAATTACCTGGCCTGTTACAGGGGTTGATCTTCAAACTCTTCATGTAGATGTGCCCTGGCTGGATACAGGAATCGAATCTTTAAACTCTTCAGACGTGCCCTGGCAGGATACAGGAATCGAGTCCGGAGAATAGTCGTCAACAGATACACCCTGGCGAGATACAGGAATCGGATCTTCGAACTCTTCAGACGTGCCCTGGCAAGATACAGGAATCGAGTCTGGAATTAGTCGTCAACAGATACACCCTAGAAAGATACAGGAATCGGATCTTCGAACTCTTCAGACGTGCCCTGGCAAGATACAGGAATCGAGTCTGGAATTAGTCGTCAACAGATACACCCTGGCAAGATACAGGAATCGGATCTTTGAACTCTTCAGACGTGCCCTGGCAAGATACAGGAATCGAGTCTGGAATTAGTCGTCAACAGATACACCCTGGCAAGATACAGGAATCGGATCTTCGAACTCTTCAGACGTGCCCTGGCAAGATATAGGAATCGAGTCTGGAATTAGTCGTCAACAGATACACCCTGGCAAGATACAGGAATCGGATCTTCGAACTCTTCAGACGTGCCCTGGCAAGATACAAGAATCGAGTCTGGAATTAGTCGTCAACAGATACACCCTGGCAAGATACAGGAATCGGATCTTTAGTTGCGACCGTTGATGGTAATCATCTTTGTACTGACCTTTGTCCTAAAAAGACAAAACGTTAGTTGTATGCGATGTCATGATGTATGACATGCGTGATGTCATGACGTTCAGAGAATAAATGAGATTGTATATTCATGATGCGTATATGCATGCTATATTGTATGAAGATGTGATGTTTATGAGAGTATTTGCGTCTAGGAAAGTAAATCCTTGACGAGTGTCGGGAAGTTGAATCATGGGCTGATGTTGGAGAGTATAGCTTTTGTTTCCACTGGGGAGTAATGGTTGCAAAAATACCGGTGGGAGAAAAATGACTCCTTTGGGGAATAAACTTGGCGAATATATTACTCTGCGGGGAATGCTCTGTGGGGAAAGAGAGGTACTTTGCTGAGGTTGGTGACAACTCCGCTGAGGATACCATTGTTAAGTTTTGAGGGAATTGATGAACTCCGCTGGGGATTAGAAGACTTCGCCGAGGACGATCTTTCCGTGGAAATTGGCTGAGGATAACCCATTTATATCCTGGTGGGGAAGTAACCTTCTGAATAAAGCCGGGGGAGCGTTCGTACTATGCGGGTGACAAGCTTCCCGAATCTACTGGGGATAAGCTTTAAGTCCTGCTGGGGAGTTTGATTCAACTCTCCTGGGGAGGCTTTTGGACTGTACTGTGGAGGCGGCTCCACTGGATGTTTGGTATTCCGCCGGGGAACAATCTTGGATCAAGACTGTCGGGGATGCTTGTTAAGAATGTTTGTGTACTCCGCTGAGGAATGTTGAGATCTGCTGGGGATACCCAATTTCCTTAAGGCTGACAGTGGACTAACTCTGCTTGGGGAGAGAATTGTTGAATCTTGGCTCACTCTCTGGAGAACTAAGATATCTTGGTTACGTTCTTCAGCCGAACTTACCTTGGTACCTTGGTGGACAGAGCAATTAGATTGCTTAGACAGCTCATTATTGCCCCTGTTTCTGATGCTACCTGTAATTAATCCTGTGTTTCGTATGCAAATATTTATGAGTTAGCAATTAGTGTCAAATGCATATATCACAATTGAACATTGGACGTTCTTTGCAAAACAAAACAGAAAAAGGAAAAACAATTGGCAATTGGTTTGAAAAGTGAATTTGTATTGATTTTTGAATTTGCCTGTAAATAGGCGTTTATGTACAAGAGGCTGACGTCCTAGTAAGAGAACGCCTCCGAATAACAGAGTTTATACAATTTGTGAAAAAGGAAAACAAAACAGCTATGTGAAAAGAATAATCCCACTGGGTTCCAACTCTGCTATCGCCTTTATATCTTCGAGCGTCTCATCACTTGGCTGCTCGGTTGAAGATGAAGCTGATTGATCGATGCCGTCTGAACTTGATGTTGATACCGGATTCTGGATGCAAGGTGATCCAATGAGACACAGTATTACGCTTTAATCCCTAACTTTTGCCTGGACCGCCCTTTCGGGTTTTCAATCCACCGGGATACCCATTTTTGCCCAAGCCGCCTTTTCAGGTTTTCGACTTGCCGGGTGTACAGATTTTTTTCATTTCATCCCTCATTTTGCCCGAACCCTTTTGGTTCGCTGGGAAGCCCTAATTTTTGCCTAGGTATGTCAACCTAGCGGGTCTTTTATCATGCGTAGTATCTTTTTACTATGTCTGCATTGGCGGGGTGAGGAAGGTCGTCACCATCCATGGTGGTTAGAATCATGGCTCCTCCTGAGAACACATATTTAACCACAAATGGCCCTTCGTACGTAGGGGTCCATTTGCCCCTGGGATCACTTTGAGGAAGGATGATGCGCTTGATTACCAGGTCCCCAACTTGATACTCTTGTGGTCTGACTTTCTTGTTAAATGCCCTGATCATCCGTTTTTTGTACGTTTGACCATGACATATAGCAGTGAGTCTCTTTTCGTCGATTAGGTTTAACTGATCAAGTCGGGCCTGGATCTAGTCGTCTTTGCTCAGATCTGCATCCTTCATTATCCGGAGAGAGGGTATCTTGACTTCAATCGGTAAGACTGCCTCCATGCCATAGACTAAGGAAAAGGGAGTTGCCCCGGTTGACGTCCTTGCTGAGGTACGGTACCCATGAAGAGCAAACGGTAACATCTCGTGCCAGTCTTTGTAGGTCACTGTCATCTTCTGCACAATCTTCTTGATATTCTTATTTGCCGCTTCTACAGCCCCATTCATCTTCGGCGGGTAAGGAGAAGAGTTGTGGTGTTGTATCTTGAATTACTCGTAGAGCTCAGTGATCATTTTGTTATTAAGATTGGTACCGTTGTTTGTAATGATCCTCTCTGGTACACCGTATCGACAGATCAGGTTATGCCGAATGAACCGTGCCACAACATTCTTGGTTACCGTAGCATAGGAAGCTGCTTCAACCCACTTCGTAAAGTAATCAATCGCTACCAGGATGAAGCGATGCCCGTTGGATGCTGTAGGTTTAATCTCGTCGATCATATCAATACCCCACATTGCAAAAAGCCAAGGCGCTGTCAAGACATTCAGAGGAACTGGAGGAACGTGCACCTTATCTGCATAAATCTGGCACTTGTGACATGTCCGAGAATGTTGGTAACAGTCGGCTTCCATTGTGGACCAGAAATATCCTGCCCGAAGGATTTTCTTTGCCATGGTGTGTCCACTGGAATGTGTTCCGAAGGTACCTTCATGCAATTCTGCCATGATCCTTTCTGCTTCAGTCTTATCCACACAACGCAGTAAGGTTGAATCATGGTTTCGTTTGTATAGAATGCCATTGCTAAGGAAGAACTTTGCAGCGAACCTTCTTAGAAACTTCTTGTCATTGACGGATGCACCTTCAGGGTATTCTTGAGCTTCCAGATACCTCTTCACCTCATGATACCAGGGTTTTTCGGTTACTATCTCAGCCTCAAGGTCACAACAATATGCAGGTTCGTCCAGTTTCCAGATAATGATCCGGGGAGCCTCATTGTCCCATTTGACTTTGAACATGGAAGACATTGTAGCCAGCGCGTCCGCCAACTGATTCTCCTCCCTCGGGAAGTGTTCAAAAGTTATCTCTGTGAAATGGGGGATCAATGTCAACACACATTCTTTGTAAGGAATAAGATTCGGATGTTTCGTATCCCACTCGCCTTTGATCTGATTGATCACGAGAGCGGAATCTCCGAAGACACTCAGAAACTTGATCCTTAAGTCGATCGCAGCTTGAAGACCCATGATGCATGCCTCATACTCCGCCATGTTGTTGGTGCAGTTGAAACATAGCCGGGCAGTAAGTGGAGTATGAGTGCCTTTGGGAGATATGATCACGGCGCCGATACCGTTGCCCAAAGCGTTGGAGGCTCCGTCAAAGTGCATAGACCATCGGGATCCTTCCTCAGGTCCTTCATCCGGTCCAGGTACTTCACAATCAGTCACTATCATGATGCTCTCTTCTGGAAACTTGAAGTTCATTGACTGGTAGTCGTTCACTGCCTGGTGTGCCAGGTGGTCTGCCAATACACTTCCTTTGATAGCTTTCTGAGTCGTGTACTGGATGTCGTATTCTGTCAAGATCATCTGCCATCTTGCTATTCTTCCAGACAGAGCAGGCTTTTCGAATATGTACTTTATTGGATCCATCTTTGAAATCAACAAGGTAGTGTGAGTCAGCATATACTGTCTCAGCCGGCGAGCAGCCCATACCAAAGCGCAACAAGTTTTCTCGAGCAGTGAGTATCGGGTCTCACAGTCGGTAAACTTTTTGCTAAGGTAATAAATGGCATGCTCTTTTCGGCCAGACTCGTCATGCTGCCCCAGCACACACCCCATTGAGCTGTCAAGTACTGTCAAGTATAGTATTAGAGGTCTCCCTTCAACCGGTGGCATAAGAATGGGTGGTTCTTGGAGATACTCTTTGATTCTGTCAAAAGCGGCCTGACATTCATCATTCCAACGTACTACCTGATATTTCTTCAGCAGCTTGAAGATTGGTTCGCAGGTAGCTGTTAGGTGCGAGATGAATCGGGCAATGTAATTCAGAGGTCCTAGAAAGCCTCTGACTTCTTTCTCTGTCTTGGGAACTAGCATCTCCTGTATGGCTTTAACCTTGGCAGGGTCCACTTGAATACCTTTATCGCTCACGACGAAGCCTAGCAACTTCCCAGATCTTACCCCAAAGGTACACTTGTTTGGGTTCAACCTCAGCTTGTATAACTTCATACGGTCAAACAGCTTCTGTAGATGGTCAAGGTGTTCCTCCTCAGTTTGGGACCTTGCGATCATATCATCGACATACACTTCAATCTCATGATGGATCATGTCATGAAATAAAGCAACCATGGCACGTTGGTAGGTTGCCCCAGCATTTTTCAACCCGAATGGCATGACCTTGTAGCAGAAGGTTCCCTACTGAGTAATAAAGGTAGTCTTTTCCATGTCTTCAGGAGCCATTTTGATCTGATTATAACCTGAAAAACCATCCATGAAGGAGAACACCTTATGCTGGGCAGTATTGTCAACCAGAACATCAATGTGAAGTAGGGGAAGTCATCCTTGGGGCTGGCCCTGTTCAGATCCCTGTAATCGACACACATTCTGACCTTACCATCATTTTTTGGTATCGGAACCACATTGGCAACCCATTGAGGGTAAGAAGTCACTGCTAGAAAACCGGCGTCAAATTTCTTCATAACATCAGCTTTGATCTTCTCGGACATCTCTGGACGCATACGGCGGACCTTTTGTTTAACCGGAGGGCATTCTTCCTTGGTAGGCAGATGATGGACCACAATGTCGGTATCCAGCCCAGGCATGTCTTCGTAGGACCAGGAAAATATTTCCATATAATCATGCAACATCTGGATCAACCGTTGTTTTACGCTGAGCTCCAGATTGGCACCAATCTTAACTTCCTTTCTATCTGTCTCAGTACCCAGATTTACCGTTTCCACTGGCTCTTCATGTGGCTGAATGGCCCTCTCTTCCTGGAGTAACAGTCTTGCAAGCTCACCAGGCACTTTGCAATCATCTTCACCTTCGTCTTTGGCTAAGTTGATCGGATTTTCGAAGTCATAACTGGCAGTAGCAGAGTCGTTACCAGTGAGATCCAGAGTGGATTGAAACCTGTGTAGGTGAGTGTGTGTAAATATAGCTGTTTTGCAATATATAAAGAAGGAAAGAAAGAAAGGGAGCACAAGATTTGAAATGCGAAAGACGTCCAATGTTTTTATTCATGATATATGGAAATGACAAGTAATAAGCCCTCACAAATGAAGCCACGGTGCCCCGGGTAAGACACCGGGCCAGAAATTTTCAATTTATTGTTCATTACAAATAAAAAAACAAAGGAATTCATTACTGCGTAACAAAAGTAACGGGTATGTGGTCTTTTGCGGTCCAATTATTCAGTCCACCGTCGGTCGTCGGGTAGATCCAACTATCAAACTTTGATTCCTCCGCCTCGCCTTCAATAGCATTCACTCCCGGGTGTGTGATGAACACGGGAGGTCTTCCGATCCTTGCTTTGTGTACAGCCCTCTGAGCCTCTGCAGTAAAACCCATCCCAAACTTGTCAGTCTTAGGAGTAAAACCAGGGAGCCTGCCCCAGTTAGCACATTCACCTTTCTCAATTACAGCCTGAGCGTCCTTTAAGGAGGCCATCTTCAAAGGAAAGTCTTCTTCAATTACTGTCTCAGCTGACGCCAATGTTGGAGGCACCTCTTCAAAGTGTTGAAAGGGGGTTTCAATAAACTCCCCGTCCATCTCAATATACCGGAATGAATTCAGATGACTAACCATGTATTCTTCCTCCCCCTGCACAGTAACAATCTTCCCTCTGACAGGGTATTTGAGCTTCTGGTGTAGAGTGGAGGTCACAGCCCCAGCCTTGTGAATCCAAGGTCGACCCAGCAAACAGGAATAAGATGGACGAATGTCCATCACATAGAACGTTGAATTGAAGACTTGAGAACCAACGCGAATCGGGATATCTACCTCTCCATGTACCATCCTCTTCGACCCGTCAAAGGCTCGGACAATGATGTTGCTAGGCTTCAACTCCAGGTCCTCACAATCCAACCGGTCTAAGGCCTTTTTGGGCAATACATTCAGGGAAGAACCGGTGTCCACCAACACGTGTGTGAGAGTAGTGCCCTTGCATTAGATGGAGACATGCAAGGCATCATTGTGGTTCTTTCCCTTAGCTGTAAGATCAGCGTCCGAGAAACCCAAACCATTGTCAGCGATCAAATTGGCCACACAGTCAGTAAATTGGTCCGCAGATGTCTCTTGTGGCACATGAGCCGTCTTCAGAAATGAAATCAGGGCCTTGGCATGGGCCTCTGAGCACAACAACAATGATAGCATAGAGATCTTGGAGGGGGTATGCCCCAGCTGTTCAACGACATTGAAGTCACTCTTCTTAATGATCTTAAGGATTTCCTCCATCTCTTGCTGGGAGGCTTCAACATTCACAGTCTTCGGTGCCTCCATCCGGGCGGGCACATCAGCAGTCCCTTTGCCCCGAGTGTCAGATGACTCGGTAGCAGGGGTAGAAACTGGATCAGAAGTGGAAACAGGCGCACTTGCAGGCGTAATTATAAGAGGTCTTCGGATAACTGGTGGCGCAATGTCAGGCGAGAAGAGCCTGCCACTGCGAGTAACTTTAGCGGGACCGGTGATGTTACTGATACCGGTACTAGTGTTGAACTCCTGCTTTACTCCAAGTACATACACATCTGCCCCATAGTGCCATGGGACAGCCTTGTCAGATTCATAGGGGAGGGGCCCCGGAACAGTAATGATAATAGGTGCAACAGACATGATTTTGACTGGCTTCCTCGGGGGAGCCTTGGTAGGATTGTTGAAGATGGTGACGACAGATACTTCTTCAGTGGGAACAAAAGGAACAACGGTCTTCTTGAATAAGATTTCTTTGCTATCCATCAGGTTTTGGACGCCTGATTTCAGCAACGGACAACCAGTAGGGGAAACGGCACACAGAAGGCAACCCTTGCTACAACCCGGAAATAAACCGGCTAGCAATAGGTTCCTCTTGACAGTTAGTAGAGGGGTAGCAACATCATTCACAGAAACTGCATACAAGTCTTCCTCAATAGCATTTACTCCATGCTGGGGCATAGGAGCAGTCACAACGTTGGGCCTTTCTGGCGCCTCAAACTGTATTTCCTTCGCATCAATAAGGTCTTGAACCTTATTTCTTAGGGCCCAACAATCATCAGTAGAATGCCCCGGGCTATCAGAGTGATAAGCACAGCGGGCATTTGGATTATACTTCGGAGAGGTTGTGTTCACCACCTTTGGAGCCTCTCTGACGGTTACCAAGTTGGTCGATAGCAGTTGCGGCAAGATCTGTGACAAGGTCATACTAAGCCGAGTATATTCTCTTCTGGGTCTCTCACCCCTTGGTTGGTTTGGTTGCCGAGGAGCGGCAGCAGGCTTTGCAATTACTACCGCATTGACAGCTTGGCGGCGCTCTGGTTTATTTTGCCTTCTAGGCCCATACACAGCACTGGCCTCCTTTTTGAAAGGCTTTTTCTCAGAACTTGAGGAAGCACCTTTCTGAATTTTCCCTGATTTCATGCCAGCTTTTATTCTTTCCCCAGTCAGAATAAGGTCTGTGAACCCTGCAGACGAATTGCCAATGAGATGATTGAAGAATGGCCCGGATAGGGTCCTCAAGAACATATCCACTAACTCACGGTCGGTTAATGGTGGTTGCACCCTGCCAGCCAGGTCCCTCCACTTCTGCGCATACTCTTTAAAACCTTCTCCCGATCCTAGCGACATACCCTGGAGTTGGGTACGTGTAGGAGCGAGGTCGGCATTATACTGATACTGCTTGTAAAAAGCAGTAGCCAATTCCTCCCAGTTACGAACATTGGTTCCATCCAGCTGATAGAACCATTCGAGATGAGTCCCTGAAAGACTCTCCTGGAAGAAATGGATCCACAAGTTCTTGTCCACAGTATACGGCTGAATCTTCCGCACATAAGATCTGAGATGTAGCTTAGGGCAGGACGCCCCATCATATTTTGCGAAAGATGGTGCTTTGAACTTGTGTGCGATTACCACACCAGAAGATAGACCCAAGTCTCCGAAATCCAAACCAGGCACTTGTTGAATTTCCATGGCATTCAGACGGTCCTCTAACTGCTTGTATTTATCTTCAGCTGGAGGATACTGCTCCTCATTAAAATCAGTCTCGTTGTCAGAGACCACCGGACTAGGAACCCTTCCCCCCTGGGGACTGCCTTTCCCTACAGAAGAACCAGCTTGATCAACCTCATTTTGCAGTGTGTTACCAAACCTCTGGCCAGTGTTGAATAGTACAGTTCTCTTATTTTTCTTCTTGACCAGCAGGGCCTTCAATTCCTCCTGTCCTTGGGCCAAACTCATGATCAGCTCTTGGAACTGGGCGTTCTGAGCCTGAAGGGCCTTGATGGACTGCTCAGTAGATGATTCAGGGTTCATGATGCTGAAATAAACAGCGAAGAACATTAAGCAACCTGAAAAGAAGAGTACCAGCTATGCACATGATGCATGATATGTGTTTATGCAATGCATTCAAGGGTTCAAAAGTTCAAATTTGTTGCAGACAAAAAGGAACACACGTTATCATTAAGAAATATTTGTTCAGTACATTAAAGCCTCATGGGCAAACATTACAAAGTAAATCAATCCCAAAAGACATTGTGCATCCTCTTTGGGGCTATGTAAGTGTTGAGAGTCTTTTCCTCGTGCAGTAGGCGGGTGAGCTCCAGGACCTTCTTCTCACTAGCATGTAGACTGGACTCAAGAGAATTTCGTTCTTCCTTAAGCTGGATCCAGCTCTTCTACATTTCTTCCCAAGATGTAGGCATGTCAGGATGTTGAATGGTGTAGGACACCTCTCCTTCCAAAACTGGCTCTTTGATCACAGGGAGAACATGAGGATATGGCATCAATAACTTCTGGGAGCGGGCCCGTACCCACTTGAGATAAGGTTCCAACGGGATGGAATTCCTATGCCCCAGTATCTTGCTGTCTACCTTGATGGGCATCCTCCAAGCTCTGATAAATCTCTGGCGAAGTCCTTGCGCATCGTTGTCGAAGTCAAAAACTATGTCAGGAATTAACATGTCATGAGGGCCGTCCCTCTGAGCATAACCAAACTGTCTCTAAGCCAGACACGGGTTATAAGTAATACCCCCTCTGATTCCAAGTAAAGGAACATTAGGAAACTCCCCGCAACGATCAATGATAGTGACATCCTCTCTGGACCGAGAACACCAATGTATATCAGCATGCGTAAGAGTCATCAATCGTTGTGACCATCTCAGACCCCGCTCATTCTTCAGAACTGATTGTGGAAGGTGCGAAATAAACCACCTTCCCAGGAGAGGAGTGCAGCACATAAGAACACCTCTTTTTCTCATGGTTCGAGTGTAACATGAGTGAAGGATATCCCCAAGCAACGTAGGTATAGGATTCCTGGACATGAAGATCTGGACAGCACTGATATCTATAAGCTGATCTGGATTCGGGAACAACACCAGTCCATAGACAAGGAGAGCCACAACTTCTTCAAAGGCTTGTAGGTCAAGGGAATTCCAACATTCTTGGGCCTTCTCAAACAGGAACTTTGCCAAGAATCCTTTGATACCACTTCTAACTTCCCAATGTCCCTTGATGTCAGATGGTTGTAAGCGTAATGCTTTAGCAATCTCTTCAAGTTTGGGTTCCTTTTCCGTACCGTTGTAGGGTAGTTGACTAAGGATAGGGATCTTCAGAAGCCGGGAGAACTCTTCCAATATAGGCACCAATTGATAATCCAGGAAAGTAAAACAATGGTGCAGAGGGTCAAAGAACTGGAACAGGACCTTTATCATATCTTCCTCAATGTTGGTGTTGACCAAGCTGATGAGTCTTCCATGCCTCTCACTGAAAGAAGAGCTCTCGGGAATCCTGGATATAAGTTCCTTAAGCTGAGGAGGGATCCTTACAAGACTGATCTGAATTGTCTTTCTGCGAATAGTTTCCATGTCCTACAAAACAAGAACAAAGATGAAGATTCGAACCCCTGAAATGGTTAGTCAATGCATATGATGTTGTATGATGTCATGATGTTATGATAAAAACACACCACAAATATTCACAAGAAGCAAACATGATAAGGCACACAAGTCACACCACAGCCCTTAGAGTTTAGGCCAGCATGGGGTCTGGGTATTACCCTCTTGAAGTTGGTGGGCTCAACCTGTCCTATCAGAAGTAACCGGGTTCTAAGGGTCCCAATATCATTGGATTGTTTTCATTGTTCATCGTTTCGATTTAGCCACTGAACTGGCGACCGAAATATTCCAAGAAAACAACCCTCAATTGAATGTAGTATCGAGTATCAACCAACCTCGGACTGCACCAAAGTCAGTTATCTCACTACTCTAAAGAGGCCAAGATGGTTCAATTAAGGTTCCTAAGGTCAGTTGATGCTTCACGACACCACGCGGCGGCCCCGTACTCTCCTTGACTGGACTCAAGGGTTACCGGTACTCACCAAAGTGCCACATCAACGTAGCAGACTGCTTCAACCATGTCGGTATACCCCGCACAGTTCCCTCACAGCCTTGTTGCTACTTTCTAAGAAGGTATCCCCCAGATCCGGGTTAGGATCTATAGAACTCCCAAGACAGTGCCCACAATAATAAAGCAAACAATTCAGACAATTGAAAACACAAGTGATCTTAGTCCTAAGGTACACCTCACTTTAAGTAGTCCCCAGCAGAGTCGCCAGTTTTGTGATCGGTGGATTTAGAACTGACTGTTTAACGCTGGTTCGCGAAATGTCGCGGAAGCAAGAGTCGCCACCGTCTTTTATTTTCTCCAACATGGACAGGACAAAAGCACAGCAAAATTCCTTATGAGATAGTTTATCGGTTCGGGAGGTAGATTTATAGAAAGGGAAGGTGTTAGCACCCTTTCTATCCATGGTTATCCATGGGCTCTTAGATACTTGCTCATTGTGTTTTCAAAAGTGTTTGCTTTTCAAAGTGTGAGTGGTTTTGAAAAAGTTTCGTTTAAAGTTTTCTGAATAACTCTTGTATCTATCCTCAAGAGTGTTTGAAAAATTGTTTTGAAAGCTTTTTGAAAGTGTCAGTGTGAAAAGAGTTTTGATTTGTTTTTGAGAGAGCAAGTATCTAGGAGTCATCTACCTACACTAAGGAATTAAGCTGTGTAGAAGTCCTTAAGGTAGTGCTATCCCAACATTGAGAGGTAGGTAGCACCACGGTTGGAGGTGTTCGGGTCAATTCGAGTGTAGGGACAGTGTGGTCACCGAAGCAACGGCGGGACACCTTAGAAGCTACCCTTATATCCTTGATCCTTTTTTTATTCCGAGGCAACCGTTTCGAGGCAACTTGTTTCGAGGCAACCGGATCATGGACATAAGGACTTACTAAGACGTCCCATACTTGACGACCACGTTTCGAAGGCAACAGGTGAGGCGTACCCTAAGAGTGGTGTGTGAATTTGTGTGTTATTTTCATGTCAATATTTATCTTTGATCAGGGCATTGTGAGCTACGCTTGTTTTTAATTAGCCATACATTCTTTCAAGCAATTAGAATCCAAGAGTGCGGAAATTTAAATGCGGAAAGATAAATCCTACGCTATTACAAGGCGCGGGTCTATACATCGCCAAAATACAAAGACCCGTTTGATAAAATGCGGAAAGTAAAAAGACCTAATTACTATTACAAGCCTTGAGCAGTTACATAATATTCAAAAGAAAGTAATGCACGAAATGAAATTAGAATTGGACGTCCGAGGGTTTTGACCCTTTTGAGAAATTAAATGAAATTAAAAGGTTAATTAATTATTTAATTAAGAAAAGAAATTGTTTTTATGTTTTTTGTATTTATGAAAATAAAGAATTTACAAGGAAACCCTAATTCTAGATTATTTTTAATTATTTAGGAAAATATTCAAGTTAATCTAATTTACACTAATTATTTAATTTACATATTTATTTACAAAAATAATAATTAATAATAATTATAAATAATGAGGAAATTTTTAATTAAGAAAAGATAAAAATGTCAAAACCTAATTCTATGTATTTTATTTATTAAGAAAAGATTAAAGTTAAAACCTAAATTAAACTAAATTAATTGTTAGAGTTTATTTACAAAAATATTTTAATAGTGAAATTAACAAGAATTAAATATTAAACATTTTTTGGTTTCTGATTTTTATTATGGAAAAATATTTTGGATGAATTAAATAAAATAATTAAAACAATTTAAAAAGAATTGAAAAGAAAAGAGAAGAAAATTAAAAAGAAATAGAATACAAACATAGGGGGTATCTGGCCCAGACTGGAGGTATGATTTGAGAAATTTGGCCCATTGAATCAAAGCCCTGTTTGACCTTCCAGGATAGAGTGCACGTTCATTGACTGGTGTGCATCATGGAGTTCCTTCTGAGGCCCTTGGATTAATCACCATGCCATCTGGCAAGCCAATGCATGTGGACATACGGTGGGACGTTGAGAGTAAGCTGCACGTGAATATGTTGAGACAAAAATTAAGAATTAAGTGGGGGGACCTGGGAATTGAACCCAGGTCCCAACGCTGGAAGGACACGTTGCCAGCCAACTGAGCTATTGCGTTTCTTTGTTAACATAATGGAGAGTAATTATTATAAAGAAAAAACAAGCGTTAGTGGTATGAACAACAAATTCACGCGCCAAATTTGAATGCTCCTATCATGTGATGACACGCTAGCTTCTTCTTCATCTTTGTACCTGCAATATAAACAAATAGCGGGGGTTTTAAACCCCCATAAACTGCAACCTGTAAAAATAGCGAATAGAACATGCCTCAATATAAAAAGGGCGTGATTGCTTCATTGGATTCGTCTTGTTGTCACGAACGTGTTCATACAGGTTTGGTGGTCTAATTTTACCATATGAGGAAAGCCCCAATTTTGAAGTTCTGAAACCCTAGGTTTCATCAATGGTGGATTTGGCTACAGGCAGTGTTAGTCCAATTAAACATTACCAATCGCTTTAGAATGATGTTAGTAACATAAATCAACAATTAAAACACATGAATGATGCGTGAAAATTAAAAATCGATTATGGACATATTCATGAAAAGGGTGATTCTGTTTTACCGATTCTTGGAGTATGGGGACTTGTTCTTGATTGCAATCGACTCCTAGCAATGTCAGGAACGTATTAGAATGCTTTTTATGCTTTGAAACATGCTCTAACTATGAAATCAGTTTCACAATTTCTTTGGAATTTTGGCAACTTGGTTCTCTCCTTTTGAGCAGCTTTTTGTGTATCTTTTAATAGGGTTTCACTATGCCTTTGTATCTGAACGTGATTAGGTCAAAAAAAACAAGCCCAAGGTCCATGAATTGATGATTTGAAGATTTGATTTTCAACATATCAATTTCAATCTCTTTCCATTGAAACTCTTGCCAATCGTGGAAAATCTTCCCTTTTTGAATGTGAAACGACTTTCCACCTTGCCCTAGTTTGATTTGCTGCACAAAAAAGATTTAAAAAGCATGATTTGATATTTTCTCATAATTAAATCTAATTAAATGAATTAATAAGAATAAAAATTCAATTAATTAATTAAAAATAAGAAAATAAATCCCTTTGAGCTCAATGGGTCGTGCATATGCTTTGGGTAATGATTCAAGGAATAATTTGAGGCCCATTAGCATTTTTGAAGTGTTTTAGGCAAAGTTGACTTTTCAAAATTCCCAAAAACTTCCCAACTTCTCCAATGCATATCTTGCTCAATTTTGAAGCTATGAACATGTTTTTTGATATTTTGGAAAGGTCTTGAAGTCCTCTAACCAATTTCTTTGGTCCCATGTCATTTTGATTTACCAATCTCAAGTTATGGTCTTTGACTTAAAGTGCCTTTTTGTTGACTTTTGAAAATGACCTATAATGTTGAAATTGATAACTTTTTGTGAGAACATTTCTTGGACTTGGAGTGTGAAGATGAGTTGTAGGAAATGTAATCCTCTTCAAAATGAGCTTTTGATGGGATTTTTCTGATAAACCATGAAGAAGTTATGCCTTGGTCAATTTGCAGTTGACCTTTCACCTGTCCAAAAATAGAAACTTTTGCATCTTGAGACCTTTTGAGCCATGCCTTGAGAATCATGATCAAGAATTGATCAAATGATGTTTGTGGCTTCAAAATAAGATGTTGATCAAAAATTTTGACTTTTGAGTGTCAAATGACCATTTTGCCCCTACAGTTGACTGTGAAGCAATTAGGGTTTTTGACTGTGCAATTTGATGTTGTGAGTCTTGAAACTTGACATATGGATACTTGACAATGTATGTAGGTACATGGGACTTGATTGGACCCTTGGAAACCTCGATTTCTTTGCAAGAACCAAAACCCTAATTTTGACTGTGTTAGGAGGCAATTGGACTGTGCAACCCTTGAGAGATTTTGAATCATCTGGAGATTGATCTTGGCAAATCTTGAAGAATATGGGAGGGAAAATTTTGGGGTACAACAACATCCAACAATAAAGAACCCTAACCCTGATCTTCAAACAACCCTAAGAATCCTAACCCTATGATCTAAGAACCCTAATCCTAGGTTAGAACTGTAACCCTAGAAACCCCAAATTTCCAAAAAGACAATATTCAAACATCAATCATGCAAACATCACAACAATAATTAAGAGCCCTAAAGCTAAGTGATTTTTGTTACCTCTCTGGCTGTGATATTGGTCGTATAGTTTTGATTTCCTGAATCCTCCTTCTGATCTCGCACTCCTTCTTCTTTTGTTTGCAGGTACTAAGGTGGTGGCAGTGTAGCAGCGACAGCTTGGGGATGAGAGTGGCGGGGTTTGGAGTTATTGGGGTTTCAGATATTGAAACCCTGAGTCTTTCTCTTTTTCTTTAATATTTGTCTCCTTGCTCGTCTTAATTTCTTCCTCCCCTCTTAGAATTTTTTTTAGGTTAATTTATAGGTTTATATTTATACAAATTAGGAAACTCTTATGTAATTTGTTGTTACAATTGCTAATTAGTATTGATTGATTTAGGAATTAGTAGATTAAGATTTATTTTTAGGGATTCGATTTGGATCTGTAATTGATTCTCCCTTTGTATAAGATTAGGGTTTGTATCTGGACACACGTATTTGTAATATTCAGTTTTGTCTTTTTTGCAAGATTTGATTCAAATCTATTTTTTAGAAAGATTTGATTTTGATTTAAATAGTGTGTTTCTTTTGTTTCGATCTGAATATTGAATGTTTGTTGGGCTAGATTTCTGGGTTGTCTTAGTAAAGAAGAAAAGCAGTGGTGCAAAATTAGGGTTTCCACCCTCCACGTTGACTTGGGCCAACAAAAAACTAAAATATAATTTTAATAAAAATAAACAATAGTAATAGTAAAATAAGTATTTATAATATAAATAGATAAATAAAAGTATTGATAATTTTGCGAAATAATAATTAATTAAAAAAAACAATACAGGTCCTCAAAAAGTCCAAATTGGGCCAACATTGTCCAGTTATTGGGCCTTTCAAAATGCACCCCCTTTTCTTTGTTAAAACGCATCAACTCATTTATGGGCCATCATATTTTGATGGCCCAAAACATCACCCCTTTTATCTTTGAACTGGGCCAACAAAATTGTCTTAATGGGCCATCAGATTTTGATGGTCCATTTAAGATAATACACCTCCTTTTCATTAATTAGCAAACTTTTAACAAACCTTAATGGGCCTAACTCTTAACATAAATCAAAACAATCCCTAATGGGCCTAAACATAAATTACATGAACTTTTCTGATTTAGAAAAAATTCATAAACCCTCTTTAAGGTTTTAAACCCCCAATGAATTTATCCATAGTAATCTAGACTCTATAAAGAAGTGATAATAATAAAGAACAAATTAATTAAAAATCAATAGGGTAAATTTGAGGTATGACATCTTTGAACAAAAAAACTGAAATATAATTCTATTTTGGTCACACACAAAAATACCTTTCCTTACAAAAATACATAAATAAAATATTTATCTATATTGATATCATTTGCTTTTCTTAGTAAAAAAATGTGATGTGTTTATTAAATGGTTAAATATGTTTTTAGTCCCTCTAAATATTCTAAAATTCTTTTTTAGTCCCCCAAACATTTTTTTTTAATGAATCGTCCTCCTAAAGTTTTATGTCCCCATTTTTCATCCCTGCCGTCTATTGAACTTAACAGATGCAGACGTGGATGATGTTCTGGCATTTATTTTTATTTTTGATAAGTTTTGTTGTTGATGTAGCCTATGTCACATAAGTTATATTGCTGACTGTGATACGGTGGCAAAACCGACTGTTAATACTGGTTTGCGTTTTTTGTTCGCAAATGTCGCGGTAAGCAAGAGTCGCCACCGACTTTTATTTTATCCAAACGGGAAAAGGAAAAAGAACATAAAAAACCTTTTTCGAGATATTTCTGAGTACGGGGGGTAGATTATAGAAAGGGAAGGTGTTATCACCCTTTCTATCTGTGGTTTTCCACGGGCTCTTAGGTACTTGCTCATTTTGAAAACTGCTTGTGTGTGTTTGTTTTGAAAAGTTTTGTTTTACTTCGTGTTAACCCTTGTTTCTGTCCTCAAGAGTGTTACGAAGTTGTTTTTGAAAACTTTGTTTGGAAATTGTTGGTGTGAAAAAGTTTTTGTTTGTTTGAGCAAGTACCTAGGAACTAATCTACCTACTCGAAAAAGGTTTGCTTGTTTTCCTTTTAGACAATGCTATCCCATTATTGAGAAATAGGTAGCATCGTCGTTGGAGTTTTAAGGGACGTTCGAAGGGACATGTACGATCACAAAAGCAATGTTAGGAAATGTTAGTAATCATCCTAAAGCCTTAAAGATCTTTTTCCGAGGCAACATCCGAGTGGGTCATTTTAGATCTTTTGGGGCTAGAGGGCAACCACTAACAAACCCTATTCTTCATGACCGTTTACCGAAGGCAACCGGAGTAGAGTAAACCCTAGGAGTGAGTATGTGTGAGTGTATGTTTCCAGTTAATTTATCTTTGCACATTTAGGGTTTTCTACTGTATTAATTTTCAGTTAGTCTTTCCATACAATCCTATTAACATACATTTAAGCAGCTTATAGTTTGCAGAAATAAAATGCGAAAAATTTAAAAGTCCTAGCTATTACAAGGCTTTTGCAGATACATAATTATTTTGACCGAAAATGAAGATGCGGAGTTGAAACCCTAATTACTATTACAAACTCAGAGCAATTACAATAATAATAAAAGAATTAAAAATGCGTGCGGCGAATTAAATACGAGAATGAATTGAGAAACCTAAAATTCTAATTGAAAAATATTTAGGATATTTTTTGAGAAAAGATTAATTTATATACAAATTAACCCTAATTCTAATTGATTTAAATTATGAAAAAAAGGATTAAATTTCCCTAAATAATTAAACTAATTAATTAAGGAAATAAAATATTTTTATGAAAAAATGATTTTTGATGATTTTTGTGATTTTTGATTTTATGATAAAAAATGATTTTTGTGTTATTGGTAAAAAGAAAATAATTAATGAATAACTAAAATAAAAGAAATAAAATAAAAGAGAAAAGAAATTGGGTCTGTATTGTTGAGCAATTCAGGGGGTGTAGTACTGAATTTGTTAGGCTCATTCCTTGCTCAGCCCAGTCAACGGGCTAGATCCAGTGGGGGCTATGCTGGAAGGTGTACCATGGACTTTGCTGGCAGGACATTGGATCTGACTCCAAGGGTGATCCAATGGACGGATTTGGAAGATGCAAGGTGGACCCTTGGCTATGTAACGCGTTAGATCTGAAACAAAGAATTCAGAAAAATAGGAAAATTCCTGGACCTGGGTTCGAACCCAGGTCCTCCCACTCAATACCATGCACGCCTTGCCATCTGGGCTACATGTTTTATTTGTTAGTATAATAAAAACAATATATATTATATCAAACAAAATGGATAAAACAGAAAAAATAAAAAGCACACATTTTATTCAAACAAGCCAATGGGGTTGTGCCACATATCTTCTTTTTTCCCTGTCTGTCGTCTTAGGTACCATAGTTCTACCTACGGACAAAACTCCATGGCTATAGCACTGCAAGTTTCAAAAATCAACAGCAAGCATGATAAATTAATTCTAAGCACATGGATTAATTTGTCTTGATGCCACGAGCATCATGGCACCCCTTTCTTAGGCCAATTTAACCTGTATAGAAAAACCTTAAAACGGAAAGGTAAACCCTAACAATGGCAGTTGTGAATACAAGCACCAAAACTTCAATTAAATCGTCCAAACATGTTGCAAACATGACAACAAACACAGATGTACCATTAAAACATGTTCATCATGCAATAATCATAGTAATCGAATTTGAAAAAGAAAGCAAACCGTGTGAGGTCTAAGGGGCGATTTTGGGCCTGGGAATGCCTGCAATTGATCGTGTTAGCTTCTGGGAAGGTCCAGGAAACGATTAGCAGTGTTTAAATGCTTTGAATTGATCTCTAGGTTAGAAAAAAATCACCACTTTCTTGCCAATTTTTGAGTTTTGTTATTCCTTTCTCACGACTGTAATCCTTGTTCTTGCGCATTGTTCTTATTCAGTATATATAGTGTGATGAATTAGGGCAACACAAATGGTTTTAACATTTGTAAATCATGGAAGTTTGATTTGATTTCTTCGCTATATGATATCTTTCCAAAAACAAGTATAATCATGCCAATTTGCTCCAATTATCCCTTGATCTGATTTGATGTGATTTGGCCAGCCTAATTGGATTTGATTCCTACAAAAAATTAGATCAAAAATTAATCTTTTATATTTTTTGCAATTTATTTGATTTAATCTAACTTTTAATAGATAAAAATAAAAATAAAATAAATAAATAAGCAAATAAAGTGTGGATGCTAATTTGGGTCGTGGACCATGTCTTCAACAAGATTTAATCAGGAAATGCTAGGCCCATTTGACAAAAAAATGCACTTTTGAGCATATTTGACTTTTGGCAATTTTGCAAAAATGGTCAACTTTGACAAGACATATCTCCTCCAATTTTAACCCTAGAGATGTGTTCTTGGACTTTTTAGAAAGCTTAGGATGTCCCCTAAACAACCGTTTTAGTTTCATATCGATCGAGTCTTCCATGTTCATGTAAGAAGCTTTTACCCCAAAAGGTGTTTTTGTTGACTTTTCAAAAGGACCTATAATGTAGAAATTCATATCTTTTGATGAGTGCATATTTTGAACTTCTGGGATGAAGATGAATTGTAGGGAATTACATCCTATTTAAAATGATCCATGGATGGAAAAGTTTAGATAAAGTATGAAGAAGTTATGCTAGGTCAAAGTTTGGTTGACTTTTCCTATGAAACCCTAATTTAGCAACTTTTGGGTTTTGATGAATTTGGGGGAATTCCTTGAGAAATCATGATTAACCCTTGATCAAATGATGGATATCTCTTCAAAATGTTGATGTTGACCAAAAATATTGAAGTTTGACTGTATGTGGGCCACAATTGACTTTTGACCTAGTATAGTTGATTTTCAGGCATCTGAGCAATTGACTGAGCAAACTTCTTGTGCAAGGCATGAAACTTGACATTAATGATCTTGAGAACATATTGTGACCATGGAAGGAATTTGGGACCTTTGGAGTTCCCACACCCTGATGAAAATGGAAACCCTAGTTTGAGGAACATTGTCTTAGGAGAGAGTTTGTCTAGTCAACTCTTGGGCATACTTGAGCAAGTTGAGGACCTCAATGGGCATGTGTTGAGTACAATGAGAGCGAAAATTTTGGGGTACAAAAGCTTCCCCTGTTCAATCTTCTTAAACCTGAGGATGTAGATTCGCTTATCTGCCTTTCGTGATCTGAAGGTGGAAGATAATTGAACACTAGAGTGCCTAGAAATTTGCACTCGTCTGAGATGGTGTTGGACTGTGTAGGTAGTATTGAGAATGGGCTTACAGATGTGTTGTACCCCAAAATTTTCGCTCTCATTTTACTCAAAACATACTCCTAGAGATCCTCAATTTGCTCAAGGTTGCCCAAAGAGTTGACAAGACAAACTCTCTCCTAAGGCAATGGACCTCAAACTAGGGTTTCCATTTTCATCAAGATGGGTGCACTCCAAAGACCTCATATACTCTCCATGGTCCTAATATGTTCTCAAGACCCTCCATGTCAAATTTCAAGCCTTGTACAAGAAGTTTGCTCAGTCAACTGCTCAGATGCTTGAGAATCGATTGTATTAGGTCAAAAGTCAACAATGGCCCACATGCAGTCAAACTTCAATCTTTTTGGTTAGCATCAACATTTTGAAGTTATATCCATCATTTGATCAAGGGTTGATCATGATTCCTCAAGGAATGCCCCAAATTCATCAAAACCCAAAAGTTGCTAAATTAGGGTTTCTCAAGAAAACTCAACCAAACTTTCACCAAGGATAACTTCCTCATGCTTTATCAGCAATTTTCCATCCAAGGCTCATTTTGAAGAGGATACAATTCCCTACAATTCATTTTCCACCCTCAAGTTCAAAATATGCACTCACAAAAAGATATGAATATCCACATTATAGGTCCTTTTGAAAAGTCAACAAAAATACTTTTTGGGTCAAAGCTTCTTACATGAACATGGAAGACCCATTTGAGATGAGACAAAAAGGATTGTTTAGGGACATCCTAAGATTTCTAAAAAGTCCAAGAACACCTCTCTAGGGTTAAAATTGGAAGATATATTCCTTGTCAAAGTTGACCTTTTTTGTAAAATTGCCAGAAGTGAAATGTGCTCAAAATTGCATTTTTTTTGCCAAATGGGCCTAACTTTTTATGCTTGCACCTCACTTATAACATGATCCACGACCCAAATATTCACTCACATGTTATTTGCTTCATTATTTATTTTATTTTGATTTTTTATTAAATAAAAATTGAATTAAATCAAATAAATGGTAAATAATAGCAAAGATTTGTTTTGATTGGATTTTTGGACAGAATCACAAGCTCATTATGCTGGAATATGAGAATCAAATCGAATCAAAGCTAATTGGCACAAGAATGGCATGATTAGGCCAAATTTGGAAGATATCATACCACATGAAAACCAAATCAAATCTTCAAAAATTGCAAGGATGCTAGCTGTTTTTATAACCCTAATTCACTTAGGGATATATAATAAACAAAGCCATGCACGAAAATAAGGGTTAGCAATCGTGGAAAGCACAAGAACAAACTCAATTTTTTTGCAAAAAGTAGGGAATCGGTTTCAAACTTGGAGGCCAATTCAAGCCATTCTAGCATTGCCAATAGATTGCTTGACATCTCAGGAGCGTAACTGGATCAATTGCAAGCCTGTTCACGCCCAGAAACGCACGTTACAGACCCACAGTTTGCCTTCCCTAGCTTGAATCGTATTTTACAATTTACGCATGATTAATCATTCTTAAACATTGCATTGTATTTATATTGTTATTTGCAACATTTTGGTTTATTTGATTTTGCGTTTTGATGCTTATATCCAGAGTTGCCATTATTAGGGTTTGAGAGGCAGTTTTAGGGCTTCTCCATACAGGTTAAATTGGCCAATGAAAAGGGTACTAGGATGATCGTGGCATCAAGACCAGACAAATCATGGTCTTTAATTTCATTTATCATGCGTATTTCTTGATGATTGAAGCACACAGGTTATGGCTACAGACGTTTGTCTGTAGGTAAAAAGTAGGGACCTAAGACGACGGAGGAGGAAGAAGATGATGAGTTGTTCAGTCACCATTGGACTGTTTGAATGTTGGGGCGCGTTTTTCTTTTGATTCATTAATCCATTCTTTTTTCATATAATACCTATTATTTCTATTATACTAACAAAAAGAGCAAGTGGTTCAGTTGGTAAAGCGTGCATGATTTGAGTGGAGGGACCTGGGTTCGATCCCAGGTCCCAGCAATTTACTTTATTTTATTTCTACTTTACGGATCCTATGCATCATGCATCCAGGCGCCTATCATACATCCATTAATCCAGCCATTTGATTCATCATCAAATCCAGTCCAACGTCCCACGAAGCAAACACCATGGTACACCATCAGGAAGCAGCCCCACTGGATCAGGCACTGACTGGGCTTCAGCTTGGTAGGCCTGGAATAATTTCAACAACACACCCCCTCTAATTGCTATATAGGCCCAATTAAAATTTTTATTTCTTTTATTTATTTTTTTTGTTTAATTATTTGTTTTCACAAATTATTTTTTTTTTAATTAACTACAAAAAACCAAAAAATCACAAAGACACGAAAAGTCATTTTTTCACAAAATATTTATTTGCTTTAGTTAATTAATTTAACTCTAATTAGGTTAATTTAAATCCTTTTCATAATTAAAATCAAATTAGAAATTAGGGTTTTGTAAATAATTAATTTTGCTTCAAAAATAACTTAAATATTTTTTCTCAAATTAGATTTTTTTAGGTTTTCTAATCATCCTCGCATTTAATTCGTCGCGCGCGTTTTAATTACCTTTTTTATTATTATTTATGTAATTGCTCTGAGGATGTAATAGATTAATTAGGTTTTAAATTTCCGCATTTTATTTTCAGTCAAAATAATTTTGTATCTGCAAAAGCCATGTAATAGTTAGGATCTCTATTTCCGCACTTTAATTTCCGCAATTATAAACTGTTAGATGTATGCTAATAGGATTGTATGGCAAGAACATTTGAAAATTAAAACGGTAGATAACCTAAATGTGCAAAGACAAATTAACTGAAAAAGCTCACTCGCACATGCTCACTCCTAGGGTTTACTCCACTTCGGTTGCCTTTGGTTAAGCGGTCATGAAGTATAGGGTTTGTTAGTGGTCGTCCTCTAGCCCCGAAAGATCTCAAATGATCCATTCGAATGTTGCCTCGAAAACAGATCTTTAAGGCTTTAGGATGATTACTAACACCTCCTAGCATTGCTTTTGTGACCGTATTTGTCCCTTCGAACATCCCTAAAAACTCCAACGACGGTGCTACCTATTCCTTAATAATGAGATAGCACTGTCTAAAGGAAAATGAACAAACTTTTTTTGAGTAGGTAGATAACTATTAGGTACTTGCTCAAACATCATTTTTACACCCTACACTTTCAAAACTCTTTTCAAACTAAAGTTTTCAAAAACACTTCATTACATCCTTGAGGACTGATACAAGGGTTATCACGAAGTAAACTCTTTTCTAAACAAGCACACGCACAAGCAATTTCAAAATGAGTAAGTACCTAAGTGCCCATGGAAAACCATGGATAGAAAGGGTGCTAACACCTTCCCTTTCTATAATCTACCCCCCGTACTCGGAAATATTCTCGAAAAAGGATTTTTCTGTTCTTTTTCCTTTTCCTTAGTTGGACGAAATAAAAGTCGGTGGCGACTCTTGCTTACCGCGACATTTTGCGAACAAAAAACGCAAACCAGTATAACAGTCGGTTCTGCCACCGTATCACAAAACTGGAGACTCTGCTTGGGAATACAAAATGGGGTATACCTTAGGATCTAGGTCATTTCAAATTGCTTTCTTGTTTGTTTGCTTTATTCTTAAAGGGTTTTTGCTTGGGTTACTATAGATCCTACACCCGGATCTGAGGGCACTTATTAGGTAAACAGCAATAGATCGTGGAGACTGTATGGTATAGATCGATATGGTTTAAGCGGTGGCTGTGTTGGTGTGGCACTTTGGTTGGTACTGGTATCCTTTGTGGGGAAACAAGGAGAATACGGGGTCGCCGCGTGGTGTCGTGAAGCACTAACGGACCTTAGAACCTTAGTTGAACAAACTTGGCCATTAGAAAGTAGTGAGATAGCTGACCTCGGTATAGAGCTGAGGATTGGTTGATACTCGATTCTACACTCATTGAGATCAGACTTTCGGAATATCTCGGCCGCAAGAAAAGATTGCTTGAGCTGAGACAATGCCCGATAAAGGATGCCCAGTGATATTGAGATCCCTTAGAACCCGGTTACTTTTTAAGACAGGTTTGAAACCAACTAAACTTCAAGAGGGTATGAACTTTAACCTCATGCAAGCCTTAAACCTGAGAACTTTGTGTGATTTGTCTGTGTTTTCTATACCTGTGGTTTATCATGATATCATGCATCATAACATAGCATCCATTCTTATTGCACTAAACATTTCAAAGACCAAGGGAATTTATCTTTGTTCTGTTTTACAGATCATGGCTTTCGTTCGTAGAAACACTATCCGAATCAACTTTGTGAAGATACCTTCCTAACTTAAAGAGCTAGTATCAAAGGTTTCCGAAACTTATGCGTTCACTAAGAGACATGGTCAACTTCTCAACCTGGTTACTTCAAAATTTGATGAAAAGATGATGAGTGTGCTCTTTCAGTTCTTTGATCCCAGGCACCACTGCTTCACCTTTCTAGACTATCAGTTAGTGCCTACCATGGAAGAATTCTCTCAGCTGTTGGATATACCCATTCTTGAACAGTTGCCCTTCACATGTCTGGAAGAAGTTCCTAAGCCAGAAGTTATTGCCTCAGCTTTGCATCTGAAACGGGCCAACGTGGTATCCAATTGGGAAACAAGAAGTGGAGTCAAGGGTTTTTTAGCCAAGTTTTTGATAGACAAGGCCCGGTTGTTTTCCGATGATATGGATTTTCAGGCTTTTGAGGAGGTCTTGGCTCTTCTAATCTATGGGTTAGTTCTATTCCCTAATCCAGACTCATTCATAGATGTGAATGCTATCAAGATCTTTCTCTCTCGCAACCCTGTACCTACCTTGCTCAGAGATATTTTGAACACTCTCCATACTCGTACCATGAAGAGAAGAGGGGTTCTTATGTGCTGCATGCCATTGCTATCGAGGTGGTTTATGTCTCACCTCCCTAAATCTGTACTGAAGAATGAAGAAGTTTTGGGTTGGTCGCAAAGGATAATGTCACTCGCTCACATGGATATTCTCTGGTGTTCCCGAGCTATGGAAAACACTGCTATTATTGACCACTGTGGGGAGTACCCTAATGTCCCATTACTTGGCATCAGAGGGGGTATAACCTACAATCCTTATTTAGCTCTGAGACAATTTGGTTACGCTCGAAGAGATGGTCCCCATGAGTTACTTATTGAGGGTATTGTATTCAACTATGAGGATGATGTTCACGAGTATCGCCGGAGGTTCATACGAGCTTGGGGCATGGTAAACCGATCTGGCGCCAGGGCTTTGGGGCGTAAGGCTTCCATTCCTATGGAACCTTACCTCCAATGGGTACGAGCTCACGCCCAGAAGCTTATGATGCCCTATATGGCCGTTTTACTAGTGATTGTGGAACCCACTACTGAAGGGGGTATTCCTTACACGGTTCTCTATCCTTATATGCCAACTGATCTCGGAGAATTATAGAGGTCTTGGATTCATTCTTCAATCATTTGATCGGTAGCTCGTCAGCTGGTTTCACCGAGCTAATTCTGACTGGAGAGAGAGTAGAAGCTGAGATTCGGAGCAGTAAAATACAGAAGGATACCTCTTCGAGTTCGGTAAAGAAGCCTTTCGCTGGTAAGAAGGAAGCCAGTTCCATCTACAGCCCGAGGGGCCAAAACAGGGTTGAACATCGTCAGACAGTAAGCGCCGGAATGATACCTAGGCCTGCAGTTGCTCCACAATGCAATAATCAACAAAGGGTGGAAAGACCACAACGACAGTTTACCCGAATCAATATGACATTGGCTGAAGTTCTACCTTATCTGCTGAGATCCAACTTGGCAACCTTGAAAGAGGCTCCCAAGAATCCAAATACCACATCTCCCCGATATAATCCAAATGCTCGGTGTGCCTATCATTCTGAGAGTCCTGGCCACGATACCAATGACCGCTAGGCTCTAAGAAATAAGGTACAAGACCTGATTGAAGCCAAGGAAATTGAGTTCGATGCTCCGGAGAAGCCCAATGTCATAACTGCTCCCATGCCTAAGCACGGTCGTGGAATTAATGTTGTTGATACTGACTTGTTTGTGACCTTGGTGGATGAAGTTTCTACTCCTCTCATGATTGTGAAGAAGAATTTGCCGATTGCCGGTTTATTTCCAGGTTGTGGTGAAGGTTGCCACATGTGTTCATTTCTATCTTCTGGTTGCCATTTGTTGAAGTCAGGTGTTCAATGCATGATGGACAACAAAGAAATTTTGTTCGAGAAAACTTTGGTTCCCGTTGTTCCATCTGAAGACATTGCCATTATAACCATTTCCGCCAATCCTTCCAAGGTCTCCTCGAGAATACTTGTTAGGATTACATATGCTCCAAGAATCGCCTCGCTGATAATCATTGTTCCTGGTTTTGTCCCATATGTCTCGGACAAAGTTGTCCCCTAGCATTATGGTGTCGGTGTGTACTATCATGGCATCAAACAAGATTTGAAAGATGAAGAGGTTGATCCTGATATTAATAATATTGTCGGAACCAGCAAGGTTACCCGAAGTGGAAGGGTCTTCTCTCCTGAGATTTCCCCTAAGACTGTCAACAGGCCTATTGTAATTCCATCTGCTGTTCCTGCTAGTACATTAACTACTGCTCCCATTCTTACTCCAATTATTACCCCTGTCGGCGAATCATCTGATACCTACGGCAAAGAAGTTATAGGTGAGCCTGCCCGGACGGAGGCGCCTAGAAAAATTGTTGTGGAAGCCTCTAAGCAAGAGATAGAGGAAATACTGAAAATAATTAAGAAGAGCAACTACAATATGGACGAGCAGCTGGGGAAGACCCCCTCGAAGATATCCATGTTATCCCTGTTGTTATGCTCTGAGGCCCATGCGAAGGCTTTGATTGCATTCCTCAAAACTGCGCATGTGCCACAAGAGACTTCAGCTGATCAATTTAAAGATTGCATGGCCAACCTGATTGTTGACAATGTGCTGGGTTTTTCAGATGCAAACTTGACACCGAAGGGAAGGAAGTATAATGATGCTCTGCATGTCTCAATTGAATGCAGGGGAACCACTATGGCTCATGTGTTGGTAGATACTGGGTCTTCGCTGAATGTTCTGCCGAAGAACGCGTTAGATCAGTTGGATTGTGAGGGTTTGAATTTAAAGCCTAGTAACATTGTGGTAAGGGCTTTTGATGGGTCGAAGAGAATGGTTCATGGGGAGGTGGACATCCCTGTCAAAGTGGGTTCTCAGACTTTTGGGTCCACCTTCTATGTGATGGACACCAGGCCGTCGTATTCTTGTTTGTTGGGTCATCCTTGGATCCACGAGGCTGGGGCAGTTACTTCCACACTACACCAAATGCTGAAGTATCCCGTAAAAGGGAAGATTGTCATTGTGCGGGGTGAAGAGGAGTATATGGTGAGCCACCTCAATTCCTTTTGCTACGTAGAGATGGACGAGGAATTCATTGAGACTCCTTGTCAGAACTTTGAAGAGGTCCCTCAGATCTTGGCATCGACTGAAACTACTACCAACAGCAAACCTCCTCTGGAGATGGCTTCTCTCAAGGACGCCAAGGTCATGGTTGAAGAAGGTGGGTGTACCAATTGGGGTCAGCTCCCTGATTTCACTCACAAAACTGACAAATTTGGTTTGGGCTTTACTACAGAGGCTCAAAGGGATATTCGACGCGCTCGGGCTGGAGGACCTCTCATACACGTCAGTAATCATGGGGTTAATGCCATTGAAGACAGCGAGGAAGACTCATACATCGACAACTGGATCTACCCAACTACCAACGGTGGACCGAGCAGCTGGACGGCTAGGGACTTTATACCAGTTTCTTTTATTCCGCAGTAATTGTCTTACTTGTTTTGAGATTTGTAATAAATAATTTAAAACTTTACGGCCTTGTGTCTTGCCCGAGGCACATTGGCTTTACTTGTGAGGACTATTATTTGTCATTTCATATGTCATTAATAAAGCATTGGACGTTTCTTGCATACAAATTTTACGCTCCCTGTTTTTTCTTTTCTGTTGTCACTTTATTAAAACAGTTATTCTCTTACACACACTCACGTATCATACTGCAGATCCATATCCATTCTGGATCCCATTGATAACAGCTCTGCTATTGCCAGTCATGACTTCAAAAATCCGATCAACCAAGCCGAAGACGAAGGTGAGGATGATTGTGATGTGCCTGGAGAACTTGCTAGACTATTACAGCAGGAAGAAAGGGCCATACAGCCCCCATGAAGAGCCGGTTGAGACAGTGAATTTGGGTACTGAGGAAGATAGAAAAGAGATTAAAATAGGTGAAAATCTGGAGCTTAGCGTCAAATAGAGGTTAATACAAATGTTGCACGACTATGTTGAGATCTTCTCCTGGTCATATGAAGACATGCCTGGTTTGGACACTGATATTGTGGTACACCGCCTGCCGACTAAAGAAGAATGTCCTCCAGTTAAACAGAAGGTCCACCGTATGCATCCCGAAATGTCAGAGAAGATCAAGGCAGAGGTCATGAAGTAGTTCGATGCAGGATTCTTAGCTATCACTTCTTATCCACAGTGGGTTGCCAACATCATTTCGGTACCTAAGAAGGAAGGTAAGGTACGGATGTGTGTAGATTACAGAGATCTGAACAGGGCAAGCCCCAAGGATGACTTCCCTCTTCCTCACATTGATGTTTTGGTCGACAACACTGCGCAACATAAAATCTTCTCCTTCATGGATGGTTTCTCTGGCTACAACTAGATCAAGATGGCTCCTGAAGACATGGAGAAGACAACCTTCGTCACACAGTGGGGCACCTTCTGCTACAAGGTGATGCCTTTTGGGTTGAAGAATGCTGGGGCAACTTATCAGCGTGGCATGATCACTTTGTTCCATGATATGATTCACCATGAGATCGAAGTCTATGTTGATGACATGATAGTTAGGTCTCAAACTGAGGAAGAGCACCTTGATCATCTACAAAAGTTGTTCGACAGGTTGAAGATATATAAGCTAAGGTTAAATCTGAACAAGTGCACCTTCGGGGTAAGGTCTAGTAAACTTATGGGTTTCATTGTCAGCGACAAAGGCATCCAAGTAGATCCTGCAAAGGTAAAGGCTATACAAGAAATTCCTGCTCCCCGTATAGAGAAGGAAGTTAGAGGTTTCTTGGGACGCTGGAATTATATCACCAGGTTCATTTCACATCTGACTACTACTTGTGAGCCAATCTTTAAGCTTCTGAAGAAAGATCAAGTGGTAAAGTGGAATGATGAATGCTATACGGCTTTTGAAAGAATCAAAGAATACCTTCAAGAACCACCAATTCGGATGCCTCTGGTAGAAGGAAGACCTTTGATATTATACTTGACAGTGCTAGACAATTCAATGGGGTGTGTGCTGGGGCAGCATGACGAGTCTGGATGAAAAGAGCACGCAATATACTACCTTAGCAAAAAGTTTACCGACTGTGAGACACGATACTCATTGCTCGAGAAAACTTGCTGCGCTTTGGCATGGGCTTCTCGCCGACTGAGACAGTATATGCTGACTCACACTACCTTGTTGATATCAAAGATGGATCTGATCAAGTACATTTTTGAGAAGCCTGCACTCTCCGGAAGAATAGCAAGATGGCAGCTGATCTTAACTGAGTACGACATATAATATACAACCCAAAAATCAATAAAGGGGAGTGTATTGGCTGATCATTTGGCTCATTAGGACGTGGATGACTACTAGTCCATGGATTTTGAGTTCCCGGATGAGAATATTATGTTGGTGATTGACTATGAAGAACCTGGACCGGATGAAGGACCTGAGGAAGGATCCCGATGGTATAAGTATTTTGACGGAGCTTCAAACGCACTAGGTAACGGCATTGGCGCTGTAATCATATCTCCTGAGGGTTGTCATACTCCGTTCACTGCCCGATTATGTTTCAACTACACCAACAACATGGCGGAGTATAAAGCGTGCATTATGAGTCTTCGAGCTACTATTGACCTAAGGATCAAGTTCTTAAGTGTATTCGTGGATTCCGCTCTGGTGATAAGTCAGATCAAAGGCGAGTGGGATACGAATCACCCGAACCTTATCCCTTACAAAGAGTATGTACTGACACTGCTGCCGCATTTTGAAGAAATCACCTTTGAACATTTCCCACGAGAAGAGAATCAGTTAGCAGGCGCGTTAGCTACCATGTCGTCAATGTTCAAAGTTGTTGTACCCCAAAATTTGCCCTCCCATATTCTTCAAGATTTGGCAAGATCAAGCTTCAAATGGATTAAGGATTGCACAGTGCAAACACCCTCATAACACAGTCAAAATTAGGATTTTGGTTCTTACAAGGAAGTTGAGGTTTCCAAGGGTCCAATCAAGTCCCATATGCCTATATACATTGTCAAACATCCATATGTCAAGTTTCAAGACTCACAGCATCAAGTTGCACAGTCAAAAGCCCTAATTGCTTCACAGTCAACTACAGGGGTAAAATGGTCATTTGACAGTCAAAAGTCAAAAATTTTGGTCAACATCTCATTTTGAAGCCACAATCATCATTTGATCAAGTCTTGATCATGATTCCACAAGCATGGCTCAAAAAGTCTCAAGATGCAAAAGTTTCTATTTTTGGACAGTTGAAAAGTCAACTGCAACTTGACCAGGACATAACTTTTTCATGTTTCATCAGAAAAATCCCATCCAATGCTCATTTCTAAGGGGATGATATTTCCTACAACTCATCTTCACATTCCAAGTCCAAGAAATGCTCTCACAAAAAGTTATCAGTTTCTACATTATAGGTCATTTTCAAAAGTCAACAAAAGGGCACTTCAAGTCAAAGACCATAACTTGATATTGGTAAATCAAAATGACATGGGACCAAAGACATTGGTTAGAGGACTTCAAGGCCTTTCCAAAATGTCCAAGAACATGTTCATAGCGTCAAAATTGAGCAAGATATGCATTGATGAAGTTGGGAAATATTTGTGAATTTGCAAAAGTCAACTTTGCCTAAAACACTTCATTTTTGCTAATGGGCCTCAAATTCCTTCTTGAATCTTTGCCCAAAGCCTATGCACGACCCATTGAACTTAAAATGATTTAGTTTCTTATTTTTAATTAATTAATTGAATTTTTATTAATATTAATTCATTTAATTGATTTTAATTGTAGGAAAATTCAAAAGATATGGTTTTTGGATCTTTTGTGAAGCAAATCTGATCAGGGCAAGCTGGCAATCTCGTTTCTCAATCAAAAAGGCAAAATCATCCATGTTTGGCAAGTTTTATCAATCAAAAAAGTTGGAAAAGATTTGATTAAAATCAAATATTGAAAACATAATTTCATGGACTTTTGGGCCAAGATTTACCCTAGTTTTGATTTCAATACATATGCTGAAGCCAACCCTAGTGTTAACAACGTGAAATTGCGGCAAGAACACCATAATAAAATTCTAAAAAATTCAAGAAAAGTCTGAAACTGAATTCTTATTTGCAGCGCAATTCAAAGCCTCTTTTTGATTCAAACATCTTGCCTGAGTCTCCAGGAAGTCATTGCCATCAAGAACCAGTCCTAACACGCGAAGAATCAAAGAATACAAGTCCCACGGTTTGAATATATTTCCAAAATTGCATAACATGATTCATGCGTTTTTAATCCATTTTCTTGGTTGATTTATGTTAATAGGGACCTTCTAAAGCGATTGGTATAATCCAATTTGGTTATAGCCTTCTGAATCGAAAAACACCATGGAAGAACATTAGGGTTCCGAAGCTGTTAACTTAGGGCTTTACGCATAAGGAAAAATTGGACCTTGGAACAAGCATGGTTGAATTCGTCAAGGCCAGACGAATTCAACCAGACCCTCGCGCTCTTTTTATGTGACCTGTGTGCCTAATCGCTATTATTGACACTTTTGTTTTGTGGGGGTTTAAAACCCCCGCTATTTGTTTGGTATTTTTGCAGATGAATGAAGAAGATGAGACGTGGAAGCCAGCTACTGGATCATTCAAACCATGGCGCGTTTTTTAATGTCCCAGCATAATTGATTCTTTAATATATTATTTTTATTAGCCAGTATAATAACAAAAGCATACGTTTGGTTCAGTGGTTGGTGACACGCTTGGTAAGTACTGGGACCTGGGTTCGATTCCCAGGTCCCCCATATAATTCTTCATATTTTTCACAACATGTTCCAATGCAGTGCTTGTACCAAGTTCCACCGTACGTCCTCACGCCTAAGCTTGCCAAGTGCCCATGATGCCCAATCCAGTGGCCAGGAGATGAGGAGCATGGTACTCCCCAGTCAAACAGCATGCACGTGATCATGAAAAGTCAATCAGGCTTAGAGTTCTTGGGCCAGAATTTCTCACAAAAAACCTCCACATGGGCCAACATACCCCCTTTGGTTTGCATTTTTAATTTTATTTTCTTTTCTTTTAAATTCTTTTAATTGTTATAATTATTATTATTAATTCACAACAAATTAATTTTTCCTAATAAAATCAGAAATCAAAATTATAAATATATTTTAATTATTTATTAATTTCATCATTAACTTATTTTTGTAAATAAATGCTAACAATTAACTTAGCTTAATTTAGGTTTTAATTTTAACCTTTTTCTCAATAAATAAAAATTATATAGAATTAGGTTTTTACATTTTTAATCATTTTCTTATTATCATCATTATTAATTATCATTATTTTTTGTACATACAAATGTAAATTAATTAATTAGTTTAAATTAGTTTAACTTTAACATTTTTATAATAATTAAAATAAACTTAGAACTAGGGTTTTCTTTTGATTTTTAATTTCTTTATTTTCATTAAATACAAAAAACACAAAAAATATATTTCTTTAAATAATTAAATAATTAATAATTAGGTTTAATTTTAATTAAAAGCAAAGGACAAGAAGCTCATAATTTCTCAAAAGTGTCAAAAACCCTAAGGACGTCCCGTTTAATTTCTATTTGCGTATTATTTTTTATTTGATTATTATGTAACTGTTTCCGGAATGTAATAGTAATTAGGTTTATTGCTTTCTTTACTTTCCGCACTTTATCAAAAACGGGTCTTTGTTTTTTGGCGATGTATAGACCCGCGCCTTGTAATAGTGTAGTTTTTACCTTTCCGTATTTTATTTTCCGCACTCCTAACTACTAAATTGCATGAAAGAATGTATGATAATTAAAAACAACTCGTAGCTCACAATTGCATGATCCAAGATAAATGTTAACATGAAAATAACATACAATGCACACGCCACTTCTAGGGTACGCCTCACTCGTTGCCTCGAAAGTGGTCGTCAAGTATAGGGTGTTTTAGCGGTCGCCCTTATGTCTAAAATCCAGTTGCCTCGAAACGGTTGCCTCGGATTAAAAAGGATCTAGGACATTAGGGTTACTTCTAAGGTGTCCTACTATTGCTTCGGTGACCACAATGTCCCTAACAATCGAATTGACCCGAACACCTCCAACGGTGGTGCTACCTACTTCTCAATAGTGGGATAGCACTGTTTAAAGGACTCTTACACAGCCTAATTCCTTAGGGTAGGTAGATCTCATGGGTACTTGCTCTTTTCAAACAAACAAACACATCTTTTCACACTGACACTTTCAAAAGTTTTCAAACAAGTTTTTCATACACTCTTGAGGACAGATAAAAGAGTTACTTAGAAATTTTTCAAACGAAACTTTTTCAAAACCCACACACATTTGAAAAGCAAAACATTTTTGAAAACATAGTGAGTAAGTACCTAAGAGCCCATGGATAACCATGGATAGAAAGGGTGCTAATACCTTCCCTTTCTATAAATCTACCTCCCAAACCAAGAAACATTCTCAAAGAAGGAATTTTGCTGTGCTTTTGTCCTTTCCATGTTGGAGAACATAAAAGACGGTGGCGACTCTTGCTTACCGCGACATACGCGATCCAGCTAAAAACAGTCAGTTCTATTTCCATCAATCACAGAACTGGCGACTCTGCTGGGGACACTTAATAAGTGAGGTGTACCTTAGGATAGATCATACTTATGTTTTCAATTGAATGTTTTGTGTGCTTTATTATTGTGGGCATTGTCTTGGAGTTTCATAGATCATAACCCGGATCTTGGGATACCCTTTTAGGTAGCATAAGCTGTGAGGGACCTATTCGGCATAGACCGACACGGGTGAAGCAGTAGCTATGTTGGTGTGGCACCTTGGTCTGTACCGATATCCCTTGTGTTGCAACGAGGAGAATATGGGTCTTCTGAGGAGTCATTAAGCACCAACCGACCTTAGAACCCTAATTTGACCCAACTTGGCCATAGAACAGTAGCAGTATGCTACACCCATTGAGGCTAAACTCTCGCGATGGTTCTGGCCGCAAGAAAAGATTGCGATGCTGGAGTTATGACCGATTGAGGGTAGTCAGTGATATTGGGATCCTCTAGAACCCGGTTACTTTTGATAGGACAGGTCTTAACCAACAAACTAAAAGAGGGTAGTACCTGAACTTCATGCTGGCCTAAACTCTAAGGGTTGTCTTGTGTGACTTGTGTGCCTTCAAACCTGACTACTTGCATGTTCTTGTTATCTGACACATGAGTTCCTTGCAGGTTTTGTTTACAGTCCTTAATCTGGGCTTATAACAGGGTTTACTTACATCACCCTACGCATAGCATAACATCATACCATCATAACATTGCATACATCCTGCATAAGGACTAATCCATTTCAAGGATCTCAAGGGTCTGTGATGCAGGTCATGATGAATCAAATGTCTAGCAAGGGGAAAAGGGGATTTATTTTCCTCTAGCCAAGGTTGATAACTTGAGTCAGGGGCTATGACCCACTCGATATGGTGAGCCTTGACTCTTGAAGAAGGACACTCAGCAACATGAAGTTCCTTCAATCAAGCTACCAAATTCAAATTCTAACAATTTTTCTTGTCTACCCCGTGAGATCCTTGAAAACATTGCATGCATACATACATATCATTGCATTACAGGTACCCTTTTGACAGGTCACTTACCTTCTTCGCTGTTTATTTTAGCAATCATCATGAATCCTGAGTCATCTACTGAGCAATCCATCAAGGCCCTCCAGGCCCAGAATGCCCAGTTCTAGGAATTGGTTAAGAGTCTAGCCCAGGGTCAACAGGATTTGAAGACTCTGCTCTTGAAGAAGAAGAAGAAGAGGAGGACGGTGTTGTTCAACCCTAGACGCAAATCTGGGAATGGATCACGAAACGAGGCTGAGCTGACTACCCCATCTACTGAAAAAGACAGTCCCCATGAGAGAGAGGTTCCTAGTTCAGTGGTCACCGACAACGAGATGGATTTCAATGATGAACAGTACCCTCCTGCTGAGGACAGGTACAAACAGCTCGAAGACCAGTTAAGTGCTATGGAGATACAAAAAGTGCCCGGCCTGGACTTCGAAGATCTAGGTCTGTCTTCTGGGGTAGTGATCCCGCACAAGTTCAAGGCACCTGCTTTTGCAAAATATGACGGGGCATCTTGTCCTAAGCTGCATCTCAGGTCATACATAAGGAGGATCCAGCCCTACACGGCTGACAAGAATTTGTGGATTCACTTCTTTCAGGATAGTTTGTCAGGGACTCAACTCGAATGGTTCTATCAACTGGATGGAGCCAACATCCGCAGCTGGGAGGACTTGGCCACTGCGTTCTACAAGCAATACCAGTATAATGCCGACCTTGCTCCCACACGCACTCAGCTTCAGGGGATGTCTATGGGTACAGGTGAATGCTTTAAAGAATATGCTCAAAAATGGAGGGACCTTGCTGGAAGGGTACAGCCACCTCTAACTGACCGTGAGCTTGTCGACATGTTCTTGGGGACCCTGTCTGGTCCATTATTCAACCACATGATTGGTAATTCTTCTGCTGGGTTTACAGATCTGATCTTAACTGGTGAGAGGATAGAAGCTGGCATCAAGTCGGGGAAAATACAGAATGGTGACTCCTCGAGTACTGAGAAGAAACCATCCAAGAGAGAATCGAGTGTTGTCTATGGTTCAAGAGGGCAGAATAGGTCCAAACACCGCCAAGATGTCAATGCGGTAGTTATTGCAAAACCGGTCGGCGCTCCTCAGCGTCACAATCAACAAAGGGAAGAGAGACCTAAAAGGCAATTCACTCCCCTCGGCATGACCTTGTCCCAAATATTGCCGCAGTTGCTGGAAACCAAGTTGGTAGCTCTAAGGGACCCTCCAAAGAATCCCAATAGGACACCTTCAAGGTATAACCCCAACGTTCGCTGCGCTTATCATTCTGGCAGCCCGGGGCATGCCACAGATGACTGTTGGACTTTGAGAAACAAGGTTCAGGATCTGATCGACGCAAAGGAAGTCCAGTTCAACTCTCCAGAGACTCCCAATGTGATCGCTGCTCCCTTGCCAAAACACGGCTAGGATTGGAATTTTTCTTGTTTTGTTCATTCGAATGTTCGAGTTGTATTTTTCTTTGATTGTTCAAACATTCTATTCATGTCAAACGTTGTTATTTCATTAATGCATTACACATGTCTGTTTTGAAGTAATTATTTTGTATTCACTATATGCAAATTGTTTTCATATTTTTTGTGATGATCAACTCTTGATTGAAAATTCTAAGCCTCTTGAGGGAGGATGACGAAAACGATACCACGATCTTTACAGTATGCTTTTGAACAGACCCCGCTGATGAGGTACAGGCATTGTTTCAATTCCTAAAACACTGGAGTTATAAGGAAGATAATCCCTCGTCAACCCCTTCGAGCCAAAGAAGTAGGAGTTTTTCTTTTCGAAAATTAAAACCCTTAATTATAACCTGGGGCAGGGTAGTTTTCTCAGTTGATCCAGGTGCACGATGAATGGCATCAAAGGAGTCCTTCCAAAACAAAAGACAGTGATGGTTCCCTATAATCGTCAAGACAGGCAGTCGTTATCTTTCAAAAAAACAAAAGCCCAATAAGTCAAAACTATGAAGGAGACTTACAAAACTGGGGCATCCCGCTGACTGTAATCACAAAAGAAACAATTCAGGCAAAAAGACAGGGATAATGAAATCAAAAAGAAAGAGGTCCTACAAACTCTCAACAAAAATGACTGCCTATTCAAAATAAATTGTCAATATCCGAACCATCATTGGAATATCAGGACAAAGACTCAAACATGGTCTAACGCACAGTCAGCTGAGTTTAGGTTTGAAGAAGATCACGAAGAGCGGGTGGGTACAAATAATTTGAGCCTTTATCCTTCGTTTCTTAATCCGTGAACGAGGCCACGTTATAACCCTCAAAAGTCCTAGCTGAAGCGTGGGTTAGTTCGAAAGCATACTGTTACGAAAGGTATCCTGACTCCTTGAGGCGTGCGGTAAAATAACGAGTTGACATCACAGTTTACAAAAAAAAAATTCACTTGTTTTTACTGAAAAAAAATGCATTTTTAAAATCTTCAAGACAGACATAAGCTTTGCATTTCTAAATAACATTGTTTGTACATGACTATTTGTTTGAACAGCATAGAAGTTTGCACGACGAATATTTAATGAACAAAAGCACCTCCAATCAGGGGGCAGGCATGATCATTGTCCATCATCTGGGGCAGTTAAGTCAAGATTCGGAGAATCTCTCAAAATGCCAAATAGCCAGGGGAAGATCTCCATCTGAATCACTCGGGGCATTGGACACGAATTCCAGCTACGAATCTTGCACGGTCAAACGAAGGTCTTCTGGTGGTATGGCAGCACAACATTACTGACAGGGGCACCTCCCTACATCCCGAGAACGTGGACATAGTCGAAAAAAATACTACGCACAATCAAAGACCCGCTAGGTTGACACACCTAGGCAAAATAAAGGCTTCCCGGCGAACCAAAAGGGTTCGGGCAAAAGTAAGGGATGAAATGAAAAAATCTGTACACCCGGCAAGTCGAAAACCTAAAAAGGCGACTTGGGCAAAAATGGGTATCCCGATGGACTGAAAACCCGAAAGGGAGGTCCAGGCAAAAGTTAGGGATCAAAGCGTACGACTATGTCCCGGCGTCTCGTCACTTGCCTACCAGAAGAAGATTTGTCAATCGGCAGTCATCAAGCACCTCCGCAGGTACCTTCTCCTACAGAAACTGGGGCAATAAGAGTTGTCCGAACTGTACAAGCTGCTCTGTCCTCCAGGTACCAAGGTAAGTTCAGCTGAAGAACACGACCAAGATACCTTCACTCCCTGCAGAGTACGAACGCATCTCCCCGACTTTATTCAAAGCTATTCTCCACCAGAGCTTATAACTGGGTTATCCTCAGCTAATTACCACGTAAAGATCGTCCTCAGCGAAGTTCTTCCTATCCCCCAGCGGAGTTATCATCAACCTCAGCGAAGTATCTCTTCCCACAGAGTATTTTCCCCGCAGAGTAATCTCTCCAACAAGTTTATTCCCCAACGGAGTCATCTTCTCCTACCGGTATTCTTGCAATCATCCTCCCCGGCGGAAATGAAGAATTCTACTCTTCAACGTCAGCCCAGGATTCCACTTCCCGGCATGCGTCAAGGATTTACTTTTCCAGACGAAGATACATTCATAAACATCACATTACAACATGATACATGCATATACGCATCATATCATATAATCTCATTTATGCTGAGAATATCATCGCTTGATCCATACCATGCATTGCATATGACTGACCTTTACCTTTCAGGAAGGATACAGTTAAATGATCAGCTATGTCAAAGTAGACAAATTCAGTCAAAGTAGACAAATTCAGTCAAAAGAAGACAAGTCCAGTCAAAATTAATTCCACTCGTCGTTATAGACACTCGTCGTTATAGACACTCGTCGTTATAGACACTCGTCGTTATAGACACTCGTCGTTATAGACACTAGTCGTTATAGACACTCGTCTTCATAGACACTAGTCGTCATAGACACTCGTCGTCATAGACACTCGTCGTTATAGACACTCATCGTCATAGACACTCGTCGTCATAGACACTCGTCGTCATAGACACTCGTCGTCATAGACACTCGTCATCATAGACACTCGTCGTCATAGACACTCGTCGTCATAGACACTCGTCGTCATAGACACTCGTCGTCATAGACACTCGTCGTTATAGACGCTCGTCGTTATAGACACTCGTCGTTATAGACACTCGTCGTTATAGACACTCGTCGTTATAGACACTCTTTGTTATAGACACTCGTCGTGATAGACACTCGTCGTTATAGACACTCGTTGTTATAGACACTCGTCGTCATAGACACTCGTCGTCATAGACACTCGTCGTCATAGACACTCGTCGTTATAGACACTCGTCGTTATAGACACTCGTCGTTATAAACACTCGTCGTTATAGACACTCGTCGTTATAGACACTCGTCGTTGTAGACCCTCGTCGTTATAGACACTCGTCATTAAGGACCACCCGTCCATGAAGATAACCCGTCCTCAAAGAGACAACTCGTCAGAGAAGACAATACCCCTTGGTTCAGTTAAATCAATCCCTAAAGGTTTTCTGAGATAACCTGTCAGTAGAGACAACTCACCAACCTTTCTGAATTCCAGATTCGATTCCTGTATCTAGCCAGGGCACGTCTGAAGAGTTTGAAGATTTGATTCCTGTATCCAGCCAGGCATATCTGTTGACGACTAATTCCAGATTCGATACCAGTATCTAGCCAGGGCACGCATAAAGAGTTTGAAGATCAACCCCTGTAACAGGCCAGGTAATTATTTTTCTTTCTCATGTACGCAAGTTCTCGCTAAGGAATCTCTTACGCGATCGACACCTAGATGGCATCCATAAGCCCATCCACATACCAACAATCCCCAGATGGCATCTATAAGCCCATTCCCGACAAGGCTCCGTCACAGCTCCAGATGGAATCTATAAGCCCATCCTCCTATCTGTCATCTCTCCAAATGGAATCTGTAAGCCCATTCCTGACATCACACTGCTGATACTCTACTATATGAGTGTAAATTTCTGGGCACTTTAATGTTCAATCATCTTCCACCTTCAGATCACGAAAGGCACGCAAGCCAATCTACATACTCGGGTCTAAGAAGATTGAACAGGGGCAACTGTTGTACCCCAATATTTGCCCTCTCATATTCTTCAAGATTTGGCAAGATCAAGCTTCAAATGGATTAAGGATTGCACAGTGCAAACACCCTCCTAACACAATCAAAATTAGGGTTTTGGTTCTTACAAGGAAGTTGAGGTTTCCAAGGGTCCAATCAAGTCCCATATGCCTATATACATTGTCAAACATCCATATGTCAAGTTTCAAGACTCACAGCATCAAGTTGCACAGTCAAAAGCCCTAATTGCTTCACAGTCAACTGTAGGGGTAAAATGGTCATTTGACAGTCAAAAGTCAAAAAATTTGGTCAACATCTCATTTTGAAGCCACAATCATCATTTTATCAAGTCTTGATCATGATTCCACAAGCATGGCTCAAAAAGTCTCAAGATGCAAAAGTTTCTATTTTTGGACAGCTGAAAAGTCAACTGCAACTTGACCAGGGCATAACTTTTTCATGGTTCATCAGAAAAATCCCATCCAATGCTCATTTTGAAGGGGATTAAATTTCCTACAACTCATATTCACATTCCAAGTCCAAGAAATTCTCTCACAAAAAGTTATCAATTTCTACATTATAGGTCATTTTTAAAAGTCAACAAAAGGACACTTCAAGTCAAAGACCATAACTTGAGATTGGTAAATCAAAATGACATGCGACCAAAGACGTTGGTTAGAGGACTTCAAGACCTTTCCAAAATGTCCAAGAACATGTTCATAGCTTCAAAATTGAGCAAGATATGCATTGATGAAGTTGGGAAATTTTTGTGAATTTGCAAAAGTCAACTTTGCCTAAAACACTTCATTTTTGCTAATGGGCCTCAAATTCCTTCTTGAATCTTTGCCCAAAGCCTATGCACGACCCATTGAACTTAAAATGATTTATTTTCTTATTTTTAATTAATTAATTGAATTTTTATTAATATTAATTCATTTAATTGATTTTAATTGTAGGAAAATTCAAAAGATATGGTTTTTGGATCTTTTGTGAAGCAAATCTGATCAGGGCAAGCTGGCAATCTCGTTTCTCAATCAAAAAGGCAAAATCATCCATGTTTGGCAAGTTTTATCAATCAAAAAAGTTGGAAAAGATTTGATTAAAATCAAATATTGAAAACATAATTTCATGGACTTTTGGGCCAAGATTTACCCTAGTTTTGATTCCAATACATATGCTGAAGCTAACCCTAGTGTTAACAACGTGAAATTTCTGCAAAAACACCATAATAAAATTCTAAAAAATTCAAGAAAAGTCTGAAACTGAATTCTTATTTGCAGCGCAATTCAAAGCCTCTTTTTGATTCAAACATCTTGCCTGAGTCTCCAGGAAGTCATTGCCATCAAGAACTAGTCCTAACACGCGAAGAATCAAAGAATACAAGTCCCACGGTTTTAATATATTTCCAAAATTGCATAACATGATTCATGCGTTTTTAATCCATTTTCTTGGTTGATTTATGTTAATAGGGACCTTCTAAAGCGATTGGTATAATCCAATTTGGTTATAGCCTTCTGAATCGAAAATCACCATGGAAGAACATTAGGGTTCCGAAGCTGTTAACTTAGGGCTTTACGCATAAGGAAAAATTGGACCTTGGAACAAGCATGGTTGAATTCGCCAAGGCCAGACGAATTCAACCAGACCCTCGCGCTCTTTTTATGTGACCTGTGTGCCTAATCGCTATTATTGACACTTTTGTTTTGTGGGGGTTTAAATCCCCCGCTATCTGTTTGGTATTTTTGTAGATGAATGAAGAAGATGAGACGTGGAAGCCAGCTACTGGATCATTCAAACCATGGCGCGTTTTTTAATGTCCCAGCATAATTGATTCTTTAATATATTATTTTTATTAGCCAGTATAATAACAAAAGCATGTGTTTGGTTCAGTGGCTAGTGACACGCTTGGTAAGTACTGGGACCTGGGTTCGATTCCCAGGTCCCCCATATAATTCTTCATATTTTTCACAACATGTTCCAATGCAGTGCTTGTACCAAGTTCCACCGTACGTCCTCACGCCTAAGCTTGCCAAGTGCCCATGATGCCCAATCCAGTGGCCAGGAGATGAGGAGCATGGTACTCCCCAGTCAAACAACATGCACGTGATCATGAAAAGTCAATCAGGCTTAGAGTTCTTGGGCCAGAATTTCTCACAAAAAACCTCCACATGGGCCAACATACCCCCTTTGGTTTGCATTTTTAATTTTCTTTTCTTTTCTTTTAAATTCTTTTAATTGTTATAATTATTATTATTAATTCACAACAAATTAATTTTTCCTAATAAAATCAGAAATCAAAATTATAAATATATTTTAATTATTTATTAATTTCATCATTAACTTATTTTTGTAAATAAATGCTAACAATTAACTTAGCTTAATTTAGGTTTTAATTTTAACCTTTTTCTCAATAAATAAAAATTATATAGAATTAGGTTTTTACATTTTTAATCATTTTCTTATTATCATCATTATTAATTATCATTATTTTTTGTACATACAAATGTAAATTAATTAATTAGTTTAAATTAGTTTAACTTTAACATTTTTATAATAATTAAAATAAACTTAGAACTAGGATTTTCTTTTGATTTTTAATTTCTTTATTTTCATTAAATACAAAAAACACAAAAAATATTTTCTTTAAATAATTAAATAATTAATAATTAGGTTTAATTTTAATTAAAAGCAAAGGACAAGAAGCTCATAATTTCTCAAAAGGGTCAAAAACCCTAAGGACGTCCCGTTTAATTTCTATTTGTGCATTATTTTTTATTTGATTATTATGTAACTGTTTCCGGAATGTAATAGTAATTAGGTTTATTGCTTTCTTTACTTTCCGCACTTTATCAAAAACGGGTCTTTGTTTTTTGGCGATGTATAGACCCGCGCCTTGTAATAGTGTAGCTTTTACCTTTCCGTATTTTATTTTCCGCACTCCTAACTGCTAAATTGCATGAAAGAATGTATGATAATTAAAAACAACTCGTAGCTCACAATTGCATGATCCAAGATAAATGTTAACATGAGAAAAACACACAATGCACACGCCACTTCTAGGGTACACCTCACTCGTTGCCTCGAAAGTGGTCGTCAAGTATAGGGTGTTTTAGCGGTCGCCCTTATGTCTAAAATCCAGTTGCCTCGAAACGGTTTCCTCGGATTAAAAAGGATCTAGGACATTAGGGTTACTTCTAAGGTGTCCTACTATTGCTTCGGTGACCACAATGTCCCTAACAATCGAATTGACCCGAACACCTACAACGGTGGTGCTACCTACTTCTCAATAGTGGGATAACACTGTTTAAAGGACTCTTACACAGTCTAATTCCTTAGGGTAGGTAGATCTCATGGGTACTTGCTCTTTTCAAACAAACAAACACATCTTTTCACACTGACACTTTCAAAAGTTTTCAAACAAATTTTTCATACACTCTTGAGGACAGATACAAGAGTTACTTAGAAATTTTTCAAACGAAACTTTTTCAAAACCCACACACATTTGAAAAGCAAAACATTTTTGAAAACATAGTGAGCAAGTATCTAAGAGCCCATGGATAACCATGGATAGAAAGGGTGCTAATACCTTCCCTTTCTATAAATCTACCTCCCGAACCGAGAAACATTCTCAAAGAAGGAATTTTGTTGTGCTTTTGTCCTTTCCATGTTGGAGAACATAAAAGACGGTGGCGACTCTTGCTTACCGCGACATACGCGATCCAGCTAAAAACAGTCAGTTCTATTTCCACCGATCACAAAAGTCAAGTGGGACAATGAAGCTCCCCGAATCACTATTGAGAGGCTGGATGAACCAGCACACTGCTGTGAAACCAATACCGAAGAAGTGGCAGACAAACCTTGGTTTCATGAGGTGAAAAGGTATCTCGAGGCTCAAGAGTATCCTGAAGGGGCATCTGTTAACGATAAGAAGTTTCTGAGAAGGTTCGCTGCAAAGTTCTTCCTCATTAATGGAATCCTCTATAAACGCAACCATGACTCCACGCTACTACAGTGCGTAGACAAGAGCGAAGCAGAGAGGATCATGACAGATCTACATGACGGCACCTTTGGAACCCATTCTAGTGGACATACCATGGCTAAGAAGATCCTACGGGCAGGATACTATTGTTCCACTATGGAAGCCGATTGTTATCAGCACTCTCGAACTTGTCATAAGTGCCAAATCTACGCTGATAAGGTGCATGTACCTCGGGTCCCCTTAAACATCTTGACAGCTCCATGGCCCTTTGCAATGTGGGACATCCACATGATTGGAGAAATAAGGCCCACCGCTTCTAACGGACATCGCTTCATCCTAGTAGCCATTGATTACTTCACGAAGTGGGTTGAGGCAGCCTCTTTTTCTACAGTAACCAAGAACGTCATGGCGCAGTTTATCTGACATAATCTGATTTGTCGATATGGTGTGCCAGAGAGAATTATTACTGACAATGGTATGAATCTCAACAACACATTGATCACCGAGCTCTGTAAATAGTTCAAGATACAGCACCATAATTCTTCTCCCTACCGGCCAAAGATGAATGGTGTTGTTGAAGTAGCTAACAAGAACATCAAGAAGATTGTATAGAAGATGATGGTGACATACAAAGACTAGCATGAGATGTTTCCATTTGCTCTTCATGGATACCGTACCTCAGCACGGACGTCGATAGGGGCAACACCCTATTCTCTGGTATATGGCATGGAGGCAGTCCTACCCATTGAAGTCCAGATACCTTCTCTCAGGATTATGAAGGACGCGGGTTTGAACAAAGATGACTGGATCTGAACCCGACTTGATCAGTTAAATATAATCGATGAAAAGAGACTTACTGCTATCTGCCATGGTCAGACGTATCAAAAGCGAATGATCAAAGCTTTTAACAAGAAAGTCAGACGTCAAGAAAATCAAGTCAGGGATCTAGTGATCAAACACATCATACTGCCACAAGGTGATCCCAGGGGCAAATGGACCCCCACGTACGAGGGACCATTTGTGGTTAAGAACATTTTCTCGGGTGGAGCTATGATTCTAACCACCATGGACGGTGACGACCTTCCTCACCCTGTCAATGCAGACATAGTGAAAAAATACTACGCTTAATCAAGAGACCCGCTAAGTTGATTGGCCTAGGAAAAAATAAGGGCTTCCCGGTGAACCAAAAGAGTTCAGGCAAAAGTAAGGGATGAAAATGGAAAAATCTATACACCCGGCAAGTCGAAAACCCGAAAGGGCGGCTTAGGCAAAAAAGGGTATCCCGGTGGACTGAAAATCCGAAAGGGCGGTCTAGGCAAAAGTGAGGTATATAAAGCATACCACTATGTCTCATTGGATCATCTTGCGACCAGACTTCGGTATCGACTATCAAGCTCGGACAGCCCCAATTAATCTGATCAACTTTCGATCAAGAAGCAAAGTGATGAGACGCTTGAAGATATAAAGGCAATAGCAGAGTTGGAACCCAATGGGGTTGTTTCACATAGCTGTTTTATTTTTCTTTCTTTTACACTAATTGTATAGTTTCTATTTTCAGCAGCATTCTATTACTAGAGCGTCAGCCTCTTTGTACAAGCCAACTTCAAAAATCAATACAAATCATTGGACGCCTATTACAAGCCAACTTCAAAAATCAATACAAATCATTTTCACAAGAAACTTCGAGTTGTTTTTCGTTTTCTGTTTTGTTTTGCAAGAACGTCCAATGACTTATTTTTTATATATGCATTTGAAAATGATTTATGCTCATAAATATTTACATAAGAAACAAAGGATAATTACTCGTAATTCCAGAAATAGGGAAAAAACAAGAAGTGTCAAACCCGACAGTTACTCTATTCAGTAGGTGTCTGGATAGAGCCAACTTGGGAACACAGTCATTGGTACATACATTCCCTACAGAGTAAAAACATTGATGTCAGCCTTCCCGAATCAGGACGTAACCTCCCCAGTCAAGATCATTCTGAAACCTGACAGCTATATCCTCCAGCCGAATTTCGTAATCACGGGCGGGTCAGTAAATTTCATCCCCCAAGCAGAGTTTATTTCTATGGATACCGAGACTCAATCCCTGACAGAGTTCATCACTTCAGCTACAAAAATTCACTTCCTAAGTTTGTTCTCCGCAGAGTTATTCTCCAGTAGCATCTCTTCCCGACAGAATATTTACAAATCTCCAGCAACCGTCAGGGATTTATTTTCCCAGACGCGAGCATACCCCGATAGCATTTTGTGAACATACATCATGACATGCACATACATATCATATACAACATTATCTCATTTATTTTGAGAACATCATCTAACCCCGCACTTCATGTGTGATACGGTGGGAGAACTGACTTGAGGTTTTGCGTTTGTTTTCGCAAATGTTTCGGTTGAGCAAGAGTCGCCACCGACTTTTTATTTTATCCTAAAGGAAAGGTTAAAAAGCACAGGAAAAACCTTTTGAGATGTTTCGTGGGTTCGGGGGGGGTAGATTATGAAAAGGGAAGGTATTAGCACCCTTTTCATCCATGGTTATCCATGGGCTCTTAGTTACTTGGTTTTAGATCACTTGCCTTTGATTTTCAATTGCTTTGAAATGGTGTGTGTGTGTGTGTGTGTGTGTGTGTGTGTGTGTGTGTGTGTGTGTGTTTGAAAATGTTTTTGAAGAAGATGCCTTGTCTTAGGCAACCATTGTAATGACTCGTGTTTGAGTGTTTTACAAAGGTGTGTATCTTTTCGAAAAGACGTTTCAAATGTTTTTGGAAGTTTGTTTTTGAAAGTGTTTGTGGAGTGTGGTTTGAAAAGTAGGCAAGTGTTTTGCAAGTTTGATCAAGTAACTAAGAGTTGTCTACCCCTATTGTACTCAAAGGTTTTTCTCACGTTTTAACCCTTTTTAACAATTTTGTTCCACCATTGTATTTGGTGGACAATCTTGCGTTTAGGATGTTTAACAGGACAGGCGCGGGTCATTGTATGGACCATGAATGCAATGGTGCCAAGTGTCTTTGGCAATTTTGCTTGAAGGGACTATGATCATTTTGATAGGCAACTTTCGAAAGCGTCATCGAGGGACTATGATCATTTTGATTCGTCTTGCCAAAGAAACTTCACGTGCAAGCATGGCCCATTTTGGAAGGCAGTAAGCGGGATTACCCTAGGGGTGAAATTGTGAATTGTGTATTGATTTCATGCATTTAATCTTTGATTAGGGGTTGTCTACTTGTTGATTTTTATCTTGTCACACACGCCTAATTACTAGCATTTGTACAAAGTAAATAAAATGCAGAAAGATAAAATCCTACGCTATTACAACCATATCGAAAGGCATAAAATATAAAGGCAAAAATAAAATAAAAGCAAGAAGAATGAAGGTTTTCCGATTGGGGCAGAAAACCCTTCGATTCTGCACATTCCGGCTCTCTTCGATTTGGCCTGAAAAGGGTGAAGGCATGACTTTCGACTGAGGCCTCACGGTCAGCATGTTGTGCCTTTCGATTGGGACCAGCAGGACAACATGTTGTGCTTTTCGATTGGGACCAGGGGGACAGCATGTTGTGCCTTTCGATTAGGCCTCGAATCTGTGCAAGATGTAATCTTCTTTTCTGCCTCCTTCGACCGGGCCTGGAGTCAGTGAGGGAGCCTGAGGCTTCGTATCATATTCCTATCTCCTGTTTATTTCGTTTGAGACATTAAATAGCAACATGGCCTAAGGCCACGCTATCATTACCTCAGGGCCAGGTTAGTTCTTAAAGCATTTGTAACCAACCAAAGAACCAAACCAAAAGGAGCTGCAATAAAAACAAACTAAAGGGTGGAAACGAAAAGGTAGCAAATATTACGTATATATTTGAAACGAAAAGGAAGCTTATTTACATGTTATGCTAGAAATGAAGGGTTCAAGGTTAAGAATGACTTACCCTGCTTGAGGCTGGAACGTGTGTTGGGCCTTTAAGTGGTTTCCTTGGATGCTTCTGGATTCGAAGGGAGGAACCAGGGGTTATGTCTTTGATACTGGATTTGAAAGAGAAGAACAAGTGTTAGGTTCTTCCTACTGGATTCGAAGGGTAACAAGGTATAGGGACGTTTCAGATTCCAAGGGGATAAGTGTTTGGACTCTAGATATGTGTTTGAGAGATGTTAGAGAATTTTCTGCAGATTCGTTCGACTGGCCAAAAAAGGTCTCTCCAACATGTGTGGTGGAGGCTCATATTTATAGATGGCTTAGGTTGATGCTTTGAGAGGGAAAACAAAATATTCAAACAAAAAGAGTATGTTGTATTTGTAGCTTTTGAGGGACAGTGTTTTATTGCCATTTTGGTGCAAGGAATTGGACAGTGTAGGACTGCTGTGCAGAAGTTTTGGAGTCTTATGGCCAGTGAATCAGGCCCGAGCCTGACAGCGCGTGAGACTTGGTCAACAAATGCCTTTGGCCTCTCATACTTTTGTCTTGACTCCCTAGCCCCACCTTTCGACCAGACTTTCAGTAACCATCTCCTTTCTTCAATCGAAGTGACGTTCGAATGACTTCCCTAGACAATCCTTCGAATAGGCCAAATTAATGCTCTTGGGATGTGTGATACGGTGGGAGAACTGACTATGGTTTTGCGTGTGTTCGCAAATGTTTCGGTTGAGCAAGAGTCGCCACCGACTTTTTATTTTATCCTAAGGAAAGGTTTAAAAAGCACAGCAAAAACCTTTGAGATTTTTCTTGGGTTCGGGGAGTAGATTATAGAAAGGGAATGTATTAGCACCCTTTCTATCCATGGTTATCCATGGGCTCTTAGGTACTTGCTTAGATCAACTTGCCTTGGTTTTCAATTGTTTGAAATGGTGCTTGGTGTGTGGTTTTGAAAATATTTTGAAAAAGATGCCTTGTATAGGCTACCCTTGTAACAATTCTTTACTCGAATGTTTTACAAAAGGTGTTTGTCTTTTTTGAAAAGATGTTCCAAGGTTTTTGAAAGTTTGTTTTGAAAGTGTTTGTGAAGTGTGGTTTGAAAATAGGCAAGAGTTTTCTTTGGCAAATTGACAAGTACTTAAGAGCTATCTACCCTAAAGTTCTCAAAGACTTTTGTTATGTTTTTAATCCTTTTAACAATTTTGTTCCACCATTGCATTTGGTGGACAATCTTGTGTTAGGAGGTGAAAGGGACGGGCGTGGGTCATCGTTTAGACCATGATTGCAATAGTGCTAGGCATCTTTGGGCAATTTCTCTTTGAAAGGGACTTGATCATTTTAGGCAACTTTTCGAAAGCGTCATCGAGGGACTATGATCATTTGATTGTTTGTTTTACCCAAAGAAACATAACATGCAATATGGCCCATTTCTTTGAAGGCAACAAGTGGAATACCCTAGGGGTGCAAGTGTGAGATGTGTTGTCCATTTTCATGCTTGTTTATCTTTGAAATTAGGTCAAACTATTTTGTTCTTTTTATTTGCATACAAACCCTAATTCTAGCATGGTATATTTAGAAAGCGTTTAAAGTGCGAAAAGTAAAATTCCTACACTATTACAACACAATATGGGAAGGGGGTACAAATGTTCAAATGGGGGGATATTTAGACAAAGAAATTAAACCTAGCTATTACATCATTTTTGGCATATTTACAAATAATTAATTGTATAAATTAAATGGAAAATAAAATAAAGATGCAAAATGCAAAAAGGGTTTTTATATGTATGGAAAAAAAAAGGTATTATTTATGTTAAATAAATAAAATAAAAAAAGTATTATTTTTGGAGTTTTTGTGTTTTAAGGGTAAAACCCTAATTTCATTAAATAAACATATTAACTATTTAATATGTATAATATTTAATAATTATATACAAAAAATAAAATAAAAAGGAGTATATTCATAAAAAAGTATTTTCCATATCAAATATTAATAAAATAAAAAATGTATATATTTTTGTATTTTAACCTAAGTATATTAATAAATATATATATATATATATATATATATATATATATATATATATATATATATATATATATATATATATATATATATATATATATATATATATATATATATATATATATATATATATATATATATATATATATATATATATATATATATATATATATATATATATATATATATATATATATATATATGTGTGTATTAATTTCTAAATATATATTATATATATATAAATAATAATATTTAATATTTATAAAAAAAAGTATATTTTGCATAAGATATTTTCAAAAGAAAAAATGAAATAAAAAATCAGAAATGAAATATATTTGCATTATTTTTCCTATCTATTCTAAATAATATATATATATATATATATATATATATATATATATATATATATATATATATATATATATTATATATATATATATATATATATATATATATATATATATATATATATATATATATATATATATATATATATATATATATATATATATATATATATATATATATATATATATATATATATATATATATATATATATATATATATATATATAATATATATATATATATATATATATATATATATATATATATATATATATATATATATATATATATATATATATATATATATATATATATATATATATATATATATATATATATATATACAAATATCTAAACTAAACAAATAAATGCCTATAAATTCAAAAATGGTGAGAAAAATATTTTTTATATTTTTTATATTATAAGCAAAAATAAGTAAGTCAGAATGAAAAAAGAAAAGTCAAAAAATCATTGAAATAAACCAAATGGGCCTAGGGGGTGTCAAAGTGAAAAGAGTGTGTGAAAAGAAAATACAAAACAAGCCCAGCCCAGATAACTTCTTCTTCAACCTCTGAACAAAAACGCGCGCCTGTTCTTCCAATTCAAACACCTGGATTCTTTGATCTTTTGCACAAACTGTTCAGTTGAAGTTCTATCTGGCAATGGAGAAGCTTTCAGTGCAAGGTGATGATTGGTATAGCTTCCTTGATGTCCATGGATGCTATTCCAAGCTTTACTTTATCTTGAAACCTTTTGAATCGTGCTGGAGCACTTCACCTGCAAATCAGAAAAGTGAAAATGGCCAAAAGGATTAGAGGAGTTACAGGTTGCTTCTAATGCTTTGGATAGTTTGGATTGATGGTAGGGAAGGTGTCTGAAGTGGTTTGGGCAAGAATGCTTGAAAGGATTGAGAGTTGGAGCTCAATCTGCAGAGGCTGCTCTGTTCTTGCAGTTTGATGGTGGTTCTGAGTTTGTGAAGGTATTGGAGGCCAAAGGCTCGTGTTCTAGCTTGTGTTTGATGTTTGGAATGTGCTTGACAACTTTCTCTAAGGCTTGGTTGACAGGAATGGAAGTTGGTGTATGTTATGATACTTTTCTTAACACTTAAGCAAAACAAAAGCCAAGTTGTATTCTAGACAGGTAGAGGACCCCTAATCATGCTGCAAAGCTCCTCCTTGATCAGTGTGTTATGCTCATAATCTTGTGCCAATTAGATTTTGATCTGTACTTGTGGATTTGCAATTGGACATAAAGCTTAACTTTGCAAAAATGGCTATTTTACTTTTTCCATAAATGGCTTTATTCAACATGTAATGCATAAGCTCATGAAACAAGGCCTTAACACAATAAACATGCATTAAATTATTGAGTGTTGGATGGTTTAAGGACCTGTAATGTAGCACAAACTAAGCTGACTTGCAAATGGCATAAGTTATGAACATGTACATGACCAATTCAAAAGTGAGTTTTTGCCATATTGTGAAATTCGATTCTCTCAAGTTATGAGGTTGTTTGATGAGTTCTTGGATATTTTGGAAAGCTTGGAATGTGTACTACAATCCATCTTTGAAATTCAAATTGAAATTCCAAGTGGAAGTGTATGGAAAATGGCCTTGAAGTTAGGTAGAAAACCTTGCCAAAATAGGTTAAAATTTTACTAAGTTAAGAATGGTTTAGTACCCTTATTCCAAAAATTGTAACTTGAGATACAAGCCTCATTTGGGAAAACTTTGTGAATCAAAGTTGTATATTATGCAACAAGCTACAACATTCATGTTTTGACTTTTGTTTGAATCCAAATGAATCTTGGTGAGAAAGTGGGGCAAAGTTGGAAAAAAATTAGGGTTTTTCATAACTTAGAAAAATTCTAAGTTATGAAAAATTCTCATATCTAACCCTAATTTGCATTTTTTGATTTCTTGGTGAACAAGTTTCATGATTTGGCATGTTTTGATAAAAAATGAATCTTGACCCTTGATTTTGACCAAAAAGTCAAAGTTTGACTTTTCAGTATACAGTCAAAATTGATCAATTGACTGGGAAATTCAACTGTCAATCTTGTGCATTTGGGATCTTTTGAACTTGTTGAGCATGTCAAGATAATTCCATGGGGTCCTTGAGTCCATATGTGAGCTTGGTTTGCCATTGGTTGGGTCAAACAATCAAAAATTGCCTTTGTGCAGTCAAAACCCTAAAAATGACCATTTTACCCTTTTGGTGATCTGATCAAATTTCTTGTGGAATTGTGATCCAAACTTGATCAAATGGTCCATGTGAGTTCATAATGTTGATGTCGGTCAATTTTCATGAGATTTGACTGTCAATTGGCCACAGTTGACCTTTTCCCCAATACAGCTGATTTCTAGGTCAACTGTCCAATTGGCTGGGCAAAACTTGGAATCAAGACTTGAAACTTGATATGGATAAACTTGGGAGTCCAATATGAAGCAAGAAAGTCATCTTAGGCAGTTTAGGTCAAAACATCTTTGTGCAAACACAAACCCTAATTTGGGTCAACAGTGCAAGGAGAAGTCTTGAGCAGATGAAACCCTAACTGGATCTTGATCTTCAAGGGCTTTGTGATGAGAAATCAATGAGAAATGGGAGGGAAAATTTTGGGGTACAACAGGATGGAAGGCTCAATCGAAGCTTGCAACGCTGGAGAAGTCACTCCCCCAAACGGAAAAAAAAAGCGTGCAAGGGTAGGATGTGTGATCGAAAGAGGGCAAAAGAGAGGCTTTTTCCTCCTGGATTGAAGGACACCATCAAGAGGGTTTTTGCCTTGTAAATGAAATAGATTACAAGAGGCTCTTTTCCTTGTGAATCCAAACCAAACTATGTCAGAGGCCCATTCCCAATCGAAGGATGCAAGCCAAACTTGTGTCGAAAGAGGTCAAAAGGCCAATCGAAGGATGCAAGCCAAGCTTGTGTCGAAAGAGGCCAAAAAAAGCCAATCAAAAGATGCAAACCAAGCTTGTTTCGAAAGAGGCCAAAAGGCCAATCGAAAGAGCTGAAACAAAGGACACTTGTTTTTATCCAAATTTGCCAAAATATTAATTTTATCTGTTTTCCCCCTTTTTGACAGTTTCCTTTTGGTATTGGAAAATCCAAATGCACTTGTTCAAGCTTGAACCTTGAAAATCCTTGTGAGAAAGGTCTTGAGAATTGAGAGGGCAAGTTCTGTGATATGGTGGGAGAACTGACTTGAGGTTTTGCGTTTGTTTTCGCAAATGTTTCGGTTGAGCAAGAGTCGTCACAGACTTTTTATTTTATCCTAAAGGAAAGGTTAAAAAGCATAGGAAAAACCATTTGAGATGTTTCGTGGGTGTTGTACCCCAAAATTTGCCCTCCCATATTCTTCAAGATTTGCCAAGTTCAAGGTTCAAAATCTCTCAAGGGTTGCACAGTCCAATTGCCTCCTAACAGTCAAAAATTAGGGTTTTGATTCTGGCAAAGAAATTGAAGTTTCCAAGGGTCCAAACAAGTCCCACATGCCTATAAACATTGTCAAGTATCCATATGTCAAGTTTCAAGACTCACAGCACAAAATTGCACAGTCAAAAACCCTAATTGCTTCACAGTCAACTGCAGGGGCAAAATGGTCATTTGACAGTCAAAAGTCAAAATTTTTGGTCATCATCTTATTTTGAAGCCACAAACATCATTTGATCAATTCTTGATCATGATTCTCAAGGCATGGCTCAAAAAGTCTCAAGATGCAAAAGTTTCTATTTTTGGACAGCTGAAAAAGTCAACTGCAAATTGACCAGGGCATAACTTCCACATGGTTTATCATAAAAATTCCATCCAAAGCTCATTTTGAAGAGAATGACATTTCCTAAAACTCATCTTCACACTTAAAGTCCAAGAAATGCTCTCACAAAAAGTTATCAATTTCAACATTATAGGTCATTTTCAAAAGTCAACAAAAAGGCACTTTAAGTCAAAGACCATAACTTGAGATTGGTAAATCAAAATGACATGGGACAAAAGGCATTGGTTAGTGAACTTCAAGACCTTTCCAAAATGTCCAAGAACATGATCAAAGCTTAAAAACTGAGTAAGATATGCCTTGTGGAAGTTGGGAAATTTTTGGGAATTTTGAAAAGTCAACTTTGCTACAAATGCCTCAAAAATGCTAATGGGCCTCAATTTCTTCCATGAATCATTATCCAAAGGCTATGCACGACCCATTGACATCCAAGGGAGCTATTTTATTATTTTTAATTAATTAATTGAATTTTTAATCCTATTTATTCATTTAATTAAAATCAATTATGAGAAAAATACTAAACCATGTTTTTCAAATCTTTTTGTGCATAGAATTCACTCAATATTTCGTGCATCATCCAATAAGGAAAGTTTCTACATGATTGGCAATGATTGGCATAAGAAAGGATTGGAAAAGATTGAAAAAAGATCATGAAAATCAAATATTCAAAATCATCAATGCAAAGGCTTTGGGCTTGGTCTTTCTAACCTAATTCATTCACACATATATGCAGAATCAAAACCTAATGTCCTGGACACAAGAAGCTGCGCAGAAGGCATAGAAAAAACTTGCACTTTTTCACAAAAAAACTGAAAACTGTTTTCATACATAGAGGTTGCTTCAAGGCCTGAAAAGCATTCCAAAAGCTTGCCAACACATCCAGGAAACTATTGCAATTGAAATCAAGTCTCCACGCACAAGGAATTGGTATAACAGAGTCTGAATTTTCTTAATATTTTCTATAATCGTGTTTTGATTTCTAGACATTTGCCATGCATTTTAATGATAGATTTATACTAATATGATGATTCTGAAGCTAATGGCACAATTCAATTGAAGAATGGCTGCCTGTATAGAAAGTTACCATGAATGCATATTAGGTTTTCAGAAACTTTGAAAGAGGGATTTACACATCTGGAAAAATTGGACAATGAAACTAGTACCACTAAAATCGTGACATTCTGACGAATTGAATCCATACCTCGCGCTCAATTTATGGTCACGCATGCCCTATTCGCTATTATTTGCAGGTGTCATTTAGTGGGGGTTTAAAACCCCCGCTATCTAGTTGTTATTTTCAGGCAAAACGAAGAAACAAGGAAGGAGACGCTGAGGTGTTGAACGGTGGTTGGCTAGTTTGAATAATTGGCGCTTTTTTTTATTTGTCCAGCATAATGTTTGTTTTCCCATTATATTAATTGTGTTCCATTTAACTAACAAATAAACGCGCTAGTCCAACTGGTTGGTGCATTGTCATGCAGGCACTGGGACCTGGGTTCGATTCCCAGGTCCCCCATATTTCTTCATAATTTTGTTTGTAATGTATTCAGGTGTGCTTCTCTCCAGTGGTCCACCAAACGCCCCAATGCCTGTGCTTGCCACCTATGCATAAGGATCAATCCAAAGGCCAAGATGTGGAGACTATCATGCATGCTCAGTCAACCACAAGCACGCGATCACTGGAAAGTCAAAAAAGGCCAGATTTCTTGGGCCAAATTTTTCAAACACACCTCCAAAACTGGGTTCAGACACCCCATGGTTTGCATATTTTCTTCTTTCCTTTCAATTTTCTCTTTTTTATTTGTTTTAATTATTTTAGTAAATTCACAAAAATAATTCTTTACAATATAAAAATCAAAAATCAAAAATAAAAATATGTTTATTTAATATTTATTTCATTAATATTTTTTGTAAATAAATTTAATAATCAACTTAGTAAAATTAGGTTAAAATTTTAATGTTTTTCTTAAATAACTAAAATACATAGAAATTAGGTTTTTTAGCATTTTTACCTTTTCTTTTAATAAATAATTTTTTCTTCTTATTATTATTAATAACTATTAATTAATTTTGTAAATAAATTTAATAATCAATTTAAGTTAATTTAGGTTAAAATTTTAATTTTTTTTCTTAAATAAATAAAAAATGTAGAAATTAGGTTTTTAGCATTTTTATTCTTTTTCTCAATAAAATAATTTCTTCCTACTCATTATTATTATTAATTATTAATTATCTTGTAAATACCCATGTAATTAAATAATTAGTATAAATTAGGTTAAAATTTTAACCTTTTTTCTTTAATAATTAAAAACAATTTAGAACTAGGGTTTTATTTAATTTCTAACTTTAATTAATTTTCCTTATTTCATAAAATACAAAAAAAAAACATAAAAAATAACTTCTTTCCTCATTAAATAATTAATTAACTTTCAATTTTAATTTAACTTCTTTAAAGGGTCCAACGCCCTCGCACTTTCGATTTCAATCTCTTTTCGCGCGTTTGTCCTTATTTTTCGTTTGTTAAATATCATGTAATTGCCAAAGCCTTGTAATAGATAATTAGGAACTTATTTATTCTTCTGCATTTTATTCAAAATCGGGTCTTTGTTAATTTGGCGATGTATAGACCCGCGCCTTGTAATAGCGTAGGACCTTTATTTTCCGCATTTTAATTCCTGCACCTTTAAACTGCTAATCACATGAAAGAATGAATGGCCCAAATAAAATCAAAGCGTAGCTCACTCAATGCATAATCAAGATAAAATATAATTGAAAATGACACACAATTCACACACCACTCTTAGGGTACGCCTCACTGTTGCCTTGCCCCTCGAAACGTGGTCGTCGAGTATAGGACGTCTTTGTGAGTCCTTATGTCCATTGATCTAGTTGCCTCGAAATGGTTGCCTCGG